>CM070549.1:88916623-89561623 GCA_036346405.1 Phyllostachys edulis | reverse complement strand
TTCCCAATGGGTTTTTGGAAGGAGTTTTTGGTGAGACATTTGCATATCATTGTCTATTGCTAATGAGGATTGCCCAAACTCAATGACATACATAGTTACACATCGAGATTCCAAACACTATCACAAGGTTAAAGCTAAACTTAATGTTCATGATTATACTTTGTTGGAAAGAATACGACTACGGCTTTGCTTGTGTGAGTGTAGGTATTATGGACACCCTAGAATAGTGCGGGCCAGAGGAAGGAGAGAGAGGCAGGCCTAAGAGAGAAGAAAAGGAGAGCACAAGAGGATGCCAAGGCCCTTCATGCGGCCAGCAAAGAGGAAGCAAGCCCAAGGGAGCTCCATGTGACAGCCAAGCCAAGGAGAGGGAAGGCCCATGCGGCCAAGCCAAGAAGGAAGGAAGGCCCATGCGGCAACCTAAGCCCACCTCCACCTCTCCCATGTCCAAGGGAAACACAAGACAAGCCCATACAACTGTAATTTAAGGAATCCAAGTCCCACAACTCAATTTGGGCCGAAAGAGCTTAAAAGGCTGAATTGAGCAATCTAGCCCAATTGATGAGCCCACATGGAGTTAAATGATGGGCTTGCATGTCATATGACTTTAGAGGTACTAAATGGTCCATGTATCTATTTTATAACTATTTTCTATGTTTTAAGACAATTTAGTTTCAGATTGGGCTTAGCCAATTTGGCCACTTTGGCCAAATAGAGTTAGTTTAGGCTTAGCCCATGCATGCGGGGGGGGGGTATCCCACACGTCCATAATACCCTAGGGAGGGGTGCCACACTGTAGACCATGAATTTTGAAGGAAAAAATCTGATTGCATCTTGCATCGTTCTAGAGTTCATGCAAGCCGCTGGCTTCCCCCATGTTATAGTGCGACCCCCAATCATTTTTCTTGCTTATTCTTGATTGAATTTCATGGAGATCAACTCCACTTGATCATGGCCAAGTGGAGCTACCATAGCGTGTGAATCAGCGAGTTCATGCATCGTGGGTCGTTGCATTGGCATCGATCGACCTCGTCAATTCGTTGGGTTTCACAGTGTATCCAAGGTTCTAGGTAGTGAAGATTAGGCACCCTATGTCATCTTGCTATCAGAGCTCCGTTGACACCTTAGAATCTTTATCTTTGATTAGTATATTGGTTTTAGCAGTATTCGGTACTGTTCAACCGAAAATTCCACAAAAAAAGTAAATAGCATTTACTATTTTGGACTGTTCATTAATTCCAAAACTTTCCATAAAAATAGTAGATTGATTTTACTTTTGTTCTATCCTATTACACCGAAAAAGGCCCACAAAATATTTGTTCATTAAACCGTAGTTCCAATCTTAATTTTAGTGAGTTTGATATATCAGTTTTGATCCATTGGAAATCTTTGATTTTAGTTGTTGCTTCGTTTTCCCTTTGTGTAGCTTAGTTTGCTTTGTTTCTAATTTGTTCTAGCAATTCGGATTGGTTATATTCAATTTAATGGGACAAAATTCGTGCTTGGAGTTTGAGCCAGATTACTATTCACGAGGCAATACTATTCACTTAGAGTCCTTATCGTGTGCAAGTTGGACATCTCCATCTGAATTGCCTTGAGTTGAATTCAATCTCTAGCTTTCCAAAATTCTTTGAGCTGGATTCTATCTCTAGAGTTTGAATTATGTTTTCAGTTTACTGTTCATGCTCGTGGGTACTGTTCACTGAGCCACATATTACTCACTTGATGTTCTTTGTGCATTAACCGAATGTACTCTTCACTTATATCCTTGTTTCGCGCAATATTTCATCCTGAAAATCATTCATACCTTTGATAGCCAATTTGATACGGAAAGGCTCGATCTTCTCGACGTAGAACCCTTGATAATCAGTGCCTCTCGATGAACTTGCTAGCTGAACACCATGTGCCAATGCACAGACCCTTAACTCTTTGAAAATTCACCAACACACAGTGGGGTGCTGATTGTCGCTGACCACGAAGCAAAAATCACCAAGCCCCCAATTCCCAAACGGAATGACAGCTTGACCTTGATTCAAGAACAACAACACTGAATTCCCTAGCAATCTACCTCGCATGGCAATTGGAGTAAGAGACAAGCATATGCTATTCTTTAAACTTTAAAATGTGGTCTGCCCTCAAAGGCTGTGGTAAAAAATATATAAAGGCCCTAGTAATCCGACTCCTATTCTTGGACGAAATCCCTAGTGGATTTGGTCCCGACTCCTTATCTCTAAAACTTCCTAAACTGACTCTACTCAAACTTGGAAATATCTTGTACAAACTGACCTAAGAAATGTACACTTGCAGCATCGCCTCTCCAAGCGTGCAGCGCGGTGGCGAGGCGATCAGTGGACTCTTGCAGCGTGTGGGTGTTGTCATCAACTCGCACACCCACGTCTCATATGCCCTTGCCCAGGTTATCCTGGACAATCCCAAACTGGTGGTCGAAGTATTGCTTCAACGCGCGGTGTTGTAACCACGTGACAGGTGCACTGAGATCACCCCCTTGACCCAGTTGGTCGGCGTACTCATCCTCATCGATAGCCATGGTTAGTGTCGCAAAACAACAAGGAGAGAAAAATATATGTGGAAATATGTGGAGCTCTTAATTTACTGTTCTGAAAACAAAGCAAGCTTACCGTTCATAAGAGAATTAAGAATAGCAAGACTTACACTTGTGGCAGCTACAAGAAACCCGAGTGATGTGAATGCGAATTTTAAGAGTTAAGAAAATGCACAACACGATTGTATGGTGGAGCTTAAGTGTGTACCTATCACAATTATGAAATCCTAGATTGTCTAGCTAGGTAACAAGCCAACCAAAAATCATAATGCCTAATTGCTGGCCGTAAAGTATAAATGAGTAAACAGCAACGCACACACAATGATGATGGGACTATTGCAGTCAAAGAATGAGTGATAACACAATTTGATGGAAAGTACACAACGCTTGTATTGTAATAGTTCAAGGAAAGACACTAGCAATTGCTCAAAATAACAAAGTAGGGTACAAGATTGCTCCAAATGAAGTGCACGAAACAGCGAAAACAAATTGATGATATGTGAGCTCCAAGTAACAATATGATGAGACTATGGCTGAAAAATTTTCTTTTCTTTCTCTTTCTTTTGTTTTGTTTTGTTTTTTTTTTGTTCATAACCAAACCAGATAATAGCACAAAACAGCAGCAACTAATGCGCACAACTTTATGATGAGCAACCCCTAGAGCAAATCAAAAAGCTAGTCTCCATAGGATTCAAAGTTTTGCAACAGACACATTGGTTCACAAAGAAAATGCACAATGAGAACGATCCCAAAACAATGAAAACAACATTGAAACTTTGCAAGGCCCGAAATAGCAACTTAGAAGCCTATTTTGGGGGTCAACAAAGGCGACAAGTGCAAGCGAGTCATTTTTTCAGATCAGCATTGAAGTAAGCTTCGAAACAGGTTTTCGAATGTTGAAAACGGACTCCGGATGTGAAAGTTATGGCTGTTTTTGTAGACAGTGCACGAATTGGAAGAAAACGACGACCGATTAAGCAATGTGAAAAGGAGATTGATCAGCAACTAAACACAATGATCTAATGGATTGAAACCTAACCAAACGCACCAAAATTGCAGAATATAACTACATGCTAAGAAGAAAAAATATTTTTTGTATGGCCTTTTCGGTGTGTAGGACAGAAAAACGAATCTACTACTACGGGTAAAAGGAATTCTACCGAGCTAACCTTGGAATCTAGTACCATGATGATATGAGAAGGCCCGATCTTCTCAAGGTAGAACCCTTGATAACCGGCATCTCTCAACGAACTTGCTAGCTGAACACCATGTGCCAATACACAGACCCTCAACTCTTTGAAAAGTCGCTAACACACACCGAGGTGCTGATTGATACTAACCACGAAGTAGAAATCACCAAACCCCAATTCCCAGACGGAACGACAGCTTGACCTTGATTCAAGAACAATAACGCTCAATCCCCTAGCAATCTACCTCACATGGCAATTGGAGTAAGCGACAAGCATATGCTGTTATCTAAACTTTAAAACGGGCTCTGCCCTCAAAGGCTGCGGTACAAAAATATATAAAGGCCCTAGTAATCCGACTCCTATTCTTGGACGAAATCCCTAGTGGATTCGGTCTCGACTCCTTATCTCTAAAACTTCCTGAACTGACTCTACTCAAACTTGAAAATATCTGGTACAAACCGACCTAAGAAATGGTGGTGCAACTCCTCCTGGCACGTCCCCTTCTGTTGGGCAGATGCAGCCCAATCTGAAATCTCCTTAGACTCCTCCACGCGGCAATAGCTGGCGCCACCTCCTGTCCTTTGCTGATTCGGACAAGCCAACCTGAACACAGAAAAGTCTCTTCTTCCCTTCGGATTCCCTCTCCACACAGTTGTCTTCTCCCTGATTTGTGTCGCCCTTGCCTCCCTCTCCTCCCTATGGGGTTCCACTTGTGTAAACAGCAAACAACGATTCTTGTACACCATAGCAACTCCTTTACTTTGTGATGTCACCCCTTCAAACCTAAGTACATTTAAAACACAAGATTTAGGTAGTATAAAGCTCTCACCAAAGTTAGATGGATGTTCAGTTAAGAGTAAGTTCACCTACTGATGTAGTTTCTTAGCTCTTGCTCTAGTCATTGGACCAACATGCACTTCTGTACTTTTATTACTTGTAGCTTCACTTATGGCTTGTAGATCAGCAGGTGCATCACCTTCAATAGGAGAAGATGTATAAGTGTTAGGGATGCCCTCATCACAATTTCTGATTTTTACGAAAACCTTTGATCCTAATCAAGACTATCTATTTGGTTGCTTAGGGCTACACATTAATTTAGGGCTGCACATTAATTTGCAATTACTTGTTGAAAACTAAGAGTTGGTACTTTGAGAAAGCTCCCTAATTTGAGTTCTGAAGTGTTCGGCTACTAGCAAAGCCAAAAAAAAAAGAGAGAGAGAAAATAGAAAGAAAGAAAAAGAAAGAAAAGAAAAGAAAAAGAAAGTAGTGGCCAAAACACATACTTTGGTTGAGCACATTACCATCTCCTGTGTGTACATTGTTGTTATTGTGCAATCTTATGTCTTAATTATCAAGTTAGCGTCTTTCTATAACTTTTGCCACATGAGCTATTCGGTTTTCACTTATATCTTGCTAGCTCATTCTTTGGTTGCATTAAGTTCCATCATCTTAGTGTGTGAGTTGTTGCCTTGATCTCCACTTATATTATACGTGCATCAACTATTCATTGAATTCTAGTTTGGATTTTTACTTATCGAACAAAAGTCTAGAATTTAGATTGTTTAGGACATACACTGTACTTTCCAAGCTCCACATATCATCGTGTTAGTGCAATTACTCGACTGTGAACTTGCTTGACCATCATCTTTGTGTTGATACACACCACCCAACTATGAGGTACGCAGCAATTCGGCATAGGGTGAGTAAGAACATCAAATGGTAAGGGCAGGTGATGTTGAGAGTGATATACATATTTTACTAATCCACTATTATTTATTGTTGTTCTTGCACTACTAACCATGACAAGTTACAAGTATGTAGAACTTCCTTTTTATGAGAGTAATGACCCGGAGGAGTATCTTGAGTGGGAAGGACAAACGGAGAAAGTTATTAAATTTCAGAAGCTTCGCAAAGCACAAGAGGTGATGAGAGCCACTAAGGATTTTGAGAACTATGCCTATAGTTGGTGGCAACAACTATATATTTGGAAAATGACTCATTACATCTTGAATAGATTTAAAGATGGTGACGAGAAGAGAATTTGTGTCATCCTCTTATGAACAAGAACTACTTCTCCATTTGGAGAGCATTACGCAAGGATGCAAAGCTGTCCAAAAATACTATGTTGAGATGAATCGTGCAATGTGTCGTGCCGGTATCACTAGTGCATTTAAATAGAATGCATACTTCAAAGGATGTTTGAATTCTAAGATCGCTACTACACTTAATCACAAGTACTTTAGTAATATGCAAGAACTTGTGATTTGTGCTCTTGATGAAGAGGAGAGGATGTGTAATTCCACCATATGTGATGTTGAGAGCGTCCCAAATGATAGTGTAAGAGATATGCCAACAGAAAAGCGAGAGGTAGAAGATAGGAAGTGTGAGGATATTATTGAGACTAACCTATTACTCCATACTTCTAGTGTTGTTTCTTATATTGTGCAGGTTGACAATGAACTGGACGAGTTAAACGTGAACAACCCACACCATTTGAAAAGAAGGATGAGGAGATAACCATAGATGGAGATGTCATGCTTGCTACCCCATGGTTACATCATGAAGAAACACTATCTACAGGACCTACAACAAATGAGGAGGACATTAAAGGTAACAATAACGGTGTTGAATGGTGGTTCGTGAAGAAATTGTGAGTAATAGTGAGAATTCTTATGCTCAATTGGAAATTCTACATGTTGAATTTGATATGCTTAGTTTACATAATGTAGAGTTGATTACTCATGATGAAGTTCGTACTAGAATATCTCCTGATGATTCTTTATGCTATATTATGTTCGATGGACCCATAGAACTATCTAGTGTGATTGAGAGAGTTTCTGGAATTGCATGTTTAAATCACTAGCTAGTACCTATACCTTCACTTATAAATGAAATTGCATGTTTAAATCACTAGCTAGTACCTATACCTTCACTTATAAATTAAGTTCACTAGCTAGTACCTATACCTTCACTTATAAATTCAACTTAATTGGAGATTATGGTATAGACTATAAGTTTCATGTTTATTGAATATGCATTACCAGTGATAAGCTTGATGAACTGAAAAAGCATGTTTTGGGCAAGACATCTTGTGTGCCATGTTTTTATAATTTTGATTTGAGTAAAAATCCTAGTGCTTACTATTTAGAGAGAAATATATTGTCTACTTGTTCAACTTTTGTACAATCATGTATAAGTGATCAGAGTGGCGTAATTGAAGCATGGAAGACACTAAAACTTCCCTCAACCACTTTATATTAATTTGATATGATGTTGTCCACTACATACTTCTATACAAGCTTACAAAAGTCGAGGACAACTTTTTCTCATGTGAGAGGGAATGATGTGAATAATCATATTCGTTTTGACACTTTACCATATATATGTGTGATTGTCTTTGTGCCAAATGCATTGTACAAAACAGCTGAAAAACAAAAATCATTGATTCATACATAGACTATGCATATATGTTGTTCTCTTTGTTTACTACACTTTCAGATTAATGAAAGACGATGACATCTTTTCTTGAAGAAGGGGCGGATGATGAGGATTTTCCAAGCTCAATGACATACATACCTACACATCAAGATTCCAAACACTATCACAAGGTTAAAGCTAAACTTAATGTTCATGGTTATACTTTGTTGGAAAAAATATGACTACGGCTTTGCTTGTGTGATTGTAGGTATTATAGATTCCCTAGAAGTACTACGGGCCAGAGGGGTGCATGCCCAAGAGAGAAGAAAAGGAGAGCACAAGAGGATGCCAATGCCCTCCATGCGGCCAGCAAGGAGGAAGCAAGTCTAAGGGAGCCCATGTGACAATAAGCCAAGAAGAGGGGAGGCCTATACGGCCAAGCCAAGAAGGGAGGGAGGCCCATGAAGCAACCTGAGCCCACCTCCACCTCTCCCATATCTAAGGGAAGCCTAAGACAAGCCCATATAACTGGAATGGAAGGAATCCAAGTCCCACTACTCAATTTGGGCCGAAAGAACTTAAAAAGTTGAATTGAGCAATCTGGCTCAATTGAGGAGTCCACATGGAATTAAATGAAGGGCTTGCATGCCATATGACTTGATAGGTCCTAAATGAGCCATGTATCTACTTTATAATTATTTTTCACGTTTTAAAACAATTTAGTTTTAAATTGAGCTTAGAAGCCAATTTGACCCCTTAGCCCAAATAGAGTTAGTTTAGGCTTAGCCCATGCATGGGGGGAGTGTCTCATACGTCCATAATACCCTAAGGAGAGGCGCTGCACTGTAGACTATGAATTTTGAAGAAAAAAAATCAGATTGCATCTTGCATCGTTCTAGGGTTCATGCAAGCCGCCAGCTGCCACCATGGAATAGTGTGATCCCCATTGATTTTCTTGCTTGTTCTTGATTGAATTGTAGGGAGATCAACCCCCACTTGATCATGGCGAAGTGGAGTTACCATAGTGTCGGGACCACGGATATGCAACTCCGAGACCCTCTGTGTATTCTGAACTAGTCCCAAGATCAGTAACTAGTCCACACAGTTACGACATAGATGAAATCGTATCCATACAACAAAACAACTAAAAAGCAGATAAATTAATATTACTTAGTAGCAAAATGACCTTATGGTCAAGTCTTACAGAGATTTGCCACACAGGGCTAAAGACAACAGAGTAACTTGCAGTGAAAAACAAACAGCTCGTGGAAGCCATCCGACATGCTAACAAGCAATCGAGTGGAGGACGCGACCTAGATCGCGAAGTCTTTAAAGTAATCTTCCTCGTAGAACTCAGTGCTCCCCGGGTCTTCTTTAGCGGCTGATCAACAAATGGTGTATAGTCGTGAGTATATAAAGTGGTCAGCAATTCGTAGGGAAATGTATGCGAATAGTATTCATGCAAGGCTTAAACAAGGATAGTTTTATGGCTATTTTGTAGAAAGCAGTATTGACAGTAAATACAGTAAGTAAATTGTAAAGCACAATTTAAAAAGATTAATATATAAGTAATCAAGTTTCTTTGAAACAACTCGTGAACACCCTGTTCACTTCCCAACCAGCAACCATGACCAGATTGCTTCCCAACCAAACCATTCCAACAACTCGTAACCATCCACGACCACATTTTGAGAAAACCTACCCCTCGTGTGAAATCACTAGGCACTGTCCATAACTGGGGATACGGCTATTCGAATAGTTTTACACACTGCAGAGGTTGTACAGTTTTACTCACATGACATGACTTCTCTAGTTTGTTTGGCATCCGTCGATACCACTGCTCACTATCTTAGGTAAGCAGTCTAGAGCACACATCAAGGCCTTTACAAAGTTTTGTTTTGACCCGGTTCTACTCGCTAAGGTTTCACCATTCTAGACCCCCTCTTGTGCCAATTCATCCACCAAAACAGAACCAAATCAAAACATTTGCTAATTAGTTGGCTAGGTCTATCCCAGTCTAAACATGTGGTGGTACGGTAAGGTCCAGATCAATGGCGAACAAAGTTAAGTCATTAGTGGCTACTCAGGCGAGACAATCATATCCCAAAATTCCCCCCTTTAGTGCACGATCATTCGCCTGAGTATGAAATCATTTTTTGTTCAACCCGACCAAATGGCAACCCTTGACATGGTACAACAACTTTTAATAACAGTGGTCGCACCACAATTCCATATATCATTAAGTCAAATTTACCATCATTGAATCATGTGATCGAGAGACCATCGCGTAACTAAAGCATGACTAAGCATAATACGCACCCATGTTGGTATTACAATAATGTCCAACTAAGATTACCCAACCTATGGTGTCCAAGGGAACATGTCAACATGTCATTCATAATTATTCAAGGAGTCATACTGTCAAGTAGGTATTTAACTATTTCCAAAACCATTTTTATACAACTAGCCATGCATGTTTATATCAAACAATATAATTTCCAGTAACGGCTCCATAATCTGAAACATTAAGGCGCCCTTTGGACTGGAAGAACAGCAGCACACTCCGAGTACTCTAAAAGGCATAATCATCAAAGAAGGAGGAGAGGGAGGAATCAAGAGCACAAGGCACATCATTCTAGTCTTTCTCTTGATATTGTAATCCAGCATACTCAATACATACATATAGGAGTAGGGTTGTTATTCTCCCTAGGAGAAGGCCCGAGCCTGTATAAAAATCACTGTGTCACCTCTCTCTGCGGGATTTGAGCCTAGGGGAACCTCCGAATCAAACAATCTTTACGTAAGTTCAGTTCTAAAACACCGACATGAGCCTTATCAGAATATTGAGCAAGGCAAGTCGTAGACCTTTGATCATATTGAACCTATTTTATAAAATTATATTGTTTTATATCCACATGCATTGCTAGTTTTATAATAAATGCTTTCAGGAATAGTTAAATGACTAATTGTCTTTATGTTTCCTTGAATGATTGTCAATAACATGTACCATTGGACACCATAGGTTTAGTTAATACTAGTTGGTCATATTTTAGTGCAAACATGGCTGCGTAATATGCTTAGCCATGCTATAGTTGTATGTTGGGATTCATGATCACATACTCAAAGAATGATTAAATTTGACTAAATGAAATATGAATTGTGGCGCGGCCACTGTTATTAAAACCTGTTGTGCCATGGCAAGGGTTGCCATTTGGTTGGATTGAACCGAAAATGATTTCATACTCAGGCGAATGATTGTGCAGTGAAGGGGGGAATTTTGGGATGTGGTTGCCTCGCCTGAGTAGACACTAAGGACTTAAGTTTGTGCGCCATTGATCTGGGTCATACCGTACAACCACATATCTAGGTTGGGATAGACCTGGCCAACTAATAAGCAATGTTTTGATTTGGTTCTGTTTTGGTTGTTGAATTGCGAAAGAGGGGGCCAGAATGGCGAATCCTTAGCGAGCAGAACCGAATCAAAACAGAACTTTATAAATGCCTTGTGATAATCGTTTAGTCGTACACCTTCGGAAGTGTGTTAGACGGACAGTATATACTGATTATCTCTTGTGGGTCAAGATGTACAACCCCTGCAGAGTGTAAAACTATTTGAATAGCCGTGTCTCCGGTTATGGACAATGCTTGGTAATTTCACACAAGGGGTAGATTTTCTCAAAAATGATGGAGTGGTTGGGATGGGAAGCAATCTGGATGTTGGTTGATGGTTGGAAAGTGAACGGGGTGTTCACTTGTTGTTTCAAATAAACTTGTTTACTTATGTATTAATATTTTAAATTATGCTTTTCAATCTAATTATTGTATTTACTGTCAATACTGCTTTCTGCAAAATATTCATAAAACTATCCTTATCAAGCCTTGCATAAATACTATTTGCATACATTTTCCTATGACTTGCTGAGTACTTTATGTACTCACGGCTATACGCCATTTGTTAATCAGTCATCAAAGAAGAACTAGGGAATGCAGAGCTCTTTAAGGAGGAGTACTTTGAATACTATGCGAACTAGGGTGCGTTCTCCACTCGATTGCCTATGGGCATGCCGGATGGTTACCACGAGTTATTTTATTTCGCTGCAGGTTTACTCTTTTGTCTTAAGCCCTACGTGGCAAACTCTGTAAAACTTTGACCATAAGGTTCGTTGCTACTAAATAATATTAATTTGTCTACTTCTTAGATATTTTTTTTGTATGGATATGATTTCATCAATGAAGTCACTGTGTGAACTAGCTACTGATCATGGGACTAGTTTAGAATACACAGAGGGTTTCGGATCCGACAATCCGGAGTCGCCAACATGCCGCTCTCAACTTGTGTCGAAAGGATTAAGAACAAACGTGAGTCCACCCAAAGTAGTCAGACTGCAATTGAGTACAAGAAGGTCACAACTACACGTACCTCGAAACCCAACATGGGTCCACCCTCTATGCCCTCATGGGCGTCCGCAGCCGCAAAGCACTAAGCTCAATCGCCATCTCACCCTCCTAGGGAAGGATGATACTGAGGCGGTTACGGTGATGCGTGTCCATGGCCAGGTCAAACAACTCGTACGACCACTACGCAGCATCTCCTGGATTCGCCAGACCTGAAAATTCAGTGTATACATTGTAAATATTACGAAACATATACAAAAATTAATAAGAAGCGACTTATCTAATTAATTCAATTATTGCATGATTAGCAACACATAGGAAACTGATCTGCACACAATTGTATCGACATATAAATTTTTAGAGGTATCTTGTCATGTACAGATGGAAAGTAAAATTAAGTTCACAATATTTTAATTAACATCTACATTCCCTATTTAGTTACCCTGGAATTTTCAAATAATTTATTAGCTACCTTGGTATTTTCCTTGTTTGCAAATTATTTATTGTGCACTAATGAAAATCAAAATTAAGTTGGGCTACATACCCTATTTAGTTACTCTACAATTTTTATAGATTTTTAATAGGTATCTTGCTACTTGTTTAAAAAGTGCCTCCAACATTTATGAGAAATTTACCATGTACAATTAAAATTAAGTTTGCAATATTTTAATTCAGCTCTACATACCCTATGTACCTACTCTGGATTTCTTAGAGAATTTTTATATGTGTCTTGCTATTTTCCTAGTTTAAAAAGTATTTTCAGCATTAATAGAATATTTACCGTGCACAAATGGAAACCAAAATTAAGTTTGAATTATTTTGATCAATCTCTACATACCGTATTTAGCAACTCAGCAATTGTTTTATAGATTTTTAATAGGTATCTTGCTATTTTCCTTATTTAAAAAGTGTCTCCAGCATTTATGAAATATTTACCGTATACAAATAGAAACAAAAATTAAATTCATATATTTTAATTCATCTCTACAAACCCTATGTACCTACTCTGGATTTCTTAGAGAATTTTTGGAGGTGTTTTGTTATTTTCCTAATTTAAAAAGTATTTTTGGAATTAACAGAATATTTACCGTGCACAAATGGAAAATAAAATTAAGTTGGGATTATTTTTATTAAGCTCTACATACCCTATTTAGCTACTCTACAATTTTTATAGATTTTTAATAGGTATCTTGCTACTTTCCTTGTTTAAAAAGTGTCTCCAGTATTTATGAAATATTTACCGTGTACAAATGGAAACAGAAATTAAGTTCACAGTATTTTAATTTTGCTCTACATACCCTATGTACCTACTTTGGATTTCTTAGAGAATTTTTGGAGGTGTTTTACTATTTTCCTAATTTTAAAAGTATTTTCAACATTAAAAAATATTTACCGTGCGCAAATAGAAAGCAAAATTAAGTTGGCATTATTTTGATTAAGCTCTACGTACCCTATTTAGCTACTCTGCAATGTTTATAGATTTTTAATAGGTATCTTGCTATTTTTATAGGTGTATTTCTATTTTTCTGGTTTAAAAAGTATTTTCAGCATTAGCAAAATATTTACCATGTAAAAATGAAACCTATGAAGTTTTCTTAGTATTTTTGTGGATTTATTATAAATCATTCAAGTACTGTGGCATAAATAATATATATATGATGAACTAAACTATGCACATACTAAAATGATGTACTACATCAAACAACAATACAACTAAAATTATCTAATCTATTGAATTCTATGTTACTATTTTTATTTGCTAGCATATAAGGTTTCAAATTTATATACGAAGTTCCTCCTCTCTCTTCTCTTTTTTTCAGAATTAAAATAATTTTTCACCGAATTTTAGGGTATATATAGCCAATTCCTGTCACTAGTTGAACTGACGACATGATTCAAGGGGTTCCTATCATCATTTCAACTAGTAATTTGAACACTCCTCAATGCAAATCGCCAATTGAAATGGCGACAGACAGTTAGAACGACGACTAGCAGTAAATAGGTTCATGTCACCATTTGAAATGCCTGTCGTCGGGTCAAATGACGACAGACACCTATTTTGCAATTTGTTTTGACTATTTTTTTTGCAATTATCTTTTAAATTAATATTATTTAAAAAATTCCCGATATGTATGCGTAGACAGTGGTGGAGCCACATAGTTCATGGGGGCACAACTGTACCCCAAAAAAATTTGCATGTAAACCAATATACATTATATATACATAGTATATTACATAGACTATACAATGAATTATACTGTGTTATTCTCAACAATTAATAACCAGCAGCCTACCAACAAAAGCTATATTTTGTGATGTCGGCTGTACTAGAAACATGTAATTTATTCCATTAACTCTTTACTATGTTGTTTAAATTTTTATGTTGAAACGTGTCAATTAAGTTCGCACCTTTATGCACATGCGAGTGCACTTTCAATAGAAATTTTGTAAGGTCGTGGATTTATTTTTCAACATCTGTCTTTCTAGATATATATGCTAAAAAGATACACTCGTACGTGTGTGTGATGATGTGTGTTTATGTGTCTTTCTTATAATCGCAAAATAAGTTCGCACCCTCGTCGAAATGCTCTCCGCTGCTTCGCGCAGAGGCGCCGATAGATCGTTTGGTCCACTTATCAGTCGCTTCTTCTTCAGTTCAGACCGTCGAGCTACTTTGCGTGTCAAAAAAACTTCTCCGCTTTTACAAGACACGTACACGCACAAGTTCGTCGAATCGCGAGGGCGCGCTCAGAAACACCGGTTGGATTCTGGAAGCGCATCCTCCGCACACGATATGCCGTGCCTGACTGAGGCCTCTCCGCTCGGTGGGCCGCCCGCCCGCTCCCTCCGATCCACACGTTCTTGTGTTTGCGGCGATTCATCGCTTGTGGACGAGGTTGCAGGGTGCGCCCAGCCGCAGCCAGCCGGTGAACGATTGCCTCCTCAAGATTGACTATCGGGCTTCCTGCCGGCACTGGATTGTCGCGCGAACAGAGCAGGCGCTGCCACGAAAGGGAAATGCAAAGTTTCTTTCTTCCGTTCCGCGTTTTGTTTTGTTGCTAGAAATGATGCCTAGGGGTGAAAACCGCACATGGATTGTCTATGTTACTAGTAGCCCGGACATGCCCTTGACATGCATGTTTTGATCCAAGGAACTTACAGCCGCAACACACGGCGTTGTCGTACGTACGGCCAAGACGAAGAGGCTAAATCCTACTACACGCCTTGGTGCACGGCTCGAGCAGTGCATTAATGTCTGATTAGTAAGGATTCACTAAGTAGATACTATAGTGTTTCTATTACATTCCAAATTATAGTGTGTTTTGCTGCCGATACATGTGGCTTCGTGGCCGCCAGAAGTAGCAGGGGCAATAACTAATGCAACACAACAATACGTGCAATTAGCATATATATATATATATATATATATATATATATATATATATATATATATATATATATATATATATATATATATATATATAGATAGATAGATAGATAGATAGATAGATAGATAGATAGATAGATAGATAGATATTAGGACAGTACTCACAAAGGTACACTGGATGCAATGGACTCAAATGGCTGACACTCTATGAATCATGACACACGCATGCAACACTAATTTGGTGAAAAATGAGAGATCAGATCAGGATCTCACGTTAACATACTGTGTAACCTGGCAATTTGGTGAATAGAGCAGAATCTGGCATGAAAGCTAAATATGAACAAAAACACAACAGTTTCAGAACGCCCCACGGAGGGATTGCTTCTTCAGCTTTTGAACCAATGGACCGTTTGAGTCTAAGTTGTACATGCAACTTGTGTAAGCAAGCATTTTGTGAGTTTGATGTACTTAAGGGTTTGTTTATTATCTTCAAACCACACAGTGCCAGATTTCGTAGGTAAACCCCAACGAAAAAAGATATAGCTGCCATGCATCACCAGTATAAACAAAAGAAATCCATCATCAGGAAAGGGTACTGAATTGATTGTTAGGCCAGATCGATTAGCTTGGGAGCGTCCTGCAGGAAGATATCACCAGAAAAGTGTAAATTACTATAATGAATGATCATTTAAGATAAAGAAGGATCAAAAGCTGCTAATTAACCAAACGACAATTTTTCAAGCAAAGTAATAGAGTTAATTTCTTGTTTGGGAAATCTTCGAAATCATTGGTGCATCTAATAAATATGTAGGCATGTAAGAAGAGCAATTATTGACTTCGGCAATAAGATTGAAGTTCTGGTAAGCTAAAAAATACATAGCAACAAACATAAAGCACAGCAACATGTTTTCATTTTTCTGAAAGAAAGTTATAGGATTTTTATCACATGGCTGTGATAATGGTGCTAATTGGTGCAGGACAGGGCATATTGGACCTTATTCATAATTTCAGATCTAACAATAACTCAAACATGTGACTGTATAAAAAATTAACTTATATACGCAAAAATACTTAGCAATAGAATTTGCTAGGAACTCTAAGTTGTTCTGAAAAGGAAAGAATACCAGAGCCCAAGCAGACTACTGATATTCCTTTTGCTTGCGTAGACAAATGAATTCACAAATGTGACAGCAATAGTGGCTTGCAGCAAAATTTGCACAAGTAATCATGGGACCAAATCAGAATGGTAAGATATTTTTGTCATGAAAACTACATCTTTTTCCAAGAGTCAACTGCAATATAAGATTAAATTATCCGAATTCTGAGCACATCAAGAGAACCCTAAATTCGCAAGCACTTAGAGCATCTTTAGTGTATTGAACCGATATCAATTCAAAGTCATGTCACGTAAGTATTCTAGGAACTGAACTTGTTTTTCTCCAATGTATTGAACCAATTCCTACTAATAACTGGGACCCACGTTACATTAAAAACCCATAAAATAATAATATTATCTCTCAACCGCACTCTCTCCTGTATAGGTGTTTAATGCTCATATGGGTTGTTTAATGCTTTGAATCGGTTTCTAAGTAGAGTTCGGTTCCATGCATTTTTTTGTTGGAATCAACATCTCCAATGTATTGAATCGATTTCATGCCTTCTCTCTCCTCATTTGAACCGGCTAAAACACAACATTGGAGATGGTCTTATGCAGTCTGACTAATCCCTAACTTGATCGGTCGTTTCTTACTGGTCGAAATCAAACCAAAATAAAATGATACTAAAAAAGAACTATGCTCCTAACTTAGAAGGTCATAACCAGCACAGAAAGGCAAAAACATACTGCTGTGAAGTTTTGATCTAACAATCACAAAGGGGCAAACTAAAGACAATGCAAGCACAAAATTGTGTTAAGCCTTAAAAACAACAAAAGTACACCTGAACCAGCTGCACACCAAACAAGAGAACAAAACATGATTCTAGGCAAAATGAATGTGCCATGTGAAAATAAAGTACAAAAAAAATCTAGAAAGGGAGATAGAGACGAATTCAAAGGGGAAAATTCATAAACAGTGAGGAGGCATAAGAAACCAAGAGATGCCTACATTCATAGCGCCCACACTCTTGCTACAAAATGTAATACAATTGTCATATTAATCTAGTAGGTTTTGTTGAAACAAAATGTAAAGGACAAGCAACAGGTTTTCATATTTGTGAAAGAAATCTTTAGGATTTTTAACACCTGGATGTGATAAATATACTTTTAATTATGATGATCCATGAGCAGCAGGAACAACAGTGCTAATTAATGTAAGACAAGGCATTTTTTTACCCTGTTTATAGTTTCAGATGCAACAATAATTCAGAAATGTGACTGTAAAAATGTAGGTTATATACGCAGCAATTCAATATTAGCAGTATCACGATGCAACACATGTTTCAATTGGCGAGAATCTTTGTAAATGGTGAACATGAGAAAAGTATTTGTATTAAAAAAAGGCTATATTTGACCATGAAGGCTGATTGAGTGCTAATCAGCACTCTTTAAGCCGTAATGTAGTTCTTCTCAGAATATTTGTAAAAAACAAAAAGATGTTTGCCAAGCTCTAACCAATAGCCCATAGAAAAGTTATTTAGCCCTCCCCTTTGAACACTACAACCAGAAAGCTGTACTAAAAAATATCAAATCTAGTATATATAACTATCCATGCCAAATTCATATATGCAGCACATGTTCTACATTGCGTTTTTTTCTTCACAACCCAAATTAGACTGACCTCACTTGATCTCTCCTTCCCGCTCTTCATCACCGTCGTTGCCGCTAGTCTGCCCCAGACTTGCTTTTCCTTCTTCCTTCCTGCTCTCCACCGCTCCACGGCCCGCGCTCTCCATCCTTTCTGCTCTCACCCAACGCCAATGCCGTTCTGTTTGCTAATTTTGCAACATTAGCTAATGATATGAATGATTCATAATACCTTGACAAGCAGCAAATTCTTTCCTGGGTCTGCTTTTTCCACAATAACTCCCATTGATTTTCTGGTACGATCAAATTCCAGAGTCGCTACTCTCTTAGCAGCATTGTTCCACCATTGGCAGCACCCTTGAAACAAAAAATAAAAAAAATTATTCCTAATTCTATGCAAAAGAAAGCTAATAATGCCCCCAGATTACATTTTAGATTGCACAGAAGAAATCAACATACCTAGCAAATCGGATGAATCCAGAGATGAGTATATCCACCAGGAAGCCCCATTTTCTCAGCCAAAACCTGCCACATATACACAATCACTCAACAGTTCAAATGATCAAACAATTGTAAATGAAAACAATGTCATCTTAAGAGCATTCCAATTATAGTCTAGAACACGCTAGTACTCGTCTAGCGGCCTGTGCGCGCCGCATGGCGAGCCGAAAAATATACTGATCGCCACCACACCCTCCTTCCTTATCCGCCGGAAGCACTCCACGGCGCGTTCGAAGCACCCGAATTTCGCGAACTCATTGATCATCGCGTTCCACACTACGACGTTCCAGTGGGGCAATTCGTCGAACAGGCTATGCGCGTGGTCGGCGAGGCCGAACCTGAGGCACGCGCGAAGCAGGACGCTCGCGCAGAACAGGTCGTGGGTGAGGGCGCAGCGGAGGGAGAGGGCGTGGAGGTGGGGTGGGGAGGGCGCGGACCTGTGCACGCCATGTGGCCGAAAACGATTGATCTCCACCACGCCCTCCTTCTGTCGAAGCACCCGAGCTTCGCGAACCTGCTGATCATCGCGTTCCACACTACGACGTCCCGGTGGGGCAATTCGTCGAACAGGCGGTGCGCGTGGTCGGCGAGGCCGAACCTGAGGCACGCGCGGAGCAGGGCGCTCGCGCAGAAGAGGTCGTGGGCGAGGCCGCAGCGGAGGGAGAGCAAGGAGTTGGGGTGGGGAGAGCGCGGACGAGACGAGGGGAGGGAAGGAAAACGTGTCGGGGCAGCGGATGAGGCGGAGGCGGTAGGAGACGGGGAGCGCGAGCGGGTGGGGCAGAGACAGCGCGGCGTTGAAGCAGGGGAGTGGGGAGGAGGGGGAGAGCAGGAGCGGGAGGAGTGGGTGGAGGGCGGGGACGCGTGCGTAGAGGGAGACGAGGGAGGTGAGCGTGGCTAGGGAGGCGGCGAGGCGGCCGTAGGCAAGGAGGTGGGCGTGGAGCGGCAGGAGGAGGCGCGGGGTGGGGGAGCCGGGGAGGGAGAGGGGAGGCGGACGAAGCAGCTCGAGGCGGGGAGGATGAGGGGGAGGCGGCGGAGGGAACGAAGGGGGGCGTGCAGAGCACGTGGAAGCAAGGAGGAGGGGCTTTCGTGGGGACGAGGAAGGAGGCGGGGGCGCAGGAGGACGATGGCGAAGAAGCAGGAGGGAAATGGGAACCGGTTAGGGAGAGGAGGACGAAGAAATGGGAGGCGAGGAGGAGGGGAATTTTTTTTTATTCAATCCTTTTTTAAATAATATTTTAAATTTAACCTCTCGCGAATTTTATTTTCAATTCTGACCTCTTTGGCAATGCCACAACTCGTGACTTGACCAAACTGTACTGTCATGCCACCAGTCTCGGCGTGACTAAATCTGCCACGTAAGCGACGTGCCAGCATGGAGAGCCAATGTGGCATGGTCGGCATGGCAGATTTCATCACGTCGTTACCTATGACGTGACAATAACATTGCTGCCACGCTAGGAATCCTAACATTACAGTAGCATCTTGTCACGCTAGTTCCTTTAGCGTGACAGCAGTAACACAACTGAACGTAATTGTCTCTGTAAAACGCATTAATTGTCCTTGCAGCTGCTGCTACGACTCGCCGTCACGTTCGTGTCCGCCTGCTCAGCAAACAACTGATGATATGATTTGATATGACATACATTTATAGACTACAGACTAGTAGTTGTCGGGACCCAAAATATGTAATTCTGGACTCTCTGTGTATACTGCACTAGTCTAGGATCACGCTAGTGCACATAGTGGCAACATCAGTGAAATATCATTTCTATATACAAAAATAACTAATAAATAGTCAAATAACAATAAACATCAGAGTAAAGACCTTATGGTCAAAGCTTACAATTAATGCTTCAGAGGGGCAAATAGCTCAATGAAGCTGCAGCGGAACGAAACAGAATAACTTGAGTGAAGTCCATCCATATACCCACAGGCAATCGGCTGGGGTGCGCGACCTAGTTCTCTACGATCCTTGAAGTAAACCTTGTTGACTGGCGATTCCTTCACCTCTGCTTGATTTATTAAAGCAAGCATGAGTACACACCGTACTCGCAAGTCATACCACATAATGCAATTTATAGATGCAAGCTTATTCCAAAGGAATGGCTTCGTTGGTTCTTTTGCAGAAATGCGACATTTGCAATTGAATATGAATAATAGATTGAAAGCATAATTCAAAACAAATAACCAATAGTAATTTTATCAGTTGTTTCCCAAAGACACATGTCCTAAACAAGTTATTCACATAGTTGCATAAGTTACCTCACACAGCTGTCCCATCTCAAGTTTTATGAAAATCTACCCCTCGTGTGAAATCCCCGAGCATGTCCATGACCGCGGACGCGGCTATTCGAATAGATTGATTAACACTCTACAGATGTTGTACACTTTACCCACAAGATACAACTAGTGTAGCTAGCACTAGCCAGTAACAAAACAGATTCGAAACTTCATCTCAACATTGAAACTCCGGTATGCTTAGCCACAGGCGACACCGTTGATGTGGAAGCGGTGAACCGCCCCATGATGCGACTACTTGGTAGTACACACCTCCACCCAATCCGACACAGCTAACCTACAACCTGAGTAATCAATGTCAAGACTCCATAACTTACTAAGTTAGGCCCGTCCCATACCAGGCATGTGGTTGTACGAAAGGCCCAGTTCAATGGCGCATAAGGTTAAGTCCGTAACTAACCGAGGCAAGACTTCCAAATTCTAACCTATCATTCCCGCTAACATAGATCCGCCATAAAAGTATACCAGACCACTTGCCTCAGTCTAAATCCTTTTTCACCCTATTGGTTAAGTGCAACATATGCCATCAACAAGTAATAGCACATAGTACACACAATTTTATCAAATGGTTCCATAGTCACTTAGTCAAGTTTATTATTGCGATTCACGTAAAATGATGACTCGTACCATGGCTAAGCAAACTAATCGTATCTATTCAACCCACGTTGGTAATACAACAGCACCAACTAAATAAACCAAACTAGGGTGACAAAAGATTATGGCATACAATTAGATAAGGAGGTCATAACAAATTGGATATTAACTAAACCCAAAAGCATTTAAATAAATAATTAAAATAAATGCAATAATTTGAATCAATATAACTTTTGAAAACTGGGTTCAATATGATCAAAGGTATAACTTGCCTTGAGATAGGTCTAAGTACTGATCTTGCTCTTGAGGTGTTTCTTCTTCTTCAAATCTTCCCGAAGTATCGACGTCTACTCGCAAACGAAAGTAAATAAACACAATAAATAAATAAAAGAGGCAAAACAAACTCCAAAAATTAAATAAAAATCTCAGATAAATAGATCTCAAATTTAGATGAATTTAGAAATTTGAATGGGCTCAATCGGAGTTTGGATGCAAAAGATATGGGCTTTAGAAGATTGAAATCACATAAAATACTGAAAATCAGTATTTATGAATTTACTGAAGGAAAAAGGAAATTACTGCTCAGCTGACGTCAGCAGTGGGAATTTCGGCTGAGAAAGAAAATCAGGAAATTGAATTTCGGTGTGGGGCCCACTGGCATAGACCTGGTTTATGATGAACTGAGTGTATGGATCTTTTGGATTGGATGGGTTTTGACTCGCCACATGTCTGCTGACCGGGCTGACACGCAAATGCCACATGGGCTAAATCAGGTGAGGTGGAGGTTGAGCTAGGCTGCCACGGTGGCACAGAGAAAGAACCGAGAGGGAGAAGGAGCTCCGGAGGAAACCATGGCCGGCGATAAGACACGCGACGACGAAGGTGAATGGAGGCAAGGAAGGTCTGGCCAAGTAGCAAAATGAGACCCTGCAAACACTGCGGTCCTCTGGGTGACGGAGTCTCGGTGATTCTAGTGACGAGACGACGATGGCGGCGACTTTGGCGGTGGAGAAGCTCACGGGTGCGACGACGATGGAAAATGAGGTCGCCTGAGGGAAGCAAGGAGAAGCACAGAGTTGGGGGTGACGCGAGGGTTAC
Organism: Phyllostachys edulis; assembly: GCA_036346405.1. Taxonomy (NCBI): domain Eukaryota; kingdom Viridiplantae; phylum Streptophyta; class Magnoliopsida; order Poales; family Poaceae; genus Phyllostachys; species Phyllostachys edulis. The sequence continues at coordinate 89,539,439 of CM070549.1, read as the reverse complement.
AGAGGGAGGTTTCAGGAGATCAGGAGATGAACCATGCCGGCAGAAATCCGAGGATGACCGGAGACAAGGAGAGTAGCCGGCGGCAGCATCTCGACGACCAAGAACCCAAGGAAAGGTAGGGAATTGGATGATAATAAGGTAGGGCACAAGATGACACGGATAAAAGAGCAAAAGGGCTCACCGAAGTTTAGATCGAAAGCAGCGACGGCGGTCGATCTTGCGGGTGACGGTGAACTTGACGATATGATGGTGCCCAAAGGAAACGGAGGAGAGCACCGGGTTTGCGAAGGCACAGGGATCACCGAGAGCTGCTCTGGGTGGCTGGAGATCGATGGGCAACGAAGGAATCCGGCGAAGAAGCTTGCGGCGGCGGCTCTGTGCTTCGGCGAAATTCGGCTCTGTGCCTTAGGGTTTTGAGGGAGAAGCTCCGGGCGAAGAAAATGACGCGGTTGTCCTTAAATAGGCTCCAGAGTTGGGGATTCCAAAACGGAAAAGGCGGCGCTCGCGTGAAACCTCCGGACTCCAAAGTCCAGGAGGAAGACGACGCGTACGTGGCGATCAATGGGCCCACACGTAGAGAGACGAGCGGAAAGGAACGCTGGCTCGGGCTTTCGGGAGGAAAAGGCCGAGCTGGGCTGGCTCGATCGCGCGGAGAAAAAGCAAAACGGGCCGGCGTTGAGAAAAACCAAAGGTGGGCCAGGGAATGGAGATGAAGCGGGCCGGGTCAAAAGGATTCGGCCCAAACAAATACTGAGATTTTAAATACATTTTCCTTTTTAGAAAAAATACCAGAAATCCAAATAAGCAATAGAAAATAGCAAATGAACTTGGAAAAATTCTAGAAAAATCTAGAAAATATATCCAAGCACAAAGAATCCAAATAAAATAGTTTTGACCATTGTTGATGTTGACTTTAATCATATTAAATTGTTTTGATGTATAAAGTCCATGTTTAAGCTTTTGAATTAAATTCAAATAAAAGCAAATGGTGAATTTTATCCTACTAACTATTCAAAGGATTTTTAATACTCAGAAAATTGGGATGTTACAGTAGTCTTGTGCATACGTTAGCGTTTGAAGATCTCGAAGTGTCTTTATTCACGCGCCCTTGACCTATAATTAGAACGGAGACGGTAAAATGCTACTATAGGTCCTAATTAAGATAGTACTACTGTCCTGTCACTCCCCGTGTGCATATTTCGGCGTTGTTGAGCATAGAAAATTTGTTGGATTCCTATTTTGGTCATGTTGTTTTACCTTTGAGATTACGAAGTTTTTTTTTTGAGGGAGTGATTACGAAGATTTGATCGCAGGGAGCCGCGATACAAGGACATGGTGTTTTTTATTTTCGTTTGAAAACTATATACTACAAAGATTTACCTGAATTAATGGCTTTTTTAACGAACGAAGAAACAACAATCAATATGCTCTAACTAGCAAAAAGATCAGTCTACACAGTAGCGAAAAAAATCCAAAACTCTAGGCAAAAAGGGCGCGTGAATAAAGACACTGAGATCTTCATACGCTACGCAAGCACTAGGGTCCTAGTCTCTAGTCTCTGAAAATGTATGTCGTGTCAAATCATATCACATCAATTGTTTGCTGAGCAGGGAGGACACGAACGTGGCGGCGAGTGTAGCAGCAGCTGTAGGGACAATTAATGCGTTTTGCATTTGACGTTTGGTTGTGTTAGCGATTACTATCACGGTCACGCCAGGGGAACTAGAGTGACAAGATGTTATTGTCACGCTAAAATTTCTGGCGTGGCAGCACTGTTATTGTCACGCTATTGGTATCGGCGTGGCTACACCGGCCCTCCACGTCGACACACCGCTTGCGTGGCAATTTAGCCACGCTGACACCGGTGGCGTGATAGCACGGTTTGGTCACGCCACGAGTGGTGACGCGACCAAAGGGGTCAGAATTGAAAATAAAATTCGTGAGGGGTTAAGTTTAAAATATTATTTAAAAAAGGATTAAATAATATAAAAAAATTTGGAGGAGGGGGAGGCAGCGGAGGGTTCGAAGTCCAGAGCAGAGAAGAGGATGTGGTGGAAAGAGCAAAGACGCGAAGCCTTGCAGGAACGCAAACCAAAAAAAATCCAACGGCGAGGACGAAGATCCGCCCAGGATCGGACTGCCAAAAGAATCGGGGCGACGTGGCTTAGTTGAGGTCGCGTGCTTTTTCGCTTCATTTAACTGGTAGGATTGGATTACTGGATCAGATTGGATTGGATTGGATAGAATGGAAATATGTTTAGATTTTCTCATCTGAATAATAGTAGTCTCTCCTACACCCAATTTCATATTTAATCTGATGAAGAAAATATGAAACATCATAAAAGATGTATTGCCCGTACTCGAATTCGAATTCCATAAAGCTAGGTACAAAATTGTTGCAGCATGGCTAGTCATGCACAGATGGGAAGTCCGACACGGTACAACACGAGCCATGCCGACCCAACACGATTAGGACTGGCACTAATCGGGCCGTGCCGTGCTAAGCCGTGGACTAGGGTGCCGACCTAGACACGACACATTAGCACATCGGGCCGTGCTGGGCCGACAAGGGCACAGTTAGCTCGACGGGCCGCGCTCGGTCCACGTAGCCTGTTTTGGTCCGAAAAATTCAAAAAAAAATCTAGAAAATTTAGAAAAATATGTAGAATTCAGAAATACATATAAAAATTGTAAAAAAAATGGACAAACATATTAAAAATTTGTAGAATTCAGAAATACATATAAAAATTGTAAAAAAAAATAGACAAACATATTAAAAATGTAATAAATATTTTCTACAGATTTTCTAGGTACAGATTTTCGAACACCTCCAACAACTTTGGATTTTCTACAGAGTGTTGTGTTCGTGCATTAGCTTGTTCTCAGTTTTTCATAATTAGAAGTATCTCCACCATTTCACACGTGAGATGTGTTCTTATCTCTTATAATATTCTTCCAAAAAAGACTTAAAGCAGACTCGGAAGAAACCGTTGAGACAAGAACAGTTAACACATCTTGTGCAAGTGTGGATAGTGGGGATATGTTAACTTATGGGTATGCCACCATTGCAAAATTTTAAAGCTTTTTGATCTGAAATCCACCATATCGTTGTCCAGATAGCCAGATAGTTCTCCATGTCCAGATAGCCGGATAGTTCTCCACTCCTTGGGTGGGAGGTTGGTCTTGGTTGAGAAGATGCTGCTGTAGAACCCCTGGATCTAGAGGAAGAACCTGCACCCCAGATCTCGCCTCACAAATTTATCTTGTTACCTAAGGTGGGTGGTAGGGGAGGTCGCTGCAAGCGAACTTCCTGAAACTTATTTTCATACCTTTGAAAAAAACTCGGTAAATCTAGAATGAACATCTGCAAAATAGTTAGAATAGTGTATGCATGTAGCATCACTAAGAAGATCAAGAACATTAGCAAATCCTTAAATTTTAACTCTAGGATCTAAAATAAATGTAAATACATATCGGAAAGGAATTTCTCTTCAATATTTCAGGTATTTTTTTCATAGCAATAATAACCTCTCGTAAAACTATGTCATTTTCATACATTTGCAACTGACTAGCAACCTGTAGAACAGTATGCACAATAATATGCGATGTTGGATAATACATAGCGAACAAAGCAATAGTGGCTTCAAATTTTTTTACCAAAAAACAGAAGTATTTTCTCGGCAACGAACCAATGCTGCTCAGTCAATAGTACACTACCGTCAAGGCTTTGACAGTGCGTTTGAATAAAAACAGAAAAAGTAATTTATATGGTAAAAGACTCTTAAGCATCAAGTAAGTAGAGTTCCATCTTACTGGCATGTCCAAACAAAAATTTCTTGGATGTACACCCATTGCCCTATAAAAGTTCTTATATGCTGCTATTCTTACATTAGAATTATTCAAGAAAGATATTGCATCGCGGAAAGCTTTAATATACGAAGTCAACATCTTCAAACAACATTTTACTATAAGGTTAATAATATGACAAATGCTCAACATTAGAGTAGCAAGAAGAAATCGACGTATGTACTCAACATTAGAGTAAGAATATCCATTGCTCTAGAGTTTGAAGCATCATTGTCTAAAGTAATTGAGAATATTTTTTTTGTGAGACCAGGGTTCAAGAAAGCGCTAGGCGCTAGGCAGGCGGTGGCCTGGGGCCTAGCGCCTAGGCGGACTAGGCGGCGCCCAGGCGGTGCCTAGGCGGTCGGCCCACAACATGAATAATTTGATGAATTGAGCAAGCATCAGGCATCAAATTGAGCAAGATAGAAGAAAAATTACCTGAAGAGGTAAGACATGTGTAATTTTATGTAGTCATGTATATTATATTATTATCTTCCCTCCAAGGCTCCAAGAGCTTGATGTAAACATGTGTGTATTGTAACCAAATAATGATGTAAACCTGCATATTTAATCAATAATGAGTTATTTTGCTACTGTGTTGTGTGAAAATGAATGTATGAATGATTTATGAACATACACATATCACATTCACACATGCATATCACATACTATTAAGTGGAAGTAGAACAATAACCAGATGTAGTAGAAAACTGCAATAGTCTTCACTCTTCAATATGGACTTGATAACTGATTAGGAGGAACCAAACATTTGTTATCATCTTAAGATGTGGACATGTGGTGCCCACTTGTTGCTTCTCATGAATAAAGTTTCAAAGATATGACTCAACATTACAAAAAATATAACCATTTTCATCATTCTATTGCCTTCTACATTCTTAACAGTGGCATTTATGAATCATTGATCTAAAGAACTTATGATTGAACTTTCCACACAGCTCAAAGATTGAGCACCATAATTGATAAAATTTACATCCAAAACAATATATACGGTTAGTCCAGAACAAACATAGTTTGGCATCCAAGAGAACTATCTAATGCAGCATTAAGCATCGCACGACAATTTAGATGAGCATGTGAGACATCTGGTTGCACCTATATTCACCCCTTATCACTTAGTAAATATGAACAACTACATGAGTGACCATTCAAAGGTTCATAGCAGTGTTGCATTAAAGTTGCAGCAGTCCTTCTCCAGGTCTCCTTCATCACGAATAGACTCAACAGAGAGGTTAGGAAACAAGCCAACAGCATGGTTCAATTGATGTCAAGTCTTACCATGATGTTCATTATAGTATTTAACTAGATCCCTAGTTGTTGTATGTCTAGAAATGGTAGTAAGTCTAGGATTATGTGCAGTCCTTATGTAAGCTTCGAAAGTTGTAGACTCCCCAACGCCTAAAGGTAAATTCTCAGAAACAATTAAACGACAAAGAGATTGAAAGACTACCTCAGGATTGTAGTCCTAGCTACGTATCGTATCGTCAGGGTTGTACTGCAACTGCGTATGCTACATTGCCAATCCTTGCTTAGTCTTACATCTTGTAGCATGACTAAGCAAGTGCCCCGTTCCACCTAAAGACTTTGCAGACAATTTATGACGTCAAATTTTACAAACAACATATGGTACTTGAACTCCTTGTGCATCTTCATTGGTAATCCTGTTGAAATTCTCCTAGACCCCCAATGTACTCGTCATGGACCTCTTTGCTCCGGTGGTTGTCGACGAAGATGTTACCGTAGAGCCTGATGATGGTACCCCTTGTGCCCTTCCGGTAATAATTCCAATTGGTTTGAGACAGTGGCATTCTCAAAGGATGCCATATACAGATGGCCATGCTCAATCAAATTGAGCAGAAATTTTAAATTTGCATTCGACATTTATGCAATTGTGTTTGAATTCAACCTCTAAACTCATTTTGTATCTCAATTGCTAGCTCTTGGGTTGACAAGGGATAGTTGATCTAGTGGTCTAGCGGCACTACGAGAAGATGAGAAAAACATTCCCAACTACAAATATACATATATGATAAATAGGATCAATGGCATAGCTGGGAATTCGTGGAAGGTAGGATGGATTTCTACCCTTTGGGCTTGTTTGGGAACTCCAATCTCGGCTGGGATCTCGACCAATTCCTAGGGATGGAAACCCGCAGGTCAATTTTCCCCAGGCCAGCCGGAATGCCCGTTTTGATGTCCATGAGGAAAAGATTTTCTGCCCCAATCCACGCTGTTTCCACCGGGAAAAAAAAATCCTCGACTACCCACATTGGGAAAGCTCTCTCCATCGCCTCGCCTCTCCTTGCACACACCCCCATCTATGCCTCAAGACGACCTTCACAACCACCTCCGCCTCCCTCGGCAGCCTCGACCTCCACTTCCATCACGCGCTACCACCTCCACTGCGTGCTTCCTCCTCCAGTCCTCCCACATCTCGCGGGACACGACGCCTCCTCCTACCACTCTAGCCAGTCGGCGACGCGTCATCCTTCTCCAGCGTGATGGATCCTCGGTTGTTAGTAAGATGCACGTCTTCTTCCTCCCTGCTCCTCATCCTATTGTTCTTAGGGTTTCGTCGAACCTTCTTTCATAGATTTGGTGCCCTTAGGTCATTTTGAGGAAGAAGAGGAGGGGTGGCTGCTGTTCATGAGGAACGTCAAGTGCACCAAGACCAACTAGATCCACACGGGGACACTGAGGACACTAGCTTAACAAGGTTTGCAAATTTCACCAATAGATTCCATTGTTTTATTCCTTCCTAGCCTTTAGTATTCTCTTTTTGAAAAATTAGCTGAAAATAAGAATTAGGATGCTTAAATACATTGGGCTGACTTGTACGAGCTCTCAAGCTTAAGTGTGGAACCATGTGAGGGTGAACTGATCGTTGTCACAGTGTTTGAAATCAAGGAGGAGGAGGTACTGTTATTTACAAGTCAAGGAAGGGACTTTTTTGAGCTTCTTTTTGGTGCAAAAGACTGAAAAGTTGTGATATTCACAGGTTCCAGCATTTGTTGAGTGCATGAAGATCACAATTATATGTACTTTGGAACCCAACATGGGCCCACCCTCCATGTCCTCATGGGTGTGCGCAGCTGCAACGCGCCAAGCTCAATAGGCTCCTCACCCTCCAAGGGGATGGTACTGAGGCGGCTACGGTGAGTCGTGTCAATGGCTGGGTCAAACAACTCGTACGACCACTGTGTAGCGTCTCCTGGGGCTACAATACCTTAAAAATTCAGTGTGTACATTGTAAATACTACGAAACATACGCAAAAAGTAATAAAAGGGACATATCTAAATAATTCAATTATTGCACCCAAAAAAATCTATTGCGCGATTAGCGACATATCTAGAACTGATCTATGCACAACTATAACGATGTGCTACCTGTAGAATATATAGAACTGATCTACGCACAACTATAACGATGTACTACATGACACTACAGGACATTAGCAATACATTGCATATAAAAGTATGTAATTCACTCAATAATTGAAAAAATTATAATTAAGATCTAGATTTTTTTTTTATAGAATTTTTATAGCTATCCTGCTATTTTTCTTATTTAAAACGTATTTTTGGCATTTACAAAATATTTACTGTGCAAAAATTAGAACCAAATTGATGGTGACAATGTTTTAATTAAGATCCACATACCCTATTTAGCTACTCTGGAATTTTAATATGATGTTTAGAGCTATCTTACTATTTTTCTAGTTTAAAAGGTAATATCGGCATTCACAAAATATTTACCGTGCAAAAATGAGAACCAAATTGAAGCTAAGAGTATTTTAATTAGGCTCTAAACACCCTATTTAACTAGTCTAGAATTTTTATAGATTTTTTATAGCTACCTTGCTATTTTCCTAGTTTAAAAAGTATTTTCAGCGTTTCAAATTATTTACCGTGCAAAAATAAAAACCTAGAATTTTTTTAGCTTTGTTTGGTATCTTATGCAGATTTAATCTAAATCATTCCCATATGACACCATGAATAACATCTATACGATACTCTAAACTACACATAGCTAAAATGATATACTACAACAGACTACACTACAGCTAAAATTATCTAATGAAATCAATTCTATGTCACTAGTTTTATTTGGTAACCTACCACGGTTTTGAATTTAATTACAAAGTTGCGAGAACATTTACCTGCAAAGTGGGCTAATCGGATTTGCTTCTCCTCTCCTCTCTCCACTGCATTGCAATTGGCGACCCTTCGCTATGTCACTTTTCCCCTCTCCTCCTCTCCCTTCTCTCCCTCTGTCGCCAGTTGAAGTGGCAATTGGAACACTGCTCACACCATGTCAGTGATTGGAACACTGTTCACCTACTATCATCAGTTGAAATGATGACATAGAGTTGAATCGGCAACTAGGAATTTATTGCCCTCCTGTACCCATTTGAAATGACGATATGAGCCCATTTTGTTAAACAAAAATTGACTATTTATTTTGTAATTTTTAATTAAAATAATATTATTTAAAAAATCGTGAAAAATGTACATAAGCGCATGGGTTTTTTTTTGGCAAAATGTTCCATTAAGTGAGATATGGTCCCACCACTTCGATCTAGACCATTCGCGCCTTGATCTGACGGTGATTGCACGCGTGCACACAACATGCTGATTACACACAATATGCTTCCCTTTAGGAAAGGGTAACGCTATGGTGAGGATGTCTGATACAGTGTGTCTTGTTTGTATGCTCGTATCCACATCCACCTGTCCACCCTCAAAAGCATCTAATGCTTTTCCACCTACTTGCTACCTTTGCTGGTCACTTTTACTTTTTGCCTTTTGCTTTCTCACATCTTCTGCTTCTGCTATCTTCTTCACCCTGAAAACCAGATAACACTCTCTCTCTTTCTCCTACTTCTCCTTGCTACTCTCTCTCTCTCTCTCTCTCTCTCTCTCTCTCTCTCTCTCTCTCTCTCGCTGCATATGGCCATGGTTAGATGGACCTTGCATGACCCTTCATGCTCCTCTCTCGTCCCTACCTCTCTCGAGATTTGGTAGAGCACGAGATCGGTAGTCGACGGTGGCGGGCAGAGGAGGACGAGGAGGAGCGATGGAGGCGATAGTCGGGCTGGTCGCCGGCTCCCACAACCGCAACAAGCCCGTCGTCATCCGCCGCGACGACGACCTCCAAAACAAACAAATTGCGATGTTTGTTTGTATCAAATGTTGCGGCAGAGGTTTTTTTTTTGTTGCAATAGTGTTTTTGATTTGTTGCACAAGAGTAAACTTTTTGTTGCAACCCCTTCACCATTTGATTTGTTGCATCATTGTCCAAAAATGTTGCAACAATTATTTTCGGATGTTTCCACTGTTATTTTCAAATGTTGCAATGTTGTAACATCGAATTTTGTATGTTTTGTGATATTTGCAACAATTATTTTTGGATATTTTTACTGTTATTTTCAAATGTTGCACACATTGTCCACGAGTGTTTCATATGGTATTTTAGTTTGTTGGGAACATGTCTTCTCTGGATTAATTTGTTGCAAGAGTTTTCTCAAATTGTTGCATAGATATTTCCAGATTGTTGCCATAGTTATAACATGGCAAGTTCGTTTTATTTCGAACTTTGTGTTAGTTGTTCGAGTTCGAAGAACTCGCCCGACGAGCAAGATTGGGCAGAGGGGAAGGAGTTCTGGCCGGTTTTGTTTGTTGTTGGGGGTGCGTGATGTTGCATAGAAGTCATTTCGCTTGTTTCGGGGATGAAAGAAAAAACATGTGAGATCGGACAGATGAATACCATTACGCTAGATCGAATGACAAGGCGTAGTGTACAGCGCTAGCACTCAGATCATACATCCAAACGCTAGTCGTGGCCTTTAGGAAAAGCTAAATGTCACTGAAATAGGCATATAGTTACAGAAATTCCATAGGTGATTTGAAATTTTCAATTTTTTCCAATTGTCGTTCTTTTGTCTGATTGGTGGGGTAGCTCCTCCAACCTCTTGCACAAAACTAGCGTATACCTGGACACAAATGCAATGACTTATCTACTCCGAACATTATAGCTCGTAATCCTTATAGGGAATATATCTAGACATACCATACAGCATAGTTGTCAAAACTAAAGTAGATTATAACTCTAAGCGGTGAGATAACCCGAATACGTAGGAAAGAGAAAACAATAGTACTACAAGTGTGGCTAAATATTCAGTTCCTTACTTATTCTATTAGGGACGGGCCTATTTGGTTTGATATCTAGTTTTATCTTACCAAAATTTAATGTTACCTAGACAATTTGACTGCTATTTGGTTTGAAACCGAATTTTGGTAGCGCCCAAAAAAAAATTGGCGAGCCCAGATTTTTTTTACACGCAGCTGGGCAAAAAATTGGCGAGCAAAACAGCCGCCAAGGAATTGGTGTGCCTGGCTGCCAATGTGTTGCCACGTGTCACAATTTCGTTGGATAATAGTGCTTAACATTAATGCAAAGTTGGTTTAATTAATCAGTTTCAAATGACTATATTTTCTAAACTAAGTATCCGATTTGCGATCCGATTAAACTGTTGTGTTCCTTATCATTTAATCAACAAAACAAGACCACTGTTGGCATATTTTGGGACAAAAAAAATAGATATCATACAGGACCCACATGTCATACTCACAATTTTAGCAAGTTTTGGCATGACTACAATCCAAACACATTTTTTTGCCCAGGTTTTGGTATTACCCGTGAATTGGTTTGGCTGCAATCCAAACACTATTTTTTGCCCAGATTTTATTATTATTTGGATTTTAGCATTATCAAAATTTTAGTTTGACAACTTAGGATTCAAACCAAACAGCCCGTAGTACCGGATGCTCTTACCATTAAACAACTTGTGTACATCAAGTAGAAAGTTGTTTGTGTGACATGTGGACACATGCTGTAAGAAATGGTAATTGAAGCTTGTGTCCACTTTGCACATATGAAACAGTGGCCAGTACATTAAGATTTACTGTCAGATTCCTCAAGATAAGATAATCTTTTACACACAGACAAGCCACCTAATGACATTGACAGCACAAGACAAAAATCACCACAGGTAGAGGCAGAACCGACCGGTCAAGTACAACTCTTCCTCATCTAAGAGCAGAACGTGTGGCGAGTGGCCGGCGCTAGAAATTTTGGCATTTATTTTATTTATTTAAAATATTTTTTATACCTTTTTTTTATAGTGCTATCTTTTCGATCTGAAAAACTGATAAGACAAAGTGTTATTATGTGTCTTGCATATCCTACACTTGATCTTGGAGCTCATTTGCCACTAAAGGATGGCTGTAGTGCACGATTCGTCCGGTTGATTCCCACGTGGTTCGTCATCCGAAAAATAAAAAATATTTTTAATAAATAAAATAAACTTTAATTAAATTTTAAAATATTTTATTACATGTTCCAAAGATTTTTATGTAATTTCTAAAACTTTTGGATTTTTTTAAAAAAATTCCAAATCTTTTCCCTTTTCTTTTCTTTTCTTTTATTTCCTACCGCCGCAATATGGGGCAGGTCACCTGCCCCTTCCGGCGTAGGGGGCATGTGGTCTGCCGCGTCTAAGGTCGGAGGCACGTGCACTGTACGGAGCCAATAAGCAAATTACGACAGAAAAAAAAAAGCTAGTTTTGCAAAAAAAAAAAAAAAAAAGAGCAGCCCAGAAATACCAAAATTTCCCAGCACTAGATCTGTTTCTACCCTGCACCAACAAGTTGAGCAGTAACATCTTCTGATTTGCCAGTAAACTACCTAGATTCTGGCTGAAGAGCAACGCTGTGGCACCGCATTGCGACGCCAACGCCGGGCTCCGACGGAAATGGCCGGCCGGCCACCGTCCATCTCCATCTCGCAACCCAGGAAAAGCAAGAACAGAGCACACGTGATTCACAGGGGACAAGTAATAATTAAGTGACAATGGGTAGCTTCCAATCTATGATACGATAACGACAATAATGGTCAACAAATTACAGAGCAACTAGCAAGAGTGATGGAGAGGAAACAAACAGAGGAAGCCATGGAATGGAGGACTAGAGGAAGATGAAGCACTCCATGGCCACCGAGGGGTTCTGACCCAGCGCGCCCTGCGCCACCTCCTTGTGCTCTCCTCCTCCCACGAATGCTACCTCGTCGAGTTCGTCTCTGGCCTCCACCGGGGCCCGTCCGCTGCCGCCGCTGCATTGCGGCTTGGTTTGCTCGGGGGTGGTATTATCCTTCGCCGCCTTGCGCGTGGCGCCGACGCTGGCGCTCCCTTGCCGGTGGATGGCTCCGTTCGCTGCCGGAGAGGCGGGCGGGCGCCTGGCTGTTGGGGAGTCCGGCCGCCTGCCGGACCGCTCGCCGGGGTCCCGCCTGACGGCGCTCCCTCCGTAGGCATTGCCGTTGCCGTTGATGCTTGCGTTGAGGGAGCGCTTGGCCGGCGTCCGCGACGCCGCCGGCAACATCATGTCGGCCTCCCTGGCGGAGTGGGTCCGCCTGACGGCGCTCTCGGCGGCCCTCCTCGCCGCCGACGGGGAGAACCTGCCGCTGCGGCACCCGATGCCGGACACCACCGCCGGTTGCTCCCGCCGTGGCCGCGGCGCCGCCGGCTGCTCGCCACTGCCTGCGGCCTGCCTCCCCTGCGCCGACGCAGGGGACGGCGACCTCGCCCTCCCGTTACCGTCGTCCTTGGGCTTCCTCTGCTCCGGCGCCCGCCTCCTCGCCCTCCCCTTCTCATGCGCGTCCACCACCGCCCTCTGCTCCACCTCCTGCTCGCCTCCGGCCTTCGCCTTCGCCTTCTCCGCCGCAGCGGACGCCACTGACGCGCTCTCGGAAGCCTCCTCTTCCTCCTGTTCATGCCTCCTCTTCACCTTCTCTTGCTCCGGCGCCGGCGGCCTGGGCCGCGGCACTGGCGTCTCGGACAGCACCTCCTTGACCTCCTCCTCCACGACCACGGGCGGCAGAGCATTCTCCTTCTCCGGCGGGAGCGGCGCCGCCACCTTGCCCCCGGCGCCGGCGCGTGCAGCCTTCTTGCTCACGCAGCTCCCCATGGCGGGCGCGCCAGCCAACCACCGGCACCGGCAATGCGCGCGTATACGTACGTACTGTCTCTGTAACTTGCTACAAATCAATGGAATGGAATGGACGGAGTAATGGCGATAGGGTGGTGGCGCGAGCGGGCGGATGGGAGGTCGGGGTCAATTAGATGGCGCTCATCGAACGGGTGAATGCAACTGCAGCTGCATATGCATATGCATGAGGTGGAGGAATCGGACCATGGATTCCTTTAAATCCTGGGGTCAACTACCATAATTCTCCTCTTTCTCTCCTCTCTCTCGCTGCTCATTAACTCGGGTCAATTCGCCACTGAGCTGGCGCCATCACTGCTCTAACTCCCAGCAGCTGGTGACGCGCTGATGCTATAACTACTACCACTCTGTTACTGATTTTTTTTTGATTCGCCCCCCACCGTCAACTCAATAGCAAAAATAGTCAGCCTGGCACCATATTTGTATATCTAACCCCTTTCCGAGCGCAGGAGAATGGGATGGCGACACCTGGCACCTCGCACCAAACGATAACATCCTCTTGCGCCATGTGAGTATTAATAATAAGTCTTCACGACACCCACACAACCGGATGGCACAGCCACATTGAAATATTGCAAATTAGTTAGCCAGGTCTATCCCACTTGAGACTTATGGTAGTACGAAAATGCTTTACAATCCGCAGCTCGCAGATCGGTCCTTAATTGACTGGGCGACTTCCAAAACAATCTCTGGGCCTGAACCATTCACTGCATTGAGCCTGTGCATAAACCTGCACCCACCTACTATCCATTTCGCCCAAGTACAAACCAGTTTTATTTTATTTTATTTTATTTTCCAAAATCATTTGCAAACTTCCATGGCACACCAATGCTATGAATATATTTTAAACAACATTTGATTTTTGACTGAAAATTCTCAAATCAAATATTTCTGTTCTAAGCAGGACTAAGCATAATTTTTCTCAAAATGTTCTAGTTCATACAAATGCATAAACTAGATTTTTATCTAAGGTATCAGGGTAGGTTTATTTCAATGTCAAGATTGGTAGTACAAAGGATTTAGGCATAACTACAATTTAAAACAGGTATTTAAATTACATTGAATAGAAATAACCATACAGTAATAATTTAAAAAAGAATTTAAATAATTTGAAATAATTGCATCAAACATAATCAAAGATGTAACTTGCCTTGCTTGATTAGTTTTTCTCAAACGGCATTGAAACCTGACTATCCCAAGTCGTCGAAATCTATACGTGAAAACAAGCCAAATTCAAACAAAATTCAAATGAAGATTCAAATGAATTTCAAATTAAATAATTTTGGTTTAGTTAGCTAGATCTTGAATTTATATGAATTTAAAATTTTGAATCGACAAAATCGGAGTTCGTATGAGGGAGAACGAACCCCGAGAAGTTTTAAAATCACATGAAATGATGAATTAGGGATTGTCAGAGTTTGGAATTATTTTTGAGAAGGAAAATCAGATCAATGTGTCACGCTGACGTCATCAATTGGTTTCCCGATTCGGTTGAAAGAATGGCCACGTCAGCGCCACATGGGCGGTGACTGGGCGGCCACGTAGGCAAAATGGGTGACGTGGCCGTGATGTGGCCATTAGGTGGCAGTGCCACATCGGTTGAAGCCGACGGCGGCTTGCCGTTGAGCTCGCCGGTGCTACGCGCTGTTGCGAGCTCCGGTGAGATGCGCAAGAGGAGGAGGAGGGTTCAGGGACCTTGGTGCTTACCGTGGACGTGCGGGGACGTGAAGGATTCGCCAGCGGCAAGGTGCGCGACGACAGCGATAGGCTCCAGTGGTCTTCGGGCTAGGGAAAGGTGCGCACGGGGTAGGCGTTGAGGTGGCGACGGCGGCGGTGAGGTCAGGGTGGCTGGGGAAGGCTTGACGGCACCAGAGAAGACAAAAATCGGAGCTTTGGCTGCGCGGAGAAGAACTCAGATTCCCACCGATTGAGGAGGAGAGAGGGAGAGGTCTTTGAGAGATTTTGATGCAGGCGAAAAACGGCTAACCATGCTCCCTTTTATAGGCCATGGGGAGGCCGAGGCGAGGAGATCGTGCCCACGAGGATTTCGGCAGCGACGTTGTGATCCGGCAAAATCGTGCGCGAAGAAGAGGGGATAAGGTCGGGGTGGGGGAGGTGGCGAGTGGCGGTTTGAATGCGCGTGCGTGCGCAGAGGAAGGGGGAGGTGATGGAGGCGTTGATGGAGCTCCCGCGACGTGCTAATGGTAGCTACATGTGGTTCTTGCGTAAGGAAGAAGGGGCGGGGAGAAGACGACGCGGAGGGGCCCACATAGCAGTGACCGAAGAAGAGGGGTGGGCATGGTGAGCGTTAGATTCAGATCCGACGGCTGGAACGAGCGTGTGCGGCTGGCGGGCGAAGATGGGCCAAAAAACGGCAAACAGGAGTGGGCCAAGATTTTGCCCAAAACGAGTTAGGTATTTTAAATTGATTTGTCATTTAAATTAAACTTGTTAATTCAAAAGGGCTTTAGAAAATAGCAAATAAACTCCAAAAAATTCCAAAAAAATTCACAAAAATTCCTAGAGTTATTTTGGACTTAATAAAATTATTTCAACTTAAAGTTGGCTTTTAATTTTGCAAATAAATTATTTTGGCTTTAAAATATTTAGGAAAAAGCTTTTAAAATTTCCGTAAAATTCTATAAATTAATTTAATTTTTATTTTTCCAATTTTAACTCAAAAACTTCAAAACTTTAATAAATTTTATTTTTGACTTTAAAAACTCCAAAAATTAAATAAGAGCAAACAAACTCTTTCAAATTTCGAAAATCCAATAAAATAATAACTTTATTTATTTTTATTTTGGTAACAACACTTTGGGATGTTACAAACTACCCCCCGTAAAAGGAATCTCGTCCCTGAGATTCAGAGAGGCTAGAAAGAAAGAATACGCACATAGGATAAATGAATTGAGAGATAGAAAGAGTCTATCTTCAAGCTGGCTTCATGTCCAAGGGTGTTGGGTTGTTCAAAGTTTTGAGGTATCAATTCGTCCTTCAAGTCCCTAGTACATCGCTAGGTTAGAAGTCCAATGAATTGTTTAGAGAAGGGGAAAATAGCAAAGGGTGAGAGAGAAGGTTATGAGGAGAGAAGTCTACCCACTTAAGCAAACGTTGCACACAAGATCAAAAAGATCTATGTACGACGTACCAAAAGAAAATACACCATACAAATAAAGAAACAATACAACGTTCTGCTCGATCGATAATCGTAAGCTGGTGAAACAACTCAATACACAAAATGAGTCTTGGCCGACTTAAACTGTATGGCTCGGTTGACAAAACAATCTTCGGTGAGTCTTGTCCATCGTCCTTGGATGGAAGAGATGACTTGATGACTTTACGATGCTTTCTTGATAGCTCCATGCCTTCTGGTCTTGATCGTAATGGTAGGAAACATGTTGACCATCTATAGAAATTTTTCAATGGGGAAGAGGATCCATTTAACATTATAAAATGGTGAAAGGAGAATTAGGTAAGAAAGAATTGCTATAAAGAAGCTAAAGATAGATAGATAACCAAGATGAGGAGAGAACAAATTAATTTTCTTGTTATATAAAATAAGTTTGAAGTTTTCAACTAACGACCATTCTAACTAGGTCACGACCTACAGTCGATATGGCTCTGATACCACTTCTGTCGGACCTAGGAGTAACACCCCAAATCCTCTGCGCATTTTTGAACTAGTCCTATGATCAGTAGCTAGTTCTCACAGTAAACAGATATGGTAACATCCATAAATCACACACCTTTATTAATAATCAACAGAGTTTATTACAAGAGAGGCTTACAAGTGAACAATAGACAAACACAGCGGAAGACGAAGAAGATGTAGTAGAGTCTAGTTAATCTGCCATAGGCAATCGACTGGTGTAGCGACCTAGTCGTCGAGATCCACACCAGTAGCAAAGTCCATCTCCTCTAAAATTTATTTGCATCAAGCAAGGATGAGCACAACTTCTGTGCTCGCAAGTTACACTTAATAATAGAGTTAATGCATGCATGGATATTATCAAAAGAAGGCTTATAGGGTTATTTGTGCAAAAGCAATATTTGACATTTTAAATACAATACTAAGTTCAAAAGTAGTTATACTATATCTAAAATCAAATTTTATTTTTATTCATCATTTCTCAAGTGTAGGATAAATCTTCGTACACAAGTGGTGAAGGACTACCCCCCTTGCACTAGGCTTTCTGCCCAAATTTCCCACATGGAATAAACATCCATGAAATCATTTCGTCAAACCATTTCTAAAACAAAATCATAGTCTAATCCGCAAAAGGCTTTGCTCAGCATGTCTATGACCGTGGACACGGCTATTCGAATAGTTTGACACTCTGCAGAGGTTGTACAACTTTACCCACAAGAGATAATCATCTTGTAATGTCCGTCTGACACACTTCCGAAGGTGGCGACTAAGTGATTATCACAAGGCCTTTACAATGCGCCATCCCAAAGTAGTTATGCCCGCTAAGGTTTCGCTAGAGCTGGCCAACCAGGCCGTGCCTGATGGGCCAGCACGAAGCATGACACTGTGGGCACGACACGACCGCAAGAACAAGCGACATGACACTATTCATGGGTGGGCCGTGCTCGGCCGACACCCTAAGACGACGACGGCAAGACGCAAGACGCAACGAATAGTAGTGTTGGCCCAAAGACGACCCAGCACAAGATTTAAGACTTGACTTTACCAGTTAGGGCACTATTAATCGCTTTTAATATACATATGTAATTTTATTTTTATTTATTAATATCTATATGATTTTCTTTCCATTTTAATACTTATATGGTTTTATTTTGTAGTTTTTAAATTTTATATAGTTCATTTTATAAGTATATATAAATTTATTTTGGTTTTTTAAATATATATATTTTTTCTAGGATTGTTTTTCAATTTTTCATGTCTTATGAGCTAAATGACAAATGTTTTAACGAGCTAGCTATTTGAACATTAATAAAATTCTATTACATTTTCAATATGGTTGTCTCTTTTTTTCCAATTTTTATGTCAACTTCTGAATTCTACACATTTTTCTAATTTTTTTAGATTTTTTTTGGATTTTTTTGGATTTTTTTGAATTTTTTCATTCTGTCGGGCCAAATGGGCTAACAGTAGTGCTTGCCCAAGACGGCACTAAAGAGCGATGGGTCGTGCTTGGTCATCACCACGTCTGGTGGCGACTCTCAAGACGCAAGACGAATAGTAGCCGGCCGGAATGGGTCGTCTTAAATGGGTCAGGTTGCTGATGGGCCCGTCTTGGTTCTTGGCCGAGCCGCCCATTTGGCCACCTCCGGGTTTCGCTATCGTAGGCCTCGCACCAAACGATAACCCCCTCTTGCACCATGTAAGTATTCAGAATAAGTCTTCACGACACCCACACAACCGGATGGCACAGCCACATTGAAACATTGCAAATTAGTTAGCCAGGTCTGTCCCACTTGAGACTTGTGGTAGTATGAAAAGGCTTTACAATCCGCAGCTCACAGACCGGTCCTTAATTGACTGGGCGACTTCCAAAACAATCCCTGGGCCTCAACCATTCATTGCATTGAGCACGTGCATAAAACTTGCACCCACCTACTATCCATTTTGCCCAAGTCCAAACCAGTTTTATTTTATTTTATTTTAATTTCCAAAATCATTTACAAACTTCCATGGCACACCAATGCTATGGATACATTTTAAACAACATTTGATTTTTGGCTGAAAATTCCCAAATCAAATATTTCTATTCTAAGCAGGACTAGGCATAATTTTTTTTCAAAATGTTCTAGTTCATACTAATGCATAAACTAGATTTTTATCTAAGGTATCAAGGTAGGTTTATTTCAATGTCAAGATTGGCAGTACAAAGGATTTAGGCATAACTACAATTTAAAACAGGTATTTAAATTACATTGAATAGAAATAAGCATGCAGTAATAATTTAAAATAGAATTTAAATAATTTGAAATAATTGCATCAAACATGATCAAAGATGTAACTTGCCTTGCTTGATTAGTTGCTCTCAAACGGCGTCGAAACCTGACTCTCCGAAGTCGTCGAAATCTATACGTGAAAATGAGCCAAATTCAAACAAAATTCAAATGAAGATTCAAATGAACTCCAAATTAAATAATTTTATTTTATTTAGCTAGATCTTAAATTTATATGAATTTAGAAAATTGAATCAACGAAATCGGAGTTCGTATGAGGGAGAACAAACCCCGAGAAGGAAAATTAGATTAATGCGTCATGCTGACATCATCAATTGGTTTCCCGATTTGGTTGAAAGAATGGCCACGTCAGCGCCACGTGGGCGGTGACTGGGCGGCCATGTAGGAAAAATGGGTGACGTGGTTGTGATGTGGCCATTAGGTGGTAGTGCCACGTCGGTTGAAGCTGGCGGCGGCTTGCCGTTGAGCTTGCCACCGCTACGCGCTATGGCGAGCTTCGGCGAGATGCGCAAGAGGAAGAGGAGGGCACAGGGACCTTGGTGCTTACTTTTGACGTGCGGGGACACGAAGGATTCGCCGGCGGCGAGGTCAAAAGGGACGGCGCGTGCGGTCTTGACGGCGACGACGGGCTCCGGTGGTCTTCAGGGCGGGGAATGGTGCGCACGGGGTAGGCGTTGAGGTGGCGATGGCGGCGGTGAGGTCGAGGTGGCCGGGGAAGGCTTGACGGCACCGGAGAAAAAAAATCGGAGCTTCGGCGGCACGGAGAAGAACTTGGATTCTCGCCGATTGAGGAGGAGAGAGGGAGAGGTCTTTGAGGGGTTTTGATGCGGGCGAAAAAGGGCTCACCATGCTCCCTTTTATGGGCCATGGGGTGGCCGGGATGAGGAGATCGTGCCCGCGAGGATTTCGGCGGCGACGTTGTGATCCGGCGAAATTGTGCGCGAAGAAGAGGGGATAAGGCCGGGGTAGGGGAGGTGGCGAGTGGTAGTTTGAATGCGCGTGCGTGCGCGGAGAAAGGGGGAGGTGATGGAGGCGTTGACGGAGCTCCCGCGACACGCTAATGGCGGCTGCGTGCGGTTCTTGCGAGAGGAAGAAGGGGTGGGGAGAAGACGACGCGGAGGGGCCCACATGGCGGCGACCAAAGAAGAGGGGCGGGCGTGGTGAGCGTCGGATTCAGATCCGACGGCCGGAACGAGCGCGTGCGGCTAGCGGGCGAAGATGGGCCAAAAAACGGCAAACAAGAGTAGGCCAAGATTCGGCCCAAAACGAGTTAGGTATTTTAAATTGATTTGTCATTTAAATTAAACTTGTTAATTGAAAAGGGCTTTAGAAAATAGCAAATAAACTCCAAAACAATTCTAGAAAAATTCACAGAAATTCCTAGAGTTATTTTGGACTTAATAAAATTATTTCCAACTTAAAGTTGGCTTTTAATTTTGCAAATAAATTATTTTGGCTTTAAAATATTTAGGAAAAAGCTTTTTAAAATTTCCAGAAAATTCTATAAATTAATTTTAGTTTTTTTTTCCAATTTTAACTCAAAAACTTTAATAAATTTTATTTTTGACTTTAAAAACTCCGTAAATTAAATAAGAGCAAACAAACTCTTTCAAATTTTAGAAAATCCAATAAAATAATAACTTTATTTATTTTTATTTTAGTAACAACACTTTGGGTTAGTGTTCTCGTAATTATTATGTTAGTATACATGCAAGTAGCTTAGTTAATTTGTTATTACCGTAATGGTTTTTTGATTGTGTAGAATGTGTCAGGTAACCATGCTTAGTTGACGTAAATGTTTAGTTCATGTGAATGGCATTGTTAGTTAATTAGCGTGTAGGCATTAATATAGTAATCCTTCATGCAGTAGAAATCTCCATTTTGAAACCATGTAAATGAACGAGTTATTTTAACCGTGGACGGTGTGCATTATTTCGCTCGTACGCAGACTATTTGTCATGTACATTACGAAATTAAAATACTTAGTGTGTTAGGAAAAAATACTACGTAATGTGTAGGTTGTTAATTTTTACATGTCCCCCCATTAGTTAGGAATTTCGGGAATCCGAAACATTATTAGCTGGCAGTACGCGGGCTATTCGGTATGTACATTAGGAAATGCAAAAGCAGCCCAGAAAGAAGATTTACGTATTTATTTGTGTTTCTTGTTTTGCGCATAGAACCCAACGCTGTCGGAAATCTTCTCGACCAACAAGAAAATACCCTAGGCACAAAAGGCAAGTCTTGCCTGAATATGTCAATTGAAAACTTGTTCGTGTTCTATGGTGATGGTCTTGTACGCGACGGGCCGTACGGACGTACCTATCAAATTGTGACTAGACCCAGATCTGTGCACCAGGCCTGAAGGACATTAGCCTGTGCGAGCTAAGGAGGTGAGTGCGTTTTGCGTTCGATCGGGACACTGGAAGGAAGAAGCTACGCATCGCGGCATTGTATGCCTTGGCGGCGGGTGGTGCAGGGGAGACCTTTTAGCAACTTTATGAAGGTGAGCAGTGACGCTTCGTGGACAACTACATGGAGGTCGTGTGCAACCCTACCGCTACGATATACGCCAAGCCGATGTTGTATCTCCAATTTGTGGAGAGGACGGAATCATCCGCCAAGGGTGGTTCTGGTGGAGACGCTGGAGTGTCACGACCCGACCTAGGTCACCCGAGAGGTCTTCCAAGACCACCCGGAAAGCCCACCAGGACCTCCTAGGAGATCCAGTAAGATCTCTCGGACAGTCCCCCAGGACCTCCCAAGAGGTCCAACAGGACCACCTAGAGGTCCAGAGAACAGATCCGAGGAGGTCTTAAGACCCAGGACGTCCCCAAGTACCACGACCCGACTTGAGGGTGGTCGAGAGACCAAACCCGGGGATGTCATGAGAATTGGAAAAGCCCCAAGTTCTCTGTGTTCCGAACCAGTCCCAAGGATCAACGGCTAGCTCACACAGCAAACAATAGTGGTAACATTCATCAACGCAAACTTTATTAACAACAAAGCAGTTGATTACAAGGATGGCTTACAAGTCGGTAAAAGCAAAATACACAATGAAGCAAAATAACAAGTCCACCCGATACACCACAGTAATCAATGGTGGATGCGTTACCTAGTTGATCGTGTCCTCTTCTCCATCAAAGAAGTCCTCTCTGCTCAATTATCGAATCATAAGAATGAGCACAACAACCGTGCTCGCAAGTTACACCCATCAAATAACAGAATGATATGCATACATAGATATCTCAAAGGAAGGCTTAATATGGTTGATTTGTATAAAGCCAAGTTTCTTTCAAATACAAATACTAAGTTCCAAGGCAGTTACACAATAACTAAAATTCATTTTCCCAAATCAGTTTTCAGTTTGGATAACATTCATTAACAAGTGGTGAAGGATACCCTCCTGTCACAAGGCTCCCCGCCCAAAACCCATTGGATAGAGATCCAAAATAGTTTAACAAAGTCATTTGAAAACCCAAAACCAACATCTAACTTGGAGCAGCTTTGCCAGCATGTCATTGACCGCGGACACGGCTAATCGATTAATTTTACGCTCTGCAGAGGCGTACAACTTTACCCACATGACATGATTTCTCTAGTTGGTTTGGCATCCATCGATACCACCACTCACTTCCGTAGGTGAAAGGTCTAGAGTTCGTGACAAGGCCTTTACAATGCATCATTCCACCGCAGTCCACCCTCGCTAAGGTTTCGCCCCACCCTGCGGATAGAGACCCATAGAGATCAAGGGCCCCGCTTGCGCCAGGCGGGACTAACAGGTCATAACACGACTACCCACCACATCGACGGGATCAACCGCGATGGAACTTTGCAAATTAGTTATCCAGGCTTTGCCCATTCAAAGCATGTGGTTGCACGGTGAGGCATGGCAAAATACACTCGAAGACCGGTCCTTGACTTACCTGGGCGACTACCGCAAAACCCTGGGTCTCAACCCTAACCAGGTTGAGCTCGTGCATGGACATGCACCAACCAACAAACCAATTCGCCCAAGTCCAAACCCATTTTCCTTTTCTTTTGCTTTTCAAAGCCTTTGCAAACCTCCATGACAACCTAATGTCATGGCTAAAATATTTAAATAACAGTTGGTCCTTGATGGTAAAACTTCCCAAATCAAGCTTTTGGTCTAAGCATGACTAAGTACAAAGTTTTTCAAATGATCCCGGTTCACACTATTGTATCAACCAGGTTTTATCTAGGGTGACAACAGGGTGAAGTCAATGTCAATACTGGCCATACAAAGGATTTGGCATAACTATGAATTTAAGGACAGGTATTGAAATAACTGAGTAGAAATAGGCATGCAGTAATACTTGAAATAGAACATAGATAATTCGAAATACTGGGTGAAACATGGTCAAGAGTGTAACTTGCCTTGCTCGAAGGCTTGAGTGTCTTCTTCTTCAAAGAGCTCGGGCTCCTCAGCGTCGACGCAATCTACACGAGAGAACAAAGAACACTCAAATAAAGCTCAAGTAAAACCCAAAAGAACTCCAAAGAAACACTGAACTAGAACCAACAGGAAGACTTCGACGGTCAAGAGGAGGTCCAAGGAACTGGTCGGGAGAGCAGGAGAACTGAATGAAGAAAAAGGCAAGGATAGAGAGCTGCTCAAGCTTATATGTACAAAGCTGCTGGTAGTTCCAAAGGCACTCGAGTTCAAAAGTAGGTGAAGGAGGAGACGGGAGCAGGTAAAGAGGAGACAAGAGAAGGAATGGGTGCTGCAAAAAGTGGTAGCATTTAATGCAACACAACCGGCATTAAATGCACACAGACTTCTGTGGCGCCTGAGATACGGTTGGAGGAAAAAGAAAGTGAGCGCGATTGACAAATGGGACCAGTCAAAGCTCAGGCAGGAGGTCCTGCGAAGACCTTGAGAAGGCCCCGCAAAGGTCAAGGGAGGTCTGACCTGCAAAGGTGGTCTTTGCAAAAAGACCAGGAGGTCTTGAGGACAAAGAGGTCCTAAGGAGGTCGTGACCGCAAAGGTGGTCTTTGCAGAAAGACCACGGGGTGGTCTTTGCAAAAAGACTAGAGGTCGTGACCACCAGGGGTGGTCTTGACCAGAGGGTGGTCTTTGCAAAAAGACCAGAGGGTGATCTTTGTAAAAAGACCAGAGGTCAAGAGGAGGAGGAGGTCCAAAAGACAAGGAAAAAGACGCGACGAAGCAGAGCCGTCCAATTTTGATCGGGTGGACCAAGGCGATAGGAACGTTCGGACCGCCTGAACGTTTATCCCCATCAGACCGTCCAAGCTCAATCGGACGCTCCGCAATGCTAGGGAACGTTCGGACTGTCTGAACGCTTCCTCTCAATCGGACCGTCCAAACTCAATCGGACGCTCCTCGAGAGGGGAATGGCACGGGCGCTGAATCGGGCCACGTGAAGGAAAAAGGGAGATCAAACGAAAAGGCGGTCTCAACGGTTAAGATGAAACAAGGGGAGGTCTTGATGGTTAAGATGAGATCCAAGGAGGTCTCAACGGTCAAGATTGAATCAAAGGGAGGTCTTAACGGCTAGGATGAACTCGAGGGAGGTCCTGACGGTCAAGATGGAATCAAAGGGAGGTCTTGATGGGCAGGATGAACTCGAGAGAGGTCCTGACGGTCAAGATGGAATCAAAGGGAGGTCTTGACGGCCAGGATGAAATCGAGGGAGGTCTTGACGGTGAAGATGGAATCAAAGGGAGGTCTTGACGGCCAGGATGAACTCGAGGGAGGTCCTGACGATCAATATGGAATCAAAGAAAAAAGCACGGAGGAGTGGGAGCTGTCAGATTCCGATCGAACGGAGCAAAGCGATGAAGGTCAGGATCGAGCGGGGATCCGAACGGATACGAGGGAAGCTCAGATGAGGTTCAAATGGACACGAGGAGGTCCAAATGAGCACGAGGAAATTCCAAAATGAACACGAGGGGGGGGGGGTTCAAACGAAGGGGGAATTTAACCCGAATTTGAATTTCAGAACTCAAGGCTGTTTGAAACACAAACTCGAGCTAGAACGCCTCGGGGGTGGTCGTGACCCAAGAGAAAATCAAACTGAAGGGGTGGTCTGAACTGGGAGGGAGGTCTGAACCATAAGGGAGGTCTGGACCCTCAGATCCAAATGAAGGGAGGAGGTCCAAAGAAGAAAGAGAGAACTGGGCCGGAGGAGAGCGCAGAGCGAACAAAGAAAAGGAAGAACTCCAACAAACTCGAAAAGAAACCGAACTGATTTAGTTGAAGTTTGATTTAGTCCTTTAAAGCTCTTTTAAAATCTCAAGTTAAGCTTTGAACTCTCATCAAAACCAAATGGTTCTTTTTATTTTGAAATTCCAAGAAGGCTCAAAGACTAGGGCACTACAAACCTACCCCCCCCCCTTAAGGGAATCTCGGCCCCGAGATTCAGACTTGGCCAGCAAAGAGGTGGGGATACTCCGCCTTAAGGTCTTCCTCTCGCTCCCAGGTGGCTTCATCTTCTGAGTGGTGACTCCACTACACCTTGCACGATTGGATGACCTTGCTCTTGGTAACACGCTCTGCGACATCCAGAATTTTGATCGGCTGCTCCAAATAGGTGAGGTCCTCTTGAAGATCTATGCTCTCCAAAGAGGTATGCTCTGCTGGAACTCGAAGGCACTTCTTTAGCTGTGACATATGGAAGACATCATGTACCGCAGACAAGGTTGCTGGCAGCTCCAACTGGTATGTGACTTCACCTTTCCTTTCCACAAACTTGAATGATTCGACAAATCTTGGCGCAAGCTTTCCCTTGGTTTGAAATCTTCTTACTCCTCTGAGTGAAGTTACCCTAAGATACACAAAATCTCATGTCTCGAAGGTCAAGTCCCTACGACGGTTGTCAGCATAGCTCTTTTGCCGGGATTGAGCCTCTCTCAAATGCTCTCTTATGAGTCTCACTTTACTTTCAGCTTCCTTGATCAACTCGGGCCCAAAGAACTGACGCTCACTGACTTGATCCCGAAGGAGAGGAGTTCTACACTGTCTTCCATACACAGCTTCAAAAGGGGACATCTTCAAGCTGGCTTGGTAGCTATTGTTGTAGGAGAACTCAGCATAAGGGAGGTTCTTGTTCCCACTTTTCCCATAGTCCAAGGCACAGGCTCTAAGCATGTCTTCAAGAACTTGATTCACATGCTCTGTCTGCCCATCGGTTTGAGGATGATAAGCTGTGCTAAAATTGAGTCTTGTTCCCAAAGTTTCATGCAAGCTCTTCCAAAATCTTAAGGTGAATTGAGAACCTCTGTCAGACACTATTCTTTTGGGTACACCATGCAAACAGACAATACCCGTGCCAAGTATGACTCTGCCAATTTGTTGCCCGTAGGTAGTCTTGACAGGAATAAAGTGTGCCACTTTGGTTAAACGATCAATTACAACCCAAATGGAGTCATAGCTCGATTGGGTCCTAGGCAAACCAGAGATGAAGTCCATTCCTACTTGCTCCCACTTCCACTCGGGAATGGGCAAGGGCTGCAATAGACCAACTGGTCTTTGGTGCTCAACCTTGACCCTTTGGCATACGTCACAATGTGCCACGAACTCAGCGATTTCTCGCTTCATGCTAACCCACCAATATTTCTCTTTAAGATCTTGGTACATCTTGGTACTCCCTGGATGAATGGAGTAAGGGGATTCATGAGCTTCCTTAAGAAGCAATTGCTTTATTTCCTGACGATCTGGCACACAGAGGCGGTTGCCGAACCATAGCACTCCTTGCTCATCTTCTGAGAAGCCTGGGGCCTTGCCTCTTCTCAAGTTCTTCTTTATCTCTTGGATGTCTTCATCTTCAACTTGCTTTTCTCGGATTTGGTGCTGGACAGTGGGTTCAACGTCTAGAGCATGCACACAACCTTGATCGACAATTTCCAAATTCAAACGTCTCAATTCTTCACACAATCTGGGCTGACTTTCTTGAACCATCAGGGTACTGCAATAACTCTTTCGGCTTAGGGCATCAGCCACCACATTTGTCTTGCCTGGGTAGTAGTGAATTCCTAGATCATAATCCTTTATGAGATCCAGCCATCTTCTCTACCTGAGATTAAGGTCTGATTGAGTGAAGATATACTTCAGGCTTTTGTGGTCTGTAAAGACCTCACAACGGTTACCAATGAGGTAATGACGCCAAATTTTCAAGGCATGCACTACGGCAGCCAATTCCAAATCATGAGTGGGGTAGTTTGCTTCATGAGGCTTCAGCTGCCGAGAAGCATAGGCTACCACCCTTCCTTCTTGCATCAAAACACAACCAAGACCCTGTCGAGAGGCATCACAAAAGACCTCAAAATCTTTTCGGATGTCTGACAAAATCAACACCGGAGCGGAGGTCAAACGCTTCTTCAACTCTTGGAAGCTCTGCTCACAGGCTGGTGTCCAAACATACTTCTTTTCCTTCTTTAGCAACTGAGTGAGATGTCTTGCTATTCTTGAAAAGCCTTCAATGAACCTACGGTAGTATCCTGCTATGCCAAGAAAGCTTCTGGTTTGAGGCACGGACTTGGGTGACTCCCAATTAAGCACATCTTGGGCCTTGCTGGGGTTGACGGCTACACCTGCTGCTGACATAACATGACCCAAAAAGGTAACCTCTTTCATCCAAAAATCACACTTATTGAATTTAGCATAGAGTTGGTGATCTCTAAGCTTATCCAGAACCAAACGAATGTGCTCTTTATGCTTTTCTTCGCTCTTATAGTACACTAGAATGTCATATATAAAGACAATGACAAACTTATCCAAGTACTCTATAAATACTTTATTCATCAAGTTCATAAAGTAAGCAGGAGCATTGGTCAATCCAAAGGACATGACTGTGAACTCATAGAGTCCATACCGAGTTGAGAAAGCTGTCTTTGGGATGTCCTCTTGGCGAATCTTCAACTGATGATACCCTGATCTCAAGTCAATCTTGGAGAAAATTGCAGCTCCCTTTAGCTAGTCAAACAAGTCATTGATCCTGGGCAACGGATACTTATTCTTGATAGTGACATCATTGAGTGCTCGATAATCCACACACATGCGCTGGGTACCATCTTTCGTTGCAACAAAGATCATTGGAGCTCCCCAAGGCAAAGAGCTTGGTCTAACAAAACCCTTGCTTTGCATTTCCTCTATCTGCTGCTTGAGCTCGACAAGATCATTAATTGGTAATCGGTAAGGCCTCTTGGAGATCGGTGCTGTTCCCGGAACTAGGTTGATAACAAACTCCAAATCTCTGTCCGGAGGCATTCCAGGTAACTCATCGGGGAACACATCTGGGTACTCCCTTACCACTGGGAGGTCCTCAAGCTTTACTTCTTTCAAACAAGTCAGGCTAGGACCTCCTCTAATAGAGGCCTCGGGACTGAACTCAACTTGAATCCCTTGCTCATTGGTAAACACGATAGACCTATTGGCATAGTCTATCCGACCTTGGTTCTTGGCTAGCCAGTCCATTCCAAGAATCACATCTAAACCTTGAGAGTGCAAGACGATTAAGTCTGCAGAGAAGGGTACTTCCGAGATTTTTAAGGTAAGATTTGGGCATGAGGAACTAGTCTTCATTTCTGAGCCCGGAGAGTGGATTAGCATAGGGTTAACTAGAGGAGATATAGATAACCCATTACTACCCACAAACTTAGTCGAAACAAACGAATGGGAAGCTCCGGAATCGAAAAGAACTAATGCTGGTACGGAATTGACAAGAAACGTACTAAGGACCACGTTCGATGCGGTCTGAGCTTCTTCGGCTGTGACATGGTTCACACATCCCTTGATATATTGAACCGAAGTCTTCACATTTAAATTGCTACCAGGTGCTGAAACTCCTTGACTTGGCCGGGTTAAAGTAGTGGTCGCTGCTTGCAGCTTCTTTGGGCACTTATTGGCATAGTGCCCAACTTCGTTGCAATAAAAGCAAGTGACTCCTGCTGCAGAGGTCGAGGATGGCTTCTTTTGAAAATGACCTCCTGGAGAGGTCCCTCGAGGACTAGAGGTGCTGGGACATCTGGTCTGCACTGGAGGTCTGGAAGGGGAGGAGGTCGCGGCTCTCTTTTGCTGAGGTTGGGAGGTCCTAGGCCTAGAAAATCCTTCTGAGCTGAACTGCTGAGCCACTTTCATCTTCTTGTAATTCACCATCTTAAGATGCTTGCCCTCCTGGCGAATTGCCTTGCTCACAAGCTGCTGAAAATCCGAGTAATCTTGAGTAATTAGTTGAACAGCGAGGTCATCATTGAGCCCTTCCAAGAAGCGCTCTTGCTTGGACTCATCTGTTGCCACATCTTCGGGTGCATATCGAGCTAACTGATTGAATTTGTGAAGATACTCACTGACAGTGCGGTTGCTTTGGCGCAGGGATCGGAATTCCTTCTTCTTCAGCAACATCATGCCTTGAGGGATATGTGCACGACGAAAAGCTTGAACAAACTCATCCCAGGTGATAGTTTGAGCATCGGTGTGGGACTGAGTGAAGTTGTCCCACCACTAAAAGGCTGGCCCATTGAGCTGGTGAGAGGCAAACAAGACTCTCTCACGATCCGAACACTAAATCGTATCTAACTTCCTGCCCACTGCTCTGAGCCAATCATCAGCTTCCAATGGCTCAGTGCTGCTGGAGAAAGTGGTTGGTCTCATCCTCATAAACTCAGAGATGTTGGCCCTGGGAGGAGGTGGAGCATAAACTGGTGGTTGAGCTACTGCAGTTGCTTGAAGATTCTGAGTATTGCTGATAGATTGAGCTAACAGGTTGATCAACTGGGCTTGATTCGCCATCATCTAATTCCAATCTGTACCTTCAGCTGGAGAAGGTGGTGGCTATGGAAGAGGAGTCTCTGGATCACTTCCAACTGCTTTGCCCTGATTGCTGGTGCTGCCATTGCCACGAATTGTCACCATTTTCTAGATCTTCAGAGATTAGGAAAGAGAAAGAAAGTTGGGGGGGGGAAGAGGTCAAAACAACCAAACCAACTAGAACAACCAACTCAAAAGCTCAAACACGTTCTACTCGTGGCCCACTGCCCTCGGGGCTACGAGCAGAGAGGTCATGGCCACAAGGGGGGTGGTCTGTCGGGGTACGGGTAGGCTACGATAGCAACAAATCAAAGTTTTCTACCATGTAAACTAGGAAGCAAAGCAAGTAGATGATCACAGATCGTTACCACCAGACGAGCAGAGCAGCAGAAGAAAGGTTGGAGCAGCCTAGTCCAACGAAGAGTGCGTTGATGTAGTGGTCGTAGTCGATCGTCCAGCGTTGAGCACGTCAGTGTGGTGGTTGATTGTCTCCTCCAACGACCTCTGCAGTTCTTTGTGAAGATTACGGATCGTCCTCAAGCGCAACAGCAATCGCAGCAGCGCCTCTACGGTATCCACACATCCAGGGAAGGAACAACCATGCGCAGGTGTGCTAGCACCAAGTCACACGGCAGAGCTCTCAGGGAGATGGTGGCTAGGGTTTTGGTGGAACAACTCAACTCATGACTTTTATGTGTCTTGTCTGTTACGTTCACCCATAACCTTCAATAGCCTCATGCATCTCCTTATATAGTGCTAGTGACGGATCCTATTTGAACACCTTTGACGAATCGTATCCGTACTGGTTTGTTCCAACCCGTTAAGTGTGTGATCCGTTAGGTTCATGCATAATCGATTGTGACTCGGAAACCCTTTCCGATCACGAGTTGTTAGCGGTTCATAACGATTCCCGAATACACACAAATTATATCGGACGAACCTTAATGCAATATGATCTACGACCAGGTCTCCATCACTTACGACTAGGACTTATCTCTATACGACCAGTCCGTATTTGGTCACGACCAGTTCGTAACTCCTTACGACCAGGTTTCGACCACTCTGTGATTACGTTCGACCAGTCTACAACCAGCTCGTATCTCCATACGACCAGTCCGTAATTGTTCGAACTAAGCGACCTACTCGTGTATACTCCCTTTGCCTCACGATGTGTGGTTGAACTCCAGGTGAGATGTTGTGTCATCTATGGACTGTTCAATACTTTCTCGATCGAATGTCGGATAACTTCACGTGGTCGAACATTTTGACCACTAGAGGCATGGCCATGCACTTTCTTTATCCGATCACAACAAGGGGCCCAGAGACATCTCTCCTATTATGTTAGGAGGGGAGCAAATCCCATATCCGACCAGTCATATTCCTCCGCATGTTTCATAGCAAACCCAAAAGCTACCTTTATAACTACCCAGTTATGAGTAGCGATTGGCAACCCCCTAAGAGTGCTATTACACATGTAGGAAACCATGCTGATCTCAGGTCTAAGGATTATACATCACAATTGCTTGAGACCAACTAACGACACATAGAATCATAACAATCTCAATAGTGTCTCAAGGTAGGTCAATCCAACCCCATGTTCTCTAACATGTGTTCACATTATTGATTCGGTATCCCCATACCTATAACTAGTGAAATATGGTCATCAATCAATACAATGTGTTGGTCGATAGAGTCAATAGTGTTCTGACCATTGACATCCGACCAGGGATACATTTAGAATGACATCATATAAGTTAAGAGTTTCACCAACAAGTCACATACTTGTTAATCTTCATAACCAATGATTCATTCAAGGAACATGATAACACATTATCCAATATTATAAACATAATGAAATACGATCATCTCTATGATTGCCTCTAGGGCATATTTCCAATAGGGTGGTCTTTGCAAAAAGACTACCACTCTTGACCACGAACTGGGAGGTCCTTGCGTGACTACGTGCCAAGACAGCTCCAGGGCAGGAGGTCTTGAACACCACCTATAGATATTTCAAGGAAAGAGGGTTCATTTAACTTCATAAAACGGCGAGGAGAGCAAAAGATAAGAGAGAATAAGGTAAGAAAGGATACAGAGAAGGAGATAAGGATAGAGAGACGACTCAGATAAGAGGAGAACAATTTATTTCTCTTGTTTTGCAAAACAAAATTTTGAACTTTCTACTAACGACCATTCTACTAGGCTATGACCTACAGTCAAGATGCTCTGATACCACTTTTATCACGACCCGACCCGGGTCACCCGAGAGGTCTTCCAAGACCACCCGGAAAGTCCACCAGGACCTCCCAGGAGGTCCAACAGGATCTCTCGGACAGTCCTTCAGGACCTCCCAGGAGGTCCAGCAGGACCACCTGGAGGTCCAGAGAACGGACCCGAGGAGGTCTTAAGACCCAGGATGTCCCCAAGTGCCACGACCCGACTCGAGGGTGGTCGAGAGACCAAACCCGGGGAGGTCGTGAGACTTGGAAAAGCCCCACATCCTTTGTGTTCCGAACTAGTCCTAAGGATCAACGGCTAGCTCACACAGCAAACAATGGTGGTAACATTCATCAACGCAAACTTTATCAACAACAAAGGAGTTGATTACAAGGATGGCTTACAAGCCGGCAAAAGCAAAATACACAGTGGAAGCAAAATAATAAGTCCACCCGATACACCACACGCAATCGGCTGGAGGGCGTTACCTAGTTGATCTGGTCCTCTTCTCCATCAAAGAAGTCCTCTCCTGCTCAATTATCAAATCAAGCAAGAATGAGCACAATAACCGTGCTCGTAAGTTACACCCGTCAAATAACAGAATGATATGCATACATGGATATCTCAAAGGAAGGCTTAATATGGCTGATTTGCATAAAGCCAAGTTTATTTCAAATACAAATACTAAGTTCCAAGGCAGTTATACAATAACTAAAATTCATTTTCCCAAATTAGTTTTTCAGTTTGGATAACATTCATCAACAAATGGTGAAGGATACCCTCCTGTCACAAGGCTCCCTACCCAAAACCCATTGGATAGAGATCCAAAACAGTTTAACAAAGTCATTTAAAAACCCAAAACCAACATCTAACTTGGAGCAGCTTTGCCAGCATGTCCTTGACCGCGGACATGGCTAATCGATTAGTTTTACGCTCTGTAGAGGCGTACAGCTTTACCCACATGACACGATTTCTCTAGTTGGTTTGGCATCCGTCGATACCACCACTCACTTCTGTAGGTGAGAGGTCTAGAGTTCGTGGCAAGGCCTTTACAATGCATCATTCTACCTCAGTCCACCCTCGCTAAGGTTTCGCCCCACCCTGCGGATAGAGACCTGTAGAGATCAAGGGCCCCCTCTTGCGCCAGGCGGGACTAACAGGTCATAACACGACTACCTACCGCATCGACAGGATCAACCGCGATGGAACTTTGCAAATTAGTTAGCCAGGCTCTGCCCATTCAGAGCATGTGGTTGCACGGTGAGGCATGGCAAAATATACTCGAAGATCGGTCCTTAACTGACTTGGGCGACTACCACAAAACCCTGGGTCTCAACCCTAACCAGGTTGAGTCTATGCATGGACATGCACCAACCAACAAACCAATTCGCCCAAGTCCAAACCCATTTTCCTTTTCTTTTGCTTTTCAAAGCCTTTGCAAACCTCCATGACAACCCAATGTCATGGCTAAAACATTTAAATAACAGTTGGTCATTGATGGTAAAACTTCCCACATCAAGCTTTTGGTCTAAGCATGACTAAGCACAAAGTTTTTCAAATGATCCTAGTTCACACTATTGTATCAACCAGGTTTTATCTAAGGTGACAACAGGGTGAAGTCAATGTCAATACTGGCCATACAAAGGATTCAGCATAACTATGAATTTAAAGACAGATATTGAAATAACTGGGTAGAAATAGACATGCATTAATACTTGAAACAGAACATAGATAATTCGAAATACTGGGTGCAACATGGTCAAGGGTGTAACTTGCCTTGCTCAAAGGCTTGAGTGTCTTCTTCTTCAAAGAGCTCGGGCTCCTCAGCGTCGACGCAATCTACATGAGAGAACAAAGCACACTCAAATAAAGCTCAAGTAAAACCCAAAAGAACTCCAAAGAAACACCAAACTAGAACCAACAAGAAGACTTCAACGGCCAGGAGGAGGTCCAAGGAACCAGTCGGGAGAGCAAGAGAACTGAATGAAGAAAAAGGCAAGGATAGAGAGCTGCTCAAGCTTATATGGCCAGAGCTACTGGTAGTTCCAAAGGCACTCGAGTTCAAAAGTAGGTGAAGGAGGAGACGGGAGCAGGTAAAGGAGGAGACAAGAGAAGGAACGGGTGCTGCAAAAAGTGGTAGCATTTAATGCGACACAACCGGCATTAAATGCACATAGACTTCTGTAGTGCCTGAGATACGGTTGGAGGAAAAAGAAAGTGAGTGCGACTTACAAATGGGACCAGTCAAAGCTCAGGCAGGAGGTCCTGCGAAGACCTTGAGGAGGTCCCATAGAGGTCAAGGGAGGTCCTGACCCGCAAAGGTGGTCTTTGCAAAAAGACCAGGAGGTCCTGAGGAGGTTGTGACCGCAAAGGTGGTCTTTGCAAAAAGACCAGGGGGTGGTCTTTGCAAAAAGTCTAGAGGTCGTGACCACAAGGGGTGGTCTTTACCAGAGGGTGCTCTTTGCAAAAAAAACTAGAGGGTGGTCTTTGCAAAAAGACCAGAGGTCAAGAGGAGGAGGAGGTCCAAAAGACAAGCAAAAAGGCGCGATGAAGCAGAGCCGTCCGATTTTGATCGGGTAGACCAAGACGATAGGAACGTTCGGACCACCTGAATGTTTATCCCCATCGTACTGCCCAAGCTCAATCGGACGCTCCGCAATGCTAGGGAAGGTTCGGACCGTCCGAACGCTTCCTCTCAATCGGACCGTCCAAACTCAATCGAACGCTCCTCGAGAGCGGAAAAGCGCGGGCGCTAAATCAGACCACGCGAAGGAAAAAGGGAGATCAAATGAAAAGGAGGTCTCAACGATTAAGATGAAACAAGGGGAGGTCTTGATGGTTAAGATGAGATCCAAGGAGGTCTCAACGGTCAAGATGGAATCAAAGGGAGGTCTTGACGGCCAAGATGAACTCGAGGGAGGTCCTGACAGTCAAGATGGAATCAAAGGGAGGTCTTGACGGCCAGGATGAACTCAAGGGAGGTCTTGACGGTCAAGATGGAATCAAAGGGAGGTCTTGACGGCTAGGATAAACTCGAGGGAGGTGCTAATGGTCAAGATGTAATCAAAGGGAGGTCTTAACAGCCAGGATGAACTCGAGGGAGGTCTAGACGGTCAAGATGAAATCAAAGGAGGGAAGCGACAGCGAGGAAAAAGGCGCGGAGGAGCGGGAGCTGTCGGATTCCGATCGAACGGAGCAAAGCGATTGGGCTGTTCGGACCGACCGAATGTGCCAACAAGATCGGGCCGTGCAACACGGATCGAATGGTCCACAAGAGATGATGGTCAGGATCGAGCAGGGGTCCAAATGGACACAAGGGAAGTTCAGATGAGGTTCAAATGGACACGAGGAGGTCCAAATGACCACGAGGGAGGGGGTTCAAACGAAGGTGGAATTCAACCCGAATTTGAATTTCAGAACTCAAGGATGTTTGAAACACAAACCCAGGCTAGAACGCCTCGAGGGTGGTCGTGACCCAAGACCGAAGGGGTGGTCTGGATTGGGAGGGAGGTCCGAACCACAAGGGAGGTCTGGACTCTCAGATCCAAATGAAGGTAGGTCCGGACCCTCAGATCCAAACGAATAGAGGAGGTCCAAAGAAGAAAGAGAGAACTGGGCCGAAGGAGAGCACGGAGCGAACAAAGAAAAGGAAGAACTCCAACAAACTCGAAAAGAAACCGAACTGATTTAGTTGAAGTTTGATTTAGTCCTTTAAAGCTCTTTTAAAATCTCAAGTTAAGCTTTGAACTCTCATCAAAACCAAATGGTTCTTTTTATTTTGAAATTCCAAGAAGGCTTAAAGACTAGGGTGCTACGTGGAGCTGAAGTGCCTAAGTTGTTCTTCGACGCTGATGCAGATGCTGGTGTTGGCGGAGACATGGGCGAGGAAGTGGGTGATGGAGACATGAGGAGGCGTGTGGAGGCTTTCGAGCCGAACGAAGGCATAGAGAGGTGGTGGGCAGCCCGTATTGACTGCCACGAATACCTTGCTAAGCAGGTGGATGTAGTGGAAAGCAAGGAGGAGGCTGTGGTTACAGCTAGTTCTGCAGAGGAGCCTGATGGAGAAGTTGCCACAGGAAGTGTATTAGGTGGTGTCGTGACCATCGACGTTGCGTATGTCTCGTCTAGATTGAACGACATCGCAGCGATATCCCTAGTTCTGCTGCAAAAAGAGGAGGCGGAGTGGGGGTTCAATGAAGACACTCTGCTCTTAGGGCAGCACTTCCTTAACAAGACCGATGCCTAGCAGGCCATTGCTAGATACGCCGTCAACATTAGCCGGATGTATCTGGTGCACAGGTCCAACCCTGACACCTACATCGTCAAGTGTGTGGATGAATCATGCCCTAGCAAGGTTCGTGCGCAGCGGTTCAGGGGCGTCGCCACAGACTTCTGCATAACGGTACTCAAGGATCACACATGCGAGCTTACAGAGCCACTTCATAGGAACCGCAACCTAACCTCGTTATATGTTGCAGAGCTGATAAGCTGCCTCATTGTAGCTGATGTATCTATCTCGCCGAAGTTGCTTTTGGCAGATGTTGTCAATATGGTGGGCTTCCCGGTTGGCTACAACAAGGTGTGGCAGGTGAAACGGAAGGTCCTAGAGCGTATGTTCGGCACATACGAAGAGACCTACGACTTTGTCCCAAGAATGCTACATCAGATTGCGGAATTGAATCCTGGGACATACATCAACAAGCTAGACTGGGTGCATCCTACGAAGGGGCTGAATTGTTTTGTCCTTGACCGAGTATTCTGGGCCTCCCCCTAGGTGAGCGGAGGGTTCAAGTACTTTCGTCCTGTGCTGTCGATGGACAGCACCTTCTTCACTGGCAAGTACAAGGGAACCATCCTCACTGTGGTTGCAGCTGACGCGAACGACCAGTTACTCCCTGTGGCCTTCGCGATTGTTGAGAGTGAGAACATGGATAGCTGGCTGTGGTTCCTTGCAAACGTGAAGTAGGCAGTGATTCATGACCGCCTAGGTGTGTGCGTCATCTCGGACCACAATGTTGGGTAGCTATCTGCGTTTAGCATGATGCAAAATGGGACACAGCCCCCCTTCTAGTGGAACGACTTGACGAAACGATGGTGCATAAGGCATCTCGCGGCGAACTTCCACACCAGGTTTTGAAGTAAGGACCTGATGAAGACCTTCTAGAAGCTATGCATGTAGAACCAAAGGTGGAAGTTTGACGCCGTGTGGAGACAGCTGGACAAGGAGACTAGCAAGCATGTTAGGAATTCCCAAGACACCGAGGCAGGGGCAGCGCCAGGAGGCTCCGCTAGAGTTGGGGAGTTCACGTAGTCTGTAAACTCGCACACACCTGACTTGGAGAAATGGTCTTTGTTGCATGACACCGGTGGTGCGCGGTACGGAATCATAACGACCAGCATGTCCGAGGTGTACAACGGTGTCCTCAAGGGTGTACGATCCCTCCCAATCACCACAATCGTTGAGGAGAGCTGGAACCATACCGTTTCAGTTTGACACGGCACTGATGTCCGCGCTTGTGGACCGTTGGAGACCGAAGACGCACACCTTCCACTTCCAGTGGAGGGAGATGACCGTTACGCTGCAGGATGTCGCTATGTTCATAGGTCTATCGTTGTGGGGTCATGTAGTAGTGCCACCTCCCAGGCGACCAAACTAGAAGGTACGGATGGCTGATAGGTTCGGTGACCCGATCCCAAAGAACATATCAGGTGTGCCACATTCCTGGCTATGACGGTACATGGTCTGCCTAGTGCACGCAACTGAGGAGGTTGTACGGACACACACTTCCTTGCTTACCTGTTGTTCCTGTTTGGGTGGGTCTTGTTTTCTAGAACTCAGGGAGATTGTGTGCACCCTAGCTACATCCATCTTGCTGAGGCGTTGGTGTACGCCTGGCCCGACGAGGTGTTGGAGTACAGTTGGGGCTCCGTAGTGCTTAGCGCCACGTACCAAGGCTTATGTGATGCCTCACAACGCAGTATGGTCGGGGAGCCAGTCCTCGCGGTATGCTACATCCTCTTGTAACTGTGGTCATGGGGGCATTTCCTGGTTGGCCGACCGTACTTCCGCACGGCCATTCACCCTTTGTAGTGCACCTCCGAGTTTTACGGTTTGGGTGATGGCGCCGACCCCGTTGAGGGCCCCACAATGGGCACTTTTTGGACACATGCTCGGCTTAGGTGGGCTAGGGAGAGGTCGAGGCATGTGTACCCTGAGTTCCACAACCAATTCGAGACTCTGCACGGGACCGAGGTCATCTACTTCCCATGGTCTACACGGTTCGTTGCGGACATGGCCCCCTACAGCTTGTCCTCTCAGTGCAATCAAGACCACGCATACTAGATGACGACCTGCCATCTAGTGTTCTCCCATATGGTCGAGTCGTTCTCACCGCAGCGGGTCATGAGACAGTTTGGGCTTTACCAGTAGGTGCCACCATCTCCGGGACGACCTCTTGTAGCGAAGGCCCACAAGTATGTTGTTATTTGCTTTCATCGGTTAACCTATTAGCTGCATCTCTTTTTTGATTATCCAACGTCCAAAGTGACCTGCAGGCAAATGAGGCAAGGGTGGAGGAGCAATGACTAGAGGGAGACACAGCTACTATGGACGGTGCTGTGGGCCGATAGGACGGTGATCGATGTCGTGCACGAGGCATGACCGTACTACATCAAGACACACACTACGTACTTGAGGTGGTACGTTCCGCACACCAAGAGTAGCCTTACTGGTTTGGTGCCACAGCATCCTGCGGAGGTCGTGCACGACGCCATTGTATGAGCAGGTCTAGACATTCAATGGGCGGCACGCCAAGACGAGACAGTAAAATATTCTTTGCATTTTTTTTTGTACAGGAACACATGTCTAACTTATTCTCAGTTTGCCTGCAGTACAACCGCCTTGGCATATCAACAACGAGGCTGCTGACGGTCTACGACGTGGAAGGACTAGCACCTCCTCTCAGTTCCTAGGTATGCTGCGCAGCATCTACGACGACTCGAGGGCGGCAATGAGAACCATCACTTATGGTCGGCACAGCGACGTGGTCGCACCACGAGGCAGACACCGAGGACAGACTTGTGAGGACCCGCGTTTTCTAGACCTAATCTGGTAGCATTAATCGGTAGTTAGCGGTAGCTAATTCCGTCTTAGCGGTAACTAGCGAGTGTTGCGATCATCATTAAGCCGTTATTGTCATGTTTCGTTTCGTGAGCATCGCATCAATTCATCATTCATTCAGCATCAATCATGTCATCATACAACACATTAGTCTCAATTGCATTCATCAGTGCACAGTAGCATCAAATCATAATTAGATGGCATCTTCCCTTTTTCATTAGATAATTAAGTCAATAGTAAGCATTTGCAATATAAGTACATTATCATCTCATCTCATCAAACACTGTCTAGTAGTTACAACTTAGATTGAGTTACAAAGCAATAAAAGTACATCATGCATTTCATATCGCCGAGCCCTCTTTGTATCCTTGTTCTTCGATCGCTGACCCATCAAACCCTAGAGTCGTCCATGTCATCCGAGAAAACTCAAGACGATACCACTCTCCGCTTGATCTTTGTTAGAAATAAGCAAGCTGTCGTATTATTAAAGTAAAGATCGCCGTCAGTCTCCCGAAGTGCAGTGGAATACTCGGAGCAACCTGAGTAGCCGGTCCCTTGACCATCAAGACACCCAGACCAACCAGAGTTAGTCGGCTTCTTGATCGCCAGGATATCCTGACCACCCGAGGTCCTCCGGTACCTGGCACTTCCGTGGGTATCATCATCCGGCATCCCGAAAGCCCAACACCCACTTTAATTCAATTGCCTCAACAATTTTTGAATCCGACAATGCATTCCCGTTTATCCCCACCCTCTGTTCAAGACATCATCGGGCAACCGGAAGGCCACAGTGGAGAGCAGCCAAGAATAGAAGGTAAATAGGAATTGGGTTGCCGTAAAAACAAAAGTTACTACATCAAAAGAGGAGATTGGCCAGTTCAGCCCCTCCAGCCGAAAGCCAGCGCAAGCCCAGCTCAAAGGCAGCCAGAGCTCCAGGTTCATCCCCCAGCACAAGTCACCAAAAGACAACCAAGTCCATCACCCCAGTCCATCCCCCAGCACCCAAAATCACATACATTCCCCCATTCCAAGCCACAGCCAAGCACAAGTGCATTCATCAGCAACCAGCCAGCACAACTCATTTCCCACAAGCACAAACACAAGCCACCACCGGTGCAAGGAGGGAGCAGAGTAGGAGAGGAGGAGCGAAGGCAGTGACCAAGGAGAGAAGGGAGGCAAGCCAGAGCTCCATCACCACCAAAGAAGCCAAGAAGCGGCCAGGGAGGCAAGAGGTCCGGGAGGAGCTGAAGCCGAGGGAGCCAGGGCCGAGAAGCAAGGGCGGCGATGACAACGGCGTGGAACCATTGACGGCCATGGGACCCCGTCGGATCGGCAAGGAGGAGGAAGGAGCACCAAATCAATCGGCGCCGCAACCTTCTCCCTATTTTCCAATCCCAACAGAGGTAACCCATCATCCACCCCCACCTCCAAAGAACCCCCATCAACCCATAATCATTCATCAATCGGTTCATCAAGCATCCACATCATTCATCCATCAAGCATAGCAGCAGTCTTTAGATTGCATCTCGGCAAAGAGGGGAAGGAGTAGAGGAGGGTCGTGGTGAGCAAACCAGAACTGAGCCGAGTGGCGCAGAGGAGGCGAGGTGGCCGGGCCAAAGGCCGAGCCGGCCGAGCGTGGAGCCGGATCTCGAGCCGGGCGCAAGACGGCGGGGCAAGGCTGCCAGCTGTCACCGGCCGGAGGAGACGGGCGCGTGGAGGCGGGGGCCCAATGACCGAGGGCGAGAAGGGGACGGGCAGTGGCTGGGTCCTCCCCTTGGCGGCGGCTTGGAGAGATAGTGTGAGAGAGTGAGAGGGAGAGGGAGAGAGTTGGGGAAGAAAGGGGGATGGGTGTGTGCTGTGTGTGTGTGGGTGTGTTTGTGTGTGTTTGTGTGAGTGTGTGTGTTCGGCTGAGAGAGAGGGGAGGGGTTAGGATAGAATTAGAGTTTAGGTGATTAGGTTTAGGATTTGGTTAGTTTTTATTTTCCT
This sequence comes from Phyllostachys edulis, assembly GCA_036346405.1. Lineage (NCBI taxonomy): Eukaryota > Viridiplantae > Streptophyta > Magnoliopsida > Poales > Poaceae > Phyllostachys > Phyllostachys edulis. The sequence goes on along the minus strand of CM070549.1, from coordinate 89,498,460 downwards.
GCAGTGTTTGTTAGTTAATTGTTGATCTGCGGTTTAATTCTTTGCGGTTAATCGTTTTTAATCGGAATCGTGTCTAATTAATCAATCCAAAGTTAATATGCGCGTTAACTTGCTAGATCGATGTAGTAGCCGTATCTCCGTAGAAAATTATTTGGATAGCGTGTGTACCACCCTTGTGCTTCGCGAGTATCTAGTCAGGTAGTTGCGGTATTTAATTCTGTTAGTTGTCTCGGTTAAGCATGAACCGCAGGTGGTCGACCGTAATACGCGTTTTTAGTAGAGCGATTACGGTGCGGGGTACTAACTCGGTATAGATCTCGCAAAGTTTTAATAAAATTAATCTGTGCTAACATTTAGAAGTCATTAACTTAGATATTTATATATCACTCAAAAAGCAACTATGTATTTAATTATATTACTATCCGTGTTGCCGATTGCTGATGAAAAGACTAACCTGGCAAGTGAGCAAATGACGTAAAGTCATCAACACCAATCTTTCCTCCAGCTTTGAAGGCAAGCGATTCTCTTGAACATCAATATAGTTATCTTAAATATAAACCGTATTTCGCACTATTATACGTATTGCATTAAAATGGTTTTCCAAAAAACTGAATTGCTGTTGATTGAGATAGAATGATTTAGATGGAAATGAATGAAATGAGAATGAATGAAAAGTGCTTAAGAGGTTAGTTAATATGGCGGGTAAAAAGGGGCCCTTGGCAGGGGATCACGAAGACGACGATGACGATGAGGTAAGAGGTGGGCCCCTTTTTTACATATGGTTATCATATAAGGACAGACAAAACTTTGCTCGATGCGAAGTCAGAATTCAAGACCACCATTTTCCGCTTCGATGGCAGTAAAATGCTACTACATACGTGACTATGCTCTCCACATTGGGTATGTATTAGGTGTGAGTGTGTTTGTGTTGGAGGAACCCAGAACCGTGAGGAGAGACCGGAAGTGGGGAAATCCAAGGCGCTATAGCGCTATGGTGGAGTGTTGAGAGCAGGATAGAAGCTGCCTCAACCAACCTTGCTGGAACTCGGTGTATGATGAGATCAGCAGCGTGATTAAATCGGCACCGACGGAAAGTAAAGGGGTGGAGACTTAATCACGAACTCGAAAACGCTACGATTCGAACTTGAAATCGATCAAAGGAAATGCGGTGAACCTAGCTTAGAGAGTTGAGAATAACTATGGGTAAAGTGGTTCAAGCTGCTCACAGAAGATGCTATCAAATCATGAATTCATGCCGTCTCTGGATTGGAGTCTCTGAGGAACCGCTTAGGGTCTTTCTTCTCTCCGAGTAATCGTAGTCTTTTCGAATAAAATCGCCACTTAAACTGCTTTTAATGCTCTATTTTCTAAATGAGATGATTTAGAAACCGTGATAACAACTAGAGATAGTGCATCCTGTGCATTCTTTGCTATTCATGCTTCTTCGAGTACATTAATTTGTACTCAACCTTGTTAGTATTTCCTTGTAGATCCTAGTCCGTGGGAGCTATCCCGAGTGGGACGAGGACTCTGCAGTGTACCGGCAAGCCGCAGGAGGCGAAGGGTGCATCACGAGGACCGTAGGCGAGATGGATGCCTTGTTTGACACGTGGGACGAGTAGGTGGCCGGCGCTGCAAGGCCGGCGAGAGAAGCGGAGTAGTCCCCTTTTGTAGCTGTATAGTATTTGTATTAAGAACCATAGCCCTGCGTGGCGATTACTGGAATAAAGTGTACAGTTTCTATCTTATTGTTCTGCTGCGTAACCCTGGTAAAAGGCTTACTATTCGTTGGAGCAGTGTTCTACTGAGCAAACGAATAGTAATCCGTATGCCTAAGTGTCATTACCCTTGGGATAATGACGCGGGGCATCACAGGTGGTATCAGAGCAATACGATCAAACCACGCTAATAAAATAGAAACTGTAGCAAGAACTTAGGTGTGCTTTTCTCACTTGCTATATTGCACTACTTACCTTAATTAATTCTCATCTCCATATCAATTTCTATTCCCGTCCCCTTTCAAAAGTATTATGTTAAAAATCTCACCTTCCTTAGAGTGACAGCCTGCTAACGTAGAACCTTTCCTTCATAGGAGGTTTAGATTCAGTCTTGCGTTCGAGAGGTACGGGGAAATCGTGTGTTTCGTCGTAGACTTCGTGTTGTTATCTGTTGCTAAATAACCCGTCAGGCTAGCAATCCAACCTAGGATAGAAGATTCGAAGGCTATAGGCGAAGGGGTTCTCAATATAAGGTTATAAGTTCTCATGCCGGGGTTAGAGGCATGGAGTAGAACTCCGGCGTGGACCTGCTTTTCCAATCTCGGGATAAGTATGGACCATACCCGTTAGCTTCTTTACCTCTTCATCTATATCACCAAAATGACCCGTCAGCAATCAAAGTAATCAGTAACTACTTAAAGAGAGCAAACAAAATGGCTGACGGTGTAAAAATATGCCTTATCCCACTTACGACATCGGTTTTCCCTGACGAGTGGTCCGTGGCACTCGAGCGCAGAAGCTCTGGCGCACCCAGAGCGAAGTCTCGGGCGTACTCAGAATGAGCCTGGCGTTTCCCAACACGTAGTTGGGCGGTCTCGAGAACGAGATCTCGAGCGTACCTGGGCACATGGATCCAGGGTAGTGTAGGTTCACACTCAGAGGCAAGCTCTGAGCGGTCCCAAACACGTGGTTTGGGCGGTCTTGAGAACAGGATCTCAAGCGTGGATCGAGCACGAAACTCGGCTAGAATAGGATTTGGATCTTTTTGCGTCTCCTTGTTTCTTGGTGTTATTTGGCTATCTGTGTGTGGCTTAATCCGACCAACCTGCGGCGTAACTCTGTCAGATAAATACAATGACTCCTCTACCGCAAACTCTTCTTTGAATCAGAAGAACTAATTGAAAACTAACCGCTAGACACCCTAAAATTTGCGAATAACCTTAAGTGTAACAGCTAATGCAACCCTTCTCTAAGCATCTCCCCTACAGGATGGAACGTCAAGGAAGCGAAGAACGTGGGTTGGGATTGACATTGGAACTCATGCCACACGAACAACCAATAGAGAATCCGGCAGCAAACCTCGATGAGTCAGCACCTGTTCAACCTCAAGTTGCTACCATACCAGAAACCAACCAACTACCATCCACCACTTGCTTATAGAGCCCATCCATATATACCGCAACAACCACCACCAACATATGGATCACCTCAGCAGCGACCCTTTAACCCACCTTTTCATATCCCAATAGCTCAGCAGCAACCACCACCAAGATATGAACCACCCTTACCAAAAAATTTTCAACCTATCCTTCCAGAGACCCACAGCCCAGCGGTAGTCTATTGTCGCAGCTCATGGTTGTGCAAAGTGTAGCGGTCGCCACCTGGCGAATGATGGCGTGATTGTTGAATACCAGATTAAAGGATTGCATGATTGTGAATATGGGAGAACACATCGTTGTGGGATATTAAATTATTTAAATAAATTATTAATGGAGGCTGGAGTAATGAATTGTTGGATGTGTGATCGTAGAAATAGGTAATTATCGGATACTAGATGTGGATCATAATCATAGGTTATTATTGGACTATGGGATATTGGATTATTGGATATTGGGTATGGGATCATAGCCATATACTATTATTGGATTATTGGATATCGGACTAATGAATATTGAATTATGGAAACAGATGGATGTGGATATTGGATCGATGGATATTGGATTGGTAGAAGTACATGAGTATCGAGTAATTGGATTATTGTTGAATATGGAAATGAATGTTGGCTACGGGCTTATAGGAATATTTTTGTTGGATTATCGAAGTTAGGAATATTGGATTATGGGGATATATTATTGTTAAAGGTTGGATTGTGAGATTAGATAATCGTTGGAGTTGGATCATAGGACTTCATCATTATTGGATTATAGAAATATATCATAATCGAATTATTAGGAATATATTATTGTTGGATTATAGAAATGCCTTTGTTGGATACCAGAATATGTTAATGGTGGATTCTAGAGGTATGTCTTTGTTGGAGTATAGAAATAGATCATGGTTGGATTATAGACATACGTCTTGGCGGACCTAAATGGATTTCAGTAGCTACTGGGGAAATCAGTATTGAGAAATTGACCCAGTATGGGTATTGATTGAAATACGAAACAGTTGGAGTTTCCTAGCAATTCAGGACGCTAATTTCTGATGAATTGATTGAATCTTAATAAATGAGTAAACTTTGTGAAATTAATCGAACGAATTGGTTATGTTGGATTTATTGGGTATAATATGGATTAATGAAATGGGATTTGGGTGTATTGTTAGTAATCATGAGAAATCCTGTATTGATAATGTGATCGGGTTTAGATAATGAATAAAGCATGAGATTGGATTAGTATAGGAAATTATAATTGAACTCACGTGCATTGGTTGAATTACAAACTAATTGATGAAATTGGGGAGTTAATGAAATAATAGTGCTCGGTTAATTTATAGTTGTTGGTGGAACTAATTGAACAACTTGGTGAAGTTGGATTTATAGGATATGACTACATATTGATTTTGGGATTTAGATGTATTACCAGTGATTGTGGAAAGTCTAGTATTGACAATCCGATTCGGTATATGTAATGAATACGAAATGGAGTTGGATCATTATAGTAAATTGTGATTGGAATTCAGGTATATTGGTTAAATTCTAGAGAATTAATGAGATTGGCAGAGTTCATTGAATAATAATGGATGGTTAAACTACAGTCGTGGGTGGACTAATAGGAACAATGAGGTTATGGAACAATCGGTATACTAGATTATTTTGGAGAAGATGGATACACCTGCACTAACCATGCAAATAAAGTTACACCATTTCTTGTGCCAACCTATATACACAATCCAACAGGTGGAGCCTGCAAATTACGACAATGGCACCAACTCAGAGCTCAAAGAAAGATTCTTGTAGCAAAGAAGAAGAAGAATGAGGCCTCAAAGCGCACAATTTGATGGTAATCGAAACCATCAGTCAAGAATCCGGAAGAACCATTCATAGCGACTACATTGGAAGGATCACCCCGTCAGTGAAGCTACAAGGGCGAACGACGAAGAGCTACACGAAGTCTGCCCCAAAACCCTTTCCCCGGAGCAACCCCAATTTCGGGGACAAAATTGTTCCAAGGGGGGTAGGATGTGAGGACCCGCGTTTTCTAGACCTAATCTGGTAGCATTAATCGGTAGTTAGCGGTAGCTAATTCCGTCTTAGCCGTAATTAGCGAGTGTTGCGATCATCGTTAAGCCGCTATTGTCATGTTTCGTTTTCGTGAGCATCGCATCAATTCATCATTCATTCAAAGATCAATCATGTCATCATACAACACATTAGTCTCAATTGCATTCATCGATTGTACATAGCATCAAATCATAATTAGATGGCATCTTCCTTTTCATTAGATAATTAAGTCAATAGTAAGCATTTGCAATATAAGTACATTATCATCTCATCTCATCAAACACTGTCTAGTAGTTACAACTTAGATTGAGTTACAAAGCAATAAAAGTACATCATGCATTTCATATCGCCGAGCCCTCTTTGTATCCTTGTTCTTCGATCGCTGACCCATCAAACCCTAGAGTCGTCCATGTCATCCAAAAAACCTGCACGCATACCACTCTCCGCCAGTGCTGTTAGAAATAAGCAAGCTGTTGTATTATTAAAGTAAAGATCGCCGCCTCCGGTCTCGAAGTCGATGGAATACTGAGCAACCCGAGTAGCCGGTCCCTTGACCATCAAGACACCTGCATCAACCGAGTTAGTCGGCTTCTTGATCGCCAGATATCCCGACCACCCGAGGTCCTCCCAGACTGCACTTCCGTGGGTATCATCATCAAGCATCCCAAAGCCCAACACCCACTTTAATTCAATTGCCTCAACAATTTTGAATCCGACAATGCATTCCGTGCTTATCCCCACCTCTGCTCAAGACATCATCGGCAACCTAAGGCCACAGTGGAGAGCGACCAAGAATAGAAGGTAAATAGGAATTGGGTTGTCAGAAAACAAAAGTTACTACATCAAAAGAGGAGATTGGCAGTTCAGCCCCTCCATAGAAAGCCAAGAAGCCCGGCTCAAAAGGCACCAGAGCTCGTGTTCATCCCCAAAGACAAGTCACCAAAGACAACCAAGTCCATCACCCAGTCCATCCCCAAAGACCCAAAATCACATACATTCCCCATTCCAAGCCACAGCCAAGCACAAGTGCATTCATCAGCAACCAGCCAGCACAACTCATTTCCCACAAGCACAAACACAAGCCACCACCAGCTGCAAGGAGGGAGCCAGAGTAGGAGAGGAGGAGCAGGCAGTGACCAAGGAGAGAAGGAGGCAAGCCCAGAGCTCCATCACCACCAAAGAAGCCAAGAAGCGGCCAGGAGGCAAGAGGTCCAGAGGAGCCGGGCTGTGGAGCCAGGGGCCGAGAAGCAAGGGCAGCAGCGACAACGGCGTGGAACCATTGACGGCCACTGGGACCCCGTCAGATCGGCAAGGAGGAGGAAGGGAGCACCAAATCAATCGGCGCTGCAACCTTCTCCCCTATTTTCCAATCCCAACAGAGGTAACCCATCATCCACCCCCACCTCCAGTAACCCCCATCAACCCATAATCATTCATCAATCAGTTCATCAGCATCCACATCATTCATCCATCAAGCATAGCAGCAGGTCTTTAGATTGCATCTCAGGCAGTAGGGGAAGGAGTAGAGGGAGGGGTCAGGGTGAGCAAACCAGGGCCTGAGCCGAGTGGCAGCAGAGGGAGGCGAGGTGGCCGGCGGCCAAAGGCCGAGCTGGCCGGAGCGTGGAGCCGGATCTGAGCCGGGCGCTGAAGACGGCGGCGGCTGGCTCTCAGCACGGGAGGAGACGGGCGCGTGGAGGCGCTGGGGCCCAGCCGGACCGAGGGCGAGCAGCGGGACCGGCCGGGCTGGGTCCTCCTCTTGGCGGCTTGGAGAGATAGTGTGAGAGAGTGAGAGGGAGAGGGAGAGAGTTGGGGAAGAAAGGGGGATGGGTGTGTGCTGTGTGTGTGTGGGTGTGTTTGTGTGAGTGTGTGTGTTCTACCGAGAGAGAGGGAGGGTTAGGATAGAATTAGAGTTTAGGTGATTAGGTTTAGGATTTGGTTAGTTTTATTTTCCTGCAAAGGTTTGTTAGTTAATTGTTGATCTGCGGTTTAATTCTTTTATGTTAATCGCTTTTAATCTAATCGTGTCTAATTAATCAATCCAAAGTTAATATGCGCGTTAACTTGCTAGATCGATGTAGTAGCCGTATCTCCGTAGAAAATTATTTGGATAGCGTGTGTACCACCCTTGTGCTTCGCGAGTATCTAGTCAGGTAGTTGCGGTATTTAATTCTGTTAGTTGTCTCGGTTGAGCATGAACCGCAGGTGGTCGACCGTAATACGCGTTTTTAGTAGAGCGATTACGGTGCGGGGTACTAACTCGGTATAGATCTCGCAAAGTTTTAATAAAATTAATCTGTGCTAACATTTAGAAGTCATTAACTTAGATATTTATATATCACTCAAAAAGCAACTATGTATTTAATTATATTACTATCCGTGTTGCCGATTGCTACAGAAGACGAACCAGCTCTGGCGGGAGCAGCGGACCAGAAAGTCATCAACACCAATCTTTCCTCCAGCTCTGAAGGCAAGCGATTCTCTTGAACATCAATATAGTTATCTTAAATATAAACCGTATTTCGCACTATTATACGTATTGCATTAAAATGGTTTTCCAAAAAACTGAATTGCTGTTGATTGAGATAGAATGATTTAGATGGAAATGAATGAAATGAGAATGAATGAAAAGTGCTTAAGAGGTTAGTTAATATGGCGGGTAAAAGGGCCCTTGGCGAGGATCACGAAGACGGCGATGACGATGAGGTAAGAGGTGGGCCCTTTTTACATATGGTTATCATATAAGGACGAGATAAAACTTTGCTCTGGCCTGCAAGTCAGAATTCAAGATTCACCATTTTCCGCTTCGACGGCGTAAAATGCTACCTCGTTACGTGACTATGCTCTCCACATTGGGTATGTATTAGGTGTGAGTGTGTTTGTGTTGGAGGAACCCAGAACCGTGAGGAGAGACCGGAAGTGGGGAAATCCAAGGCGCTATAGCGCTATGGTGGAGTGTTGAGAGCAGGATAGAAGCTGCCTCAACCAACCTTGCTGGAACTCGGTGTATGATGAGATCAGCAGCGTGATTAAATCGGCATCGACGGAAAGTAAAGGGGTGGAGACTTAATCACGTAACCTGGAAAACATTCTGTATTCTGAACTTGAAATCGCATCAAAGGAAATGCGGTGAACCTAGCTCAGAGAGTTCAGAATAACTATGGGTAAAGTGGTTCAAGCCTGCGCAGTGCTATCAAATCATGAATTCATGCCAGTCTCCTGGATTGGAGTCTACGGGAACCGCTAGGGGTCTTTCTTCTCTCCGAGTAATCAGTAGTCTTTTCAGAATAAAATCTGCCACTTAAACTGTTTTAATGCTCTATTTTCTAAATGAGATGATTTAGAAACTGTGATAACAACTAGAGATAGTGCATCCTGTGCATTCTTTGCTATTCATGCTTGCTGAGTACATTAATTTGTACTCAACCTTGTTAGTATTTCCCCTTGTAGATCCTAGTCCGGCCGGGAGCTATCCCGAGTGGGACGAGGGACTTGCAGGTACCGAAGCAACTGCAGGAGGCGAAGGTGCAGACTACGAGGACCAGGGCGAGATGGATGCCTTGTTTGACACGTGGGACGAGTAGGTGGCCGGCGCTGCAAGGCCGGCGAGAGAAGCGGAGTAGTCCCCTTTTGTAGCTGTATAGTATTTGTATTAAGAACCATAGCCTGGCATGTGGCGACATCGAATAAAGTGTACAGTTTCTATCTTATTGTTCTGCTGCGTAACCCTGGTAAAAGGCTTACTATTCGTTGGAGCAGTGTTCTACTGAGCAAACGAATAGTAATCCGTATGCCTAAGTGTCATTACCCTTGGGATAATGACGCGGGGCGTCACAAGACTCCTCCCCCACCTTCCTCGGCATGTCCTTCGGCACCTCCCTCTACACGTCTGTCGCACTCCAGGAGTCGTTGTAGCTACGGTCGGTCTTCTTCTACACGCCTCGAGCAAGAGGTATGTCAATTATGATTTCTTGTCCTAATTGTCTGTACGTGCCCCCATTTCTAACGTATATCTCACTTCCGTTTGTTCTTTCAGCACTTGCGAGGTAACAACACTCTACTACAGCCGTCGTCGTCATGGAGGGAGATGCGGGACCGGTCTTCCTCGCTAAGTCCACGGTGTGCAACTGCAGACAGCGACCCAGACTCACCCCAGCGTTGGGAAGAGGCGTTGCTCACATTCGCACATGGCGTTCAGTCAAACCCGCATGAGGGCGACCCGTGGTTTCGGGAGACGTACGGACTACACACTTTGCACCATTTCAGTGCCGATTGCACTGGAGCATCATCGTCTGTACAACCACATACACAGGTATGCTGTAACGTACTCATTGCAATCTTCCGGTTGCATGCTACGGTAAACTCACGCTGCCCACCTAACTTGCAGGCCTGAAGTGACCAATTCGGACAGTTGGGCCAAGGATCGCCATCCGCACTTCTGACACCGCAGGTACAGGCTTTCCAGTACGAGTATGCATTGCAAACGTCGTAACCTCTGCCCTAACCGAGCAGTACTCTTCTTGTAGGATGTGTACCCCTCTGTGCCCACCTGGGTGGACGATATGCTCAGGCGTCAAACGGATACCTACACTGAGTTCTCCGCAACACCGCCTCCCACACAGCACTCCCACTATGCCTTCCGAGACGTACGCCATGCCCCAGACAGGCTCACGTTCCCTGAGGATCAGCTACGTCATGGGGGTAGGTGGCGGATGCATGGACCATGAGGTTTAGTGTCTTGTCATGAATGAGTACCTCTGCGTTTTTTCCTGTACTCCTCTGTATGATGTATGCCTGTCCAATGTATATCCATGCCTTTATGTTATGATGTTGTACTGAATGTTATGTAATATCATTATGACTTTGTGATTTATCGACACAAAATGTGCTTTGGAATAATCCCGATTTTCATGTACTAAACCGAAAATACCTGACGCAACACTGCCACACGATTCCTCCTCGGGGCCGTTGCCTCGCGGACGTGAATTTCCTTAACCCAATTACAATTCAGTCGCTAGCTATATATGGATGCTTTGGCTGCCATTGACCTCACTCTTCACTTCCTCTTCTCCTTTCTTCTAGTCTTAAACGGGATGTCTTCGGCCTCATCTAACTTTCGAGCGAGCAGACAATTAGAATCACTACGACAGCACCTGGTTTGCCCTCACTGTAGGGATCCAGTGAATGTGTTTACCTCGCATACGCTAACGAATTCATCCCTAGTGTTCATGAAGTATTCAAATCTTATGGTAACTTGTGCAAAATCATCTCAAATGAATTTCATTCGAAATAGCATGTTGTTTTTTTGCTTGAAGCTGCAATTCTTTTGTAGAACACAACATGTCGGTTTTAGCAGTGGGTTGATGAAGCTGCGCCGGTGGTTCGAGATATTACAATACAAATTACTACCTTGCAAGAAGACTCCCGTGGTATTGCTGCATTTTGTCCAGTGGCTCGACCCTCTGATCAACCAATGCAAAATGAAGAGAATAGACTTAAAAGACTGGATGAAAGGTTGTAAAGAGTTGAGAAAATGCTTCAAAAATTAATTAAGATAGTTAGTTTGCGGTCTTTCTTCTATTATTTGTTGTTCTTGCCAAGTAGAAGTTTAGTTGTAATAAGATTGTAATGTCACTCTTTATCTATGCATCACACTCCTTTATGAATGTGAATAAACCAGTAACATTATCTATGAATGCATTACATAACAGAAAATTGCTACCTCAATCGTCCCTCTGTGCCATGTATCCCCCTTGTCGGATCAACTGCCGTGTTGCTATCGTGCCACTTACGTTCCTACTTACGACTCATTGGTACCTCAATCTTCATCACAAAATTCTTCAGAAATATACCACACTACAATAACATACGAAGATCACAAAATAGTATTACAAGTCTAACAGATTTCATACCCCTTCATAATCTACGAAAATCACAAACGGACCCGACGACGTGACCCGACGTGGCAGAGGGAAATGACAACTCTACCTCCCCATCTTTTCAGGGTGACGTGACCTGACAAGGGAGCTTTGCACAGCGACGTGACCCGACGAGTCAGCTTTGCGCAGCGACGTGACCCGACAAGGGAGCTTTGCGCAGTGATGTGACCCGACGTGTCAGCTTTGCACAGTGATGTGACCCGATGAGGCAGCTTTGCGTAGCGACGTGACTCGACGAGGCAGCTTTGCGCAGCTATGTGACCCGATGAGGTAGCTTTGCGCAGCGGCGTGACTCAACGAGGCAGCTTTGCGTAGTGACGTGACCCGACAAGGTAGTTTTGCGCAGCGACGTGATCCGATGAGGCAGCTTTGTGCAGCGACGTGACCCGACGAGGCAGCTTTGCGCAGCGACGTGACCCGATGAGGCAGCTTTGCGCAACGACGTGACCCGACGAGTCAGCTTTGCTCTACCTCGCGGACACGAATTTCCTTCAACCGAATTACAATTCAGCCGCGTACACAGCGCCGGCTTAGCATATAAGTACTACCGCTTCCACGCACGGGTTCTCCTGCATCCAGACTTCAACACAATCTCGCTCAAATGGAGAAGCACTTCGAGGAGATCCGCGAACTTCAAAGAGAGTATGCGGCCTAGGAGGAACAAAGGGAGAGTGCCAGGAGGACACCTCTACACAATGACGCCGCCCCCCCGTAGCAGCGACCCCTACCAGAACATTCCAACCAAGCATTCGCCCCAATACCCACCTGAGGAAGATACGCCGTCCCTTTGTTGGTGCAGGGACACATGCAAGTTCTTCAAGTCCAAGCAGCGGCTCAGCCTGGGCATGCATTACTGGGGCTGCGTCAACTACTTCTGCGACTATCCCGACCACCGTTGGGACATGCGCAGCTATTGGCAGCCGGTAAGGACCAGTTACAATATGTTTCCCTACCATTTCTCTTTCAAAGTACACACTAACAACCTCTCCCATCTACTCGTAGTCCCCGGATCCGCTATGTGGCTACCGCAAGTGGATCGACCAAGACACCCACCCACACAACCAGTGGCAAATCGACTACGACAAGTGGGATGCCAAAAGGGCCCGCGAGATCTGAGAGGAGGAGCGCCACAACGAAGAGCAAAACAAGCGTATCCGTCGGGAGACGAAAGCTCATCTCGAGGTGTGCAGGTGTAGGGAGCGCGAGACTCACGAGAGGGAGTGCGAGAAAAAGAGGGAAATGACGGCCAAGGCTAAGGAGGCCGACGAGGAGTACAACGCTGAGCTCGCAAGGAAGGGCAATTGGCCTTGGTCCACGTAGTAGGTCAGGCCATTTCGTAGTAGTCTCACATCCTACCAGCCATGTTTTTTACTATCCCCTAAAGACATGTATACTTACATGGTCCGAATGCTTGTGTCGTAGTGTACCGTAGTAATATCGATGACTAAAGCAATTAGTCGAACCATCATACCATGTGACCACATGTAACGGGTTTTGTCTGCGGACTCTAATGTAGTTCTGGTTCCGTGCCTCGCACTTTACCTTTGGTCGATTAGTAGTGAACTAACCTTCGGGTTTCTTGAGACCTAGTGCGTGTTGCCGTCAAAATCACTATTGGCCATCTCATCGACCAATGATCGTTTTCCAGAAGTAGGGAAAAGTATAACATATTTGGAATATCCCACAACCTTCTCTGGACCGCTAACGTTTTAGGGCATCTTCATAATCACAACGAGCGTTCTCAGTCCCTTTAATTGCATTTTGTAGAAGCTCCATAAGGTACTCTGCTTTAACTCCACCATAGTGAGGTAATGTGATCAAGAACCTTGATGTTAATGTCCTTTTGGGTTGATTGCTGAGGAAAAAAATGCAATGATTTATTTCTTGTGAACCAAAAGAAAATCAATACAAGTTTGGCTAATCAGAATGCTTAAGCTGTTGAGGAAAGGTAGGCAGCCCAGAGGTTCGGAGCTTTGGACGTCCATATTTTAGAGAAAAAAAACATTAATTGTGATACTTGGAGGGACTGGTGGTGAGACCTAAAACATTCATTGTTTTTTCTTGAGTCCTCGTGCACCATGTTTGATTCACCGATCAACTCATCCAAAAACTTAAACTATTGACTTTCAACTCATCCAAAAGATGAGTTATTCTACTTATAATAAAGAATAAAACAAGGTGCTTCAAAGAGTTAAAGGATTGGGCACCACATAATTTTGGAGAGATAAAATTCAAATTTTTGAGAGATAAATCCTTCATCTCCAAAACAATTACAGAACACAAATAAAATTGTCGAAACATTACACAATCAAGTCCACTGCGTAAGGAGCCTTCAAAACAAAATTCATAATTTTTCAAGCTCATTTTCTACATTTTAAAAATCCTACAAACAATACACTTATATGAAAATGCAAATTTTTTTGAATGAATAAAATAATAGAAAAATTACAGAAGCAACAACACTGTGTCGGGAGGCTTCACAAAATGTTTCATAATTTTCGTAACTTATTTGCTATATTTTGAAATAACTACAGACAGCGTTGACACCACGACGAAACCCTGATTTTAGAGAAAATAAAACCCTAATTTACAAACCTCGTGCCCATATTTCTTAATGAATGTTTTTTTTTACAAATCTCAGTGCCTATATTTTCCCTGATCGCTGAAACCCTAATTGATGAAAACCTAATCGGAATGCCTGAAAAAATTTCGTAATAGGAGAAACCCTAATCAGACCGAACGAAACCCTAACCGAAGAAAATTTCGTAATAGGAGAAACCCTAATCAGACCGAACGAAACCCTAACCGAAGAGGTCGGGCGAGCACGTTGCCAACGCTCGTGCGTGGGGAGCGGCTAGTTCTCGTGATCGGAGGCGCAAGCAACTCATCTGCCTCTGACTCTGGATCATGGAAGGTGGTGGCCACCTCCTGCGCTCCAACACCGCGGAGAGTGGCCAGGCCCGCCACCTTCCGCGCTGGCTCGTGTTCCTGAGGTCGCCGCTCGCTTGCCATGCTCCCCGACCGCAGGATGCGGCACGTGTCACCATCTCGTGCTCACGCGCTCGGGAGGGTGCTACATTTACAAATACGACGCCATGAGCAGGGGCGGATCTAGTATAGGGACATGGGTGTACAGATGTACACCCAAAATTTTTGAGAAAAAACCTAGTATTTAGTAGGTATATTAGGTATATATACTAAAAAGTATACTAAAAATTCGTATTTCAACTGTGCTCAATCGAATCCCGTCCGCCACTACGTCTGCGCGCGCAACCTACTCCGACCTCGGTCCACCACGCTGCACCAGCCCAGTTCTCACTGCCCCACCAGTCACCAGACCAGCCTACCACGCGGTCCACACCGCACCAGCCACCAGCCCACTAGCCTAAGCCCACCACGCCGCGGTCACCACCAAGCTCAAGGCTCAAGCCGCACTCGGCAGCCCCAACCCCAACCCTACCTTTCCTCCCGGCCTCCCCTTTCTTTTCTCGCTCTACTACGCGGCAGATAGCGCTAGCAAGCGCGTGAAGTAGGCAATGGCGCAAGGACGCCGCATGAGGCGAAGCGCATTGTTGCCCACCACCAAGATGGGTCATGAGACGCCCGTCGGCTACTACAGTTCTTGCCCGTTGCCGCTTCGCTCACCAGTTCGGCTCAATGCACCTTTGTTTCAGTTATACCCAATATACCTGATTATGTAAATTTGATCTGTTCATGAATGTTGATATAAATTATGTTTCCTTGAATGTATTTGGCTTCTTGTATTTAAAGATTCCTCCAAATGTGGATCAATCGTTTATGAATCCACAAAAGCATTGGGTGAGTTTAGTGGAAGTAGGCAACTAGCACCTTCATTATTTTTGCTTATTTTCTATTATACCTTCCAATTACAAGGGAATACTTATTCCAAATTTCTTGTCATGATCTCGCTGATTAAACTATTTTCCCACGTAAAACTCCCACTCATGCTTTAGCAAGGCCACCGCCTATGGGTTTTCCTTCTCCTTCAACGGCTTTTACAAATAAACCCCGCCAATTTTTTGTGCAAGTTAAGGATGGTGATATTATATCTCGCTTCCAAGCTATGAAGGAACGTCGAGTTAGATTGTAATTTTCTTAATTATTTTGTAATTTCTCTAAATTATTTGACATGTTGTCTCTAGTAAGAACAATTTGTACTTTGTTTTTTTATTATATCATGAACATTTATGTTTTACATTGCACAATATGTTTATAACTTCGAACACCTATTTTGAAAATTCTGAATCCACCACTGGCCATGAGAGCTATTTTTGTAATTCACATGGTGTCCGGGGCTAAAATAAAAAAAATTTCCTGTGGTACTGGCAGTGGTACGCTGGTATGTAGCAGTAGAACTACAGTTACGCTTAGCGGAACGAAAGAAGGTTATACCTTTGCTTTGCATGATCGCGTAATAACTAATAAGTTACGTGATTAACAACAGGTGTTGCCAGCCCTTGTTGCTGTTGCGGCACTGTAGCAGAGCCGCGTGCCCGCGTGCATGCAATGCTGGGGCAGGGGCTAGCTACGCTGTGCATCCTCCCAAAAGGAAAGAGATGCGTTTTTGTTTGGATTCGAGGGGGCAGGCCTTCTCTCGTGATTAATATTATAGGTACGGCAGGTATAGTCTGGGTGTCTGACTCGCCCTAGTACTGAGAGGACATAAATGATCCAGCACCATGATTCCATGGGGAGTTGGAGCAGTAACTCAACGCCTTAACTCTTGCTACCCATGCGATGCTCTCGAGTCACTCGTATACTTCGATTTGGA
Organism: Phyllostachys edulis; assembly: GCA_036346405.1. Classification (NCBI taxonomy): domain Eukaryota; kingdom Viridiplantae; phylum Streptophyta; class Magnoliopsida; order Poales; family Poaceae; genus Phyllostachys; species Phyllostachys edulis. The sequence continues at coordinate 89,482,512 of CM070549.1, read as the reverse complement.
TATTGACGTGGTGTCTAAAATATAATTAGGACCATAAATTTTATTATAATATATTTATGACGTTTAATAAAATTATAATATTATGAAAATACTTTTCGAGATAAATCTATACATATAATTTTTTATATCCAACCTAAATATTTTAAAAAATATCGATAGCAAAAGTTTTAAAAGTTTAACTACATACATCCTAAAATGATATGTATTTATAATCGGAAGGAGTACGTAGGAGTCATATCATTACTAGTTCACCCTTAATTCTATGGTACAGGTACGAGCACACCGTGGATGCATGCATCTATGTACTCCCTCAATTACTATCTCTGTTTTTTACTTGTCATTATGGGTATTGACACGGTCTTTAATACACATGTTTGACAATTAATTTTTCTAATTATATATTAGACAAAATTATTAAAAATATAATGATATGAAAGTAGTTTTGGTGACGAACCTAGTAATACTATTTCCATATGACAAATCCAAATGCTTTTATATAGATTATAGATCAAGGTTTTAAAACATTGACTGTATGCATTCTAAAACCACATCTAAAAAGAACGGATGAAGTACTATGCTCGTGAGGAATTCCATACGTTTCACAACATGGATTATATTATATCAAAACTCCTAACTGGAGTTTTAGGTTTTTTTTTACTAGGCACGGAAATTAAGAAAGCTTTTATGAAAACTCCTATTTTATAAGGTAGGTTACTGGTTATCTCACCGGTTTTATGAAAACTCCTATTTTGAGTTTATAAGGCGTATTTTGACTGGATATTGAAGACCATCCTTTCTGTGTATCGATCTAACCCTTATAACACTACAACAAATTTGACGTTTTATGATGAAGCCAAAACATCAAGTAATGTCATATTTTTGTCATAAAAACGTATTTGATGACAAAATGTTGGTGTCATTACGGTCGTCATGTATGTGCCATCACTAAAAGCACCACATGACGAAAATTTACAGTATCGTTGTTAGACAGGATTTCCATGTATGACCTTTCTTCTTCCATGCATGACCTTTGATCTTTCTCCTAACATGCTGGTGCCTCGGTTTTCGAGGGATCACGTGTTCACATGATAAACGTGTTTACATGATAGCTCTAATCTATATATATGTGTAACTAATGTACTCTGATTTTCATAATCAAAGGACGACGCGAGGAGGAGGCTGCCCACGAACGTGAGGAGGCCGTTGCACGTCAGCGCGCAGAGGTTGAGGCCCGCGCTCTCGACGAGGCGGCCGCCCGTTTACGCCAGGAGGCCGACACCCGTGAAGAGGAACTTCACCACGTGATGCTCCTCCACGAGGCCACCGCCATCGCCAACCTGCATGCACAGGCTGTTGCCATCCAGAACATCCGAGCCCTTGTGACCGTGGTTCTCGATCTCGTCACTCCCAACTACAGCAAGTGGCGCGGCCGTTTTCTCACCACCCTCAGCAAGTACTCACTCTCTGACCACGTCCTCACCGACATCGTTCGCGCTGACTCCGCCGACTGGTGCCGGATGGACTGTGTCATTTGTGAGTGGCTTTACGGCACCATCTCCCCCGATCTCGTCGAGATCGTCATGGCGCCCCGCACCACCGCACGACTCGTGTGGCTCGGCCTCGAACAAAAATTCATCGGTAACCAGGAGACGCGGGCCCTCATCCTCGATGCCGAGTTTCGCTCCTTTGTCCAAGGAGATCTCAACATCACCGAATATTGCAGGAAGTTGAAGAGCATGGCTGATGCCCACGGGGATCTCGACGAGCCTGTCGCTGACCGAACGCTCATTCTCGCTGTCTTGCGCGGTTTGAACGACAAGTTCGCTTACATGGCGGCCCTCCTCAAGCGCAAGCGGCCGTTCCCCACCTTCCTCGAGGTCCAATCCGATCTCCTCCTCGAGGAGATGACCATGGCCTTGCGCCCATCGGGACCGTCCACCGCCTTCCTCGCCACTTCAGCCGCGACAGGCCAATCAAGCAAGCCCCCTAGTGGCGCCACTAGCGGTGGCTCCACGGGTGGCCCAAACGATGCCACCCGCCCATCTATCCACAGGGGCGGGTCCAGCAGCTCCAATCGACGTCGTCGCCGTGGCAAGAACGGCGGCAACAGCAACGGCAATGGGGGCGGCCTCGGCCAGCCCTCCTTCTACAATCCATGGACGGGGACCATTCAGATGTGGCCCGGTGCCCACCCTGGCAACCAACCTGGGCGGCTTTAGGGGCACAAATAGGGCGGCTTCAGGGGCACAAGGAGGGCCAGCAGGCGCTTAGCACAAAGCAGCAGCCGCGCCCTAGCATCCCCTCACAGGCATTCTTCGCAGGACCACCTCCCGACCTCTTCTTCACACCGCCCACAATCGGCCTACCCGCCCCTACAGGTGCCTGCACCACCGCCAGCTACGCAGCCACCTCCCGGCACCTGGACTTCATTGACCGGCTCATGGGACTAGCAATCCCAGGCGAACGTGTTCAACACCATGACCCTTGCTCCGCCAGCCTCGACTGATTGGTACATGGACTCCGAGGCATCCTTGCACATGACATCCGATGCCGGTAACCTATCCTCCACTCATTTGCCACGGTCCTTTACTCCTTCATCAATAGTTGTCGGTAATGGGTCCCTTTTGCCCGTCACCTCTACTGGCTCCACCGCTCTCCCTAGTCCCTTTCATCTTCATAATGTTCTAGTTACTCCTAGCATTATTAAGAATCTTATTTCAGTCCGGCAGCACTGGCAACAATTGCTCTGTTGAGTTTGACCCGTTTGGCCTCTCTGTGAAGGATCTTCGGTCTCGGAACGTGATCGCCAGGTGCAATAGCATCGGTCCGCTTTATCCTCTTTGCCTGCCGGCGCTGTCCCCTTGTGCTCTCGCGGCTGTCGCTCCCACCACCCTCTGGCATCGTCGTCTTGGCCACCCTAGACACGAAGCCATCTCCAAGCTTGCCAGTATTTCTGCCATCCTGTGTAACAAACATGCTGATGATCTTATATGCCATGTTTGTCAACTTGGTCGTCATGTACAGTTGCCATTTGCCACTTCAAACTCTAGAGCTGCCAACAAGTTTGATCTAATTCATTGTGATCTTTGGACATCGCCCGTTGCTAGTGTGTCCGGCTACAAATATTATTTGGTCATTCTTGATGATTGTACTCATTTTGTTTGGACGTTTCCTTTACGCCTAAAGTCCAATACCTTTTCCACCATCTCTAACTTTTTCTCTTATGTGGCAACTCAGTTCGGTACGACAATAAAGAGCATCCAATGCGATAACGGACGAGAGTTTTACAACTCTTCCGCCCGCACTTTCTTTCTCACACATGGCACCAACCTTCGCATGTCGTGTCCCTACACCTCCTAGCAAAATGGCAAAGCTGAGCGGATCATACGTTCCATTAACAATATTGTGTGCTCTCTTCTCTTTCAGGCAAGCTGCTCACCATCCTTTTGGGTAGAAGCACTTCACACCGCCACATACTTGCTCAACCGTCCCCCAACAAAAACCCTCAGCCACTCCACACCTTACTTTGCCCTCTACGGAGTGCAACCAACTTATGATCATCTTCGTGTGTTTGGCTCCAAGTGCTACCCCAATTTGTCCACCACCGCTCCACACAAACTATCGCCTCGCTCCACCTTGTGCATCTTGGATATTCCTCGGACCACAAAGGTTATCGATGTCTTGATCCTTTGTCCAATCGAGTCATCATATCTCGTCATGTAACATTTGATGAGACATCATTTCCCTTTGCCGAGTCGAACACTCCATCCACTAATGATTTTGATTTTTTGTCACCTTTTGAGAACGTACTGGTGCCCATCGGACCAAAACGTCCTCTCTCTCCTGCAGATACCCTATCTCCTGCAGGTACCCTACTGCTGGTCGCTGGGCCAATGGCCACACCAGGCCCCACGCCCCCCACGCTGGGACGCCTGCGCCTCTGGCTTATGACCGATCGTCACGTCCCCGAGCGTTGCGTCGTCGGCACCTCTGGCTGCTGGGCTGGTTTCTGCGCTCGGCCCTACACCCGCGTGTAGTACCTCGTCGACCCCTCTGGCAGCTGGGCCGGATGCTACCCCCGCACAAGGTATCTCACCCAGACGACCGTCAGATCACCCCGGTGGTCACGCCGCTCGCTGCTCCGTGGTACACACACCCCGATCAGGTACTCTCCACGACAGGCGCTTTTGATCCCGCCAGTCAGCAACTCCCACACTATGGTCACTCGTGGCAAGCACGGGTTTCAACAGCCAGTTTCTCGGTTCACCTTTCATGCTGATGCGCTGTCGCCAATCCCAAAGATCTATTGGTCTGCCCTAGCCGATCCAAACTGGTAGTGTGCCATGGAAGCTGAGTATGGTGCTTTGCTCGCCAACAATACATGGGATCTTGTTCCACGACCTCCCAAGGCGAACGTTGTCACTAGCAAATGGATTTTTCAGCACAAGTTTACTGCTGATGGCACTCTTGATAGATACAAAGCTCGATGGGTTCTTCGTAGTTTCACTCAGCGTCCCGATTGATTATGATGAGACCTTCACCGTTGTCAAAATTTGGCGACCGTGCGCACAGTACTCTCTCTGGCTCTCTCTAAGGACTAGCCTATTCATCAGTTGGATGTCAAAAATGCATTTCTTCATGGCACTCTATCTGAAACGGTTTATTGCACCCAGTCGACAGGCTTCATGGATTCTTCCTGCCCTAACTTTGTCTGTCGCCTGAACAAGTCTCTCTATGGGGGCTTAAACAGGCGCCGCGTGCTTGGTACAGTCGCTTCGCCTCATATTTGTTGTCCCTCGGGTTTATGGAGGCCAAGTCAGACACGTCGCTGTTTATCTATCACCGTGGTACTGATATTGTTTACTTGCTTCTTTATGTTGATGATATCGTCCTAACAACATCCTTTGTGCCTGTTCTCCCCCAGACGATTGCCGCCCTCCAACGAGAATTTTCCATGAAAGATCTCAGCGCACTTCATCATTTTTTGGTTATCTCTGTTCAGAGGAGTTCGAGTGGCCTCTTCCTCTCTCAACGACAGTATACTTTGGATATTCTGGAGCATGCCGGGATGTCAGACTGCAAACCTTGTAGTACGCCTGTTGACACTCATCCCAAAGTGTATGCCTCTACTGGCTCCCCAGTGAACAATGCCTACTCAGTACCGGAGTCTTGCTGGAGCTCTGCAGTACCTGACCTTCACAAGACCAGATATCTCCTATGCCGTCCAGCAGATTTGCCTTCACATGCACGACCCTCGGGAGCCTCATCTTATGGCGGTCAAATGGATCCTTGGGTATCTACACGGCACCCTTGATTATGGTCTCCAGCTTCACCGGTCACAGTCTGCAGACCTCGTGGTTTATTCTGATGCTGATTGGGTAGGATGTCCAGATACGCACAAGTCCACATCGGGCTATGCTGTGTTCCTCGGTGATAATCTTGTCTCCTGGTCGTCCAAGCATCGAATCATCGTGTCTTGCTCGAAAGCCGAGGTGAATACATGGTGCCGCTAACGCCGCCGCCGAGGCTTGCCGCTCGCTCAATCGCTGCTCCATGAACTCGCAGCCCTTTTTCGCCGTACATCGTGGTTTACTGCGACAATGTGAGTGCCGTCTATTTATTAACGAACCCAGTGCAACATCAGCGCACCAAACACATCGAGAGATAGACCTTCACTTCATCCGGGGGCGCGTGGCTTTGGGGGATGTTCGCGTTCTTCACGTCCCGACGACATAACAGTATACCGACATCTTCACCAAGGGGCTGCCGACTCCGTCTTCACTGAATTTAGGTCCAGTCTGAATGTCCGCCTTGGCGACGTTCCGACTGAGGGGGCGTGTTAGACAGGATTTCCATGCATGACCTTTCTTCTTCCATGCATGACCTTTGACCTTTCTCCTTCCATACTGGTGCCTCGGCTTCCGAGGGATCACGCGTTCACATGATCACGCATTCATATGATAGACGCGTTCACATAGTAGCTGTAATCTATATATATGTATAACTCATATACTCTTATTTTCATAATCAAAGATAGCGTAACTTTCCTCACTTACAATCATCATATAACTAGTGGCTGGCAGCCCAGCCGAGCAGCTCGAATGTATGACGTAAATCTATTCGTCATGAATAAACCTCCATTTTGTGATATAAAAGTTTTTTTTTAAAAAACGTTAAGCAGTCTGCACATTTTTTTTTGTCACATATGATAAGTTACCTACTACTTGCCACAAAATTTATGACAAAATGTAATTGTCATCAAAGGCGCGATTGTCAAAAAAATATATATAAACAAATCATGTAAAAATATTGCTCCATCTGTAATAATGAAATTTGAGCTTCCGTGTGACAATTCCATTTAATTATCTTAACTAATGAAAAAAGGGATTTGTCCCCGCGCAGTGGGAGAAATCGTCCCACACCATGTACGAACCAAACCCTACGTAAAAAATCACGAAAAAAAAACTTTGGCCACATACTCTAGTCGTCGCCCTGTCCTTCCCTCCCAGCCACGCCGTGCCCCATCCCTCCCTGCCATCCACGCCGCGACCCCCTCGCCCACCACCTCCGTGCCCCATCCCTCCCTGCCATCCACACCGCGACCCCCTCGCCCATCACCTCTGTGCCCGTCCCTCCCTCCCATCTGTGCCACGTCGCCCTCGCCCACGCTGCGACCCCCTCACCCATCGCCTCTGTGCCCGTCCCTACCTCCCATCCCCGTCGTGTCGCCCTCACACACCGCTGTGACCCCCTCACCCCTCGCCCATTGCCTCTGCGCCCATCCCTCCCTCCCATCCGTGCCGCGCTCCATCCCTCCCTCCCATCCGCGTCACACTGCCCTCGCATGCAGCCGCGGCCCCCTCGCCCAACTCCCTCGGCCCTCGCCTGCCTTCCTCTCCCCTCACCCGCTTCCCTCACCCCTTGCATCCCCACCTTGCCCCTACTGTCGTAAATTTAGTCTCGCTGTCCTACCGACGGTCCTGGTGAAGGCGCATCCGCATTCGCCGTCGCAGTTGCACGCCGGGGAGCATGAGGTGGAGCCTTGGTCGAAAGCCACCACAATGACTGAGGACATGCGCCGCCGCGCCCGGAGCCGTGTGTTCGCCATAAGCCAACAATGCTACCGTTAACTCACTCGCCAACCACCAATCTTGACTGCAAAGCACGTTCAATTCAAACCGCCTAGCTTATGCACTGTGGTTGCACGCCCGGCGATTGCTACTTCAACACTACAAAAGGTAATACCACTTCTTCCACCAATCCTTTTTCTTCCACTTCTCCTTATCTGCGGTTGCCTTCTCCTCCTTATCTTCATTTCTCTGTTGCACGAGCAACCACCACAAATTCCAAAGGGATGAGGAGGGAGGATCGTAGCAAGCAACAAGCAGCGAGAGGTGTGTGTTGCATTTTACAATTTGTTGTTTGTTGAATTTTAGTGCACTGGATATTTGTAATTTCAGAGTGACAACCATCAATGTTCCTTCTTGTGGCCTCACTTAAAATTCCCCTTTGAGTTAGTGTATTCAGCATCAGTTGTAAGTATTGTAGTTTTATTTGTTTACTCCTGTCACGATTGAAATTTCAATTGTTTGATCTTGGCACGGTCACTGTGCTTGTATCACTACAACTACACATCCTTCTGTCCAATTCATGAAATATGCCTGCAATATTTCTAGCTTTACTTATGGTGTCAATATGTCATAGTACTGCAATTTCATTATGCCAATAGGTGTACCCGTCTCATGAAAACAATTACTTAGCACAAATACATTGATAGAATTGCAGAAGAAAAAAAGGTTATCATATGATTGCAACATATAATTTAGTTATTATTGCAAGGGAGAAGCTTTTGTTCAAACCAATCGAGAAATAGTTGCAATGTTTCTTGTAGTTTTACCCAAATTTCAAAATAATATCACATTCTCTGTGTTGTGCTGCCACCCTACTTTGGCCCTCATCACTAAGTGCAATCCATAGTCTGGACATGACTGTATGGAGCATGATTGTTTTCATGATCTTTCTTGTATGAAGGTACAAAACCTCGCTACTACACAAAGAGTCATCACAGACGGTTTCTTGAATCGTCTGGATTTATGTGTCTGTGATAACAGGCGGTCATCATAGATGGTTTTCAAACCGTTTGTAAAAAAGCTATCACAGACGGTTCTTGTTCAGAACCGTCTGTGAAAATAGAATATCACAGACGGTTTTGAACAAGAACCACCTGTGATAGTAATTATCACAGACGGTTCTTGTTCAAAACCGTCTGTGACAGTTTTCTCTATTGCAAAAAAATAATAATCGGATTTTGAATGTTTCATAGTTGGTACCATCACAGTTCCTAATATAGTACTTGAACCTAGAAGATAAAATATAAGGTGTCTTAGACTGAACAAGATACTAAATATATATGTGAGCTTTCTATCTTCAGAGACTCTTGAAAATACATGGAAAAGGCATCACTCCCATACATTAGAAGGGAACACTAACGCTTACTCACATACACAGAATTATCATCCATTCAAAGTCAGCTGTTGGAAAGAGAACTCTGTAGATGCTAACCCATCCGAGGATGTTATCCCATCAACATATAGGATATCCATATGAGAGAGCTCATATTATGTTCGAGAAATATCACCAACCTGATCATCCCCAAATAACGAAATTAAAGAATGAACAAACACAATTGCATGACCCAATAACTACTTAAACAATCCCATCCTACATGAAACAGGGGTAGAAATGAAACATCAAACCAATAGAAGCCAGGACGAGCTCCGTCCGTAGCTGGATCGTAGCGCACCCCTGCTCGCTCCTCATGACGAGCTCCACCTCTGCCGAGCTGAGCAGCCACTAAAACACACGGGAGACTCAACCCAGTGCATCCCGCCTCAACTCGGCTGTAATATATAAGGACAGCGCTAAAAAATTTTGCCTCCCGCACACGCGTTCAAAATATTTTGTACTCCCGCGCTGCGAATCACAGACGATTTCATACAAAAACCATCTGTGACGACATATCACAGACGGTTTGTATGATGAACCGTCTGTGATACTTCACAGACGGTTCTTAATACAAACTGTCAGTGATAAGTATCTCATCACGGACCTTGGAATTTTTCTATGGCTTGGAATTTTTCTTACTTTGTGATTTTACCATGCCTTGAAATCACTAACACCCTGATTTTACCATGACTTCAAATGCCAATCCTCTGTCGCGCCCCTATCGTGGCAGCCAATCCTCTATCGCGCCCCTGCCGTGGCAGCCAATCCTCTGCCGCACCCTTGCCGTGGCACCCAATCCTCTGCCACGGTAGGATTTGGGCAGCCAATCCTCTACTGCGCCCCTGACGTGGCAGCCAATCCTCTACCACACCCATGTCGTGGCACCCAATCCTCTGCCGCGCCCATGCCGTGGCACCCAATCCTCTGTTGCGCCCCTACTGTGGCACCTAATCCTCTACTGCGCCCCTGCTGTGCAGCCAATCCTATGCTGCGCCCCTGTCGTGGCACCCCATCCGGTGTCGTGCCCCTGCCGTGGCATCCCATCCTCTGCCGCGCCCCTGCCAAGCCCTGCCGCGGCAAGCCTTCTCCCTGCCAAACCCTACCGCGGCAGAGGATTGGCTACCACGATAGGAGCGCGGCAGAGGATTGGGTGCCATGGTAGGGTGCGGCAAAGGATTGGCTACCACGATAGGAGCGCGGCAGAGGATTGGCATTTCAAGTCATGATAAAATCAAGGTATTAGTGATTTCAAGTCATGGTAAAATCAGAGACATCACAGACGGTTCTTATTGTGACGTTTCACTATCATAGACGGTTTGTAAATAGAACCGTCTGTAATAATTCACAGATGGTTCTATGATATGCGGAGACATCACAGACGGTTCTTATTAAGAACTGTCTGTGACGTTTCACTATCACAAACGGTTTATAAATAGAACCATATGTAATAATTCACAGACGGTTCTTAACAATAACCATCTGTGATGTCTGCGATTATCACAGACGATTCTTCTTAAGAACCGTCTGTAAATTATCACCGGCAGGAGCAGTACAAAAGCTAACCTTCTTGGAGGAAGGCTGAGATCTACTTCAACACTATAAAAGGTACCCTAGTATAAAAAAATTTATTTCGCACGGGATATTTGCAATTTGTCGTTTGTTGAATTTTACGAGTCGTATAGCAAACAAAGTAAGTGAATTGTAAATCAATTGGGTCGCTATTGTTTAGTATATTTGTTTGATTTGATCAAACCTTATTTTAGATCCATTAATATTGAACTTTCAGTCTTCTTCGTTGCTTCTAGTTGTTTATATTAGTTTCAGGTTGCAATCAATTGGACATTTTCTTCGCATTCCTTCCCGCTTAGCAATAAGATAATTTATGACTTGACTGTTTTATGCCATTTTTTAATAAATTATTCTACTTTAATCAATCTTTTGTCTTAAGTGGAATTAGGCTCTAGATGTTTTCAAATATAAACCGATCAATTTTGTTATGGGCTGTACACTCCACCTGTGACTGAATCCTAGAATTATGCTCAGACCAAACAATTCCATACCAAAAAACCCCCACATTATAGCAGTGGTTGTGTGCGTACCGACAATGGAAGAGGACATCATACTCAGGCTATCATAAGCTACTGAAGTCTTTTAGGTTTGCTTTTGGGACTGCTAATTATACTTGAGGATTTATATTTGACTATACAAAGATTTGAAAACAATCAAACTAGCTATGTCTGCCTCATACTGTATGCAAGGCTTTAGAAAATCAGTTTCAACTGGATACCGCTAAGTGGCCACTGGTCAGCACCTATTGGTTAGTAAGTGGTAATAACTAGACGATCAGAAAATGGTAACAGAAGCTGCATGCACAGATTTAGCAAGTATCACCATTGATACTTATTTTGATCATTTCCAAAAGTTACTACCCAAATTAAAAAATAAGAAAAAACTATTGAAGTTGAGAGGTCCAGCATGCATCCCCTAAGCTAGCAAATCATTGGTTGAAGTTCAGTTCAACCTTTTCTTCTTTTGCATGAACCATGAATCGTTTGATGCCGCAACTTAAACTGGATTGGATCTCAATTTGTTGGCATCTGCCTTATCTACTGTTGGTTATACGACTGAGCTTTTGCAAACTGTTGAATAGCCACAATATCTTTTCAATGTTCTTCAGAAAAGTGACATAGCGTATAAGCTTGACATAGCTTGAGATGGGCCGTAGAATTTTGTTTATTGTAGAAAGGACTAAAATTAGAAGTTTCAGAACAAAAATCATCCCGATGTACATGATGAAATTACAACCTGATATTAATGAAATGGAGAATAGTTGAAATCACAACTATGTGGCAGAGATTTGATGCATGCTTTACCTTAGTTTTTACCTTTTGTTATATCTGCATTTACCATTTTGCTCACACTTCCATTTTCAATATTGTTTTCAACTCCTTGTTTACTGTAAAAAATGAATCTACATCTCGCTCCACCTCTCTTAGTTGCTGTTGAGTGCTATTTGTCTATACTGACATTTCGGCTACATTAGTCATCGCAGACCATACCTAATATAAGATTCCGTCGTGTCCTGAAATTTGCTCAATTACTCTAAAATGCCAAACCCTCATACTACTATAGAAAAGGTCTTCACAGATGATTAAAAAACGTTATCACAGATGGTTTCGTAAGCCGTCTGAGTTTATGGGTCCGTGATGACATAAGGTTATCACATACGGTTTTCGAACCGTCTGTGATGCATACTATCCTGCAGCGATTATTAACTCGTAACCGCTCGTGATAGTCGACTGTCATAGACGGTTCGTGTTTAGAACCGCTCTGTGATATCTCGATCTATCCTGCACGATCCGTGTTTAGAATAAATCGTGATATATATTCTCTATAAAGTATCAGCGATGGTGCTTGTGCCTTTAAAGCAACCGTATATATACTATATATATTGTTCGTAGTCCCTAGCCACTTTCAGGGGTTCATGAGGAGGATGAGACAACAGCCACGGGCAACCTCATCGAGCCTACAAGTTCAAGAAGCATATTTGCCGGGAGAAGCGTGGACATACAATTACGGATGTAATTGACGATAGTTGAAGCCACTTTGGATACCTTGACATCCGACTAGGAAGTGGCTTCATATTGAAACCAACCATTCCTTAATGTCAAGTCCAATTACCTATCGGGTACATCTAGGTAATTATATGTCCACGCGCTCTCTTGGCAGCCATGCTTCTTGAACTTGCAGGCTCGATGAGGTTGCTCGTGGCTACTCTCTTATCCTCCTCACGCCGCCCCCCCTCCCCCGAAAGTGGCTGGGGACTACAAACAATATATATAGTATATATACGAAGCCGGTTTTAAAGGCACAAGCAGCCACTACTTGGAGACTTTATAGAGAAGAGATCAAGAATAGAATGGTAGGACGTACCTGGGATGCAAGGGAGGAGAACTTGACCAGCATGAACACAGTTACATAGACAAAGATGAAATAAATGGCGAGAGATAGGTGAAGAGGTGTTGTAGTAGTTTTTGACTCATTTGGTCTTGTTTTCGAATAGAATACACACCAATTAATAAATAATTTGCATGTTAATTGTAGCTTTACAAATTAGCCTAACCTTTACAAATCTGAAAAGTTAATTGCAGCCAAGCCCCATCTGAACCACATCCCATGTAAGCCAACCAAGCACAAAGAACCGGCATCAATAACCCTCAGTATCCATCAGAGAGCATTAACCAAACCCACCATTTTGCCCCATTCATTTTTATCAATCTTAACCCACAGCATGAACTAAGCAAGATGCACAGAGTGCACATACACCAATAGCCCTCAGTTTACATCATAGAGCAAGGGGACTATTAATATGAACTAATTATCAATTCAATTTTAGCATAAGACTATTAACATCATTGAGCAGTTCAACAACAAGACAACAAGACCAAGGGTGTCCAAACCCACCACACCAGTAGTAGCCCTCAGCATCCATCGCAGAGCACTAGCAATTTTCATCACATAAAAGGGGTAGAGACAAAGAGGGAGTAAGGGAGGGTGATACTTCAGTACAACGCAACCACGACGGCGACCCAACCACCAGCATAACCCTCATCCATCTCCTTCACCTTGCATAAATCACACAAACATCAGGACACAACTTAAGGCTAAAGCATAAAAATCAAACGCAACAAAAGACATTAAGCTAACAAAGAGGGGAATAGAGAGAGGATGGGAAAGCAAAGCCAGGGGGGCCAGGGCCCGAGTGCAGGAGGTTGAGCAGGCGCAGGCCGCGCTGGAGAACCAAGCCAGGGACGCAGGCAGGTAGTAGGTGCAGGTGGCGGCGCAGGCAACATGCGGGGCTAAGCCCAGTGGCTTTGGTGGCAGCGTCACTGTAGTTGTGGCACGACCCTGACACTGCACAAGACACTCCTATCGTACGAGTGTCTTGTGCGGTCTGTGTGTGGTGTCACAACCGGTGTGGCATTTAAAAGAAGGGCGGCGTCGGCGACGGGGTCGGGCGGCAGCGTCAAGGTCGGGGGCACTCGGGTGGGGAGGGGAACAGACGAGAGTAAGGGCGCTAGGGAGTGACGAGTTAGAGCGCAAACCCTAGCGGGCTCCTACTAATAAAGAGACTTATCATAGATGGTTCTATTATGGAACCGTCCGTGATATGGTCTCATATCACAGATGGTTCTATCGTGGAACCGTCTGTGATATGACCATATCACTGATGGTTCTATCGTGGAACGGTCTGTGGTATAACTGTCTGTGATATGGTTGTTCTCAAGTTTTATGTTTTGAGCATATTAATTATCATGTATACATTTACATGACATGAAGAAATTACATGTTTATATGTGAATTTTGTCATTTAAATACTACTGAAAATTTGCTATTTGTTCCACTAAACCGTATGTACATATATAGTAACTTCACCTCCAAACTAGATTTTTTTTTTCATTTTGGAATTTACATATAGCCAACCAGCATGGCCAGTTGCTTTTTACAAAGATTTAAAAAAAAGTAGAAACCTAAATAAATAAAGTTTTTTTTAGAAACCTAAATAAACAAAGTTTTTTTAGTAGCGGAGGTAGGTTGCTATCTCCGTCTTCAAAACTTCGTAGGCGGCGGCGGCATTGGACGATTCGTGATCATTAGTGAACGAAGCCCGAAATGCGTCTACCCGCTAATGCGCTTGGTTGCCCAAAGATCCTCGGACTGTTGAATTGAGAAGAATTGAGCCCATAGGCTCTCTTCCCTTGCTTGAGGGGTCTCGGCATGGTCGATTCGGTCGCTCGCCGCCTTGATTAAGCAGTCTAAGTAACGGCAAGCCTCCTGAAGACGTGCAACGTCGTTGTGGAGGACCACGTTGATGACGCGGTACACTTGCCGGAAGTGGGAGATCATCCAGAAGACGCGGCGGAGGAGGATGTCAAGATGGTGGAAGGTGGCCGTCACCTGCTCCGGCAAATCCTTGCACAGAGGAGTGAGGACACTGTTGAAATTACAGTGTCCTTCCGTGGCATCCGCCAACGTACGGCCGGAGAGGTGCTTGTACAGCATGGCTAGAAAGGCCATCAATGCCGGCGACAAGGAAACAGAAGAGGGAGCCATTTCTGCTTTAGAAGTATATATATTGTAGAGTTATATGTGGGGATGATCTTCGATGGCGGATGATCCTTTTTATAAAACAAGGAATAAATTCGGCGCGTGAGATGAAGAGACGCATCGGGGAGCCAAAGCGGCATTGAAGCGGTATTGATGCAACGAAGAGACGCATCGGCGATGACGGCGATGAAGAAACTCTACAGGTGACGATGAAACTCACTGGGAACTGTAGCGATATTATGACAGACGGTTCGTGTTAAGGACCATTTGTGGAGTATCACAGATGGTTGTTTGTTGAAAACCGTCTGTGATATTTGAAATATCACAGACGATTATTGTTAAGAACCGTTTGTGATACTTCACAAACGGTTTTCATCATGAACCGTCTGTGATATTATCTCTTCACAGATGGTTTTTAGCGCAGCTAGTAACACAGATGGTCTCTAAACCAAAATCGTTTGTGATTGCATGTAATAGAGACGGTTTTGGTAAACCATCTGTAATAAGGAGTCTAATATTAGCCTTTTTGTAGTAGTGTTATATATTCTGATTCACTCCATTTCGACGGCATATTCATGTTTGACAATGAAATCCAGAAGATTTTCATGCTATAACATTTTCATATAGTCCATGCTTGGTAAAGCTTTCTCATGCACATTTACTTAGCAAAAAAATTGTTTCCTATCAATATATTTACTTTGCTACTGGATGCACTCATCCAATTAAGCAAATCAAAGGAATCTCTATGAAAATTGTACATTCTCGAGAAGGCACATTAGCTGAGCTTAAATTTCACCTATTAATGAATAACCCACTATCCTAAATTACATATATAGCCAGGGTACTTATAGAAACAATATCTTACAGAAGTACTATACGCAAATATATTGAAGATATGCTTTCCCATGTAGAAATACTATATGCAAATGGCTTCACTTTATGGTTCATAACTGAAAGTACATATCTTAATTGTATTTCTTAATGGACATTTTTGCAGATTTTACTACATATATGGAGCAAAGCATTTGGTCTTTCTATTTTCAGGAAACCAACTATCTATTTTGAATGAATTTGCAGTGATGTAAGGTGATATAGTTGCAATCGTGGGACTGTCTTGGTGGCCTTGCTTACTCCATTTGATGCTCTGTGGCAGTGTGGGCTAACACAGGTGCTTTGTACAATGCTTATTTGGACTGTTTATTTGAATTGAGCGGGAATCTTTTTCTTTCTATTATTTTGCATGATCATCATTATTTTCTTATTCTGGCTGGTCTACTTGTTATAGCATAATAGATGAACCTGTGATTACTGGAAGTTCTTGTAACGAACAATTTAGATATTGCATGCCTTAAATGCATCAAAGCTATGATAGTTGATGTGTATTAAGCGAAATGAGGTAATGTTGGTATTCACTAACATTACTCATGGTGTAAAATTGCATTGTAGATGTGATGTGCTTGTTTGTTTGGAGTTTGGGTTGTTCTTGATAACATGCATGCTGTTCTTGATCTAGCTACTAGCATGATTGGTCAAGAAACCCCAAGATGTCTTTGGATCAAAAGTAAAAGTGACCATGGACAATTCTTGAACCATGTTAGATGCTATATCCATGCATATTTCACTCTATAGCGTACTCATATTTAATTATCACATCATTACTATGCCAAAGTTGAAGACTTGTTTCTTGACTAGATTTAATTTTAATGAACTATCCATTTTTAATGAATTTTCAACGATCTAAGGTGACGGATTTACAATTGAGGGACTGTCTTGGTGGCCCTATTTACATCAACTTCTTTTTTTGACACCGTGTGGGTTGTGGCGGTAGGTTCTATGCTTTGCACAATGTTTATTTGAACTGTTGTACTCATTTTTATTTTTGGCTTGTTCATTATTATTTTGGGTTTGGCTGGTCTACTTATTAAAGCGTAATAATAGATGAAACATGTGATTACTAGATTCTGTTGTAATGATATTTTTAGATATTGCATGTCTTCAATTGATGTAAGCTATGACATGGCTTGTAATAAGTAAAATTAGACAATGATGTCTGTCACCAACAAAACTCAAGGGGTAAAGCTGCATTATATAAGTGATGTGCAAGATATTGGACCTTGATCAAATCAAATGGTGAAAGAAAATAACCTGGCCTGAAAATGCAATGATACATATTTGTTATCCGTAGAATAGATACCTTTTCTGTTCTACAATTTCTTTTTCTTTCTCCTCATCATCAGTTAGATATGATAAAGCTGGAATGTCTTTCTCTGCTAAATCAGATTTGTACACCACAAATTTGGCAACCATAATTGTTCACCATAAAGTGACCAGCTCAAGTGTCACACCATTTTTTCTCTATATCAGATTGGGAAGGATCTTCGCAAAAAATGTCTCAGCATCCAAACCAATCATCACATAAAGGAAAAGAAGGTGGCTATGTTGCCAAACCTCGTAGCTTTCATTGTTTTGTTCCATTTCGTCGATCCTAAAAGAAAACATGCATGCTTCATTTTTTTAATGTAGTGTTGAACGAACATAGTGCATCGAAGAGAATTCAGACCAATATTGTGCCACGTGCCCCCACTGGGTTGTTTATACATGAGCTACTTGGCACCTCAAATGTGAGTTCTTCTTTTTCAGATGACGATGATGAGCCAAATCAAATACCTTCATCGTTTGCAATTCAATATCAAAGTGACCTCACAAGGGCCATGTTCTTTCAAGGCGAAAGCTCAAATGGTACAACTTGCTATTTGCACATAGTTGTTAACGATGTGCACACATGTAATCATCTCTTCTGAAATTATGCATACACTACCTTTTAGGTAGAAAGCGTGATCGTGGTACACCATGCCACACAATCCAAACACCAGAGGAAGGGCAACCAAGGCATAATTAACAGAATGCATGTGGCGCAACCATGATGCAAGATTAGGTTGAAGCAAGGTGCGTACGCGATAGAGCACACTACGCAAGTATGACTCCTGATCAGAGACAAGCAAGGCGTGATCACCAAAACACATGAAATGCGTTGAGACGCAATGCACCAAGCCCCGTTTCTTCTGGTGCAGTTGAGAGTACGATTGATGTTGATTCACATATGAACAATCTATCAAACCCTACAATGCAAAGTAATGGACCAAATGATCAATGAAATGTACGCCGAAGAATCATGACACAAGAGTAGATTGAAGCACGACAAGCACGTGATAGAGAATGGTATGCAAATATGACGGCTAAGAAGAAGCAAGCGAAATACCATCGACAAAATGAATGAAATAGATTAAGGCGCAATACCTGAAGTCGTGATTCGCTTGCTTCAATGCAAAGATGGGGAGTACTTCGTCTTTTCTAGAAGAGGTGTCATTGATCCCATACAACTCTTCTTTCTATTTGTGTTCTCTTTGTATAGTCTCTTTACTATAACATTTCGTTTTATTCATTCAGGTGAGGATATACAGTTTGATCAATCAGTAGATGCCTCTGTCGTGGGCTCCAACATCTCTGATCCACACGACCTTGTCTACCAGAACATTCCTGATAGCACTCATATGTTAAAGCCCCAAAGAGACTGTGAGCACTACGGCGCGAAGAAGTTTGAATACGAACCAAAGGGGTTTTGCTGCCTATCTGGTCAAATCAGACTGGCAAACCCAGAACCCTATGTAGATCTTCAGAGGCTCTACATGAGCGCAAATGTCGACACAAAGCATTTCAAGGACAACATTCTATACTTCAATAGTCATTTTTCATTCACCACCTATGGTGTAAGTTTGGACAAAGAATACACTAATATGAGGGTGGGAGTGTACACGTTCCGAGCTCACGGTCAGATATACCACAATGTACACTCATTTGGTCTGAGCAATGCTATTTAGGACCATTTGCAAGCTCTACTTCTATGATAACGACCTTACTCTGCAACATAGGTTCCACCACTCTCCTAGCCTTGACCAAGATGTTGTTAGAGGGCTGGTCGACATCCTTCGAGACAATCCATACTCTCAGACATTCAGGAGTCCGGGCCAAGTCGATGGCCTCGAGGACTACCGAATTGAACTCAATATAGATATGAAGATGGACCAATAGATGTATAACAAGCCAATATCATCTGAGGTGGCTGATATGTGGGTTGAGGGAAATGATCTATGTAGGCACTTCAACCGTAGCATAGTCCTCTATGGGAATAATAACAAGAAATACGGTATCCAGCCATATTTTGGATGCTGTGACCCCTTGTCGTACCCTCTATTCTTCTAGAGAGGGAAGCTCGGTTGGCATGCCGATATACCAAAGAATGGCATCATCTTGGATGTAGTACGATAGTCTCGTCGCAATAATACTCTTTAGAACCCAGGTTAGTCATCGGGCATACGTGGCATGCATTCATTATTTTTATATCATTAATTCTATTGATGCGTGTCCTAACATTTCCCCCCCTCTTTTCCATAGATACAAATAGTCAGTTATGTGTTTCCATTAGAGATTACTATTGTTATAAGTTTCAAATGTGATGTGGTATATTCAACACTGTACTACACGGGAAGCGCCTATTCCAGCAGTACGTAGTCAACATGTCATCAAGGTGGAAAGTTCAAGGCTAGACTACATCGATAGGAACCAGAAAGAAATATATGCTAATCTATACCAGGGTGTGGTAGATAGCCTTCATGCTAGAGAGCACTATGCTGATGCAGTAGGTAAAAGAACCATACTCCCAGCATCATTTATCGGGGCAAAAGAGATATGAAACGAAGATACCTAGATGCGATGGTGCAAAAGTATGGTAAGTCAGACATCTTTCTAACCATGAATTCCAACCCTAACTGGGATGAGATTGCCAAAGAGCTCGAGGCTGGCCAAACCCCGTAGGATCGACGTGATCTCATCGTACGAGTATTTAGGGCCAAGCTACAGGGCCTCAAGAAACAACTATTCAAGGAGCACATGCTCGGTAGAGTGGCTGCATATGTATACGTCGTTGAGTTCCAGAAAAGGGGTCTACCTCATGCTCACTTCCTGTTGATCATGGAGTCAAAGTACAAGTTGACATGCCCAGAGCAGTACGAATGCATCATATCTGCTAAGTTCCCAGACAAACACAAGTACCCAGAGCTATACGAGGTGCTTGTAAAGCACATGATGCATGGTCCTTGTGGAGTCTTGGGCCCTAGGAATGTGTGCACACAGGATGGTGGTTGCAAGAACTATTACCCACATCCATTCAACATAACAACACTCCAAGGGAAGGACTCATACCCTATTTATAGGAGAAGGGATGACGGCCGTTGTGCAAAGGTCCGAGACCAAATGTTGGACAATAGGTGGGTCGTGCCATACAATCCTTATCTATTGAGGAGGTACAACTACCACATCAATGCCGAGGTTTGCTCAAGCATTAAGGCCATTAATTACCTCTTCAAGTACATCTACAAGGGGCACGATCGTGCATCGATTTCTGTCAATGAGGATAGCAATAGAAAGGTGGATGATATCAAGCAGTACATGGATTCTAAGTGGATCACCCTGCCAGAAGCATTGTGGAGAATCTATAGATTTTACCTCAATGAGATCTCTCCATTCGTTAGGCAACTACAACCTCATCTCCCAAACATGCACATGGTGTTGTTCAACATAGGTACAGACCTTAACGAAGTCGTCTCTCAGCATGGTGCTGTGAACTCCATGTCGACATAGTATTTTGAGGCGAACAAGGAATATGATTGGGCTTGAAGCATCCTGTACAAAGACTTCCCAGAGTCGTTTGTATGGATGCCTAGCAAGAAGTATTGGAAGCCAAGGGAAGAACACGCGTAGGTTGGTAGAATCGTGTGCGCACATCCAGCTGACAGGGAGCGATACTATCTCAGGATTCTCCTAGACCACGTGACGGGCGCTACCTACTTCGAAGACCTAAGAATGGTGGACGGTGTTATTTGCCCTACCTTTCATGATGCCGTCGAAAGGATGGGTCTTATTGAGGATGACAATAGCATCGATGATTGCCTTAATGAAGCCAAAGTATTCCAGATGCCATCCACGCTTCGTTGGCTCTTCGCTATGATATTGGTCTACTGTGAACCTAGTGATGTGCACGGTCTCTGGGATAGGCACCTGGAAGCAATGTCAGATGACTTTCGTCGCTCCTAAGGGTGCTTGCGTGCAGTCGAGCAAATGGTACTCTTGGATATAAAAGATATGCTCCAATCGATGGGGACGGATATAACATTGTTCCCTCTTCCCAAGACCGATGAGACGCACGACTATATCGATGGTGAGGCTAGGGAGATCATTGAGGAGTCCACGATTGAGGTAGACCAAGACCACACATCTCTAACATCTTTTCCCAACCCCGAGCAGAGGTATGCATATGACAAGATACTAGCTACAATTGACTGCGATGACAGGGGCGTATTCTTTGTTGATGGCCCGGGAGGCACGGGAAAGACATTCCTATACCAAGTGTTGCTTCCAAAGGTTCGAGGTGAGGGAAAGATAGCTGTGACAACTGCGAGGTTGGGTGTCGCAGCCTCCATTATGCCTAGTGGTAGGACTACGCACTCGAGGTTCAAGATACCCCTAAACATTGAAAATGGTGCAACATGCAACTTCACCAAGCAAAGTGGTACATCTAAGCTTCTTCGGAGGGCATCTGTAATAATATGGGATGAAGCCTCCATGACAAAGAGGCAGGCGGTTGAGCCCTTTGACAATAGTATGAGGGACATTAAGGGTCGGCATGACTTACCTTTTGGGGGAAGACAGACGTGTTTGGGGGTGACTTCAGGTAGGTGCTATGTGTTGTTCGGAAGGGGACAAGGGCATAGATAACTGATGCTATGCTCCACAAGTATTACCTTTAAGAAAGCATGAGGCAGCTAAGGCTTCTTCATAACATGAGGGCTCAAAACGATCAATTGTTTGCTAGTTACCTTCTGAGAATCGGTGATGGCACTTAAGAAACCATAGAAGATGTTTATGTGCAGCTTCCAAACGAGATATGTGTTCCATACAATGGCGAGGAGTTTGGCATAAACAACCTTATAGACATTGTCTTCCCAATGTTAGATGCAAACAGCTCAGATCCGGAAAATATTACTTCTCGAGCTATTTTAGCAGTGCGTAATGAGTATGTTGATATGATAAAAATGAAGTTGATCGATCGATTTCCTGGGAAGGAGATAATCTATCACAGTTTTGATCGTGCAGATGATGATCCTCATAACTACTACCCCTCTAGATTCTTGAATTCTCTCACACCTAATGGTTTGCCTCTGTGTGTACTCAAGCTAAAGGTTAACTGTCCTGTAATATTGCTACAAAATCTGGATCCAGTAAATGGATTGTGTAACAGGATGACATTGGTAGTCCGAGGCTTTCAAAAGAATACTATTGATGCCGAAATAGTGCTTGGACAACATGCTAGGAAGAGGGTTTTTCTAACCCCGGACACCTTTATGCCCATTCGATGATAAAATGTTCCCCTTCAAGTTCAAGAGAAAGCAATTTCCAATCAGGCTAAGTTTTGCTATGACGATTAATAAGGCGCAAGGCCAAACTATCCTGAATGTTGGTGTGTACGTCACAGGTCCTGTTTTCTCACATGGACAACTCTATGTTGCGCTTTCACGAGCTACATGGACAACTCTATGTTGCGCTTTCACGAGCTACTGCTAGGAGTAATATAAGAATACTTGCTGCACTGGAAAAGGATAGGACTTTCATATCTGCCCGTACATATTCCAAGAATATCGTCTATAAAGATGTTCTTATGTCATAGATGGCTTTTGTACTATTTTGAATGTATTTGGTATTTATTCCTGTTGGAAGAGAAACCATTCAAACTATTGTAATGTGGAGATTTGTATTCGATTTGTTTTACTTACAACCGTGTAAATATAAAAGTGTTTTCTACGTGATCCTTTGTTATTTGCTATTGGCATCCTTATCGAGATGTATATCTCATTGGAATGTTTAACACAAAAGTTACAAAATAGAATTTGTTCGTATTTGATTTCTTTCTAACAAATTGTTTGTCGTGTCAGCATGATGTCGGTTAGGAACCTTTCTACTCGTAGAGTCTATGCTCCCTTTGATGCCCCCACACCATCCTAGTCTAGGTAAGTTTTTCTGATGGCACATTTATACATATTTTCTTTTTTGTTTCAGTTTTTTTTGGCATATTTGCATGTAATGAATGTACATTTAACATGAATAAAATAATGTGGTTGATGATTTCTCTTTTGTACATGCATCCACTTTCATGAGTTGGGTGTAGATAGCAAACACTTTACGTGGGACTTTCGTGTGTACGTAGTGCACAAATTCCCTGTGCGAGAGGTCATGTCTGGACCTATGCTTCATAGTGTAGTTGCTTATGAGAATGTGTGTATCAATATTTACTTTAATTTATTAGACACAGATGTTGTTTAAAATTTTCTACCAAGATCATTTCATACATTGACCTTATGCTTTCCGTATTTCTATTAGGGCATAAAAATGAAAGTTTTCTGCTTCGATAGACAAGCGCACAGATTTGATCAATTACTTGCAGAAGGAAATTCGTATGCGGTCCGTGTCGTAAACGTTGATCCAAATCTCAATGAATTTCGCTTCCGTGGGAAATAGCTTGAATTAAGATTCACGTACCAAACTACAGTTCAATAATTGAGCAGTTTTATTTAGTTTTCTGATCTCCCTACCTACTTCACACATTTTGAAGAGGTTTATTAGAAGCCAAATAAGTCAATTATTGGTAAGATCTCTATTTTCACATATTGTATCTTCTCAGACAATAGACTTTTTGTTTTCTTGCTTCTCACAATTGTAATACTTGATGCAACATTGGCGAGATGTGGTCGGTTTGGTTGTACATGTCGGTCCAATTCAAGACATCAATAGCTTCTCACGTCGTATACTGATGAGAGAATTATGCATCATGGCTAACAGGTACAAGTAGCACAATAATGAATCTAGTTTCTTGAAAGAAAATATATTAAATTACCTATCTTCAATTGAGTCTATGTTTTCTGTGCATTAGCCATAACTTGCTATTTGTGCGTGTTTGGAATGGACTTATTGTGCGATATCTAACACAATGGAGACTTGTGGGTGAAGAGCACCATGTTTTGGCTGTGATAATGTTGAAGAAGAATAGTCGGTATGGTATGTGTAGAGCTATTAGGATCTTATTTTTGATACTCAATAAATTGCTATAACATACTAATCCTATATACTATATTGTTGAAAAGGTTTCTTGATGACAATGGGATGTAGCAATTTTTTCTTTGGACCTCAAGTTATTGGCGCACAAGAGCTCGAAGGTAAACAACCATGTAAATAATGTATGCACATTTTTCATAATTTAATCGATACTCTTTAAACAAAATTACGACAAGTAGTGTTGCACGATGTGAATGTAAGAAACTTTGTCATGCATGCAGTTGACATAAGGAATGATGCACTTGCTGGAATGCATGTACATTAATAATTTAAGCAAGTCACTCAATCTTTTGACATCTCTTACATGTAGTATACAATAGATTTATGATGTTTAACTTTTGTTTGTCATTTTGTATAGTGTGCTTCCTTTCTCTTTACGTGACAAGCTAGAGATAAGGATGAGTCTTCTATAAGGCTGTCGCATCAACTTCATTTCTAAATTTCCATTTTTGTTTATGTTTAATGCATGATGTCTACTTTATATGTTAGTTTGTACTTAATTTACATGATAGTATGTCAATCATTTATGTATTAAAGTAAACTATGGGAAAATATTGTTTGCTATCGTTCATTCCAAGAATTATCGCACAAAATTCTTCTTCTATCATGTTGCACTAATGTGATGCTCGTATGTATCACCACCTTTTAATTGCTTGATTCGCTTTATGTGTCAAAGAAAAATATTATTTCTATAAGGTTTGGGATTCCGTTGCAACGTACGAGCACCCTATTAGTTATACATTAGCATACACAAATGATGTCCATACATATATTTTCGTACATGTCGGATGTAGATTGCGTACACTTTGATAATAAAATGTCAAAGAAGAGGTCATAGATCTTCTATCTACATCTTTTTCTCCTTATGCTGTTGCTGCTGCTTGACCTTGAACAATAATCAACATCTCATAACTCTGAAGTAATCATTGTGGAATGCAAGCAATAGGAATGTCTTTACTAGAGCTAATGAAGAACCACAGGAACGACTAACCACAAAAAATGGCGTATAGAAGAAGCAAACTAAGTATTCCACAAATTATTGCTTAGACTAGATTTTTATATGCTAGATAGTGGATTTGAAAATTATTGATGCCTTGCTGATCTTAAAATACTCAAATGAGTAAATGGCCTAGTTGACAACAAAAATAACAGCAAGTGAGCCACCTGGACGAAAAGAAGGAAATCCTAATATTATGTAATCGAGTTTCTTACTCCAAACTAACAATTGAGCTTTTAAGATAACAACAGAGAATGAGATGTACAGAATCTATTGTAGAGCATTGTAGCTTCTTTTAACAGTTAGTTTAATACAAAATGTTATGCGGGAAACTGGGAACATGAATCAGAGCCTACTGTGTAACACCAGGTTTTCTGAGCCGTTTTGAAAATTTTCAAAATAAAAAGAACCATTTGAGAATTCAAAGCTTAACTTGAGATTTTCAGAATTTGGGTGCTTAAAATAACTAAACCGAACTTCAACTAACCCTAAAGTTTGGTTCTTTAGAACTGTTAGAGCTCTCGTGTTGATTTTCCTTGCCTTCGCTTATTCCACTCTTTCCTTGACTCAGCCCTTTCTTTCCAGACCTCCCTCTTATTTGACCTCGCCAGACCTCCCCTCACATTTTGTTCGGATTCTTTTATTTCAGACCACATTTTTCTTGGCTTGAATCTCTTTGGTTTAGACCTCCTCTCTAGTTTCTCTTCGGGTTTGACCTCTCCTTCAGGTCAAAATTACCCCTGAGATGTCCTAAGCTCAGGTTTGTGTTTCAAATATCTCTGATCCCTGAAATCTAAACTTTGGGTTGAATTCCCCCTCCTGGACCTCTCTCTGGTTTGGGCATTCTCAGATGCCTGCATCTCCTCCTCATGGCCATCTCCTGGAGTCCAGGTCTCCTTGTATCTAAAACTCTCCTGTGAGGTTAGACCTCTTTTATGTCTAGAGTACCCTTATATTTGGACCACCATGTGTCCATTTGAACCTCCCTTTAGTTCATCTGGACCTCCCTGTGTCCGCTTGAACTTCCCTCTTGTTCATGTAGACCTCCTGTGTTCACCTAAACTTTCTGTGTGTTCCTTTGGACCTCCCTGTGTTCATTGAAATCCCTTCTGTATTCATTTGGACATCCCTTATGTTCATTTGAATCTCCCTGTATCCCTTTGCCCCTCCTGTATTCTTTTGGACCACCCCGGGTCCCTAAGGACCTGCTTGGCCCCTTCATCTTGGCAGTCAGGACCTCTCCGGGTTCATCCTGACCGCCAAGACCTCCCTTTGGATTCATCTTGACCGTTGAGATCTCCCCTGTGTTGGTCTTGACCGTCGAGATCTCCTTGATCTTCTCTTGACCATCGGGATCACCTTTGAGTTTATCCCGATCGTCAAGACCTCCTTTGGACCGCTTTCAGGATCTCCTCCGCTGGATCCTCTCCTTAGAAACCTCTCCGCCCGCACCTCCCTTCGTCTGGATCTGATGGTCCAGACCTCCCTTGTTTGGATCTAAGGGTCCAGACCTCCTTTGTGTTGCATTCTTTGGTCCATACCTCCTTAGGTCTAGACCTCCCAAGTGTTTGGACCTCCCCATGTCCTTCAGGACCTCTCTGTGTCCTTTAGGACCTCCCCCTCGTTCATTTGGACCTTCTCTATATTCACTTGGACCTCCCTCGCGTCTGTACGAGCCTTCCGCTTAATCCAGACCCCTATCGCTTGTGTATCATTTGATTTGCGTTGGACGGTTTGATCATGTTGGCACGTTCGGCCGGTCCGAACGTCCCAATCATTTTGGACCACCTGATCCAGTTCAATGGCTGAGATTTGATGGTAGCTTTGGATGGTCCGGACGGCCCAATCGTTTTGGCTCGTTCGATCCAAATACAACCGCTCCCCCTCCAGGTCCCGCCCATACAAGATATGTGGTTATACGATTAAGGCTCAGTTCAATAGCGCACAAGATTAAGTCCTTGACAAATTACTCAGACGATCTTACCACAACCCCCAACATGTTATAATCACACCATCAATCCACAATCCACTCGCCCGAGCGAAAACCATTTTGTTTAACCAAGACCAATGACATACCCTGTCATGGTACACAAATTTTAACAAGAGTGGCTAACCACCATGATTCCATATATCATTAAATCAAGATTAATCATTATGACACATGTGATAATGAACCCAACGTAACTAAGCTTGATTAAGCATTTGTACGCTACCCATGTTGGTGATACAAATATGTCCTACTAAAATTATCCATGTTAGGGTGACAAAGGATTCATGGCATTCAAATAATCAATGGAGGCATAATGACAACAAGTAATAGCTAATCCTAAAACAATTTGTATAAAGATAGCATGCAATTGTATAAAATAGTATACTTTTGAAATCATATGTTCAATATGATCAAAGTACTATGACTTGCCTTGGAATAAATCTTGAGATTGATCTTGATCTTGATGTACTCCTCCTTGCTCAAAATTCCCCGAAGAATCACCGTCTACTCGCAAACATGGCCAAAAAAAACAAAATAAATACAAAACAGAGATAAAACCAACTCCAAAAATTAAATAAAAATATCATATTAATAGATCTTGAATTTAGATGAATTTAGAAATTTGGATGGGCTCAAACAGAGTTTGGATGAAGCAGATATGGCTTCTGGAAGTTTGAAATCCATAAAATAATGAAAAATCAGAATTTATGGATTTACTCTAATTATTTTTCCAAAGGAAAAACAATTTAATGCATCAGCTAACGTCATCAAAGGATTTTTGGCTGAAAAGAAAAATACGAAAGGAAATTAAAAGGATTATGAAAGGTAGGACCCACTCGTCATAGGGATGGTGTATGGTGGACTGGTTTTATGGCTCCTTGGCTCGGGTTGGATTTGGATGTGCCACATGGGCTGCCATGTGGATCGTTGACTGGAATGCCACCTAAGTAATGGCAAAACGAAAACTTGAGAACATTATGAAGCTCTTGGTGGTAGTGGCTTGGTGATTCCGGCGACGAGGTGACGGCGGCGGGGAGAGCTCACGGTCATGGTGGTTTTGGCAAATAAGTGACACCCGATGAGAACTAGAGGAAGCACTAGCTCGGCAATGGCTCAAGGAGCATAAGGGACACCTCTGGACGGCCAGAGAAGAACCAGGATGGCGGCGAGAAGGACTTGACCGGAGAGAAGGATGATGACTGGTGGTGACACTTCGACGGCAAAGAAGCAATGAGGATGTGGGGGATCGAACAAGGGGACCTTGGGACACACTTTGACGCGCGTGGAAGGACGGAAGACTCACCAAAGAAGTAGATCGAACTAGGTGACGGTGGCCGGCTTTGATGACAAAAACGAAAATGGCGATTTAGGGTTTCCCGAGAGAAGATGGTGAGCGCATGGTGAAGCTCACGAGCACGCGATCTCAACGCCGGTGATGGCTTAATGAGCCGCCCAACGCATTTAAGAGATTCAAAGAAAGAACCCTGCAAGGGCTTACGGCTTGGCGATGAAATCCAGCATGAAGAAGACAAAACTAGGAACGAAGCTCTAGGGTTTCAGTGGAGAAAAGCGACGTGAAAATTTTGACACAGTCCTTGGTCTTTTATAGCACCAGATGGGGAGGATTCAGTTTGGATACGATGGCAGCAGCACTCGTGTTGCACTCAGACTCAAGGAGTCCTTCTTGAAGATGAAGCTCACGTGGCATGCTGATAGCGTGGGCCCACGAACCAGTGAGAGGAAAGGAGAGGCAAGGCTAGGCCAGCTCGAGGTGGAAGAGAAAAGGAAAGGCCAAGGCGGCTGGGCCAGAATGGAAATAGGGTTGGGCTGAGATTAGGGTTTCGGCCCAAACAATTTTCTGAGATTTAAAATACATTTTCCTTTTTAGAAATTACTAAAAATCCAAATAGCAAATGAACTCGAAAAAATTCTAGAAAATATATCCAAGAACATAGAATCCAAAGAAAATTGTTTTGACAATAGTTGAAGTTGATATTAATTATATTAAATTATTTTGCTTTTGAAAGTCCGTATTAAGCTTTATTTTAATTCAAATAAAACTTTGGTGAATTTTCCTACAGAAATAAACTACTCAAAAAGATTTGTAAACTTCATAAAAATTGGGATGTTACACCCACTCATGAGCAACTAATCCCATAATTTTTATCTCAATACATCTCTCTTAAACCCTGGGCTCCTCTATTGTCTCCATTTTCCCCACAACACAAATCAGGATTTCTAGGCTTGGTTGGATTCGATGTGCAATTCCTGCACCACCCCTTATACAGTGGAGGCTAGGTCCAGAGAGAAAACCCTAATGACACCCGTTAAACCCACACACAAACGGGTCTCACACTCTTGCATGCTTCTCAAAGCAGATGATGATTCGGATCTTCCTAATCTGTCTCTTTGTGATCTTGTCCTTCTCATAACCTAAACCACTTCTCCTTTGCGTCATCTTGTGCCGTGGTTTCTCTAAGGCCACCAACCAGGTATTTTGGTGAAGATACCAAAGTACCCCTTCTCGATCCTTCCATCCTTGACTGAGTCCAATCTTGTGAAGCAATCCCATGTTTCGCTACACGTAGATTCATCAATGACTTTCCTCATATTGGCAATTCTCTCTCATCCGTCTTCCATCGGATAGTCTCAACACTTGCACCGGCTCAAGCAAATTGATGCAACCTATTGCATCAAACTTGCCATTCTTCTCTATCTTGCAGCTTGCTTAATTGAGGCTAACCACTTCACCTGACACCCTCGTTCATTCCGAACCTTGATTTTACCAAACTAAGTCCCGGTCATCCTCGTCGTTGACTGTAGTTGACTCTAACCATCTCTACATAACAATAAACCAAGAAATTGATTCCGAACACAAGTTCTTCGTAACTTCACCCACGTTAGCCAAAACATATGCATCAATTCCATGCCCTAGGTCAAATCCACATAATTTAGTACCACTCATCAGACCGAATCACCATGGCTACCGGATCGCCGATACCGCCACCGACCGCCAGGCTTTGTCCTGGTTAGACCACCAACCCTTGGCCGATCTGACCATACTCTCCTATAACATGGGACATATCAGACTACCACGAGTTTGACTGTCAATTGACAACCAGTCAAACCGCTTCCCAATTCCAAAAATGCCACTCTCTGGACCTTTCAGTTAATCTCTATCTAGTTTCACATCCAGTCTCTATTTTCATTGGCACTTGGTACAAACCCATCACCAAACACTTCCACACAAGTGTTCGGTATCCATTTCCCAAAACTTGTACCTCGGCTACCAAGCTGGTCAAACCGCCATACAAGGCCAGTCAGATCGTCGGTCACTTGACAGGGGCTAACATTTTCCAAAACTAAGAGTTCACTACCCAAACACCTCGATACCGATGCCAATTGTTCATTACCTAGATTAGGAGAAAACCACGTAGTCTCTACAAACAGAGATGGAAAAAAACCATGTAATTGAGTTGGACTTGTGATGAATCAAGGGTATTTTCCCATGCATACATATCGTGCATGGTAGTTTCTGTCAACTAAAAATCTTTTGGTGACGCCGTGTTAAATAGCATGATCTAGATGCAACGCCGTGGCATCAGTGTCGCCTCACGCTGGCAGATCGAGATGCCTCGCCAGCATTAAGCTGAGAAGCTGTGGTAGACGCGGCAAGAGCGTGGGGGCGGAGCAGCAGATAACGATGGCGGCTAGCCAAAGCAACCGGACTAATTGACGTTGAGCTGAGATGCTGCAGGCTGCAACAATGGCTGTTAGGAATAATCAAGTCGTGAGTTAGTGCGTGCCTTAGTGAGTTGGTGAGTTAGTTGTATACATATCAGAATTAGTGGGTGGTAGTGGCGTGAGTTTTGCGCGTTGATATTTGCGTTAGGAGGTCAAGGGGTAGTGGCGCATGAATTGCTCTGTTTTTGGTTACTCTTTGTTTGATATAATAAAAGGGAAAGAAAGAAACCTAGAAAAGCTGAGATTTTGAGTAGCACAAAAATCGTCTTGTAAGTTCAGTATTTTTCCGTGTGTGCGTCTCCCCCGTGTATTGTGCATCCACAGGTAAATTGTGTGTGTGTTTTCTGGTCGTGTTTCTTCAGTTGGTATTAGAGCCCGAGTTCTTGATTCGTGTATGCCCAAAATCATGTCGCGCTCTCCGGGAAGTGGTGTCACCGGTGACGAGGCGATGTTGAGCTGCACCATCGTTACCAGCGGTGGTCCGTCGAGGGTATCAGGAAGAGAAAATAGTGTCTCTCTTCAATACCCTATGTTGAGCAAGAGTAACTATGGCACGTGGGAAATCAAGATGAAAGTGTTCATAAAAGGCCCAAGGTGTTTGGGAAGCTGTGGTGGCCGACAACGTTGATGAGCGTCAAGATCAGATGGCCCTTGCGGCCATCTTCCAAGGAGTTCCGGAGGAGACCCTCCTCCTACTCACCGAAAAATAGGCGGCGAAAGATGTGTGAGACACGCTCAAGACGCGCGATGTACGTTGGCACCGACCGCGTCAAGGAGGCACGCGTGCAGACCCTCAAGAGCGAGTTTGAGAGTTTGCGCATGAAGGAAACGAAGTTGGTGGACGACTTCGCCATACGATTGACAACTCTCGTCAACCAGATTCGCAGTCTTGGTGACAAGATGGAGGAGAGGTACATTGTGAAGAAACTTCTCCGCGCTGTCCCGAGCAAGTACCTATAGATTGTCTCAACCATTGAGCAATTTGGGGACTTGAAGACAAGGATGGTGGAAGAAGCGATCAGCCGTGTTGAGGCATATGAGGAGCGTCTACGTGGTATGAGCAGCAACAATGACGGCGAACATCTTCTCCTAACGCGTGCCGAGTGGGAGGCCCAATCGGCGAAGAATAGAGATGGCAAGCTCTGCGGCTCTAACGGCAATGGTGGCCGAAGCCGTGGGAATTGTAAATTCGACAAGGCTAAAGTAAGATGCTACAACTGCAATAACTATAGGCATTTTACTTCCGAATGTTGCAAGAAGAATAAGGAACAGACGCATCTCGTGGAGGCGGATGCCAACGGCGAACCGGAGCTGCTGAGAAGCCATCTTGATTAGGGGGGTGATTGTTAGGAATAATCAAGACGTGAGTTAGTGCATGCGTTAGTGCGTGTGTGAGTTAGTGCGTGCGTTAGTGAGTTGGTGAGTTAGTTGCATACATGCAGGAATTAGTGGGTGGTAGTGGCGTGAGTTTTGCTTATTGATGTTTGCATTAAGAGGTCAAGGGGTAGTAGCGCATGAATTGCTCTTCCAGAATAAAAATGAAAGAAAGAAATCTGGAAAAGCTGAGATTTTGAGCAGCACAAAAATTGTCTTCTAAGAGCATGTACAATGGGTTTATGTCAGCCGTCTATAGTCATTGCCATGTAGGATTTTTGCTGACGTAGATGAAAGAGAATGAAGAGAAAGAAAGATGTTGTCTACAATCCTGTAGCCGACTATAGCATAAGAAACAAGAAAATCATTAAAAGATTGTGTGTTCTATAAAGACAACTAAAAGGACAGCAGACGTCTGTATCATTGTATGAGCTGTCTTTAGTATTATCTATAGGTGATATAGAGAGTTGCTATAGACAGCAGCTGTCTATACCATTATATATGCCGTGCGTCTCCCCGTGTAGTCTCTCCGTGTAGTGTGGACACGTCTCCCCATGTATTGTGTATCCATAGGTAAATCGTGTGTTTCATGGTCGTGTTCATCAATGGCGTCGGGTGCCATAGCAGATAGGCATGGTGATGGCGGCTAGCAGAGAGAATCTCCGAGGCAATTGTGCTAGCAGCGTTGAGCGGAGATATCGTGGGCTCATGGCAGGTTTCGGCGGCGGCGCACTAGCAGCCTAGCACTGCAGATAGAGTGACGGCAATGGCTCCAGCCTCAAGGCTTTGAAGGATCCGGTCGTATAGGATGAAGAGTTTGAAGACACGGTGGCTAGATCCGTGGCACAAAGGTCTTGGTGCCGGAGCTGACAGCGATGGGCCTCGGTGCCAAGCTGAGAGCTATTGATTTACTTTGTTTTAAAGTTGGCGTTCCATGAAAAGCAGTCCAAATAAGATCACTGCAATTAGGAAGAAAAAGGTTTAACTATGCTGTTGTACCATCAGATTTGATCACGGGAGGATATTGGAGCAAGAAGGTCGTCACCACCTACATCGGTCGGCTGGCTGCTCTGCTACTCGGGTGCGCCGTTTTCAGTGGCATCGCCATCCGTCAGCCTCATGTTCTACAAGGGCGTCGGCTGGGCCATTAGTTAAGAGCGTAAGAGCAAAACAAGATGGTATGTGTTGTTCGATCTTTTTGTCTGCTAATCCATGCTAATTATTTTGTATTCTTATTTTTGTTTTTTTTCTACTACACGTACAAGCATGTCACGAGGCCAGGTATCTTAATAGAGTTAAGTTACATAGATAGCGGACTACAAATATATCTATCTATATCTATACTTATATTATATTTACTATACTTATTACAAACTTAGAGGAAATTCTGACGTAAAGGAAAAGGAAAATATCTAGCTGTCCGTCTCGCGGACCCGAATTATAATGATTTAGATTAAAAGAAAGATGCCACGTTAAGTACAAAAAATATAATTGAAATTCGCAAAATTAGTAGTTTGATTACAAATTCTATAAAGACTCAATGTCAACCGCAAACAAAAAATATCTGAAATTCGGAATAAAAAATGAAAGAAAATTAGTAATTTGATTTCCATATGGTTTCCCGGGTTAAATCCTAAAATAAAAAAAAACAAATTAAAACTATTCCCTTCGTCCCTGAATAGATGTCATTATACATTTAGCAAGACTACGGGGCGTTTGTCTTGACACCTAACTGAACTTTCTCAGAGGAGCGCGCACTTTCCTAATTGGTGTAGTCATCTTAACATTTTTGGATCATCCGATCGGTAAAGTGTAGGGACCCAGAATTGTTATATTCCAAATCCACATGTGTTTACTATCTAATCCTATAATCAGTAGCTAGCACACACACTCAACAACATTTATATCACATCCATACGCGAATAAATAAAACAGAGTAGCATGATACAACAAAAATTAAGTTATACGGGCCCACCGGCCAAATAGTTCACACAACATAAAGTTTGCAGTGGAAATAATGATAAAAGAGGCACAAAAAAATTAGCAAGAATGCCTCAGCCCACCCATAGGCAACCGACTAGATTAAATCCTAATAATTGGCTAATCGGCGTCATCATCACCGAAATTGGAAGTGTACGAGTATTCGATCGAAGGGTCATCACCCACATATTTTGAATTTGTTCAACAAGCAATTGTAAGTGCAAAGTTGTACTCCGCAAGACTTTATAGCAAAAATTATATAATATGCAAGGCTATGTCCAAGAGAGATGTCTATCCTACCAAGTTTCCTCATTTTGCATAAAGCAAGCTTTCATTCACAATAACAAGTAATAGATTGTGACCAAAAGTTGTAAAAGCATTTTACATTGATAAACAAATAATAAATAATTATAATTAGCATAAATAATCAAGTGGCTTGCTGCCATAACATGAAAATGGAGGCAAAATTCTTTTTGCCAAACAAGCTATGCATAAATTTCCTATCCATACATCACTTGAACTATTTTGCAAAATATAAAACTACTATGGTGGAGGATTCACCAAGTCGTCCATAACCAGGGACATGTCTATTCGAATATATTCACTCTCCAGAGGTCATACAACTTTACGCACATGACAAAAACTTCCCACCATGTCAACCATGTCATGCGATACCATTTGGTACCCAATTTGAGAGTTCTTGACAAAGCTTTTACATTATCGGTCCTAACAACAAACCGTGCTATGATACCTTCTTGAGATATGGAAATCTCTCCAAAATCCTAAGAACTCATACGTTGTGTTGGAAAACTTTGCGGTTCCTCACAAAGTCCCTACGAACATAGAGATACTCTATGATGCCTGCACTAGCCCAATTTTTCAACCTACAATCTACCACCTACGGTTTGATTGCTAGATCACGATAACTTATTATACTAGGGCCTTTCCATAAAAGGCATGTGCGGTTTGCACTGATATTTTAGGTCTAACTACACCATAGACTCGGTCCTTGGCAACCCAGGCGAGACAGCTTCAAACCAGGTCCTGTGCACCTACACTGGTCTTAACATACACTCGCCGAAGTCTAACACAAGTTATAGTTTTCATTTCATAACCAAAATGATAGAGGTACCTCCTCTGGACATGTATACAAGTGTTTCCCATATTTGATCAATTTATCAAACTGTCACAACTGATCAAAACTAGTATCGATAGATGCATGGCTAAGTATCGACTAATTCATACCATCTAAAATTTCAAAAGTATATGTATCAATAGTCATGTAGTAATAATATGGTGACAACAGTGAGTATAGTAATTTATCAAGGTATGGTCAATGCAATGATTGGGTATAACTACAAACCTTACCAACATAGCGATTTTACCGAAAATACGCACATGCATAATAATTTTGAAATACGGCATACATAACAGTGAAAATATAAGATCAAATATGGTCAAAAGGGGTACTTGCCTTGCTCTTTAAAATCTTGGTCTTGCTCTGATCAACTTCGGGATTTCTAAAACATCAGTATCTTCGGTAAAAGTCAAATAACACAAATAAGTGACAAATAAAATTCAAACAGATGTAAAATTCAAATATTTTTTTTGCATATTATGAAATTTCGTGATTGTAGAAAAGTTTATAAACAAGTTTCACACAATTTGGATTTCATATGGAAAAGTTATTAACATTTGAAGTTGGATCGGTGAAGAAATTCTAGAAAAAGAAAACAGAAAGCATTGTGCAAGGATTTCCTTTTTAATTTCCATTTTCTTCCTGAAGAAAAACTCGGATTTATTGCATCATTAAGCTGATAGGCGGGTCAGGTGCATGTGGACTGAGTCGACGGGCATGTCTATAGTCCAGGGGTCTCGCATGTTAGTGACTGGTATTTTAAATCTCATTTTAATTACAAAACTAACAGGTGGGTCCCATATGTCATATGCTCATTAGCCACTAATTAAACAATTAATCACTAGATTAAGTTTAAAAGGAGATTTGGTGCCCTAATAGGTGGGCCTAGCCTGTCAGTGGCTCAAAGTAGGGGAGCATGACGTAGCGGCACTAGCTCACTGGTAGGGAACAACGCGGAGGTTGGCAACAAGAAGCGGCAGAAAGGAAGGAGGGGTCAACAGCGATGCTCCAGGTGGAGGCATCGAGGCGATTGGTGACCGGAGTGGCACTAGAGACGGAATTCAGTGTCGGTGCGGGGTAGGGCCACGAAGGAAGGGCAAGAGAGCGAGGGAGGCTGCAAACGGAACAAGAGAAAGGCTTGTCGGAGTGACTGCGATAGGAAACCTATGCGCTTTGGGGACTAATGGTCACCTGAGTGGCGGTGACGACAACTCCCTTGGTGGCGCCTTGGATGGCGATAGTGACGACGGTGAAAACAACTCGCCCAAGCCATAATGAGGAGAGCTTGAGCATCAACAACTTACTATGAGCACGACAGTGGTGTTGGCGACGACGGAGCAGCACTGGGACAGCTTGACGGCAGTGAGCAGCTACGGCTGAGGAGGGCTCACGGTGGCAACAAACACGACGAGAAGAAAGGCTACAAGGAGCCATGCATCAGCTCACATGCGTGCTAAGGACGGTCAAAACAGAAGGAATTGCACGGAGGCTCACGGTACTGCGAGAATCGGCAAGAATGGTGATTGCAGCCGGAGTTGAAGAAGCCGACCCAAATCCAAGCACTCACTACATAAGCCATGCAATAAACTTAGGGCTTTTGACTGTAAGGGGAAGGACACGAGATGGCGCAAGAACATGGATGGAGACTCACCACAGAAACGGGAACACAGTGGCAGTGACGAGCGAGCCCGCCAGACTTGAGGAAGACGATGTGTTCCCACTTCCCTGTGTCTCCAGCTGCAACGAAAACTGACGGGGAAGCATTAGGGAGGCAAGAGGCGAGCATGGACATGGATGTCGAGCAACAAAAGCTCACGAGCGGTAGTGTCCACTTTGGGCTATGCTCATCAACGCTAAGAACTATGCTCATGTTCCCGCTGAACCAGAAAGAAAGGAGTTCTGGTTCTTGCGAAAATGGAGTGAGTGGTGAGCTAAGAGAGGTGTGACGCACACAAGAGGCTTTTTTTTAAATAATCTATTTTTTATTCGGAAGTACAGAAATAATATCGCTTAATTTTTTTTACAGAAATAATCTCTTGTCGCTGAACGGTTGGGCGACTCGTGCAAGTCGCCCAGCCGAACTGCGACCATCCTTGACGTCGTTGAACGGAACAGCGATTTAAAGATTCGAGGCAAGGTCGCTTTACGGAATAGCGACTTGAAGAGAGTCTGATGAGGACATGACTCCTATGCATACAACCATATTTGCTATGCTTGATGTTCCAAGTACAAGAGCTCGTACGCTTCACTTAACTTATCAGGTGAGATCGTTTTTAGGAGTGTCTTTATATTATATGAACTATATGATGCTACCTAATGATGGAATATCTATATGTGCAGCACCATGTCACTTTTGGTCCAAGACTAACAAGCAGTTTGAGCGGACCCGTTTTGGAATCCAGTTCGGCCTCCAGAATCAGCCGACAAAGACTGACTTCAAATGCCCATAACTTTCACATACGACGTCCGTTGGAGGTCCACGAGTACTTGATGGAAAGATGATTTCGTCCTCTTTCCAACGGATCCGGCCTCACCTCTAAACTCCTTCTGGACTGATCGCAATCATCAAAAGAAGGTGTCATATCACTTGTTTGAGCCAAACTGGGCTTTGTAATCATACTGAACTTGGCCCATCTACCGGCGGCCCACCCAGGGGCGCGGTTACTGTTCACGTGAACAGTAATGCACGACCGTTAGTACCACCTCGCTAGTTCGTTAGTTTTGTGGCTCCTCGTTCCCTATTTAAGGAGGCCGCACCTCTTTAGTTTTCCTTGGATTTTGTTGAATTAAGAGTTAGCTACAACGCAACTTCGTGTATTGGCTTGTGTCGGCTAGACCAACCTCAATACCGCTTCGTAATCCCAATTTATCAATATTTCAATCTTTATCGCAATTTCAGATTGCTTATTATCTTGTTCTTTCGTGCTTCTTCTGTATGCAGAATCGACCTTCGTGGTCGTCAACCGTATTCGCGGCACGGTTGATAACGACTAGTCGATCGATTCGGCGATTGCGTGGTTTCGAGCCTTATGTGTTCGTGAGTCAGATCGTGAGGGTTGAGCGACGCCACCGGACTTATCGCTTTCATCGAAAGATCGGGCCAACAAATAGAACTTTAGGGTTCATCGAGTCGCTATTCCATCGCGCGACTTGCTCGCAGCTCAATCCAAGTCGCCCAATCGTATGACGACTTGGAGCGGTTATAAAACCCCGCGCGTGGCCGAACCGTCGCCATTCCAACGAGCGAACCGCCGGGAACCGCCAGAAAAGAAGAGAAAGAGAGGGAAAGAAGAGGAGGAGGAAAAGAAGAGGAGGAGGAAGAAAAGAGGTTTTTCGCTTTAGATCGATTTACTAGGACGGTAAGTATTAATTTGTAAAAGTTTATTTTGAAACCATGGTAGGTTAGCAAGCAACTTTAGGTGTAGTGACATATTGTTAACAAATATTTAGAGATGACATGATTAATTACTAACCATGGTACGTTAGCCTCAAACATCGTGTGTAGTGACATATTGTTAGCAAATGTTTAGAGATAGCATGATTAGTACTTAGAAGTTCGTGATAAAGGAAAAATGAGTTAGTACAAATAAACTTAGTTGTACTATTCCGCGTGCTGCGCTAATTACGTTCAGGCTAGATGAATGATAACATGTTACTTTTGTATTATATAAACACGTCGATAACCCGTGCATTCACAAATGCTAGTTTATAGAATGTTAAATACAAGTATTTTTTTTATAATAAAGAATTGAAAACATTTACTTCATAGTTTTGGTTGATTAAGGAATCACACATACATGTACTTCATAGTTTTTTTTATAATAAGTAATTTGAATGCTTTTAATCTCTTAATTTGCGTGTATGGATGAAGACCCCATTGGTTCGGATTGGCATTTCATCACGAACCGGTTGGTGGACGCAAGATCGCTATGAGCCGTCGTGGTGCCGTGATCCGGTTGCCGTGGATCGACGCATTGAGTTGGGGTGGTTCAGACGCGACACCCCGACGGGCTTGAGACTAGACCCATCTTTGGGTAGAGAGGATTGTCGCAAGTCGTGCCATTTTTTGTATCAGATGCGCACTATGTACTTACTTCTTTGTGCTTTGTAGGTCGAGCTGCTCGCCTTCTACCTCTCAGACGGATGGTAGAGGCCACCGAAGAGGTCGGCGGTCCGGTCGATGACGATGGGGAGGTCCAGTCGGTCCGGAGCGGCCACGACGATTCCTGCTCGACCGGCCGCTTCCCGACGCTGGTGGACCGCTGGCGGCCCGAGACGACACCTTCCACCTCCCTTTCGGGAGATGGCCCTACTCGCAGATGTCGCGATGTCGCTCGGCTTGTTTATCGCGGAGCCCTCGTGATTCCCGCCGACACAAATTGCCGACCGCGCGACGACCTATTGGGCGTGTTTCAGGGGTTCTTGGGCGGAGGTCGCCTCAGATTTCGACTTCTGAGCGACAATGCATGGCCCGCCTTACGGTGGCTTTTCGTAGCCCGCACGATACTACCTATTTTGCATGTTTAGCGATTCATTGAGACATGACGGGCTTACTAATAATTGCGTTCACAGAGGTCGAGCGGATGGTCCCACAAACCATCGTCGACCTGTGTCGCGCACCGGAGGCATACTGTAGGCTCTTCGGCTTGGTATCGCTTATCAGCCAGCCACGGTGACTCTGGTCGACGCCGCCTGTGGTACGCAAGGGCCATCACGACGGCGAGGAGCTAGAGATCGCTTGGGGCTCACCAGCATTTGCCGCGACGCACCACGGCATGTGCGATGTGTGTCAGAGGACTAAGCCCGTGATCTATCCTCACAGCTGCCCCCTCATCGCCGCAACCGTGGTCGCTCGAAGCGCTTTCTGGACGCCCATGTCGCTAGAGTCCGGACCGTACGGCGCGGACATGTACCATGGGGACGCGGTGGACCGGCCGACCGTAGGGTCCCTTTGGTGCCATAGACGGGTACGTACCTCCTTATATCTTTTCTTCAGCCGTATGACATGTAATCCTTTGTAACCACTCGCTCGCCCGCAGTACACGATGCACATCGCAGCATCACACGCGCGACGAGCACTTTGTGGAGCAGCTGGACCGTCTCACCGCTGACGACGTGCGCTAGGAGCCTTACTCCGATCAGGAGACGGGGACCCATGCTCCCACGGGTCGTTTTCACCGTCTTCGGCGCTGACCGGGCGATCGACGGACGCAGAGGAAGCTCGTCTTCGACGTGTTCGTCGAGGACTACGCAGTGCACAGGGTGATGCGCCAGTTCGGCCTTCGCCAGGTTGTTCTAGTTCCCATCGGGACGAGGGTGCCTGAGTCGACCCACGTGTGAGTTGCATGCAACACATGTTCACATATGTTTTTGATATTTCTGTAATGGTGGCTTCTAATTGCAGTGGCATGTTTCGCAGGCATAGTAGGAGGGGTGGCACTAGGACGCAGTGGCTGGCCAAGATGGAGCCGTGGGTGGCACAAAGGCTTAACGCCCACGAGGATCGCGTGCCGAGGACGCCCGCACGACCGTCTGAGGCAGTCGCGTCTGACGAGTACCTTCGCCGGTACGCCTACGACACGCACCAGCCGGTGCATGTCGTCGACCCTCCCCGCCACGTGCAAGATCGACCGACTCCTACCTCTCGCACTTAGCGCTGAACGCACCTCGCGGTATGTAAAATCATGTTTGAAAATGTCTCGCAGATCTTATTCGACGCTTTGACATACTCCTTGCAGGCAGACATCAACGTCGGGGTTGCTAGCGACGGACAGTCGATCCTAGACAGGATCGGCATTGGTGCGGAGGCCACGCGCGACGAGCTAGTGCAGTTTGTTCATCGGGCATGCAGTGCGGCGAGGCGATGCGTGGCCTTGACGCATGCGCAGATTCGCGACAGAGGTGGGCTCCTCGGTCCGGAGGTGGCCTCGCTTGCATAGGTCGAGGATGCCACGCCCCATGCCCAGCAAAGAGCTCGGGAGGGGCACATCCACGCGCCCCGCCCGCGCTAACGCCGCTCGCCTCCTCGCACTGCTACCGGGCAGCCGGAGGGTCCGGATGGGCACGCAGTACGCACTTCACCGCCATCGCCGTCGTGGTCAGATGTTTTGTCCCCGACCCGTCCGGACAGTATGGTGGGTATGACATGCCGCACTTCGCCTACCAGTCAGGTACGTTTCCTCTCTTCAGGTTTGCGATCTTCGATATATTGTAGAGATTAACATTATTTGCTATGCAGTATCGTTGTCCAAACCGACACATGAGTTCTCCCCGCACGAGGACGTGGATCAGTACTTCGTGGAAGCACCCGAGGAGGGCCGGGGCGCTCACCGCACTCGCCGAGGTTATTTCGATTGAGCAATTTTAGCAGCCCCAAAGGATCACGCAACACCAGGTGGAGTTGACCCCCCTGGGACCATGGATCGGCAGGGTTCCTGAGCGCCTTTCCTGTTGGGGCCCGGCTTAGGCACCCGCCCGGAAGCCCAAGCGGGGCGATTGTTTCGGCGCGGAGGAGGTGCTACGGTGGAGCGGCGGGTGGCGATGAGGGGGTTTACATATTCGTGGTTTACGATTGTATTTCAGAGGTACTATGACATAACTTGTATTATGTGTTGACGATTCGCTTCAGTAATTACTATGACACCGCTTGTGACCTAGTCGGGTTAGTACTTATCGCCAAGTCATCCAACTCATTTATTCGATGCATATAACTTAAAGCACGCGACACATCGATGCAACATGTAAACTCGATAAAAGGCAACCGCAATAACGCATCCACCATTTAGTTACATGCTTTACTTAAATTGAACATAAGTGCGCATGTAGGGACACTACCGACGTACAAGCTTCTCCGCCTGTGCCTAATTGTAAAAGGTGCCTCTCGCTACCCACATAGAGTGCTCTCCAGTTGGGCACCTCGGACGTGGCTGGCCGTCGTTGTAGTGGCACGCACATATGCAGTTAGGGTTGTCACAGCAGCATGTGGGATCATAGGGACCTCCTATGTTCACGACCTCCTCATTGCCCCTCTCGCGCTGCATCTGTTGGCGGAGGTCGTCATTTTGCTCCTTGAGATCGTCAATTTGCGCATCCAAATCAAAGATTCGGTTCCACAATACATCCACGTACCTCGCAACATGTCATTCATGGGGAGGATCGATCCAGCGGGTGAAGTTGCATTTCACCATCTGCTACAATGAACAGTTAGTATGGAGGATGCATTAGCAGTAACATGAACAAAACTTTTACCCCAGAGTATGGGTATCGGAAGAAACGCTGTCCACCATCGAAAGGGTCGTCTATGGCCTGCACGATAGCGTCCTCCCGTGTCCGCATTTCACCATACCGTTGAGCACGCCGCATCAACCGTGGTTAGGGCCAAGTCCTCCCTCCTTTCGACGCTGCGGTCCGCTTCGCGACTTTTGCTGGATCGGGTCCCTAGGCGCCCGCCATCATATGTTCTCAGAAGACGGAGAAGGTTCTTCTTCCTACGGTTTCAAGGGTCGAGTGGTTCTAATTTTGGAGCGTGGGGCGTGCGTTTTATAGCCCGTGGGGGGGAGGCTAACAAAACGATGTATGTATTAGCTTGCAGATGACAAGACCAGACGAGACTGGATGCTTTGAGCATAGACAAGACCACACGGGCAGCTTTGCGCAGTGACAAGACCACACAGGCAGCTTTGCGCAGTGATAAGACCAAAGGAGTCGACTTTCATAGGTTAAGACCACACGGACGCTTTTACTGCGGTGCGACAAATGGCGCAGCTTTAGGATTTAGGTTTAGGGTTAGCCTTTTCAGATCGAATTGACAACTCAATTAAAGCCTCGCCAAACTTTTAAGATCGAAAAGACAAGACTCGAACGAAAGTGTTCTCGATCTCTTCGTAATATCACTTACCTTTCTACTTAGCACTCATTACTATCTCAATCGCCCTCACAAAATTCTACGTAAATTTAGCGACTACAACAACATACAACGATCACAACATGTTATTATGAGTCGACATATTTCGTACCCTTCATATTCTACTTAAAATAACAAATGCACCAATCAACGTTGTCACCACACTATTATTTTCTAAAAAAATAACATCATATCATACAATTTGCTAAATACAATACCTACAACATGTAATATCTATTTTAACACAATTGTTCCAATTGGATTCACATAATTCCAAGTTTATTTGCTCAAATCGCCCACTGGTTGGGCGATTTTAAATAAGTCGCTCACCTGCTGCGCGACGTGCTAAACTCGCTCTACAAATCAGCGATTTAAACACATCTCGCACATCAGTTTGGCGACTACAACCAGTCAGCTTATAGTCGCTTTACCACTTCGCGACTTGAAGGTTGGTCGCAGTTCGGCTGGGCGACTTGCATGAGTCGCCCAACCGTTCAGCGACAGGAGATTATTTCTGTAAAAAAAATTAAGCGGTATTATTTCTGTATTTTTGAATAAAAAATAGATTATTTTAAAAAAATTCTATGAACTTAGGGCAAAAGCATGAGAAGGTGGCGGCTGCGTTCTTTCCCTCCTGAGCTCCTGAGTGAGACAAACGGTGGCGACAAAACGGAATAAGAAGGTGGCTCTAGCGATGGGACGGGTCAAGGCGGAGGCGACGGCTTGCAGTGCAGTATTAAACGGCGGCGAGGTGGTCCAAAATCAGGCGGGCCGCCCAGTTGTTATGCCATCGCGTTGGAGGGAAAACATTTTGCTTTCAAAAAATTTCACTCGGGCGAAGGACCTAATTGACCGAAATTTCGTGTGGCGACCAATTTGGTGGCGAGAT
Organism: Phyllostachys edulis; assembly: GCA_036346405.1. Classification (NCBI taxonomy): domain Eukaryota; kingdom Viridiplantae; phylum Streptophyta; class Magnoliopsida; order Poales; family Poaceae; genus Phyllostachys; species Phyllostachys edulis. Next base: position 89,438,662 of record CM070549.1, on the reverse strand, counting down.
CGATCAATTTGGTCCGAATTGAACGGATTTGGACCGAATTGATCAATTTGGACCAAATTTCGCCGACAAAATAGGGAAATCACGCACAAGTGATAATTTCTAATCTACCATAACACACATCAATAGCTATCAGAATTCAAAAATAATGCGCAAGGTTAAAAAGCCACATCAAGTCATCAACAAAGTTATCAAAATTCGAATATCAAATCAACAATTCAACATAAAGATCTCAGATCTCCAATTTCAGATTTGTTGCTCCTTTCACATTCTTGAAAATACACATCAATAGGCTATCAGATCAACATAAAGATTTCAAATTTGCTGCTGCTCCGTTCCAATGGCTGCTGCTCCATTCCAATGCTCTTCTAGCTGAAAAAACCAATCAAACATTCAGACAAGAGCACATGAACTCTAATATTTTGCCCTCCAATTTCCAAATTATTCATTTACGAAATCAATGATGACAAACTAAAAATATTCAAGTTTTGTAAATAATGAAATGGAAAGACAAACATGTAGAGCTTTAAGAACATGCTCATGAATAATAAGAGGATAGTTTAGCCTACTCAGTGTTGAATTGTACAGATAGGAAGGCCTTTAAGAGAATAATTGCTATGAAATACCTTAGCTCACTACATGTGAAATATCTAGGCTAATAGAGGCTTGAGAGGTCCTTCTTCTTGACCAGCTTTGACCGTTGAGGACGATGACCGTGAGCCTCTCTATCTTCTGCGATCTCCTCATATTCTTGTCCTCCACTATCATCATCATCATCATCATCATCCTCGGATGAGGTATCCTCAAAGTCATCCTCTTCGTCATCGTCATCACTCGCCATAAATTCTTCCTCTTCATCCACCATTGGCATCTTTCCTTTCTTCGCCTTTTCCTTCCATCCAGCACGAGAAAGCTTCCTCTTTGAGTTCTCTCGACATATTTCATCTAGAATAACTCGAGATGGGGATCCTCCCTCATCTAGAATCGGGCACGATTCACTTTGGGACTTATTAAGCCAATCCATGATTGGGTTTGATTGATCAAACAGTGCTGCATCCATCATTATTGCACATGGATCAAGGTCCTTCTCATCCTGTTCAATCTCGTTTTGCTAGATGCGCAGTTTCAAATTATAATGGACATATACTAGCTTGTGTAGCTTCTCATAACCTAGCCGGTTTCTCACCTTGGTATGAACTAATGCGAATGTGCTCCAATTGCGCTCACACCCACTGGATGAGACGCATTGTGAGACGATCTGTAAGGCATATTTTTGTAAGAGTTTGACTTCTCCATACCGAACCACCAAAGTGGCTACTGAAATCAAAATAACACAAATTATTGAAGAAAAATACTTTTCAATAATCATTATATCCGAATTTGTTTCACTTACTTGGGCTAACAACGGATGCTCCAAGGCGTGCCATCACTCTGTCAAACTTCCCTTTAGAAGCACGAAACATCTCAAATTGAGCAAGTACTTGCACTGCAGTATGAGGTGAGTCCGCTATCCTGCCTATTACATCAGTTAGTGCTTCGACATAGTTGGCTTTGTTGCTAAAGCGGTACTTGTAGTGTCCTTCGGGATCAAGGACAGCAGCTACATGGGAAAGAAAGACAGTGTGCATTAGAATGCGTGAGAATTACCAAATACATATTTTCATAAGCTTACTTTCTCATTACTTGCAACCATCATAGTGTCCTCATATAGATAGCTAACCCTGTGGGACACCTTACTCATGTATCTATCCAATTCCTCTGTCCCCTCGCCAAGATGAGCTTCCATTGCATGCGTAGCCGCCATCATCTTTGCCATGAACCCAGAAGTTGTGCAAATCTTTTGTTGATCGGCATATCGTAGTATGACCTATAGTGGCTCCACTGTATCTAGGACCCACCTAAGTTCAGACCACCAACCACTTCTTGTCAAGCGATTCTTCACGTAATCATAGTCGGGATCACTTCTCCAATCATCGCCCCTCCACTCTTCTCGACACCATCCATTGTCAAACTTGTCTTTCCTATCCCGTAAACTTTGAAGGAAAATAAACACAGTTCCAAAGCGGTGGCATTGGGTCAAATCAACTCTCCGCCAATCTTCTTCCTCATCTCATCGTGCAACCTGTTGTGGTTATAGAAGAATCTACAAATCCGTTTTGCACTTTTGACCACACTAGCAACCTCTGGGAATTTACCTATGTCCTTCAACATAAGGTTGATAGTGTGAGCTGCACATGGCTGCCAAAAAATATTTGGGTACTCGCAGATGAGCTTGGCACATGCTTTCTTGTAGTTCGATCCATTGTCGGTGACAATTTGCTAACCGACTTGTGGCCAATCTCATCGACCACCATCTTAATCTCCGTGTAAATAAAATCTGCATGGGAAAGGAAGACAACATAAATTATAGCGCATGAGAATGAACAATAAATATAATTGCTAGTATCTTTCTCATTACCTGCATTCTGGATTTTACCACTTGCATTGACAGACTTATGGAAGAACATATTCTCATTGCAATACACCATGAAATTGATGATGCTCATGGAGGTTGGTCCTATCCATGAGTCGCACATGACAGGCACACCAAATTGATCCCAGTCCTTTTTAAATTTCTCGACATACACCTCCAAATCCTTATAGTTGGCTTGCAAGTATGTCCCATTAATTTCAGTGCCTTTAGGGAGGTGCTCCACTATACCTTGCTCTTGAGTCACCCTCAATGCTGCTCGAAAGTAAGGGCAGTTGGCTTTACGACCAGCGATGTCATTGGCATGAAACCACTTTGCCCAAGCTTGGCCAAGTTTTTCTTTCGACCCCTTCTTTACCATGGTGTCAATCCTAGGCTGGATGGGCCCTTTGCTACGTGCCAGGTGTGGATCAAATGAGTAAGAAGCACTACTACTACGACCAACCCTCGTGACTACGAAGCATTCTCGACGAGTCGGGTTTCACTAGCACCACTACCAACACAACTACCATCGGCACTCCCACTCCCGCCTCGTGAGCCATGCACAAATGTGCTACCCATCCTATCCATCTTGCATGCAAGTTGAACATCTCTCAATGATCTCGACATAGCTAATCGCACTCGCCCTCTTCATCACTAGGCACATCAATTACTTCATTTTCCTCTAATTCAAGATAAGCTCTTCTTCTAATCTAAGTTTGCTCTCCTTAAGTTCTCTTCTCTTTTGCTTCCCACAAATTCGAGACTTCTCATTGCAATCAGATTTCTCGGGACATGTTCACAAGATCTCACTTCACCTTCTACTCCACCCAAATGCTCCTCACACTACTACAAAAGGCTAATATCGACGCCTCATCACAGACGGTTGACCAAACCGCTTCAGATACATTCAATCACTGACGGTTTTGGTTTAGAGACGTCAGGCTACTAGTCGCGCTTAAAAACCGCCCGTGAAGAGATAATATCACGCACGGTTCATGTTGAAGACCGTCAGGAAGTATCACTGACGGTTCTTGTTCGTAACCATCGTGATATTAATCAATATCACGCATGGTTTTAAAACACAACCGTCAGGAAGTATCACGATGGTTACAACAAGAACCGCTCGTGATATTATTAGTATCACGCAGCGGTTCTTAAAAATAACCGCTCAGGATAATATCGCCCCAGTGAGTTAATTTCTTCATCGCCGATGCGCTCGTGTTCGCCGCCATCCGCCGGCTCCCGGCGCGCTCTTCATCGTGATCGATCCGCTTCGCCTCGACGCTCTCTTCGCCTCACGCCCGAATTTATTCCTTGTTTTATAAAAGGATCATCCGCCATCCAAGATGATCATCCCCACATACTTATAAAAAATGAAATGGTCGCTTCTTCCTTGTCGCCGCAGATCGATGGCCTTCCGGCCAGACTGCATAAGCACCTCTCTCAGATAAGTTGAACTGGCATAAAGAACACTATTTGATCAACAGTGTCTTCACTCCTCCGCCGGCGGAGAATTTGCGGAGCAGTGACGCCACCTTCCGCCGCCTTAACATCCTCCTCCGCCGTGTCTTCCGGTGATCTCAAGACTTTCGGCGAAGTTTACGCGTCATCGTCAGAAGTCCTCCAAAACGACGTTGCACGCCTCCAAGAGGCTTGTTGTCACTTGATCGTAATCGAGGCGGCAGAAGCATCGAGTCGACAAAGCCGAGACCCTCAAGAAGGGAAGAGAGCCTATGGGCTCAATTCTTCTTGGTTCAACACCGAGGGTCTTCGGAGACACTCGAACGAAGCGCCAACGGTGGACGATTTCGTGCTTCGTCACGATGATCGAGAATCGTCCGATGCCGACACCGCCGCCTATGAAGTATTGCGAGATGGAGATAGCAGCCTACCTTCGCCACTAGAAAAACCTTGTTTAATTATAGGTTTCGCTTTTTAATATAATCATGTAATTTCTTCATGTCATGTAATTGTATATATATACTTGAGAAAAATTATTTCACGCATAGCCCATTATGGAACCGTCTGCGATATGGGATATATCACGACGGTTCCATAATGGAACCGTCGTGATATGTTCATATCACGCACGGCTCTATTATGGAACCGCTCGTGATATTATCACCGACGGTTCCATAATAGAACCGTCTCGATAAGTCTCTTTATAAGTAGGAGCTAGCCCGACTTGCCGCTAGGGTTTGCGCCTAACTCGCCACTCCCAGCCGCCTTACTCTCGTCTGCTCCTCCCGTCGCCGCCGACGCCGCCATTCTTCCTGTTGCCGACGGTTGTAGATACGGTGACACCGCAAAAGACACTCGACGATAAGAGTGTCTTTTGTAGTGTCACCACAGCCACAACCACGATGACGCCCAAACTCTCGTCACTCCCGGCACCGCTAGGGTTTGCGCCCGCCCTAACTCCGCTCCTCCCCACCTCGACGCCGCCGCCGACCTGTCGCCGCCGACGCCGCCCGACCCGTTGCGCCTGCTAGGGCCTTGGCCGGGCTTTGCTTTCCCCATCCTCCTCTATTCTCCTCTAGATCTGTTAGCTTAATGTCTTTTGTTGAGTTTGATTTTTATGCATGAACCTTAAGTTGTGTCCTCGATGTTTGTGTGATTTATGCAAGGTAAAGGAAATGGATGAGGGTTGTGGTGGTGGTGGGTCGCCACCGTGGTTCTTACTGCACTAAGGTCCTCTTTGTCTCTACCCCTTGCTCGTGGATGAAAATGGCTAGCTAGTGCTCATGATGGATGCCGAGGGCTACTACTTGTGTGGTGGGTTTGGACACCCTTGGTCTTGTTCTCTTGTCGATGAACCGCTCAATGATGTTAATAGTCTTATGCTGAAATTGAATTGATAATTAGTTCATATTAATAGTCCTCTTCTTTGTGTGATGTAATGATGTCAATAGTCTTATGCTGAAATTGAATTGATAATTAGTTCATATTAATAGTCTCCTTGCTCGTGATGTAATGATGTAAATAGTCCTATGCTGAAATTGAATTGATAATTAGTTCATATTAATAGTCCTCTTGTTGTGTGATGTAATGATGTCAATAGTCTTATGCTGAAATTGAATTGATAATTAGTTCATATTAATAGTCCCTTGCTCGCGTGATGTAATGGTGTCAATAGTCTTATGCTGAAATTGAATTGATAATTAGTTCATATTAATAGTCCTCTTGTTCATGCCGGTCAAGTTCTCCTACCTCTATGCGTTGTGCACGCCCTACCATTCCATTCATAATCTCTTCTCTATAAAGTCTCCAGCGTTGGTTGCTTGTGCCATTAAACCGGCATCATATATATATTATATATATATTATTCATAGTCCTTAGCCACTTTAGGAAATTAGTCCACATGACATGAGAAGAATGAGGCGGTATCACGGGCAATCTCATTGAGCCCTTGTAAGTTTAAAAAGTATGGATGCAAAGAGGCGGTCGGACATCCAATTACGGATTGGGCGTCGCTATATTGAAAGTGGCGTTGATGCACAACTACTCCGTAGGAAGTGGCATCATGTATTAGCAACCAACAATTCTTGAGCATGTAATTGTCTTTAAAGCCAACAAGAACACCAAGCAACAAGTTGAGAATTTTTTGAAATATGAGAATGGTTGCTTAGTGTTCTTGTTGGGTTTAAAGACGATTACATACTCAAGAATGGATAGTTGCTAATACATGATGCCACTTCCTACCGGAGTACCACAAGATCAACGACACTTTTCAACATAGCGACGCCCAATCCGTAATTGATGTCCGAACGCCTCCTTGCATCCATACTTTTTATACTTGCAAGGGCTCAATGAGGTTGCCCGTGGCTACCGCCTCATCCTTCTCATGTCATGTGGACGATCCCCAAAGTGGCCGAGAGACTACAAACAATATATATGTAATATATATATGATGCCGATTTAATGGTACAAGCACCAACGCTGGGCCTTTATAGAGAAAAGTCATCACAAACGGTTCCAAACCACAAACCGCTCAGTGATATGTGCTTATCATGCATCGCTTGTGGTGAAACCGCTCAGTGATATGTGCTTATCATGATGGTTTGTGGATGAAACCGCTCGTGATATGTGCTTATCACAGACGGTTTGTGGATGAAACCGCTCGTGATATTATTTATTGCGCACGGTTTGAACCACAAACCGTTTGTGAAAGTATACATCACAGACGGTTCAAATCGCTCGTGATGACCTCATGTCATCATCGACCCATAAACTCGACGGCTCACGAAACCGCTCGTGATGACGTTTTTGAACCGTCTGTGAAAGCCTTTTCTGTAGTAGTGTCAGCTGGGTTGCACCTCCACCTTTCTTCGTCAATGAGCAGTAACGACATATGAAGCCTTGTGTCCCAATTCTAGTGGCATGATTCCAAACATTGTCAATATTTCCATCGTTCCCATGTCCTACATTTCCATGACAATATATTTCAATAACATTTTTCTATGACCCAAACATGACTTCAAGGCTTCAAGCAACATATAAATATATAATAAGCGTGAAAATAATCGACCATATCTCAGAAAGCAACATAGATCAATAGTTTACTACTACGCTTATATGGGAAATGAAACATCCGTACACTATAATTCATGCAATCCGAATTCAATTTGCACTCATAGTGTTCACCCCATAAGCATTGAAGTGAATCAACTAAGCTATACAATAGCACTATCTCGCTTTATTTTACACATTAATCCAACAACAAGCTACATATATAGATATCAACATCAAGATGATGGCTTCACTAATCTTTTCCTTACATCAAGATTGGCTTCACCAAGACACTAACCAAATCTTTTCTCACATGAAACACAATGAAGATACAAAGATACCTTCCACGTATGAGTCGGTGCAACAAGCGAAGGGCGCCGCTAACCTCCTCATTGGTGGCATCGCCCTACCGCTCCCGGTGCCTACATCCATGCTGGCCTCCCTGTCATCGCCATTTGACCCAGCCATGATCCGGCCGCCTGGAGAGGAAAAGGGAGACGAGTGACGAGCGAGAGGAGATGAGTCTTGGTGCCCCTCGCCACCCAGGCCCTGTTGCGCCGCCATCGCCGCTTGGAGAGGACATGGAGGAGGAGGCGAAAGGGGAGAGTGGGACTGCAGGAGGCGTCGGCGACAAACTCAAGGCCCCGGCAAAGACAAGCTCGCCGATGGAGGGCGTGCTCGTGGTATTCGCATGACGGCGGTGGTGGCATGAGCGCGAGTCTGACAGCGTGAGGGAGATTGGGGATCGGGGATTGGGGAACAAAGTAGGCGGCAACTCGGTGTGGGGAATTGGGGGGGGGGGTTAGGGACTCACTTAGGGTTAGGGAGGCAACGGGCTTGGGCCGGCCGGGCGTCCACTCGGGCAAAATTCAAATGGGCCGAATTTTTTTGAACGAAAGCAGTTTCTTTCGCCACCCAGCGAAACGAACGAAATTTCGTCCATTTCGGCGAAATTTCGACGAAATTGTTAACCCTACCTGGAGGTGGAAGACCACGCTTGCCAGCGGGCCTCGCGTGCTAGCGAGAGAGAGAGAGAGAGAGAGAGAGAGAGAAACGGGACTAGATGGGTCATTGCTAATAATGCCCATGGGCGAAGAAGGCAAAGCCGAGGTCGGATTCGCCTAAGAAGGAGACTTCAAAGTTTAATTGTTTTATGAATTAATTAACTCTAGAAATCAAGTTTGAATTTTTAGAATTAGCAACCAACTCCAAAAATTATGAATTTTTTGGAGAGGTCCCTGATACTAGCTAGTATTTAGAGAAAAAAAAATATTTCAAGGATTTTACGGGCTTTTAAGTTTTCTAAAAAATTCATTTACTGTTGTTTTTATTAGAGAAAGGTTTATTTAATAAATAGCCAAAATGCAGAGAAAAGCTCATAAATACATAATTAAATATTTTAACTATAAATAGCAGATAATGTAATTTTTTTATATGGGATACCTAAGAGGAACTAGGTATCAATTTGGTTAAGAAAGAATTCAAATTTTGGGCTGTTACGAAAACAAATACTCCGTGTCAGTTCTTCAGTAACGTTTCTAGAATAACAAAGTTTACTGCAATGCGCAAACAGTACTTTTCGAATAAATATTGTTCTTGTAGGGTGTGTTTTAAATTATCTCAAATCGGCAACCATGAAAGAAAAACGAGAAGTATGGTCCTAATAGGAAAGCTGCAAGGATTTGATTCGGATTCAACAACTTTTGAGCCTGGATCGCACTGTGGAGAGCCAGGAAATTACGGTGCTTACGGCATGATGTCATCATCTCTCTTCTCTTCCTATCTATCGTTGTAGATCGAGCTCCAGTAAATACGTCGAGCAGCCCCCAGTAAATAGGCTGTGCAGATAGAAGTGAACGGAGGCAACCTAAAGGTATTAAAGGAGGCCGGGAGGGGCGCAGGAGGGTCTGTCCACGTCGACGGGCTGCTTCGTCGTCGTAGGATTCGCGCGAGCCGCGCAGCGCGTCGTTCGATCCCTTCGCCAGTCAGCTTCATGCGCGCCTGCTCGGCCACACGATCCCGCGCCGCTGAGCGTCGAGCGTCTGATTGTCTGCGTCGCGCATCAAGGCAGGCCCACAGTCGCACGTCCGCAGGCCCACAGCGAGATCCACACGTGCCAGTCGCTCCTCGCCACGCGCCTCGACGCCTTGCCCTCGAGGCCGTCGTTTGCCTCTACGCGCGTTTGTACGCGCGCCAGCATCTAGTTCATATACATGCGCAACGAGGTCGACTAGGACGCTCCCGTTATGATACGGAGAGATAGAGAGAGAGTAGTTTTTTTAAGACAAGTAATCTCAATCGTGCAGGTAAAAATTGAGGACAGTAAATGCGCTTGTTTGGGTTGAAATGCTGAATGGCATCTGGCTCGGCCAGCGATGCAGGTTGGTACCCCCACTGCACCGCACGTGGTCTGATGGGACAACACGGTGATAATTGAGAGGAGGCCATGGCTGATTGGCTGGTCAATTCTTCTCTCCTTCCTGTAGACACCGGAAGTTCGTTGGATCTATGATAGAAACGAGTCCATATTTTTTAAAATAAATACAAATTCAAATATTCTCGAATACAAATACGAATCAAATGTCATAACGAATACGAATTCGAATCGAATATGTACTCAATTCGGTCGGATACGAATATCCTTGCGACAAATCTCGGTATAATAAATTTATGTAACATGATTACACGTCTACAGTCCACTACCTACACGAGTCATAACAACACCCAATAGCCACATATTCGGCACCGAATCAAGATCCCATCGAAATAGAAGCACTCTGGGAAAAAACAGATAGTATTCGTATTCGTATCTGGAAAAAAAGCGGATAGTATTCGTATTCGTTTTTCTGGATACTATCCGGTTTTTTCTCTCGGATACAAATAACACCGAATGCGGATACGAATACTATCCGTTTTTTCCGGATAGTATTCATTTTTCATTCGAATGCGGATTTTACTTAACACATTTGCGTTTTCTCGGATACGAATATCAAATAAAACGAATCATCCTTTGCCATTTCCAATCCCTAGTCGAATCATGAAAAGAGAAAGAAATAGAAAATTTGTGCTATTTAGCTATCTGAACTTGTATTTTTAATTTCTCGGTTTCCGAACTTACGAGATTGTGTCACTTAGCTTCCTGAACTTGTATTTTACTTTTTCAACCTCTAAACTTGCAAGGTTATGCCACTTAGCTCCCTGAACTTACGCTGAGCGAAGTTAAGGTGCGAAGCGATAAACAACTTCACCCCTCCGAGTCCGGTGGACTCATAAAATCCTGCTCGCTATGTTTATTGTCCCCGTCCCCTCACACCAACAAAAACAAATTCTTTTGGCTTGGGAATGCACCGTGCTCGTGTCTTCACCGGATCAGTGCCATCCTGAATACCTCATACGGACCAGGCTGGAGAAATATAAGCAACCAAACACACCCTTTCTTCCCACCTTGATCGAGAAAAGTGACTTGTTAGAAGGACAGTAGGGATAGCAATGAAGATCCAATTCCCCCGTATTGGACAGAATTAATTCTAGCCCATCTATCGCGAATATCCTACCCAAATTGAGTATTAGGACATCTTCAATAGTGGCCACCTCAGACGTCTTTTAGCTGACGTGTCACTCAAAAGTCTAATTGGAGGAGAGAGAATGTGCCATCTCTTATATAAGAGATAAGCTGGGCACACAAACCATCACAAATTGTGAGTGTGGAAAGAGAGAAGTTGTGTTGAAAATGAATGATTTTTATAAATAACTTGTTGGAGATATTGTCTCTAAGGTTGTCTGTAAATAAGTTAGAGGCTTTATAGACAATCTAAGAGACAAACTGTTGTACATACTCTTAGGGGGACAAGGACGGAGGATTTTTCATCTCTGAGCAAAGCATCACCCAACACGCATCCTACGTCGAGAAGTACATAACGAGGGTATTGTTTACTCATCGCGACAAAGGACTATATACTTGTGCCATACAACCAGGGGTAAGTGCTTCACTACTTGCTATACAAATTTCATTTATTCTTTATACGCAACACGAACTTAAGTTTAATGACTATAGCGACATACTCATAGGTACCACTGGATCCTTTTAGTCATTGTACCAAAGTGGAACAAGATAATATATCTTGATTCCCTAGTCGACAAAAAATACGACTTCACCATTGTGCAAAAATTACTCGATAGGTATGCCCATTTTCTCCATAAGTAACTCTATTGTAGTCTTCCTTCGTTTGAAATGTCCGAGGATAATTTTTTGGAATCACGTAGGTAGTTTAGCGCCTATGTTGCCGGGGGAGGAACACACAAGGAACAGAGCAATACACTACGACATAGGACTAAATTTTCGGTACCTGCTACAACACAACAATCCTATATCACACTTCGTAACCTGGCCTCTCGAACTGACTATACATATATCCTATATCACACTTCTATTTTTGCAGTGCCACTAGCAACAACTACAAGGCAACGTATGTGCATTCTACATTTGTCGCCATATGCTGGAAATCATGAGTGCTAAGATGAAGAATCCAGAGGTTTGTCAGTCAATCATATATAATTATGAACTTAAATATATATGCTTACTACTTTACTATTGCTTGCGACAGGGCATAACAATCGAAGACAGTGCCTACCATCTGGACTTACTTGCGGCAATTCGAGGACAGCTCGCCAACTTCATCATGGGGGAGATCATTCACCAGAATGGAGAGTTTCACCCCGACGACACCGATTTGTTGTAATTCAAATCACTTTGTAATTGATATTGAGTTTTTAAATCACTTTGAATTGTTCTATATCAAATCAATTGTTATATATCTATTTTCTGCTTGCTTGTTTTCAGAGGGCATGGCTAGCATTACTTGATGCTAGCCAAAAAACCTAAAAACCGTCTATGAATGCATACTATCATAGACGGTTACCACAAAAAAATAGTCTATGAATGCATACTATCACAGACGTCTACCACCAACAAACCGTCTGTAAATGCATACTATCACAGACGGCTACCACCAACAAACCGTTTGTGATATGTATCCCATCACCGACGGCTACTACCAACAAACCGTCTGTGATATGTAGGAAATCATAGACGGCTGTTTTTACTAACTGTCTGCGATATATATACAATCACAAACGGCTACTACTAACAACCGTCTGTGATACGTATCTAATCATAGACAGATATCACCAAAAATTGACTGTGATATCTTATATATCACAGACGACTACTACAAAAAACCGTATATGATATCCGATGTATCACAGACGGCTACTACAAAAAACCGTCTGTGTTATGTATCTAATACAGACGATTGGTACATATAATCATCTGTGATAGTTGGTCTTCACAGATGATTTATACTATAAAACTGTCTGTGTTGTTGATTATCACAGACGGCTCGTGATAATCTCCTGTTATCACAGACATATAAAGTTACACGGTTCAGAAACCGTCTGTGATGACTGTTTAGAACCATCTATGATGACCTTTTCTATAGTAGTGACGGTCCTATCCATTCCCCCATCCACATTCTCGGTCGCCAAGCTTGAAGCTCAGCAATGCCTCTCTCTTGAGCGTTAACGTTGCTTGCCATTCCCTGCCGTTTAAATGCTCACTGCTTGGTACCGCTGCCGATGGTGAGTTTCGGGGATGGGGAATAGTAAATTTCTCTGTTGAGGGCCTTGAGGCCGTGAGGTTCCCATGTACTGCTGAAATTTACAGTAGTGCTAGTCTAGACCCTTGGCTTCGGATCCAACGCTCTAAATTCACCGTAAGGCACTACAGTGCCTCTCTGCCTTTGCTATACACTTCCCCATAAACTCTACGAGGATAGTCCCATTGCCATCCCTACAACGATAGCCGAAATCTCTAGTTCTAGTGGTGCACTCTATGTGAAATATAGGGTCTGATTGGGACGGCTTCGCCTTCGGCTTTTCACTCGGAAAAGACGAAAGCTGTCCCAAATGGGCGGTTTTCTCCAACCACTTTTCCTAAAGCCGGAAGTCGCCTGTTGACAGCTTCCCACTACTTCTACAGGTTTGCCTTTCGATATTGCTCCAAGAGTTGAGGGTTATTTACCTGTCATTGCCACTCAACAAAACTAGCCACCCCACCCCTCTCAAATCCTAACCATAGCCACACGCCCTCCGCCCACCCGCCCGCGCCTCCTCTCTTTCCTCCCACACCGCTGCCACCACCCCTCCACCTCCCATGTCCACGTCGCCGCTCGGCCACGCCTCCTCCCTCATCCTCTCGAGCTGCTGCCACCGTCACCACCCCTCCTCCCTCTTCCTTCCACGCTGGCATCGTAAAGTGCTATCAATTGTTGTTAGTTGTCATTAATTGCCGTCAATTATTGTTAATTGTTGTTAAACAACATCAAACAAGCTATTATTTGTCTCAGGGGCATTTAAGATATTTTTCAACTAAGAAGCTCCAGTTAACCTACCTAAAAGTCAAACTACGAAATACCAAATATCTTCAGCTCAACCGTTCAACCCTACGATCATTCAACCATTCAGTCCAGTTGAAAGGTGATTTAAAAAAAAAACTGCAGCCATGCTAAACACCTCATATACTACTCCGTAATAAATGGTTAGAACTAGTGCTAGCTCATCCCATCTTATCATTCTATGAAATATACGTTGTGCTCAGCTTAATTACCGGAATCCCAGAGACGTTTCCCCCAGCTCTCCACGAGCTCTCTACTGCTCATTCCTCCCGAAATCTCCAAATTTCCTTCTCGGCATTCCTACCTGCCGTTGGTTCGCCGCCGATAAGGGTCAGGGGGACCCACCTCTTCTCCCTAGTTGTTCATGTAGTAGCCTTTTTCTCCTTTAGGTGTTTTTTTTTTCTAGTTGATCAAGTAGGCTAGATGCCGGTTTGTTTTGTAGGTGAGATGCGAGTATCCATTAGCACTTCTCGTCCAGTCGGCACTGGCGATGACTCCATCTGTTTCTCCGGCGAGATGTGTGAAGGTTTTACCTATATGGGAGTGTGGCTTGGCGCATCAGTATGGCACATCCTCTGGATCTGGATCAAAATTTGTCCATCACCCAACGCTAATACTTCGCACCCGGGGTTGAGGATCTTAAAATTAGCACTCCTCGGTGATTCTAGGCGTCCTAATCGGGATGGTCGCCGGCGTCCTCACTTGGCGCCGTCGCTGAGTGCCCAAGATGAAGGCCAATCTCAACCTCCAGTTGCTCTACTCAGAGCCAAGGAGACTGACGAGGATTCTTGATCAGATCAACTTTTTCGGTCAAAACCAGAGTCTTTGTCAAAAGAAGGCCCACATATCATAAGCTCATTTTATAACGGTTATAAACATATGACCATTATTTAAAGGAAATATAATCCTGTTTATTACAGTCAAACTGGTCGCATACTAGTTTGAGTCATGTGTCGACCAGCTACGGATACCATATGACCAGTTATACGATTTTGGACCATCCTCGACCAGTAGGCTAGTTAGGAGACATTATAGTTTTTATGTGACTAACGTAAGAGTGGTTATTAGCGTATCTGGCAACTTACGATAGTTAACTAAAAGACGTAAAGGACCAAGACTCAATAGAGGAACATTCATGAAGATTAGAGGCGCTTTTAGCAGCATTAACTCCCACCGCTTCAATAGCTATAAGGGCAGTAGCCCACATATTCTATAATAGACAACCAACCGTTCAACGTCTTCATAACACTACGATCATTTGATCAATCCATTTTGTAACATTCCTATTATATTCTCATACATATATGCATTCATTATGTCCACATCAATAAAGAGTTTTCGTTTAAATTGTGCTCTAATATCATTTTTCCAGATGCGCTTGATAGGGGGCATCGTGTTCAGATCATCGACAGTTAGCGCTAGAAGGAGGGCGCCATCAACTCAAAGATCATTATTGTGATGTTCTTGCATCCTTACCGATGGACGAGGAGAACTCATTCAATCTTGCCAACTTTGCCCACCTCACGTCTGAGGACTACGTCCCTAAGGAGGAATGCGAATGCGATTTCTACCTCGAGTACATACCCAAGAGAAAATCTTCACCACCTTTAACCCAACCCACAGGGAGTGAGGTGGCAGGGACGCCATTTCCACTCTCAAGCAACTCCGATGGTGGGTATATTCCTACTTATGTGTCAACTGAGAGACACGTCACCACGATGCCAGTATCGTGGCGATTCATGATGATCTCAATGACGAAGATTATGTTGAGGTTATGGATGAATCATCTCTAGAACATTTACTCCATCTACTCTGAGGTCTCGACTACTACTCCTCCTTCGAGTTTCATGAATGTGCAGTTGTCAGCGCTAACAAGACCGATGAGCAACAAGCGGCACGTGAACAACGTGAGGCCCAGGAGCAGGTTGGACATTTGGTGCAGGAGCAACACAATCAACTTCTCATCGCCAAGCAGAAGGCAATAGAGGAGGCCCATCGCTAGTACCGCGACAGAACACCAGGGACATCCAAGAGACCTACCATCAATTCGAGTGCCCCAAGTCACCCCAAGGACTACGGTAAGAGATTTAAATGTTGTACCATCACCTTCACAGGAAGAAACTCCTCTTGACAGGGTTCGTATACTTTCAAGTACCATTGCTAAGTGCTAACCACCAGATGGGAGAAAACAATGAACATAACCTTTTGGTCATTCATTCGTTAGCTACCGATCTACAAGAGGGTGCTGCAGAAGTACATAACCTTTCGTAATCAAGGTCTCTGAGGAGCTCTAGAGTAGACGACTCAGCTTCTAGGCATCGCCTCATGGCAATTACCTTCATTAAGAATACGATTCGCCTAGGCAGAACGTGTTTGACATATTAGGACAAGGTGAGCGCTCTAACTGTGGTCGTAGAAGACCTCATTCTCCTGATATTTATGACGAAGGTCATAATGTCCGATCACGATTGGGGCCATACATAGGGTGCACACGCTAAGAGATGTTAACTGGCCCAAAAAGATCAAGCCAGGGCATTTGGAGAGCTTTGATGGGATGTAAAATCTCTTAGAGTTCCTGCAGATCTACATCACCGTCGTCCAGGCTTCAAGCGGTGACGAAAAGGTAATGGCAAATTACTTGCTGTCGACGATCGACTAACCGATCTTACGAAATAAATATAGAAAAATGGCAAAAAGTTCTTGGGAGAGAATATGATTGCTCTTTATTGCAGTGAACTGGATCTTTACAAGGGGTGGCCTTGACAAGGTAGTGGACTAGCCTTAATTACACTTGGTGTACTAATTGCTATGCGAATGCTTCAGATGAAATCCAATTGTCTATTGATCTTCCGAATTGGATTGGCTTCTATCGTTTATGCTCTCCTTTAAGTAGTTGATGAAGTGGTGGTAGTTACTCCTAGAAGAAGTGCCTGTTGGAAGTGTTGTGACTTGTCGAAGGGAGACGGCAGTTGGTGAAATATCAACTGTTCGGCGGTTGATATCAGAAGAAAACAATAACCATATGGTGGTTACTGTCAGTGTCTTAGGGCTGTAAACGTCGCGTGGCTTAGAGTAAATAAGACATATGCTCTATTCATCACACGGGAGGAATATGCTTAGAATTGAATCTAAGCACTAGTTCATTGCTTCTACGAGCAATCATCTGGTCAAGGATTGGGTACAAGACCTCATCCAACTAGGGTACCCATGATGTAACCTCTGGAATCCTTACGACCACAGAGGTCGTTAGCCTTAGGGGTTACGACCACGAAGAGATATGGTCTTTTAATTATGTATAAATACATAGAGATTTTAATCCTCGTCAGCTAGACTCCGAACTTTAAATGAATTTGCAGTGTGAACTCTTCTCCAATGAAAAATCATAGCGGGCAAACCCTCCTTTAATGTCGTGAGAAATGAGGTGTTATGTATTTCACTTTAAAGTTGAGAAACTGTCTTGAGAACCGAAAGGTTTTTCTGTCCGTTGGAGGTCAGCAGCTGGACAGAACTTTTTGAGTGACAAAGAAAGGAAAATCCTTGTTTTTCTTGCCTACATCAAGTGCGGGCTCTGATTCCCAGCTCACAAATTCCTCTCGAAGGTCCTGGAGTATTATCAAGTTGAATTGGTGAACTTGTCCCCCAACTCAATAGCCAACCTCAGCATTTTCATCTACCTTTGCGAAGCATACCAGGGGATCCGACCAAATCTAAAGGTCTTCAGGTATTTCTACAAGATGGCGAGGTCGGGGAAGTCGGCGGCCGAACCTAGGGAGTGCTCGCTGCGACTCCATGATGGGAAGGCTGATGTGTACATCCGAATGTACTCAAAATCCTCGTGGTTGTCATGGAAGAAGAGCTGATTCTACATAATGGTCACGAAGGAAGACGACCTTTACTTCGCTGGCAAATTGGCGAGCAAGAACCCCAATTGGCGATCGACTGTGAAGAAGGACGGAAGGGTCAAAAGATGTGTTGAAGCAATCCACGACCTCAGCGCCAAGGGCTTAACTGCTTGGCACGTGGTTAGGGATTTCTCCATGCGCCGGATTAGTCCGTTAAGGCTCAGATCACTTTCCCTGCTCTGGTACATTGGTCTTGACGAGGTGACCAAGGATTCTAGGGAAGATAAGTCCTGAAAATCCCGACTATTATAGTTTATTTAGTTGTCTATTTCCTAACCTTGAAATCTCTTTATTCTTTTGAAGCTCTTTCCTCTGACGAAGTTAGAGAGTGGATCAAAATGATCTGCGCCAGGGAGCCTGATGTCAAGGCTGCTTTTCCCCATATCTTGGTTGTTGTCTCTTTAGAAGAGAAAACGAGGAGACTCTAGGTAAATAGCAACTTATTCTTCATCATTTATATATTCTCCGATCAATATATAATTCTACTCTAATATGCAGGCAGTCGGGCTGAGGTTAAAAGAGTGCGATGGAGGCTTTCCATCATCTTTTGTTCCGACCAACTCCTCGGCGATCAGTGAAGATGATGATCTCTTGAAGGTAAAAGAGCATTTGACAAGAAGTATATATTTTAGATGGAAAAATTCATCACCTAATTAAAGTTGGATTTTTTTTAATTAGGTCGAAGAGAAGAAGGATCCGTAGATCATGGCGGCAGAGGTTGTAAGCCCCAGAGTGGTCGTTCACGACCAGACAGTTGCCACCAAAGAAACTGTCCTGGAAGCCGACAAAGACACCGTCTTTGACCAACTGGTTAGGGACCTTGATCACCTGGTCGAGGATATTACTTCTGACCAAAGGTTGGAGGATGTGAAGGGTATAACCAACACTACTGGTTCAAAACCAGTAAAATCGGTGGAGAAGAAAAGAAAAACAAGTGCTACAGATTTTGCTCCAACGCGCTTCAAGATCAAGACCAAAAAGACGACCAGGTATGTATGTATGAAATAAACTTATATGAATACATACCTTTAATACTTCTGATGTTCTAAAATCTTGAGCTTCCTTTCTTCTATTTTCATAGATCCACTGGTATTCCGATCACCTCCAATCAGAATACCCCTCAGGAGAAAACTCCTAAGGAAAATGTGGTCGAGCCTGTCCCCGAGCAGGTGAGAACGCTTGCGCCTGCTCAGGAACCTGCAGCAGCTCCAACCCCGCATATGGAAGCAAAGGTTCCTGAGGAATCCTAGCAAGTTCCCACCACTGCTAGGAAGTCTCATCAGTCTAGCAACTTCCCTTATTGCCCTCGGTTTATTAATGATAAAGTACTCGATGAGGCTTGGGGCAGGATATCAGACCGTCAAGCAGAGACGAGTCCTGATACTATTTTCACCGAATATAATGATGTGGCGATCCGAGTAAGCATCTACGACCACTTTTATAGCCTTTTCCTTAAAGTTTATCAAAAACTTAAAGGAGTTTTCTATTTTTGTAGCATATGGTGGAGAATTTCGCTGTGATCGGAGGATTGACCCAGCGAATAAAACTCTTAGAGAAGAAAAACTCTAAATTAAAAAGTAATTACTTTCTTCGTGACTTCCCCTATCCTTTTTTGCCTATCTTGCTCCTCTTCTGTTAATTAACTTTTCCTCTTGTCATATAGATTTGGAGAAAATTAAAGAAGAGGTTATGGCTAAGGAAGCCATAACAAACAAGCTTGAAGGTGAATGCCAAGCCAAGGACCGATTGATCGATTACTTGATGACCAGGCACAAGGAAGTCATTGAGACTCTCAAGAAGAAGAATCAAGGTAACTGCTCATAAACTTGACCAGTGTACTATCTTTTCTAATTATATGTATTTATCCTTTGTTCTACTCATGCAAAGCATACTCAAGCATTAAAAAGAGCAGAGAAAGCTCTAAAGTTTGAGTAAGACAAAGAGGCAGATCTTAGACAGAGTCTTGAAGAAAAGGTCAAGGCTCTCAACAAGATGCTCTTCGACTGGGATTTGGATAAAGTCTATCCATCTTAAAAGATCCAATGGAGAAGATAAATTATCTTGGCCAACAACTTGAAGATCTCCAAGGTCTGCTCAAGACTGCTCGGAAGAACCATGCCCAGATCATGAAGGACACTGTTGCTAACGTAGTGAGCCTTGCTTTGGCGAAGTTGAAGGCTTCTGACCCCTCTATTCACTTCCAAGCTATTGAAGAAGACTTCAACTGTTCGGGTGAAGAAGTGACTAAGTTATTCGAGGAAGTAATGCCTCTCGAAAACAAGGTCACAGACGAAATGGAGGCTGGGTCTCCGTCTCGCAGCGACCAATCTGGTGGCTCCGAGAAGTAGATGATTGTAATGTTAGATTTGTAAATGTTAAAACTTAACTTTTATATCGATAAAGTCTTTGTTTATGTTTTCAACTATGCTAAATTCTCATATATTTTCTAGCCCCCAACTGCTTGTTTTAGTAGAAAAACTTACTAAAGAAGCAATAGACTAAGAAAAAGAGCAAAAAGCCACGACTACGGTACAAAGTATGTACTGATTATGTTGTAAAAAAGATCTAAGTAATACTAGGAAATCAACTTGGTCATAACCAGTGTATGATTTCGATTAGCTTTAGATCTATTTCCATAATTGAAAATACTTTATAGTACATATTGTGCTCAGAAGATGTTATAAGACTTGTATTGATGAAAAGGAATCATGCAAATATGTATGCATAAACGATAAGTAGTCTTGTTTATACATAGTATCCATACTAGTCGTGTAGATTGCTAAGAACTGAAGACATGATAAACACTTCACAAAACGTGTTCGTTCTCAAGTTTTGACTGGCTAGGAAACTCCTTCTAATGGGCAGGACCACATGCAGAGAGGAGAGATTTCGACTAGGAGGCTTTCCGTGTCTCGACCAGTAGCCAAACAAGAGTAGAACAGAATATTAAAATGAAGAAAGTTAGTCTTCAAAGTCTTAAGCATGTAAGTAACTAAAGTTGCTTGCTTTATGCTCCTTTACTTGTTTGCATCTTTAAGAAAAGAGTGTATGGTCGCGCGTGAGATCCATAATTGTAATGGTCACGACTAGGACGTTTATGGCTTGTGACAATTAAGTCAAGGCCAGAAAAGTAAAAGAGATCCTTTTGGAGGGATATTAGAGAGAATTGGGTCTTCTCCGAACAGTTAAACAATAATAGTATGAGACCAGATAATGGATAACAGACATATAAATAATATCACTCATCGAAGAAAGAAGAAAGAATGAGTCTTTATTGAAATTGACAGAATGTAAAATACATTTATACAAAGAACTTACGCAATTGGTGAATGTTCTAAGAATTTGACAAAACACGCTCGTCCAACATGGCTAGTCATACTGAACCAGGTCTGGTGACTTCGACCACCATGTATAGACCTTCCCATTTAGGAGAAAGTTTGTTGCGATTTATTTGGCTTTGAATTTTTCTGAGAACCAAATCACCTACAGCTAGCTGCGAGGTTGCACCTTATGATAGTGGTACCTTCGCATGGCTTGTTGGTAAACCATCGATCGTATAAGGACTTGGCTTCATCGTTCTTTAAGGAAATTGATGTCGTCGAGTCTTTGTTCTACCTGATTGTTCTCATTGAAACAATCAATTCGTGTAGAGCCATTTTTCAGTTCCAAAGAAAGCATGGCTTTAGCATCGTAAACCAGAAAAAATAGTGTTTCACCGGTCGCACAACTAATTGTGGATCGAACGGCCCATAATACAGAAGGTAGTTCTTGAACCCAAGTTCTTGACCATTTTGTTAACTGGTCGAGTACTCGACGTTTCATTCCTTACATTATGATACCATTAGCGCACTCGACTACTCCGTTGCTCTGCGAATGAGTGACATAAGAGAAATGTATCTTGATACCTAGATCCTCGTAGAATTCCTAAAAATTTGCATTAGAGAACTGGGTACCGTTATCTATGATTGTACAACTGGGTATACCGAATCGTGTGATCACATTCTTAGTGAGGAACCACTTAGCGACTTAAGTTGTTGTTTTAGCAACTGGATCAGCTTCTATCATTTCGTAAATCTGTCAATCATGATGAAAAGGAACTCGAAGCCCCCGGGTGCTCTTGGTAAATGTACCAGAATGTCTAGTCCATAGGTTGCAAAAGGCTAAGAAAGAGGTATTATTTGCAAAGCTTGTGCAGGCTGATGTACTTGTCAACTATGAAATTGACATTATACGCACTTCGTCACGAGCTCTTTTGTATCATGAAGGGTAGTTGACCAATAGTATCCTTGCTTGAAGGCTTTACCTACCAATGTTCTATAGGAATGATGTGCTCCACAGACTCCTCTATGAATATCGGATAGCAACTTAATACCATCTGTTTGAGATATGCATCTTATCAACACTCCGTGAAATCCTCATTTATAAAGGGTACTTTCGATTAGAGTGTATGATTGGGCTTTTCGAGCTATACGATTAGCCTCTACATCATCTTCAAGAATAATGCCATGCTGAAGATAATTATAGATCGACGTCATCCAATTGCTACTAGGATCAAGCTTTGTGACCTTCAAAGGAGCATCTAAGTCCTCAGAATGCTCGACCACTGAGAGTGAATCGAGTTGCTCGAGGAAAACTCCGAGAAGGATGAGTGACCTTGTGTAGGCCATCTACGCCAACTGGTTTGCTAGAAAGTTTTTCTTTCTAGGAATATGTTGGATCTAGAAACCGAAGAAGTGCTTTTCGAGTTTCCATACTTCCGCCAAATAAGATGACATCGTGGTACTTAAGCATTGATACTCTTTCCCGACTTGATTCGCTACTAGTTGAGAATTGCCTTTCACTAGTAATCTGCGAATCCCGAGTGCTCAGGCTACTCGAAGTCCTGCCAGTAGACCTTCGTATTCTGCCACATTGTTTGTAGTAGGAAAGTTTAACTAAATGACGTATTTTATGTGTTCTCAAGTAGGGGATATCAAGGAACCGTCAAAGTACATTGTCCACTCGTCGTGGTGTTCATACTCAGGCCCTTGGGTGGGTTCAGGGTTTGTCCATTTGGCAATGAATTCTGCTAAAGCTTGGGACTTGATTGCTATTCATGAGATGAAATGGAGGTCGAACGCCCCAAGCTCGACCATCCCTTTGCTATTCGTCCCGATGATTCCCTGTTTCTGAGAACTTGACCAAGGGGATATCCGGTAGGTATGACCACTTTGTGGGTCTGAAAGTAATGCCTTAGTTTCCTTGAAGCCATAAGGAGACCATATAACAACTTTTGTACCTGTGGGTATCATTCCATTGGTCCATGTAAGACTTCGCTTATGTATTATAATGGTCATTAGATGTTGTCATGCTCAACGACCAGTACAACACTGACCGCTTGTGGTGTTGTAGCCACGTATATCAGCAATGTTTCTCCTGATCTTGGAGATACTAAGATCGGGGCACTCATAAGGTATCTCTTAAGCTCTTCAAAGGCATCATTTGCCTATTTAGTCCACTCAAAACTTCCATATTTCAGAAGAAGTTTGAGGAAAGGCAGTCCTTTTTCACCTAACCGTGCTATGAAACGACTTAGCGCTGCCATACAACCGATTAGTTTTTAGACTTCCTTCTTTGTGGTTGGATGTCGCATCTAGTCAATAGCTGATATTTTTGCTGGGTTTGCTTCAATTCCTCTAGCCAAAACTAGAAATCCAAGAAGCTTTCCAAAAGAAACTCCAAGCACACACTTCTCTGGGTTTAACTTAAGATTATGCCTTCTTAATTTATTGAAAGTCTCATGTAGGTCAGAAATATGGTCGCTAGCATTGATGCTTTTCACAACCAAGTCATCAGTGCAGGCTTCTAGGTTTCGACCTATCTGAGGATTTTTTTTCATTAACCTTTGAAAAGTTGCACCAGCGTTTTTAAGACCAAAGGGCATCTTGACGTAGTAGTAAGTGCCATATGGTGTGATGAAGAAAGTTTTCTTTTCATCATCTTTACTCATATTAATCTGGTGGTACCTTGAATACGCATACAAAAAACTTAACAACTCACACCTTGAAGTGGAGTCTACAAGTTGATCAATGAGTGGAAGGGGAAAGTCATCCTTCGGACAAGCTTTATTAAGATTTGTGAAGTCAATACACATTCACCATTTCTCATTGTTTTTCTAACCATTACAAGATTGGCGAGCCACTCTGGGTGGTCGATTTCACGAATAAATCCAACCTTAAGAAGTTTGTCAATCTTCGACTGGATTGCCTTCTTCCGATCAGGTACGAAGCGCCTTAGCTTCTACTTGACGAGTTTTTTATCAGGCTAGAGAGCTAGCCTGTGCTCGATCACCTCCATAGGGACTTCGAGCATGTCGGACACCTGCCAGGAGAATACAACCAAGTTTTCTCGGAGGAAGGAGATGAGCAACTCTTCCTATTTGTGTTCGAGTCCTACCCCGACAAATACCTTTTGGGTAGATGCGTCAGCATTTCCTAACCCAGACAGCATTTGGACGCTTTTTGGAGAAGCACCTTTGCCGAGTGGAACCTCCTTGGTCTGGTCGGAAGTCTTTGGGGTCATCTTTAGTCTCGAGTGCTTGACCTGCATGGAATGTGGATTAGTTTCCCTGGTCGGAAGTTTATCGACTAGTTCTAGGGATTTCCAATTGCATGCATATGCCATTTTTCTGTCTCCTCGAATTGTGATGACTTCTTTTGGTCTTGGCATCTTTACACTCTGATAGCCGTAAAACATAGCTATCAGAAACTTAGCTAATGCCGGACGACCAAGGATTCCATTGTATGCAGTTTTGAAATCCACCACATCAAATGGAATCTTTTCTGTTCGGAAGTTGTCAGGTCTTTCGAACATAACCGGTAGGGATAGGTGCCCTATCGGTTTAGCAGTAGAACGAGGAACTATGCCATGAAATGCATATTTCACAGGTTTTACCTTCGACCTGGGAATTTGTATTTCTTCCAATGCTCCCGTAAGTAAAATGTTTAAAGAGCTACCTCCATCTATCAAGACTCGGTTAACTTTACAATTATTAATTGTAGGTTCAACAACAATAAGGAACCTACCTCGTCGAGTCGATGGGATGTGGTAGTCTTCTTTGCTGAAGGAGATAACAGTTTTTGACCACTTGGAAGGCTTGACAATGATCGGAGACTTGGCAACGTTGACTTCCCGCTCCACGGCCTTTAGATGACGTCTTGACTTGTATGAGGAGGATCGACCGAAGATCATATCGATTGTGTGTTGCGGCTCCTGGTACTCCATTTCTTCATCGCCATCTTTATCCTTTTTGGAGCTTGGTTCTCCATGTTCTGTTACAGAGGGGAAGGTATCTTTACCCGAGTAATAATCCTCTAGCTTCTTTTGCCAACCTCGGTAGGTGTGTAGATCATGTCCTGCCGCCTGGTGAAGTGGACACCACTTCTTGTTCTTCTTGTTGGCGTCATTCGGAGCCTTAATGTGAGAACCCGGGGTATTTAACTTGTAATACTTAACCATTAAGATGATTCAAGCATTACAAATCAAATATCACGACTCTCGGCGCATATGTACTTCCCATAATGCAGTACACATACCCCATACAAAAATTATGCATCAATTCCATTCAACACAATAGAATCCAAAGCACAACTAAGCAATTCAAAAGACATATAATATACAGTTATTACAAAAGGGGCCGACCGGCCAAATATAACTAAAGAGTTAGATAACAGCGGAAGCAAATAGCCATAAGATGGCGATAATCAAAAGCCAATTAGTGTGCCTTAACCCACAAGGCAACCAACCGGGCCACCAACCTAGTCCTTGAAACCACCGCACATCTTGCAGAAGTATAACCCTTGGGGTTCAACTTCCTCCTCTGCAACAATTTATTAAGCAAAACAAATGAGTACAAAAATGTACTCGCAAGACTGACGTGTAGAGTAACAAGCCTATATAAATAGCTACATGCAAGCTTATTTAAGTGGAGCAAGCTCTAGACACAATTTCAGCATAAAGCAAGTTTTCATTTGCAATAATGTAATAGATTGAAGGCAGTTTTACAATTTGATTTTATTTGATAAAAACAACGATAATTAAGTAACAATAATAAAAAGACATCCTGGAAGTGACTAACCCAATAGCCACCACAACAATAGCATGAATTCCCCATTCATGCCACCCACATCAAGTTTTAATTAAATGTTATAGTCTAGTTCTCAGGGGGCATGTCCAAGCGTGTCCATAACCTAGGACGAGGCTATTCGAATAGTTTGAACCCTGCAGGGGTGTACCAATGTACCCACATGTCAGACCACTCCTTAATGCCACGCAATAAAGCACACTTCCTTTGGTATGCTGGCAGAGCTAAGTCCTACGAGACGTTTCCAATATTGTGCATTAACTACGAGTCGCCCATATGGGAGGAAGCCCCATAAGTTGATGCGGAGTCATCAAAGATGCTCATCTCCTTATAAAGGACGATGCTCCTTGCAGTGGATAACCTCCACCACTACTCACCCAAACACACACAAGTTTCTTTTTCAACACAACGCACACATCCATCATGCGACCCGGAGCTAACACACACCAAAGTACTAAGTCAAGAGAGGTCCCATATCCCTCTCATGTGGTTAGTACGCATAAATTGCTTCGATGCGGTGGCGCAAGTAACTCGGTCCTTGATTGACTTGGGCACCATTCCATCACACCATAAGATCACACCATCAACCATTGCGCCCAAGTCTCAAACATTTCATTTTTATTTTCAGTTTTTGACTTTAGAAGATAACAAATCACAAGGTGCTGAGCATAATGATAATAATAATTTTGTGTGATCAAGGTTATCGACTAAGTCGATAACCGCCCAATTCTACCAGTAGCTAAGCATTTCTAAGCATGACACCGCAAAGATAACAAAAGAGCATAATTAAATCACCGAGCTCTAATTCACCAGCGACATTAATAACTTATGTTTTGTGGCAGGGGATAACAATTTAAGGGCAACCATGCAATAGGAATAGCTACCTCTAATCGGGAAAATTACTTTGACACAAAAGCATGCATACATATAATTTGTAAACAAAGTATTAGACTTGAAAGTAATAGGACATTTATGATCAAACTGTTTGCCTTGCTGAGGTTGATTATCTTGCTGCAGAGGGTCTCTCGCGCAATCAATAATTTCGTTGGAACCTAGCGAAATAATCGAAAGCTCAATAAGAAGCAAATAAAACCGAAAAGACCCAAACCTTCAACTTCATCCAAAAATTATGAAAAATTCACAGAAGGTAGAGCATGATTTTAGATGAATTTAGCAATAAGAATCAATTTATTTGGATGTTCTATGCAAAAGTTATAACAGTTTGAATAACAGTTTTCCAGAAAATCCCATTTTAATTGCCACCGGTTACTGTTCATACTAATTAATTATTTTGGTGAAAATTTCCAGAATAGTGGTGCACTTGAAATTTTTATGGTAGGAAGAGCACCTCATGAGATGAACAATGGAATTTGATTCACCTCACTTGGAGCTAAGATGAATTTTCTATGATTTTTCCAAGTTGTGAAAGTAGTACTCAAGTTACATGCAAAACAAGATTTTCAGTAACAACAACATGCTCACAACCTATTTTACAATACACTACACTAATAGAGGATTCTACCAAAATTAAGTTTACTCTTTTTGGAGTTACAGAGAAATACTTATGCATTTTTGAAGTTAAAGTAATTTTTAGTGCAACAATAATACTAAAGATAAAGTAATTTTGCCAAATGTGTTTTATGGAACAGTAACATGATTCAAACCATTTTTATAATAAATTACATTTAAAAATGAAACTAACAAAATTTGAATCATCAATTTTGGAGCTAATATGAATTACTTATGCAATTTTGAAGTTTAACCAATTTTCAGTTCACAAATAAAGCATTTCGGAATTTTATAATAACATACAATACTTTTTATACCCAGCCTACTCTAGCCAAGGTCACTGACCAGTGGTCCCAATCAATAGTGCCATTTTCTAGTTTCCAATTGATTTCCGATTAAACCCGACAGGTGGGACCTGCCTGTCATTGACACAGTCCACATGCATAGTGCATGGATCGAAAGCCATGAGCTTGGCCCACGGGTGCATGACTTATTGGGTTGTTTACTGTGCACAGAGGCCCACATGTAAGCCAGACAAAGAACCTGCTAATGATTGATTTGCCGACAAAGATCTGTTTTAAATGCTAATCAACATCATTACCTCCTAATCATCGCCGCTACAGTGTTGGTCGGGACGCGCCACGCCGCGCCAAGGCCTGCAGCGACCTGACCTTCGGCGGCTCGCCCGGCGAACCAGGCACGGCAAGCCGCAGTGGTCAAGATGGGTAGCCGTCACCTCGCGACCGCCCGGCGCCGGCGACGAGACCGGAGGTGGTCCGACATGCGGCGGCTGACGGCGAGGGCGAGGTGGTCTTGAGGAAACAAAGTACAACGCGGAAACGATACTCCTGTGGCAAACTAATGCACGCATGGGCAACATGGAGGTTCCAGAGGCTCACCACGATGACTCGGAGGTGGGGAGGTTGCCGGAGATGAGCCGGCGACGAGAAACCGAGGCGCTGGCTATGGCTTCACCGAGGAGGGGTCGATCTGCGCCAAGGGATCGACAATGAAAGATTGAGGGAGGTTAAGAGTGTCGTAAAGATGGTATAAATGTGGGCAATCGAGAAAGGGCTCACCGAGACAACAAATTGACAATGAACAGTGACACCGGCCGACAAAAAGGGGAAACTCAAATTCACAAGATCCTGTGAACGCATTGTTGGAATTAGGTGAGGGGTTTTACTCCAAACACCAAGGGGCACAAGATGACGCACTTAAGCGAGAAGGGAACTCACCGAAGCACGGGTTGGCACGACGGCGGCTACGGGAGCGTGCTCTGGAGCAGCAGGGAACTCCACAGCAGACCAGGGGTTACAAGCTAAGACAAAGCTTCATATAAGCAAAAATGGAGACGGTGAAGGACGAAGAAGCCGAGGGACAAGTCGGCGGAAGCTTTACCAGCGAGGAACACGCACCCGAGCTTCCCTCTCCTCAGCCACCGAGAGGAGAAGTGAGCGAATTGGAGGGGGAAGAGGGGGTTTTGTGCGAGCGCACGGACGGAGAAGGGAACGACGTGAGATGGCGACGCTCCAGGACTGGTCGCCGTGAGTGGCGCAGCGACATGGCACCTAGGTTCTGCCCGCTCGCCAGCGCGAGGTAGGGGACAAACCTGACCGGTGGGGCCGCGGCGTCAGCGTCTCAGCCGCGGGTGCGCGATCGCACGGAAGGAAATCGAGACGGGCCGTTGGATCGAGATCCAACGGTCGTCAACGCGCGAGAAGTTTTATAACTGGCGAAGCGGTACGCGATCGTGAGCGTTGATGCGCGATCGGACGGCTGCATGCGAAGAGCGGGTGAGTTGGTTGGGCCGAGTCAAGTTGGCTCGGGTCGGAGCCCGAGTCGGAGTATGGTCCGAGCCCGATGAACAGTGATTTCAGGTTTTGATTTTAAAAAGGCTGAGAAGATAGGGAATTTTTGGAGGTATCTCCGAAGCTCCAAAAATTCTGAAATTTTTATGAAAGCTTGCTGGAACAGAGATCAAGCTTGTGTAATTTTTCCAGAAATTTTATGCCATGCATTGCTCTCCAGAAAATTCACAAGCTGCTGCCCTAGAGGTTTGACCAGAGTTCAAACTGGTTTGACTTGCTCTTTTGAAATAGCAAATAAAATCTAAAAATTATTAAATTTTTCAGAGAGGTTACTAGGATGATCAAGATGATAGGAAAAATATTTATAGAGGATTATCACAAGATTGGATCATGGATTTTTAAGGACAACAATTCCCATGAATAGAAACATTGTTCTTTGGAAATAGGAATTACTAGGGGAAAATTTCTAGAAAATTTCAAATGACATCATGAGGCATCAAAAGTTTTAATTTATCCTCATTTTATTATATTTGAAATACACACCATTGTTTGGGATGTTACACTTAACGTTGTTTCGACCAGAAAAGTCTTTCTTGTCCTTGGTAAATTGTTTTGGAATTGCAAGGACTTCCTTGTTGTTGGGCTTGTGATTCTTCTTACTCTTGAGATACTTCTTGGTTTTCTTTTCTTTTTTTCTCCAAGCCAGGTTGAGGGATTTTTTCTTTTCGATCAATAGCTTCGCACCATTCAACCGCTTCGCTAGCGGCTGCATATTTGTCAGTCAAGTCGAAAAGTTCAACGATCATTCGTGGAGGATTCATTGCAATATTCTCTGTAAACCGTTGATTCCTCAGCCCTGCTTTAAAAGCATGGGTAACAGAAGATTAGGTGGTGTCCTTTCCATAAAAAGAAAGGACATGACGTTCGGAACTGTCGGGTTTTCAACAAAAAGTCGAGGACTACTACAACGGTAAAGGACCACTTCCTACCCTCGAAGAAGTAGGACAAGCCAGTGGTCGTACGTAGTCAAACAATAATGAGGAGATGCCATTCTAAGATCCCAAGCATACCATCGAGCATATCTATGGGGGATCATCGGCATATGAGTCAAAACGGCAACTTAATGTTGTCGAATGCGAGGTAAACTCCATTGACCCTCCTCTTGTCAATAAGTTGCCGAAGTGGTCGGAAGTCACCATCTCCTTCAAGAAGAGTGACTGCTCGATCCCTTCCACTCGACCAGGTCATTTTCCAACCATGGTCAAGCCCTCCATCAATAACTGTCGAGTAAATAGAGTGTTTGTTGATGGTGGCAGCTCATTAAACATCCTGTTTACGAGTACCCTAGATGAGATGTAAGTACCTAGGACCAAGGTAAGACCAGTACGATACTCTTTTCATGGTATTGTACCGGGGTCTTCGGCCAAACCTATTGGCCGAGTTTCTCTTCCTTTAACATTTGGTTATCCAAGTAATTTCAGGACAAAAAAAGATCTCCTTTGATATAGTTGATTTCGATATGGCATATAACACCATACTTGGACGACCAACTTTGGCAAAATTCTTAATGGCTACTCATTATGGGTATCAATGTCTTAAGATGTCAGGTTCCAAAGGAGTAATCATAATTCACTGTGATAAAAAGATGGCACATACATATGACCGTCGATCCCTCGAGATGGTTGGCCAGATACCAACTCGAGAAGAAAACAAGGTGCAGCCTTCGACTAAGCAGTCGAAGTCTAAAGCTGCACCTAAGCCGAACGACCAGGTCAAGGAGGTTCCTCTGGATCTTGGGGAGCCCTCGAAGACTGTTCGCATCGGGGATACTTTCGACCCCAAATAGGAAGATGCCCTCATCACTTTCCTCCGTGTAAACACAGATGTGTTCGCGTGGCAAGCATCCGACATGCCCAGAATCCCTAGGGAAGTGATCGAGCACAGGCTAGCTCTACGGCTTGACAAAGTACCTGTAAAACAAAAATTATGAAGATTTGCCCCTGATCGACGAGATGCTATAAGATTAGAATTGGACAAGCTACTTATAGCAGGCTTTATAAGAGAAGTCGACCACCCAGAGTGGTTGGCCAACCCTGTAATGGTTAGAAAGTCTAATGGCATGTGGAGAATGTGTGTAGAATTCACTGATCTTAATATAGCTTGTCCAAAAGATGATTTCCCTTTACCTCGTATCGATCAGTTGGTTGATTTTACTGCTGGTTGCGAAACATTATGTTTTCTAGATGCATATTCTGGCTACTATCAGATTAATATGTGTCTAGAAGATGAAGAAAAGACCGCATTTATTACTACCTTTGGAATATTTTGCTATGTCAAAATTCCATTTGGTCTAAAAAATGATGGTGCTTCTTTTCAACGCTTGATGCAATCGACTTTTTCACCTCAGCTAGGCCAAAATTTGGAAGCCTATGTTGATGATCTAGTCGTAAAAAGCATCAAGCTACTCGTGAAAGCGCTGCGAAAGTTTCATTCAATTAAACTTTCAGGCCACTAACAACGTGGTAGAATACGAAAGTTTGCTGGCTGGCATATGAGCTACGAAAGCGCTCGCGATTCGATGACTACTTGTGAGAGGAGACTCTCAACTAGTCGTGAATCAGGTTGGAAAAGAGTACCAGTGCTCTAATCTGACCATGTCTCGGTACTTATCGGAAGTTCGAAAGCTTGGAAAGCAATTTTTTCGGTTTCGAGGTATAATTTATCCCTCGAAAGGATAATTTCCTCGCAGACCAGCTTGCTTGTATGGCTTCTTCCTGATCGCAAGTACCAAAAGGAGTCTTCTTAGAGCAGCTCCAGAAGTCGTTTCTGGTCGAAATACCAGAGACAACTCCTATTGAGACAGCCTCTATAGAATATGAGGATACCTGGATGAATCCTATTTATGAGTATCTTTAGACGGGTACCATACCCGATAATGATCTCGAGGCAGATCGTTTATCCCGAAAGACCAAAATGTATACTTTGGTCGAAGGAGTCCTCTATAAACGAGGAACTCAAGGGGTACTCGTGCGATGCATATCGCAGAGAGAAGGATTAAACTTCCTTCATGACATACACGGGGGCATCTGTGGAACTCATGCTTCCTACAGAACGCTGGTCGAAAAGGCCTTTCGACAAGGTTTGTACTAGCCAACAACTCTCTACGATGCCAAAGAGCTGATTAAGAAATGGATACAGTACCAGTTTCATAGCAGGAAAATACACCGACCGGCTCAGGCATTCTAAACAATTCCTCTATCTTGGCCTGTTGCGACTGGGGTCTCGATATCCTAAGACCGTTTTCAAAAGCTCCAGGTGGCTTCGAGTTCCTTTTTGTGGCTATTGATACATTCATAAAGTGGATTGAAGCCGAACCTGTGACTGGGATAACAAGGGAAGCAGCAAAACGGTTCATGACGAGAAGCGTGATTACTCGATTTGGGGTCCCAAGTCAAACAATCACAGATAATGGTAAGCAAATTTCGAGCGCAAAATTTCAAGAATTTTACGACGAGTTGGCTACCAAACTATGTTATGCCTCTATTTCCCATCCTCAAAGCAATGGGACACTCAAAAGAGCGAATAAACAAATAATGCAGGGAATCAAAACTCGAGTCTTCGACCAGCTTGTCAATCGCTCAGGGGCTTGGGTCCAAGAATTACTCTCAGTATTATGGGCAGTTCGTACGACTGCTAGTCGGGCTACAGACGAAACACATTTTTCCTAGTTTTCGGTGACGAAGCCATGCCTCCACCAGAACTAAAGATCAGGTTAATAAGGATCAAAACTTTGAACGACTCTGTCCAAGAACAACTTCGAGCGGATGACATCAACCTGCTTGAAGAGAAGAGAAATTAAGACTTAATCCATTCAGTAGTCTACCAGCAAGCCAGGCGCAAATACTATGATCGTAAGGTCCAACCTCGCAGCCTTGTTATACGTGACTTGGTATTGAAGAAAATTCAATCCATGTCTAATCGGAACAAGCTTTCTCCCAAGTGGGAAGGTCCTTATACAGTGGTCGAAGTTATACGACCTGGTTCGGTACGACTAGTAATGGAAGACAGCCGAGTTCTCTCCAATTATTGGAACATCGACTAGTTATGCAAATTTTATGTGTAACCGGCCAGCCCTACAATAAAGTATCAGGTTCTTTCTATATTTATTGTCTTATTTTGAGTAGCGCTTTGATAATTTTTTCGACCATTCTCTGGTCGTAGGTCCTCCTACGACCAATACCTAGTCATAAGTTTTTCCTACAACAATACCTTGGTCGTATGTCCTTCTACGACTAGTACCTAGTCTTTCTTTACACTGGTCGAAAGGATAGTGACATCACCTAGTCAAAGCTTTTCCTTTCTACACGTGTTCCTACTCACTAGAAGGAACTTCCTAGTATCGACTCGTTTCTCCCTTTTGCTGCCAACACAAAGACCTAAAGTTCAATCCACATGGTCAAAATATTTTCAAGCCAACTCTTAGTACCTTAGTTTATTTCTTCATTCATTTTTGAAAAATATACTAAGCAGAGTACACTTTTGCAATTTGCTCGACTACTTTTGGTAAACTTGTTTCGTTTCAACTGGTCGGAGGAAGACACAACACCTAGTCGAAGTCTTTCCTCTCTGCACGTGGTCCTGCCCACTAGAAGGAACTTCCTAGCATCGTCCTGTTTCTAACTTTTGTTACCAGAGCGAACCTACCGAGTGCACTGGAATAGGTCGAACGAATTTTTAAGGTACTCCAGATATTTACCTAACTCAAGTTATCGTTATTGATTTGATTAACCTGGTTGAAGCAGGTAACATCACCTAGTCGAAGCCTTTCTTTTCTGCACGTGGTCATGTCCACTAGAAGGAACTTCCTAGTGTCGATTTGTTCCTACTCTTTCGACCAGTACATGATAATCGTGATCGAAAACTATAAGTTACCTAAACCTCTCTCTTTTTTAAGAAAACCCATTTCATACTATTTACTTAGTTTATCTAAATAAACTGAGCAAATAGTCGGGGGCTAGGATAAAGTTATTAATATGACTTCAATTCTTAGTCTTAATTTCTTTTTCCATTCATTATCTTATGAGTTACTAACTACTCGACAAGATGATTTGCAGGAAGAAGAAAGGACTATATATATCAACAACAAAAACTTGTCTTTACAGGTTTCAAGTACAAACTATTCTGACGAGGGAGATCCTATTTGCATCTCCTCCATGACTTCCTTGCTGATCGACTACATATCCTCCATGAACCGCTCCGCTTCTGGTTCAAAGCAGTCGAAGTCGGCTTTGATTGGCTGTAGATTAAAATTGGGGTCATGAACTTTAAGTTTTGCCAGAACAAAACTTATTCCTCCTTTGATCGCTTCTTTTATCGAATCAGCTTGGTTGGCCTTTAGAGTGGTCACCAACTCTTGCAAAGTCCTGACTTGTTCTCTAATGGTACTCGAGTGAGCAATTATCGTGTCTTCATGAGGAGTGACCTCCTCGGCACGTAGCTCACTGAGTACATTGTACAGGAGAGAAATGTTATCCAGAAGGTTGATCTTAATCGAATTCATCTCCTCCTGATTACGAGTCAAAGACTCATAGAGTTGTTTTATCTCAACTGCTTGCTCTGAAAAGAATAAGACTAGTCAGATAAAATGACCCCAAAAGGAAAACAAAATTGGTCGCAGGTAAAGACTTGTGTACCTGTCTGTCGAGAATCTAACTTCTTGACTTCATCATCATGAGAGGCAAGGCTCTTTGCATAGCACTCCTTCCACAACTTGTCCTCCTGATCTTTTTCTTTGCCGATATGGAAAATCTCATGAACAACCAAGGTCTTTTCTTTGACCTCGGTTTTGAGCTTCCCTATTTCGACCTCTTTTTTTGATAAGGAATAAGAGTTAGAAAAAGAAAATAAGGTCATAAGCGGTTTTAAGTTCAGCACTTACATGAGGGGAGTTAAGCAGTTCATTTAATCTTGCAAGTTAATTTTTTTTTAGAAAATAATTTGGACTCTCTAAGACGGCCGATCTAAGGGTAAGACCTACAGTCAGTATGGCTCTGATACCACCTCTGTTGGGACCCAAAAATACAATTCTGGACCCTCTGTGTATAATGCACTAGTCCATGATCACGCTAGTGCACACAGTGTCAACACAGGTGAATATCGATCCTCACAAACGATTAATAACATAACGAGTAATTTGATAACAAATAGTTGTTTTGACCTTGTGGTCGAGTTTACAATTATTAAGCCACGCAGGGCTAGCAAAGAAATAAAATAGCAGTGGAATGAAGAAACTTCAGCGGAATCCCATCAATTCACCACAGGCAACTGACTAGGATCAAGACCCTACGATCAAGCACCTTCGATGAACTCCTCCTCGAAAGCAGGCGATGACTCCTCCTCTTCTGCTGCATGTTTTACAACAAGCATGAGTACACACCGTACCCGCAAGTCATACCACATAAATGCAATTATAGATACAGGCTTATTCCAAAGGAATGACTTCTGTGGTTCTTTTGCAGAAATGCAGCATTTGCAATTTGAATACAAGTAATAGATTGAAAGCATAAAATAAATAGACAATAATAATTTGACAGTTTTATTTCACAAAGACACATAGCCTAATCAAGTTATTCACATAGCCATATGACTTAAGTCACACAGCTCCCTTCCCAAGGTTTTCATGAAAAACTACCCCTCATGTGAAATCCCCGAGCATTGTCCATGACCGCGGACGCGGCTATTCGAATAGATTGTTTAACACTCTGCAGAGGTTGTACACTTTACCCACACGATACAACTTGTGTAGCTAGCACTAATTGTAACAAAATATTTTAAAAACTTCATCTTAACATTGACACTCCCAGTGTGCTTACAAACCGTCAAACAACCCCACACAGGAAGTCAGTCCGACACACACTGTTGGACAAGGACACGGCGAACCGCCCCGTGATGTGACTACTTGGTAGGACACCTCCACCCATGCCTACAGCCTAACCTACAACCTGAATAATCAATGTCAAGACTCCTTAACTTACTAAGTTAGGCCCGTCCCATTAGGCATGTGGTTGTACGAGAGGCTCAGTTCAATGGCGCACAAAGTTAAGTCCTTAATTGACCAAGGCAAGACTTCCAAATAAACTACAAATCCCTATGCACACAGGTTATTAAGCCCACGCACATAGCTCCACCAAAATATCACACAGTCCACTTGCCTCCGTCTAAATCCTTTCCCACCCTGTTGGTTAAGTGCAACATATGCCATCAACGAGTAATAGCATATAGTGCACACAGTTTTTATCACATAGTTCCATAGTCACTTAGTCATGTTTATATTTGCAACTTACGTGAGATGATGACTCATAGCATGGCTAAGCAATCTAATCGCATCTAACCAACCCACGTTGGTAATACAATAGCACCAACTAAATAAACCAAACTAGGGTGACAAAAGATTATGGCATACAATTAGACAAGGAGGTCATAACAAATTGGACATGAACTAATCCCAAAAGCATTGAAATAAATAATTAAAGTAAATGCAATACTTTGAATCAATATAACTTTTGAAAACTGGGTTTAATATGATCAAAGGTATAACTTGCCTTGGAATAGGTCTAAGTACTGATCTTGCTCTTGTGGTGCTCCTTCTTCTTCAAATCTTCCCGAAGTATCGATGTCTACTCGCAAACAAAAGCAAATAAACAAAACAAATAAATAAGAAAGGAAAAAAAACTCCAAAAATTAAATAAAAATCTCAGATAAATAGATCTTGAATTTATATGAATTTATAAATTTGAATGGGCTCAATCGGAGTTCGGATACAAAAGATATGAACTTTGGAAAGTTGAATCTAAAAGAAAAACCCTAAAACTGAATTATTCCGAATTATTCCTTAAAAGAAAAATCGGATTATTGCGCAACGATGACGTCAGCGCTCGAAATTAAGAAATTAAAAAAATTTGACATGTGGGACCCACATGGCAGTCTCAAGGCTCACGGTGGACTAGGTTTACCGAGCCAAACTGTTGGGTTTGGATCTGGATCGCCATGCAGACGCTGACGAGGCGGACACGTGGGTGACACGCGGTAACGTGGTGACACGGTGAGGTGGCGATGACGCAAGGCCGGGCGTGGATCCGATGTGGGCGCTGGAGGTGGTGGCGCTGGTTCGAGGAAACCGAGAAGCGGCGGCTTATCGGCGGCGACAGATGGCACGAGGAGGTAGAGGGCGAGATGGGAATCACAATGGTGGGCTCACGGGTGCTTGCGGATGATCGTGGCGGGCGGTGGCGACGATTAGGCGGAGGTTGGACCACGGGCTCGACGGATCTGGGGCTCCGGTGGGCTTGCGGCGAAACCAAGGTCACCGGGAGGTAGCCCTCGTCCTTGCGAACTCGAAGAAGGCGGCGGCGAGGCTGGATCGGTTTCGACGACGAAGAACGAGCTCGCCGAAGATGAAGGCGGCGCAAAGCTTCGAGGGCCGGATTTGACGAAACAGTGGTGCAATCCGGGAGGTGGCTCTAGGGTTTTGGAGGAGAGGGGCGGTGCGATGGTCCTAACGCGGTCACGGGCTTTAAATAGCCACGGGAAGGGCGAGTCCACGACGAACACGGCGAGGCGGTGCGGCGGCTTCGACACGGACTCAGGAGTCCCGGTGGTTGACGACGACGACGTGGTAGGCGATCCCAATCGGCGGCAATGGCAGCGAAGTCGCAAGACAACGCGCCGAGGTGGCGGTGGGGTCACACAGCAGACGTGAGGAGAGAGGGATGGAGCGGGCTGCGGTGGGAACAGGCTGAAAACGAGGTGGGTTGGGCTGCACGGGACTGGGCCGGACGGGAACAGGAAGCGGGTTTCGGTCCGAGGTTTTACCTGAGATTTAATAGTTTTTCTTTTTAGAAAATAGCAAGAACTCCAAATAAAACTTAGAAAATAGCAAATGAAGTCAAACAAATTCTAGAAAATTCAAGAAAATATATCCAAGCTCATAGAATCCAAATAAAATAGTTTTGACCATTGTTGATGTTGATTTTAATCATATTAAATTGTTTTGATGTACAAAGTCCATATTAAGCTTTTGGTTTAAATTCAAATAAAATCAAATGGTGAATTTTATCCTACTAACTATTCAAAGGATTTTTAAAGCTCAGAAAATTGGGATGTTACAAAACATGAACGACTATGAGTAGCAGTAACTTACCACTCTCGCCGCCCTTTCATGAGTTACGCTTTCTCTGTCCTTGTTGCACAAGTTGTCGGTTGTACTCTACAACAGTGACAATTTGCTCTAAAGCTCTCTGCATAAAGAAGGACAACGAGAAGCAAGAAAAGCCACATATATGAAAATCTTGGGCAGTAGGCACTTACATTAATGCTCGTTTAAGCAAACATGGAGAGTACATTTGTAGGGTTCTTTAATTCATAAATGTCTTGAACCCGATTCCACCACACCTTTTCGAGACGTTCGTTATCGAAAATATTCCCTCTGTTTGGAATATCTTCGGGGTGGGGAACTCGGTTACGAGACCTAAAAGCAGAAGACCCCACAACAGAAGCTGGGCCGAAGAACTCAGAAAAGAAGTTGATATATTCCTCTTCCTCTGATTCGATGGCGACAACTCCTTCTTGGGGATCGGAAGGAACGTCTATGATAACTTCTTTCCCGATGCGATGGACCAATGATCCAACGCCATGGCCTGATGCCTCCGCAGCATCTGCGTCGTTTTCACCTCAGCCTCTACGACCACTCCCGTGGTCGTAGTTGCTTCGGCAGCAATGACTTCTTCCACCACTTGAATAGTGGACCGCCCTTCGACCACCGCCACTGTTATTTCTCCGACTACCGAAGAAATAGCAGTGGATTCCTTAGTAGGAACGTCCTTGAGGGCTAGAGGAGTTGGGCTAAGATCACAAAAAGGAAAACACATCAGATGGTAAAAAGCAAAAGGCAAATGCTTTTCTTACACTTTTGACTTTTTACATACCTTAGTGTGCCAGATTTTATCTTGAATTTAGAAGAAACCTTTCCTAAAGAAGATTTCTTCAATTTCTTCTCTTCGACCACGTCTAGTCAAAACTCGAGTTGAGGAATGGGATCATCCACGACCACGTCTGGTCGTGGGTCTTGAGCAAGCACTATTCGGGTGGCTAAGACCTGTCTCGACCACCCCAAGGGTAGCACTGCCCTCGACCATAGGCACTGCTACCACAGCGGTTTCCTTCACAAAAGACATAAAACTCTTCCAGTTCTCCTTTTGTTGTTGCTTGACAAAGCCACGAGAGGCAGAAACTACGAAAGTCTTATTGTCGTAGTAGAAGGGTACCTTAGTCTTGGGGGCTTTGCGTTTGAGAGCACTGATACTCGCTTCGATCGCCTTTGCCTCCTCTGCAACAACCATATCTACAGCGAATTTTGCAAAGAGCCCAGTCCGAGCAGCAGAGCTTGAACTTGCGCCTCCCTTGTCGGCGACTTTCACGAGCCGACGCTTCTTAGCCGAAGGAGCATCGAGTTGCTCCGCCACTATGCCGACGACCATCAGTTTGACATCTTCATCATCTTGATGGTCTTCCATGCCTACTTTCTGCAGAATTCAGAAAAAGAAATATTGATAAAGACATCAACCCGCCGGATACGACCGCTACTCCATCTCCAACCGGGCTACTCGTCTGCGTCAAAGTCTACTCAAAAGGGCCGACAACGATGAATTTACTTCACTTACATTTGGTGCTGTACCACCTCACATTGGGCCGAGGGCCTTGTATCAATTTTTTGGTCCAAAGGATAGCCACCACTTTAGGGTATTTGGGCCGGCCACCTCCCTGGCCCATATGGCCGACCAACCTAGGGTTCAGTACTGTTCATGTGTTACTATTCATGCATGAACAGTACCCACACCGCCTCTCCCTTCTCCTATAGATAGTGGCTGTCGCCCCTATAGTTGGTCGGATTTTGTTTATGTTTAGTTTGCCTTCGTTTCAACTTGTATCTTTTGCGTGTGTCGACTAGACTACTCAATCAAGATCCTTATTCAGAATCCCAACTCAATTCAAATATTTCAATTCCTATTTGCAATTTCAGATTGCTTTGTCTTGTTCTTGTGTGCTTCTTCGGTGTATGTAGGAATCGACCTTCGTGGTCAGGTCATCCGGGTATTCATGCACGATTGATAACGACTTGTCGAGCAGTTCAGCGATTGCGTGGTTTCGAGCCTTGCGTGTTCGTAGCCAGGATCGTGAGAGTTGAGTGACTACTACCGAACTTACCTTCTCATCGAAAGATCGGGCCGAAACAGGACCTTCGGATTCATCAAATATAACTAAGCAGTCGTACGTTTTTCTATGACCAACACCTAGTCGTAAGTTTTTCTACGACAATCCCTTGGTCGTAAGTATTTCTATGACCAGTACCTAGTCGTAAATTTTTCTATGACGATCCCATGGTCCTAAGTTCTTCTACGACCAGTACCAAGTCATAATTTTTTTCTACGACCACAAGATCCTAAAGATGAAATCAATTCTTGATTACCTTTAGGCGCTCCATCTTATCCTCTGTGGATAGGGCTGCCAGGATTTGAGGAGCCACCACATTAGGTGGCGGGGATTTCTCACAAATGAGTTTGACTCGAGCATCACTTTTTCGATTGTGAGAGATTTGCAGGAGTAAGTAAACTTTCAATAACCAAGTTCAAAATCAACAGAAAGGAGGCTAAGATTGGAAGTTTACTTACCCTTCTCGTAATCTCTAGTCGGGTCTTGTGGCCTCGAGTACCTTCACATGGGATGAGCCCTCTTCTTCAGAGGGCTAATGCGGCGCGTGATGAAATCCTTCATCACGTGCCACCCGGTAAGCCCCTCTTCCTTCAAGTCTTTGATGGCTTGAATGAAAGGGGCGATCCGGCCAAGATCCTTGGGAGCCGAATCCCAAGAAGGAATCTTCTTGGCATCGATCCTGGCGAAAGAGAGGCTGTCTTCTCTGGTCGTCTCCCAATACAACCACCTCTTCTTCCATCCCGGCCATGATGACCGGGTGAACATCTAAATGTACTCCTTCGACTTCCCGTCGTAGAGCTTCAGACTACAGTTACTGGCGATTCCCGCTAGCTTGGTCATCCCGTAGAAGTCTTGGAATAACTCTAAGTCGGCCGAAACCCCTAGGTAGGTCTCGCACAAGTAAACGAACATGCCCAACATCATGATGGAATTGTGAACGAGGTTCACCAACTCCACCCGAAGTGTTCGAGTAATAGTGTGAGGAAAGGGTGAGCGGGCAATTGAAGGCCACACTCATAATATGACTGGAAGACGGAAATCTACCCAATCTCCCCCGATGGCCAATGCCACCCGGCAGCCTCAATTCACTTGACAAACTCCCTCTTCGGGATCTTCTCAGCTGCGACCAGAGCCTTCATCTTGGTCGCATCCATCTTCGATTTGGCCCACTAGGAAGCAGCTCTAGCCATCTTTCTCAAGGGACGGAGATTTAGATTTGGAAAGGTCTCAAGGAGGCACACAATTTGGTTGGCGGCGAAGAACACAAGAACTCAATGAGCAGTGGAAGCGATTTGCGGAAAGGTAAAAAACCCCAAGTCTCACCCACAATAAGTTTTTATAACCACGCACCTAAGTTAAAGACGTGGCAACCCAACAGTTGCCACCACTTTAGGAACTGCTCCAACAGACAGGTCTATAAGAGTCGATTGAGATTCTTTAATTTGTCTACTCGAGAAAACCGAGCCTGTCTTTACACCTCAAGCGAAATTACTTTCTTGACCAAGTCTATTTCTGGTCAAATGAAACAACAGTCGGAAAGGTTTTACTTCTGATTACAGCACTGCGACCACCTTGTGGTCATAAGATCTTCTACGACCACTTTGTAAGTCGTAAGATTTCCAACACCTTTCTTGACCAAGTCTATTTCTGGCCAAATGGAATGCCGACCGAAGAACTTTTCCTTCGACCAGCATTCTACAACCACCTACTGGTCGTAAGATCATCTACGGCTCCTTTTCCAGGTAAGTTATTTTCACTTGAAGCTGGGGGCTAGATGACGAGGATCTAATAATTCTCATTTAATTATTTATCTGTAATTCTTATTATGGATAAAAATACCGTCATATGGTTTTTGAATATACCCCTTAATATTCATAAGAGAGAAGCTGGAGGTCGTAAGTTCTTCTATGACCACCTTGAGGTCGTAGGTCTTTCTACGACTACCTCATGGTCGTAAGTTATTCTATGACCATCCCCCAGTCGTAAGTCTTTCTACGACTATCCCTGATTGTAAGTCCTCCTACGATCAGTATATGGTCGTAAGCTTTACTACTACTATTACCTGGTCGTAAGCTCTTCTACGACCAGTCTCTAGTCGATAGGGCTTACAGACATATGGGCCTAGTCGATTAGGGAATCTTCTGCACCATATCTAAGGATATGGGCAATTAATTACATTGTTATTCTCTAGAATAATGGCATGATCTAACTCTCTGTCTTGGTGATAACTACTTAGCGATGTGGGAACGTTACTACTCCCACAATAATCATCAGTAACAGCTCCATCATCTGAAACATTAAGGTGCCCTTTGAACTGGAGAAACGGCAGCATACTTCGAATACTGTATAAAAGGCAGAATCATCAGGAGGAAGAGAAGAGGGCAATCAAGAGCACAAGACATTACATACGAGTCTTTCTCTTGATTTGTAACCAGCATACTCAATATATTCACACACAGGAGTAGGGTTGTTATTATCTCTGGAGAAGGCCCGAACCTGTATAAAAATTCCTATATCATTCTCACTATGTGATTTGAGTCTTGGAAACCCCCTGAATCAAACAATCATTACTTAAGATTGGTTCTAAAATACCGACAGTTGGCACCATCTGTGGGGTTCTTCTAGTCATCATGTTTCCTTTGTTTTTTCCAACTCTAATGCTTCCGTGGCAAGAGAGTGGAACAAGGAGAACTAGTTTGACTTGGCCGATTACGCATATATCGACATGGATGCCGATTTCGACTACGAGCTGAGTATTGTATCATCTGATAGTGATGTCGCCTCCGGAGATCATTCCCTAGGAGACTGTACCACCGATGGAGTTGAGGAGGGATCCTTATCCCCCACAATGATACGTCCAAACGAGGAGCCAGCTTCCTCAGAGGGCAAGGGTCAAACCGACTACAATCAGGACTGCACCAAGGCAGACCCAAAACATGGTGAGGGTTCCCCTTCCAAATGTTCAAGTCTGGCTAAGGTAGTCCGACCTGGGACGACAAGTCCTGGAGGCAATCGTTCCTGAGCTTCATCAGCACCTGGTGGTCGTCTCTCTCAGGTTAGCCCCACAAAGGATAGGGTCAAACATGCTTTTCCTACGAGTTCAACCATCCCATCACAGGGCTCACCTGCGGACGGAGACGGTTATAACCCAGAATTCCCCTTCCTGGAGGGGTTTGCTCCAAGTCGCCAAATGGTGTCTTTCGACTACTCCTCAAGCGAGGAGGCCTCAAGAGCAAGTGGAGATCATCAACGGGAGGTCTTCGTCCTTCCCTCAGGTGACGATCACTCTCCTAGAGATAGGATTGAGGATGCACCCCGACGATCACACACTACGACCCCTCGTGGCAATGGCAAGGACACCTCCGGTGATGAACAGGGTCAACACTCTAATGAGCGTGCAGAAAATCCTTAATATAGTCGCACTTTATTGAGGCAAACTTAAGGATCAGATATGGACGATCCTAAGACAACTCGACAGACAAGAACTGTAGCTCAAAGAAATCTGCCTGGGCACGTTCATTATTATTCGGAGGAAGCTCAGAAACTCCAACACATCAAGGATCTGCTCGAGAAACTAACTCGAGAGCTTACACAAGCTCCCGGCTACGACCTCTTTGCCGAAGAGATCATACGAAGTCTTCGAAGCACGATGATCAGACTCAAGCACCCTCGCTGACATCATTCTGGAAGTTGTAAGTTCGACTCCCTCAGCTTCCAGTCGTTCAAACAACTCACCGCATAGAGATCGGTGCGACAATGGGTTATGTCATTGCAATAACTTTAACTCTACTCGGAGGAGAGTTTTTCAAACATCTGATGATCAACAAGCTCCCAAGAGAGGTGATCGTTCACCACTCTGACCCAGAGGTCTGCAACAGCAGACGAAATATGAGGAGTATTTCCCTCGTAGAGCTGAGACTTGTCATATGTCGAGTTCACCCACTACCAGGTATCGTTGTGTACGATCACCTGATGACATCAACCCTTCTTTCCTGCAAGGGGAAATTAGCTCAGTGACATCGCATTAGAGCGTAATCGGAGGAATGATACTCCGTTCGTGATGCACTGGAAAATGACAT
This sequence comes from Phyllostachys edulis, assembly GCA_036346405.1. Taxonomy (NCBI): domain Eukaryota; kingdom Viridiplantae; phylum Streptophyta; class Magnoliopsida; order Poales; family Poaceae; genus Phyllostachys; species Phyllostachys edulis. The sequence continues at coordinate 89,394,561 of CM070549.1, read as the reverse complement.
CGCGAACACCAAAAAATTTGACGAATGACATTGTCGCCTGTTACCTTCGTTTCCATAATTTTTTAAACATAGAAACTGAGCTAAAAAAATTATTAATTTTTTTGTGGAGCCTCCCAGCATAGTTTAATTGCTTGTGTATTGTTTTCAAAACTTTATACGTTCTAATTTTATCTCTAAAATTTATTTAATTATACTATCTGTAGGAATTTTCTAATATATAAAATGAGGTCCAAACATTATGAATTTTTTTTCAGACTCCTTACATAGTGGACTAGATTGTGTAATTTTTCCAAAATTTTCCAAAATTATGTAATGCAATTTCATGATGTCCACTGTGTGAGGAGTCTAATATTTCATAACGTAAGGATAATATGAAATTGCATTAATTATTTTAAAAAAATTCTAGGAAAATTATAAAATCAAGTCCACTATGTACGGAGTCTGAAAGAAAGTTTTTATAATGTTTGGATCTCATTTTATATATTAGAAAATTCCTAAAAATAGTATATTTAAATGAAATTTATAGACAAAATCAGAATGTATAAAGTTTTGAAAAAAATAAACAAGCAATTAAACTGCGTTAGGAGGCTCCACAAAAAAATTGATAATTTTTTAAGCTCAGTTTCTATATTTAAAAAATTCTAGAAACAGAAGTAACTAGCGGCGATGTCATTCGTTTAATTTTTTGGTGTCCGTGATGTCATTTTCCAGTGCATCACATACAGAGTGTCATTCCTCCGATTACGCTCTAACACGATGTCACTGAGCTAATTTTCCCTTCCTACAAAGGAGCCGTTACGATGTGATTACCGGATGTAGGGCATTCTCGTCTGACCTCCGAGCAGTTCGCTGGCCACCGCGGTTCCGACCAACAGACATGGAGAAGTTCGATGGGTCTCAGAATTCCATCGAGTTCCTCCAAATCTACACAACCGCTGTTCGAGCAGCAGGAAGAGGAGAGTGCATCATGGCGAATTACCTTCCGACTGTGCTCGAAGGGTCCTCTCGATCATGGTTGCTAAACCAACCACTCGAGTTGATCTACTCGTGGCAACACCTCTGTGACCTTCTGCTAGCCAATTTCCAGGGTACCTACAATCGCCCTAGAAAGGAGGACGACCTGCACAGGATAAGACAAAATGACCACAAGACCTTACGCCAATTCATCAGGCATTTCAGTCAGGTTCGGAATTCAATCCCTAATGTTTCTGACTCATCTGTTATCAAAGACTTTAAGCAGGGAGTCCACAGCAGAAGAATTACAGAAGGTATCGCTTTAAATCCTCATTTCTTTGTCACTAAACTCTTGAGATGGTCGATCGATATGCGGCTTTCTCTGAAGCGATCGAGTGGAACAAAATCATTGATCAAGACGACAAGAATCTCCAAGAAGCAGGCGGAAGTAGCAAGAAGGATAAAAAGGCTAAGAAATGCAAAAACAAGGAGAAGGGCTAAAAACCTCAAACCAATAGTTCTAAGGAGGTCTTGGCCATAAGCGACAAGGAGCCACGAAGTTCCAAACAATATCCCGATCGAGGCAAAGGTAAGCGCCCTGAGTGGAAGAATGACAAGCCTAGGTGGTGTCCTTTCCATAAAAAGGAGGAACATGACCTTTGCAATTGCCGGAATTTTCAATGAAAACTCGAGGACTACTACAACGGTAAAGGACCACTTCCTACCCTCGAAGAGGTAGGACAAGCCAGTGGTCGTATGTAGTCGAACAACAACAAGGAGATACCATTCCAAGATCCCGAGCATACCATCGAGCATATCTATGGAGTATCATCAGCATACGAGTCAAAACGGTAGCTTAAGGTTGTCGAACGTGAGGTAAACTCCATTGACCCTTCTCTTGTCATTAAGTTGCCAAAGTGGTCGGAAGTCACCATCTCCTTCAAGAAGAGTGACTGCCCGATCCCTTCGAGTTCCGATCGTGGTCGAGCCCACAATCAACAAATGTCGAGTAAATCGAGTGTTGGTTGATAGTGGCAGCTCGTTAAACATCCTGTTTACGAGTGCCCTAGATGAGATGCAAGTACCTAGAAACAAGGTAAGATCGGTACGATACTCTTTTCATGGTATTGTATTGGGGTCTTCAGCCAAACCTATTAGCCAAGTTTCTCTTCCTTTAATATTTGGTTCTCCAAGTAATTTCAGGACAGAGAAGATCTCCTTTGATGTGATTGATTTCGATACAGCATATAACGCCATACTCGGACAACCAACTTTGGCAAAATTCTTAATGGCTACTCATTATGGGTATCAATGTCTTAGGATGCCAGGATTCCGAAATCATCAGTAAATGTTATGAAGTATTGAAAACCACCACTGGTCGGAGTGCTCATTGGTCCATATACATCCGTATGTACAAGGGCCAGCAAGTCACTTGCCTTCTCACCTCTAGTTGTGAAAGGTTCTCTTGTCATGTTGCCAAATAAAGAAGATTCACATGTTTCAAATGATTCAAAATCAAATGAGTTTAGAAGGCCATCTTTATGGAGCTTCATCATGTGCTTCTCATTTATATGACCTAGTTAATAATGCCAAATAAAAGTGGGATTCAATTCATTAGGTCGAAGTCTCTTAACATATATGCATATTTGTCGGGACCAGATTTCTACATCCAAACCCTCTGTATATTTCTGCACCAGTCCCATGATCAGTAGCTAGTGCACACAGTAAAAACATTGTTGATAACAAGTTTGAATCACGAATAATATTAATAAACAACTGAGTACCGAACTTATGACCACTTATTACAAAAGAGGTCAAAAGACCTTGAGTCTTACAGCAACGGAAACAACAAATGATAAATTCCAAGTGGTGGCCCATCAAATTGCCCACCGGCATTTGACTAGGGAGTGCAACCTAGTACTCCAGGTATCCTTCGTCAAAGCCAAAGGCAAAGTAGTCGTAGTCCTCCTCTGTGTCGTTGAAGGCTTCTGAGATTTAATTATGAGTGTAGCATGTGAGTACATAAAGTACTCTGCGAGTCTTGGGAAAGATGCATATGCATAGCTTTAACAAATGAGGCTTATACGGTTCTTTTGCACAAAGTAATATTTTAAGTTTAAACATCTTTCATAAAGCACATTTGACAAAAGTGGTTTCAATAAGTAAATTAACTGTATCACTAGTGGTGGTTCTAGCTATTAACCACTAGCATCAAGGCCCTAGCCACCAAGGTTTTCAGAATAGGGCTCTAGCTACCCAATTGGCTCTAGCTGCCAGAAAACTATCTGAGAGTCCTAACTGCTCCTGGTTCCCAAAAGTTACTCTTTTTTGAAATCAAAACCAAAATCTACCATGTGTATACGCACCTTGCCTGCCCTTGACCGTGGGCACGGCTATTCGAATAGTTTTTAACACTCTGCAGAGTTTGTACAGCTTGACCCACACGAGATAATCACCTTATGCTGTCTGCTCACACACTTCCGAAGGTGTGCGGCGACAAAGCGATTATCACAAGGCTTTTACAATACTTTTTCCTAACATTATCCCACCCAATGAGCTTAACCCCAGGTCATGAACGTTATTTACCATCGACCTGGAGCTCACTGTTGTGGGGGATAACCTGCCCGGACTTGGACATCTATTACTAACGCCCAGCGCAAGCCCCGACAGACTTGGACGTCATTTACCATCGTCTGCACTATCCAGATAACACCTACCATCTACAGCCTGCGGGATAAATGTTTGGACTTAGTAAATTACTCAGCCAGGTCCTTCTCATTTAGAACATGTGGTTGTACGGTATTGCTTGGTTTGAATAAACACAAGAGTCGGTCCTTAATCAACTAGGGCGAGAAAAACAAGACTCATGCCACTCACCCTAATCTAAAATATTTTCCACAATTTTTATTTTATTTCCAAATATTGACATTACCTAATGTCAAGTATTTTCCAAAATTTAAAGCATAACAAGTATTAAAGGTTTTTCTCCCCCCAAAGGTTAAACAGGACCACACAACACGTCTAAGCAATTCTACCGTATCAAACTATTCTGCAAAATTGTATTCAATAATGTGGAATTTCCTACACTAGGATTATAAAGATGCAAGATATCAAATATCACGGATGATAATAACAAACTTTTGATTTTTAACTAACAACCTACAGTTTAGACTTATCATTTAAATAAAATAGCATTGCATAATCTTTAAAACTGAAAACATAATTTACAAATCATAGGTTCAAATTGGTCAAAGGAGACTCGCCTTCGGTGACGTTGGAGGTAAGTGCTTCTTGTTGATCCAAACTCACGTCGGCGACGTCGGACTCTACACACGCAAATCAGACCAAATAAATAACAGAAATTAAATAAAAACTAAAACATATAAAATAAATACTAGAAATTAGAGAATGAATTGAGATGAATTTAGGAGAAAGAATCAACGGATTTGGAGTTTGTATGAGAGAGAACGAATTTTTGGAAAATCAGTTCTCACAAAAATATGAATGCATATATACAAAGCACTCAGACTTAACTAGATAATTAGTTGTCTACTGGTATTGCTATTCAAGCCGAACAGGAAGCACAATACATACCGAACAGGAAGCATAGCTCGGCAAGCACAGCGCATGGCTGGCGGCTTGCACGGGATGGCAGTGCTCCGGTGGTGGCGCCGGCGAGGGAAGGTGAGCACGGACACAGGCTTGGCATGGGGATTGCGATGGCGTGGTCGGTTCGGCTCGGGAGTGGCCGAGGAGGTGCAGCCATGGTGGCCATTGACAACGACGATGAGCTTGCGATGGTGGGGTTCTCGGCGATAAAGAAGATGAAACGAGGTGGGGGATTGGAAGAGTGATACCGGGGACATGTTATGACGTGGTCACCCTGGTCGACGGATCACCAGAGAGGAAAAACAACGCGAAGACGACGTCACCGGACTTTATGAAGACATCAGGTGGCGTCGCTTGTTTCAGGCAAATGAAAGGGAGTTAGGGGGTAGGGTTTGAGGTGAATCGAAGAGGAGAGACGGGTACACGTGATGCACTCTTTATAGTAAGAAGGGGGCTTTGAGTTGACGGGAAACAACTAGGGAATAATGCTTCAATTTTCGTTTTGCAAGAGAAGATCGGGAAGAAACGACCAAATTGAATGCAATTAATGGTGGACACATAAAATTGATGGCTGTATGATGTGGGTGACAAAGACATCATCATTTCACTTCAAACGGAATTGATTTTGGATGTTTGAATAGGGAGAACGAGGAGAAATGGTGGTGACCGGCCATTAGAGCTTGAGCTCGGCCATAGGGCTCTCGGTCAGCGCAAAGAGAAGGGTAGGGAAAGGGAAGGGAAGGGTGGGGGCAGTAGGGAGGCGCGGCCATGGAGGCAATGGCATGGAGGTTGGCTCGGGAAGACAACAGAAAAGAGAATGCTCCACGGGAGGAAGGAGATGGATAGGAGACAGAAAGAAATAAAGAATATCAAAATAAAAGGGAAGATGCAATCAAATGAAAGAAAAAGGCATTCTGGTAACGCAATTAAGTTATGCGTGCTGGCAAGGGAGAAGAATTTGGATGGGTGGCCAAACGGGAATTGGATTTATTTTATTTTATTTTTTTAAAGAAAAAGAGAGAAGTGAAAAAAAATAGATTGGACCGAGAAACTGGCAAGGGAGAAGAATTTGGATGGGTGACCAAACGGGAATTGGATTTATTTTATTTTATTTTATTTAAAGAAATAGATTGGATCGAGAAACTAGAACGAATATTTTTCTGGAGATTTGAATTTGAATTTTCAAAATTGGAATTTGAATTTGGAATTTAGCTTGGAAATGGAGTTTTGGAATTTGAGTGGAAAATTAAAATTTTGAGATTTCCTTTCAGAATTACACATAAAATACAGATAAGATCCAAATAAAATCCAAACATTTTTAATTAATTAATTTGAAATCACTACTACAGAAAAGGTCTTCATAGACGGTTTAAAAATGTCATCACGCGGTTTAAGTGAGCCGCCTCGAGTTTATGGGTCAATAATGACATGAGGTCATCACGCATGTTTTGAGAATGCGTCAAAAAGCTATCACGCAGCGGTTCTTGTTGTAACCATCTGTGATAGCTTTTTCTATTGAAAAGAATGGAATTTTGAGCCAAACCAATCAATTGCTAGACAGTAGTTTCCATATGCAACCTCTAGCAAGACAACTAAAGTCCAATTAAAATTCTGATGGCACACACATTATAGCAAAGGGAAACTAAAAGGTTTCACAACGTCCCCTCCGAATGGGAAAAAAGAATAAAGTTACAAAGTTAAACTAACTAGAAACCATATATGACTCCAAGCTCCTAAAGAACTCATCAGTTTCTTGGATTGGTCTTGTGAGCTCCTCTTTGTCCCTCACCAGGATATCACTAGATATTCTTGCATGTCGTCGAGTTCGACTCAAGCTCGTCGGTAAGGAGGGACGACTGAAAACCTCCAGCAGCGCTCCGACGTTAGGTAACACAAAATTAAGATAATTTTCTTTACAACAAACAGCCAACAAATTATGTATGTTATGGGGATGTACACATACCTTCCAGCAGTCTACCATCTGCGGCAGATAAGGAGCTCCTCCGCATCCCTCCTCGTCGTCAGCAGCGGCTGTATCTCCTCGCCGAACCGCGACGGGGAATCGAGGGTGGTCACCGGAGCTCGGTGTGGGGAGGGGAGAGGGAGAGACTGATGGAAGACAAGGCTGGGGTGGCTATAATATATAAGGACAATGCCAAAATATTTTGCCTCCCACGCACGCGTTCAAAATTTTTCAAACTCCCGCGTTGCGAATCACAGACGGTTTCATACAAAACTGTCTGTGACGACATATCACAAACGGTTCTTAATACGAACCGTCTATGATAAGTATTTTATCACAGACGGTTCGTATTAAAAACTGTCTGTGATATGTGTCTTATCACAGATGGTTTGTATTAAAAACCGTCTGTGACTTGGAATTTACCAAGGCTTGGAATTTTTCTTAATCTCTGGAATTTTTCTTACTCTCTGATTGGCATGGTAAAATCGGAGTGTTAGTGGTTTCAAGCCATGGTAATATCAAAGTGTTAGAGGTTTCAAGCCATGGTAAAATCAGAGATACTTATCACAGACGTTTTTAATACGAACCGTCTGTGATGAGGACAGGAAGTCACAGACGGTTCGTGTTGAAAACCGTCTGTGAAGCATCACAGACGGTTCTGAACAAGAACCGCCCGTGATATTTAGCAGTATCATAGACGGTTCTGGTTCAGAACCATCTGCGATGCTTCATGGAGGGTTTTCAACATGAACCGTCTATGATATTACTTCTTCACAAACGATTTTTAGCACAGCCAGTAACACAGGCAGTTGCTAAACCAAAACCGTCTGTGATTGTATTTAATACAGACGATTTTGGTCAACCATCTGTGATGAGGCGTCCAATATTAGCCTTTTTGTAGTAGTGAATTAAATTTTAGAGAAAGTGAATTTTGGGATGTTACAATATTCTGAAGATTCAAAATATGCAATCCATTCACCAATGGAGTATGGCCATAAAGCATATCTTCAAAATAAATTGAACAACAATTGTTCTTTATTCTGAACTCATAACCTTCTGCTCCTAAACATGAAGCAAAAATAATGTTTTTGCTTAAGGCTAGAACATAATAACAATTATTTAGTTCCATAACTAATCTTGAGGGTAAAACTAATGGTAAAGTACCAATAGCTAATGCAACAACTCTTGCTCCATTGCCCACACGGAGATCAACATCTCCTCTTGCCAAACTTCTATTCCTCATCAGTCCCTGCATCGAATTGCAAATATGTGCAACCGATCCGGTATCAAATACCCAAGAACTGGTTGGAAAAGTGGCGAGATCAATTTGTATAACACTTATACATGATCTGGAAGTCTTACTTCCCTTGTTCTTTTCCATCTCTACTAAGTACTTTTTGCAGTTTCTCTTCCAATGCTCAAACAATGCCTTGGAGGTATCAAACCTCTCCGCCCTTGCTTGAACCTGAAACATACCCTTCAGACCTACAATCATATTCTAAGCGTTTGTGGTCTCATATTGCTTCTGAAGCTCATAGTTCATGGTCGCAAGCATTAGGTAGTGTACATCGACTACGTTATTGCAACGCTTCTCATAAGTATTCTTTTCAGTACGAGTAGCATCATCATTCGGCTCCTTCGGATAGGGACTCTCTAGAATATATTCCTTCTTTTCTTGTTTGAGAACAATTCTCAAAATACGAAATCGGTCAATAAAGTTGGTTCCATTCAACTTTTCTTTCTCAAGAACAGATCACAAATTAAAGGTAGGTGCAGAAGAAGAAGTAGCTGCTAAGATCTATAACAGAAATATATGCAAAGATTCAGCACTATGTTTATGAAGATCTTCTATTAGACATTCATGTTGGTGGTTACATTCGACTAGTCTACGACCAGCTCGTATCTTTATATGACTAGTCTTTTCCTGGTCTAACTTAATTATCAACAGTCAATAAAAGATACTCCCACTATAAACCATGTTTCCCTGAAACAACATATAGTTAGTTCAAGATCCAAAAACCATTAAGTCCTAGTGAGCTTTGGCATCACTACTAGAAACCTAGTGATTTTAGGTAAGCAACCCTTTGCTAATCATATCTCATATGATACTTGTTGTTGGGTGACATCTCTATGCTCCGGCACCCAACCCTATGCCCCAAAGTTCATAACCGTTATGATGACCTTGTTAGGTTAAACCAATGCTATGCGTGTAAGTATCTGACACAAACCCATCTAGTCAAGAAAAGTTAATGACACTCTGCTTTGGCAAGACCTACCATCAAAATACATGACTTTGGATGGTGCAACTAATTGGGCTGGCATTAATTTAGCTTAATATTATGTGAGGGAATATTATTTCTACCATGTTAAAATTATCTAAAGATAAAACATGATCAAATAGCATGACATGAATAAACATTCACAGATAATCAAATTAAACTGTGAAATAGTATGGACCTTATCATGACAATCTTCATCACCATGCTTCCTGTCCTTCGACCACCATGCTTGAAATCTCCAGCCACAACCATCTACTAAGCAATTACTCCTAAAAGCTAGTAATGATTTGCAGACGATAATACCAAGCATCGTGTAGCTCGATGGCTATCTCACAGCATGACACGCAGGCCATGAGAAATCCATACATGCATCACATGCACAATGGGCCAAACTATTCACATCATTCCCTGCAAAAACAAGTTATGCATAGAATCCAATTCTATCGGGTGACATGAACGCATAATACCATATAACGCGGTTGCGACCACGAACTGCGACATACTTTGAAGGCAGAATTCCGATGGTAGGAGTATCATACAAGGCAGTCGAAAACAAGTCGAGTAAATCATCTGGTGCTCTTAACTTATACCTCTTCTCAAACCCATCTACTACCGTTGAAACCCGATCGATCTTATCGACCAGTGCCTAGATTGTTTCATCCATATGAACCGATCTAGGTTATCAGACCAAACTAGTAATAGATCCAATCTACTACTACCGCATATCCAGTATATGCCATCGATCTAGATCAAAAATTATGTAGGATGGCTCTGATACCACTGTTGGGATACGGGTAGGCTATGCTAGCTTACAATTCAAAATTCTACCATGTAAACCAGGATGCCAAGCAAGTAGATGATCACAGATCGTTACCACTAGACGCGTAGTGTAGCGGAAGAAGATGTTGGAAATATGCCCTAGAGGCAATCATGGAGATGATTATATTTCGTTATGTTCACAATATTTGATAATATGTTATCTTGTTCTGTGAACGAATCATCAGTTATGAAGATTTACGAGTATGTTACTTGTTGGTGAAGCTCTTTTAAATTATGATGATGTCGTTCTAAATGTATTCCTGGTCGAATGTCATTGGTCGAAACACTAGTGGCTCTATCAACCAGCACATTCATGGATTGATGACCATGTTTCACCGGTCATGGATATAGGGATATCAAATCAATAATGTGGACACATGTTAGAGAACATGGTGTTGGATAAGACCCACCTTGAGACACTATTGAGATTGTTATGATTCTATGCGTCGTTAGGTGGTCTCAAGCAATGATGATGTATAATCCTTAGACCTGAGATTAGCATGGTTTCCTACATATATAATAGCACTCTTAGGGGTTGCCAAATGCTACTCGTAACTGGGTAGTTATAAAGGTAGCTTTCGGGTATGCTATGAAACAAGCAGAGGAATGTGACTGGTCAGATATGGGATTTGCCCCTCCTAACATAACAAGAGAGATGTCTCTGGGCCCCTCGTTGTGGTCGAATAAAGAAAGTGCATGGCCATGCCACTAGTGGTCGAAGTGTTCGACCACATGAAGTTATTCGACACTCGATCGAGAAAGTATTGAACAGTCCATGAATGACACAATATCTCACCTAGAGTTCAACCAGATATCGTGAGGCAAAAGGAGTATACATGTGTAGGTCGCTTAGTTCGATCAGTTACAGACTGGTCATATGGGGATACGAGCTGGTTGTAGACTGGTCGAACATAATCACAGAGTGGTCGTAACCTGGTCGTAAGGAGTTACGAACTAGTCGTGGCCAAATACGAACTGGTCGTATAGAGATAGGACCTGGTCGTAAGTGATGAGGACCTAGTCATAGATCATATTGCATTAAGGTTCGTCCGATATAATTTGTGTGTATTCGGGAATCGTTATGTCCTGCTAGGAACCGCTACGACTCATGGTCGGAAAGGGTTTCCGAGTCACAACCGATTACGCATGAACCTACAGGGTCACACACTTAACGGGTTGGAACAAACCAATACGGATATGATTCGTCAAACGTGTTCAGATAGAATCCGTCATGGGCACTATATAAGGAGATGCATGAGGTTGTTCGATAGTAGACGAGTTAACGTGAGTTGCTCTACCGAAACCCTAGCCGCCATCTTCTTGAGAGGTCTACCGTGTGACTTGGTGCTAGCACACCAGTGTACGGTTGTTCCTTCCCTAGACGTGTGGATATCATAGAGGTGCTACTGCGACTGTTGCGCTTGAGGACGATCTGCGATCTTCATAAGGAACCGCAAAGGTTGTTGGAGGAGACAATCGACCTGCGAGGACGTTGGCTAATCAACTACGACCACTACATCGACATGCTCAACGTTGGACGATCGACTACGACCACTACATCAATGTGCTCCACGTTGGATTAGGCTGCTCCAACTCTTCTTCCGCTGCTCTACGCGTCTGGTGGTAACGATCTGTGATCATCTTCTTGCATGGCTTCCTGGTTTGTGTGGTAGAATTTTTTTTGTATTGTTGCTATCGTAGCCTACTTGTATCCCTACAGAAGAGTTGGAGCAGCCTGGTCCAACGAAGAGCGCGTTGGTTTAGTGGTCGTAGTCGGTCGTTCACCGTAGTCGATCATCCTTAGCAGCGATCGTCTCCTCCAGAAACCAATCGAGTTTCTCGCCAAGGTTGTGGATCGTCCTGAAGCGCAACAACAACCGTAGTAGCGCTGCGCTTCTATGGTATCCAGACGTCCAGGGTAGGAACGCTGTACGTCGGTGTGCTAGCACCAAGTCGCACGGGAAGGCTCTCTCAAGAAGATGGTGGCTAGGGTTTTGGAGGAACAACTCAACACACGACTTTCATGTGTCTTGTCTATTACGTTAGTCTCCTTTGCCTTGTCGCGCCCCCAAAAAGCCACAAGCATCTCCTTATATAGTGCCCGTGATGGATCCTATCCGAATACGTTTGACGAATCATATTCGTACTGGTTTGTTCCAACCCGTTAAGTGTGTGACCCTGTAGGTTCATGCGTAGTTCGGTTGTGACTCAAAAACTCCTTTTCGGTCACGAGTCGTCAGTGGTACCTAGCAGGACTTTGTGATTCCCAAATACACACAAATTATATCGGACGAAACTTAATGCAATATGATCTATGACTAGGTCCTTATCACTTACAGCTAGCTCGTATCTAGTTACGACCAGTCCATAATTAGTTACGATCAGTTCGTAACTCCTTACAACCAGTTAGTACTTAATTACGATCAGTTTGTAACTCCTTACGACTAATTGGTGATTATGTTCGACCAGTCTACGACCAGCTTCGACCAGTCTACAACCAGCTCATATCTGGTCAAACTGAATGACCTGCTCATGTATTCTCCCTTTGCCTCACGATATCTGGTTTGAACTCTAGGTGAGATGTTGTGTCATCCATGGACTGTTCAATACTTTCTCGATCGAGTGTCGGATAACATCATGTGGTGGAACTCTTCGACCACTAGTGGCATGGCCATGCACTTTCTTTATCCGACCACATCGAGGGGCCCAGAGATATCTCTCCTATTATGTTAGGAGGGGCAAATCCCATATCCGATCAGTCACATCCCTCCGCATGTTTCATAGCATACCCGAAAGCTACCTTTATAACTACCTAGTTACGGAGTAGCGTTTGGCAACCCCTAAGAGTGCTATCACACATGTAGGGAACCATGTTGATCTCAGGTCTAAGTATCATACATCATCATTGCTTGAGACCAACAGACGGCATATAAAATCATAACAATCTCAACAGTGTCTCAAGGTGGGTTAATTCAACACCATGTTCTCTAACATGTGTTCACATTATTTATTCGATATCCCTATATTCATGACTGGTGAAACATGGTTATCAATCAATAAATGTGTTGGTCGATAGAGTCACTAGTGCTCCGACCAGTGACATTCCATCATGGATTCATTTAGAACGACATCATCATAAGTTAAAAGAGCTTCACCAACAAGTCACATGTCAATCTTCATAACTGATGATTCATTCAAGGAACAGAATAACACTTATTCAACAACACATAAACATATACGTGATACAATCATCTCTATGATTGCCTCTAGGGCATATCACCAACAAACTCGACCATAAGGTCAACACCCTTATTTGCTTATCAAATTTAGTTGTTTATTCCTTTTAATCCCTTGTATGGATTGATGTTCATTGATGTTGCCACTGTGTAGACTAGCATGATCCTAAACTAGTGTAGTATACATAGAGGGTTCAGATTTGCGTATTCGGGTCCCAACAGCCACGTACCAGTGACTTATGTAGTAGACATTTGTTGACCAGATAGGGCGTAATCTGGAAACATTTGTAGACGATCTCATTGTAAAGAGCACAAAAAGCCCTAATTATCTTTCTGATCTGGCAAAAAACCTTGTCAATTTGAACAATAAAGGAATCAAGTTGAATCCAAAAAAATGTACTTTTGGTGTTTCTGTTGGTAAATTACTTGGCTTCTTGTTAATCTTAGAGGCATTGAAGTCAATCCTCACAAATTCTGTGCCATTGAGTCTCTCAGACCACCTTCAACAGTGAAAGAGGTTCAAGGTTTAACTGGTCGAATGGCAACACTTAGTCGCTTTATTTATTGATCAAGTGAATGAGGATTGCCTTTCTTTAAGGTAATTCGAAAACATGAAAAATTTCATGGTCAGATGAGGCAAACAAAGCCTTTGAGGATATTAAGGCTTATTTAGCAAGCCCACCCATACAGGTATCACCGTACCCAAGAGAACCATTGTTGGTATATTTGGCTGCTATACCTAATATGGTCAGTGCTGTACAGATCGTAGAATGAGATAAGGTACAATGACCTTATCTATATAAGTGAAGTACTACACGGACCAAAGGAGCGCTACCCTCAAGTCCAAAAGTTACTTTATGCCCTATTAATGGCTTCGCGTAAGATATGATATTACTTTCAATTGCACAAGATTACAGTACCATCGTCCTTTGCATTGAGGAATGTCCTACACAATCAAGAGTCAACAAGTCGCATTGCTAAGTGGACAGTAGAACTTGGATCGTTTGATATCCATATTATTGGTCGAACAACAATAAAGTCTTAGGCTTTGGCAGATTTTATCACTAGATGGACTAATTTTTAACCACGTGAACAAATTGAGTCTAGCAAGATGACCACTGGACACTATACTTCGATGGTTATCAAGAACATAAAGGTTTGATGGCTAATATATAGTATTGGTCACACCACAAGGCGACCAATTATAATACATAATCCAACTGCAATTCCCTACTACAAATAATACAATAGAGTATGAAAGTCTTCTAGCTAGGCTCTGAGTAGCTAAATCCCTCGGTGTCTGTCGACTTTTAGCGTTGGGTGATTCACAATTAGTCGTAAACTAGGTTAGAAAGAAATATCAATGTTCTGATTGAGACAATGGCTCACTACCTGGATGAAGTGAGGAAATTGGAAAGATACTTTAGTAGTTTCGAAGTCCAATACATCTCGCAAAAATATAATATTTTAGCGGACCAGTTATAAAAAATGGACTCCTCACGATCACCTGTTCCAATAGGTGTTTTTCTTGAATATTTGTTTAAATTCTCTAAAATCCCATCTACATAAGTATCACTAACCACTTTGGAGGTTGCCATTCTCGAGCGTGACGCAAATTGGATCCAACCATTAAAAACCTATCTAGCGCATGGGACAGTTCTCGAGGATGCACGTGACAAAGACAAATTAATTCGAAAGGCAATATTGTACAAACTGGTTGACAGTGACGTATACAAAAAAAGGAGCACATAGTGTTCTATTGCGATGTATTTCTCAGGAAAATAATAAAACATTACTTCACTAAATACATGAGGGCTTATGTGGAGCACATGCTTCATATAGAACACTTGTTGGGAAAGCTTTTCGACAATGTTTTTATTGGCCCACTGCAATGTCAATTTCATGCTTAACAAGTACACCAACCAACAAATCAATTGCAAACAATGCCATTGTAATGGCCATTTTCGACATGGGGAATTGACACAGTTGGACCTTTACCTAGGGAAACTAATGGGTACAAATTCTTATTTGTGGCCATCGATACATTCACTAAGTGGATTGAAGCTGAACCCATCACTACAATCACTGCATCAGTAGCTAAGAAATTCTTTATGAAATATGTAGTGACACGTTTTGGTGTACCCACTCGTCTTATTACTTAGAATGGACCACAATTTGTCAGTGGTATGTTCCAAGATTACTGTGATGAAATAGGCACAAAGATTTGTCTCGCTTCCATCGCTCAACCAAAGAGCAATGGAGCAGTTGAACGTGTAAACAGTCAAATCCTACAAGGCATGAAGAAAATAGTCTTTGATAGACTCAAATTATGCATTGGGTCTTTGGTAGATGACATCTACTCAGTTCTTTGGGCCGTACGGACTACGACTAGTATAGCTACAGGTGAAACACCATTTCAACTGGTCTATGGAGCAGAAGCGGTATTACCTAATGAAATTCATTTAGGTTCTACACGAGTCATCTCCATGAAAACATCAATCAAGGTGAGCAGCATGAAAATGATGTCAACCTTCTCGAAGAAAAACACGATCAAGCACTTATTAGGCCAGGAGCCTATCTACAAGGGTTGCATTGGTACTACAATAGAAGTGTTCAACCACATATACTTAATGTGGGTGACTTGGTTCTAAGATGAATCTAGAATCAGCCTAATTCAAAAAAAAATTATCCTAAATGGGAAGGTCCTTTTATTGTAGTATCTGTTTGCTGACCTGGTTCTGTTCAACTTGCTATGGAGGACGATAGAGTTCTATCCAATGCTTGGAATATAGAACATCTTCCCAAGTATTATGTGTAACATATTCTATTTTATTAATAAAGTTTATGTTTTGCATTCATTCTTTGGTATCTTTATCTTCCAATTTATATACCATGATTCTATATTGCTCTATGTTATGTGATTACGGCTGGTCTTCATGACTACCGACCAATCTCATAACATATACAATGTCGCTGGTCTGGTCTTTAGATAACCGCTAGTGAAGACTTTTCCTATAAGCCAGTTCTCACTGCTCGGAAACCCACTAGATTGACTTTATCATAGACTTTCTTCCAGTCACTACTACAAAAAGGCTAATACTGGACGCCTCATCACAGATGGTTGACCAAAACCGTCTGTATTACATGCAATCACGGATGGTTTTGGT
Organism: Phyllostachys edulis; assembly: GCA_036346405.1. Classification (NCBI taxonomy): domain Eukaryota; kingdom Viridiplantae; phylum Streptophyta; class Magnoliopsida; order Poales; family Poaceae; genus Phyllostachys; species Phyllostachys edulis. Next base: position 89,378,534 of record CM070549.1, on the reverse strand, counting down.
TTAGAGACCGTCTGTGTTACTGACTGCGCTAAAAACCATCTATGAAGAGGTAATATCACAGATGGTTCATAGCTAAAACCGTCTGTGACTTATCACAGACAGTTATCATTAATAACCGTTTGTGATAATTCTACATACACTACTACAAAACAGGCTATAGTAGACGCCCCATCACAGACGGTTCCTTTGAAACCATCGTGTTGGAGTGCATCGGACTGCGGTGGTATTGCCGATATCCTGAGCAGTTCTATTCACAAACCGTCTGTGATAATCCGACCAATCACAAATGGTTCTCAATAAGAACAAATCTGTGATAGTACCTGAGCAGTTCTTATTGGTTACGAATAAGAACCGCTGCATGATAATTAGATATCCATGAGCGGTTCTAATTAAGAACCGTTTGTGATATCTGCTATCCCTCGCTGCCGCGACTTTGCAGATTCGCCTTTGCCGCTCTCGAGGCCTGTGTCCTGAGCGGTTCTTTAATAGAACCATCTGTGAATGATCACAGACGGTTCTATTAAAAAACCATCTGTGATAGGTGCTATCACAGACGGTTCTTAACAAGAACCGTCTCTAATTGTAGGGCGGGAAACGAAAATTTGAACATAATGGGCGGGCTGCCGAAACTTGCTTTATATAACCTCCATCTCCTCCTCTGCGGTCTCTCCTCCTCACAGCTCATACCTCCATCTCCTCCTCACACCTTGCGCCCCGGCCTCCGCCGAGCTTGTCGCTCGCAGCCTCCTCCAACTCATCCCGGCCTCATCGTCACCGGCTTCATCATCACCGGCCTCATCGTCACCGGCCTCATCCGAACCATCACCCCGGCCTCCTCCACCTCGCCCCGACCTCGTCGTCCTTTGGCCTCCCACGACCTCGCCGCCGGCCTCCACCACTGTCGCCCGGCCTCCCACGACCTCACTCTCTCTACTCCCCTTTGCTTTGTGATGTGGATTCTTGAGTTGATGCTCTTGTGATGTGGGTGATGCTACTGTGATGTGTGTAGTTCATGTTGAGTTATTTGGTTTGGGCAAAAATATATATGGTAGATCGCACACCGTTCGGTAAAATCATCATAACTTTTGCATACGAACTCCGATTGCGACGTTCTTTGGCTCGTTGGAAAGCTAATGAAAAGCTCAATCCGAAAAAGTGAAAACCCCAAAAAAAGGTCGTTTAGGGCCTCTAAACGGCCTCCAAGTTTTAGCACCGTTTTTGGTTTTTTGCCCCGAAAAAGGCTATCACAGAGCGGTTCTAAGCAAGAACCGTCAGGAAAACTCAACACGAGCGGTTACGAACAAGAAGCTATGCGTGATAACTGTTATCACAGACCAACAAATATAGGCGGTTGGAAGCGAAATGCGTGATGACGGTTTCGAACCGTCTGTGATGAGGCTTCCTGTAGTAGTGATATCACAGACGGTTTTCGACAAAGAACCGTTTGTGAAACATCACAGATGGTTCTAAACAATAACCGTCTGTGATATTACTACATATCACAGATGGTTTTTTGTTATAACCATCTGTGATAATATCGCTCTGACTCGGTTGAAGCCCGATGAGTTTCTTAAATCGCCGATCGTCTCAATTCGTCGCATCAATGCCGCTTCGGCTCCCCGATGCGTCTCTTCGTCTCACGCTCCAAATTTATTCCTTGTTTTATAAAAAGGATCATCCGCCATCGAAGATGATCGTCCCCACTTATACAAAAAAAAACAGAAATAGCTGTCTCTTCCGTTTCCTTGTCACCGGCATTGATGGCCTACCTGGCCGCACTATACGAGCACCTCTCTCGCTGTATGATGAACCGTGCTACAGAAGAACACTGTTTCAACAGTGTCTTCACTCCTCTATCTGAGAATTTGCCGGAGTAGGTGACGGCCACCTTCCGCCGTCTTAACATCCTCCTTCGCCGTGTCTTCCGGGTGATCTCCCACTTTCGGCGAGTTTACCGTGTCATCGACGTGGTCCTCCAAAACAACGTTGCACATCTCTAGAAGGCTTGCCATCACTTGGATAGCATAATCGAGGTGGCAGGCGACCGAGTCGACTAGGCTGAGACCCCTCAAGCAAAGGAAGAGAGCCTATGGACTCAATTCTTCTTGGTTCAACAGTTCGAGGGTCTTCGGGAGACACTCGAACGAGCGTGTCAGCGGGTGGACGCATTTCAGGCTTTGTTCGATCACGAACCGTCCGCCCTCGACACCGCCGCATACGAAGTATTGAAGACGGAGATTGCAGCCTACCTCCGCCACTAGAAAAACTTTGTTTATTTATAGGTTTCTACTTTTTTTAATCTTTTTGTAAGCGATTGGCCACGCTGTTTGGCCATATTAAAATTCCAAAATTAAAAAATTTAAAAGTTTGGAGGTGAAGTTACTAAATTAATTATATATTGAGTTATTACTATATATATATATATATATATATATATCCTAGACGGTTTTGTGGGAGAAAAATCTAGTTTGGAGGTGAAGTTACAATTAATATTAATTATATCGAGGCAGTTTATTGGAACAAATTATATATATATATATATATATATATATATATATATATATATATATATATATATATATATATATATATATAGTTAAAGCAAATTTTCAGCAATATTTAAATGACAAAATTGACATATAAACATGTAATTTCTTCATGTCATGTAAGTGTATATACAAAATAAATATACTTGAGAAAAAACCATTTCACAGACGGTTCCATTGTGGAACCGTCTGTGATATGTCCCATATCACAGACGGTTATATTGTAGAACCTTCTGTGATAAGTCTCTTTATTAGTAGGAGCCCGGCCGCTAGGGTTTGTGCTCTAACTTGTCACTCCCTAGCGGCCTTACTCTAGTTCGTTCCCCTCCCCACCCAAGTTACCCCATCACCGACACCGCCATTCTTCCCGTCGCCGACGATTGTGACACCACGGTTCACTACACAAGACACTCGTACGATAAGAGTGTCTTGTGTAGTGTGATAACTGTTAATGCCACAACTTCTGATGACACCAGCTCTTCCCATCTTCCTCCTCACCCCGGCGTACGCGACCCTCGGCTACCTCTCCAGCGGCGATGTCGAGGTAAGACAGATCTATCACCTATTGATTTGTGCTGTTAGTATTCATGTGAACCGAGCTCCTCCTCCCTCGCTGCTAGCTCCCGCACCTCCGGATCAAGCTCCCTCCTCCCTGCACCGCCGGATCAAACTCCCAGTCACCCCTCGCTGCACCGCCGGCCCTGGCTCCTCATCCCTATGCCGCAGCTCCAGCTCCTCCTCCCTCTCGCCGCCGGCTCGTTGCGCTACCTCGGACCTCCCTCGCGCCTCCAACCTCTCCGGCTCTCCCACTAACGCATAAGTCCCCTTCTTGTCTTCTTGATGTTGTCTGGTTGTTGGTTGATGCTGATGGTGATGACCATTGGCCAGAGCCCATATGCTAAATATGTAATACATACATACATGAAGAGAAGTGTATCATTGCAGAGAAGTGTAAATGTGTAATACATACATGTAGAGAGAAGTATAGAGAAATCATAAATATAAATGAAGCAATGATCATGCAGATGCTTGTTGGCTAGTGGCACCTTGCTAGCTGTTGAACTGCTCAATGATGTTAATAGTCTTATGCTGAAATTGAATTGATAATTAATTCATATTAATAGTCCCCTTGCTTTGTGAAATGTAAACTGAGGGCTATTGGTGTATGTGCATTCTATATATATGCTTCTTGCTTAGTTCATGCTGTGGGTTCAGATTGACAAAAATGAATGGGGATGGTGGGTTTGGTTAATATATGCTCTCTGATGGATACTGAGGGTTATTGATGTCGGTTCTAGCTTTGTGCTTGGTTGGCTTATATTGGATGTGGTTCGAATGGGGCTTGGCTACAATTAACTTTTCAGATTTGTAAAGGTTTAGGCTTGGTGTGTATTGTATTCGAAAATAAGACCAAATGAGTCAAAAACTACTACAACACCTCTTCACCTGTCTCTCGCCATTCATTTCACATTTGTCTGTGTAACTGTGTTCATGCCGATCAAATTCTCCTACCTTGCGTCCCAGGTACGTCCTACCATTCCATTCATAATCTCTTCTCTATAAAGTCTCCAAGCAGTGGCTGCTTGTGCCATTAAAACCGGCATCATATATATATATATATATATATATATATATATATATGTATGTATGTATGTATGTATGTATGTATGTATGTATGTATGTATATGTATAGATTGTTTGTAGTCCCCAACCACTTTCGGGGGATCATCCACGTAGCATGAGAAGGATGAGACAGTAGCCACGGGCAATCTCATTGAGCCCATGCAGGTTTAAGAAGTATGGATGTAAGGAGAGCGTCAGCACATCCAATTACCTAGATGTTGTCGATAGGTAATTGGACGTCGCTATGTTCAGAAAGTGACATGGACGAGCAGGTACTCTGATTGGGAAGTGGCATCATCTATCACCAACCATCACTTCTTAAACTTGCAGGGGCTCAATGAGGTTGCCCATGGCTACTATCTCATCCTTCTCATGCTGCATCGGCGATCCCCCCAAAGTGGCTGAGAGACTATGAACAATATATATAATATATATATGATGTCGGTTTTAATGGTACAAGCAACCACTGCTTGGGGCTTTATAGAGAAAAGTCATCACAGATAGTTTCAGCCACAAACCGTCTGTGATATATACTTATCACAGACGGTTTCAGCCACAAACCGTTTGTGATAGGTTCCTATCACAGACAGTTCTCAGTTAATAACCGTCTGTGAAAGTATGCATCACAGACGGTTTGAAAGCCGTCTTTGATGACTTCATGTCATCACTGACCCATAAACTCAAACGGCTCACGAAACCGTTTGTGATAACGTTTTTGAACTGTCTGTGAATACCTTTTCTGTAGTAGTGAGTTAGTATTGTGTATACTATGAAAGTTACATTGTTCGCCAGCCTTTAAATTATCACAAATGCTAAGTCCCCGTGATACGTTTACCATGTCACTTGTCAAACACATCACATTCGGGGGCTAGTAATATACCAAAAACAACAAGAGAAAGTGTCGAACCCGGGAGTAGAAGGATCCCAAATTCTCTGTGTTTTCCACACTAGTCTAAGAACACCTAGTGTACACAGTTCAACAAAAATGGTAACAACTCCGTATCACGTATTTTATTCATATTATCAGAGTTTTATTGCAAAATGGCACAAGGCCTAAAGAAAAGTACAGCAAAAACATAAAGTAGTAGTAGACCACACGATATGCCACAAGCAATCGTCTGGAGCGCAGCCTAGTTGTCCAAGTCATCACTAGCAGTTACGTAATCCTCCTCTGATCAACAATTTTAAGCAAGGTGAGTATGAAACGTACTCTGCAAGTTACACCCAAATTACATAATATAATGCATGAGGGTATGACAAAGGATGGCTTATATGGCTAAGTTTACATAAAGCGATATTTTTAGTTTAAATATCTTTACTAAGTTTCAAGGCAATTATACTATATCTAGAAATTGGTTTTAAAATTTTTAATCATCATTTTGAGTGTAGGATAAACCTCCATACACGATTGGTGAAGGAATAACCCCCCTTAACCCCAGTTGTCTGCCCAAATTTCCCATTTGGATAAACTATCCAAAAACATTGTGTTAAATTAGTTTTAAATCAAAATCCAAAATCTAATTTTGAGTGGCTTTATTCAGCATGTCCATGACCGTGGACATGGCTATTCAAATAGTTTCTACTTTACAGAGTTTGTACAACTTTGCCTACAAGAGATAGTCTGCTTAATATATTGGCCAAGACATGCTTCCATAGGCGTGCGACTAAGCAACTATCACAAAGCCTTTACCCTACACTATCCCAACGTAGTTATGCCCGCTAAGGTTTCGTTACCGAAGGTTTCACGCCAAACGGTAACCCCCTTTTACTCCTATGTGGGTACTAAGAGTAGGTCTTCACGACACCTACACCTTAAAATGACTAAAAATGACACAACCACGGTGAAATATTACAATTTAGTTAGTCAGGTCTGTCCCATTCTAGACTTGTGGTAGTACGATGGAGCTTAGCAAAAAGTGGCTCTCAGACCGGTCATTATTTAAAGGGGCAACTTCCAACTAACCCTTGGGCATCTACCATTCACTGAATTGACCCTGTGCATAAACTTGCACCATCCATCTATCCAAATTAGGCCAGTCTAAATCAGTTTTTTTTTTGTTTCACAAATCATTTGCAAATCTCTATGGCAAAACAATGCCATAGACTCATTTCTTTAAACTAAGTTGAATATTTGGCTAAATTCCCAAATTAAACATTTTGGTCTATGCATGTCTTTGCATACTATTTTTCAAATGGTTCCTAGTTCATACTATTGTACCAACTAGGTTTTTCATCTAAGGTGACAAGGAATAACTAATTCAATGACAAAGTTTGGCCATACAAAGGAATTAGGAATAACTATAATAATTTAAAACAAGGATTTAAACTAAATTGATTACAAATAAGCAATGCAATAATAATTTAAAATAGAATTTAAATAATTTAAATTCCTGGGATTCAAATATGATCAACATATGTAACTTGCCTTGCTCAAATTGTTGTTGATATTACTCATCAAGTAATTCTAGCTCTCTAGAGTCGTCGAAGTCTTTACGCGAAAATAAGCCAAATTCAAATAAAATTCAAATGAACTCCAAATTAAATCATTTTGGTTTAGTTAGCTATATTATAATTTTAGATGAATTTATAAATTTGAATCACTAGAATCAGAGCTCGTATGAAGGAGAACGAGTCCTCGGAATTCTGAATTATAAAGAAATTAACTTAAATTCAATTTTCAGAATTAATGAATTATTTTTCTAAAGGAAAATCTAGAAATTGTGCAAGCATGGTGTCAGCGGCTGATTTTCATTTTCGACTAAATTATTTTTCTATGGGAAAACCTAATGAGTCTCTAACAGGTGGGCCCATGGTCCACAGACCAGGTCCACAAAAGGGCTTTGGTCCACAATGGACTGGGTCTGTGAAATAGTGTAGGGTTTTACACATGTGCTGGCGCAAGCACCACGTGGGTGATGTTGTGGGTGTTGACTAGGCAGATGAGCTGATGTGGCACACACATGGCTGCTAGGTGGCGCCACATGGCTTGCCACGTCACACCGGCGAGAGGCTAAACACGGGACCAAATGCTTGTCAGCGTTCTACGCTACGGCGATGGTCATGCATGTGCGCAAAAGAATGAGGAGGAGACGCTAGACCTGATGTGCACGGTCTTGGCGACGAGGCGTGACGAGTTAGCCAGCGACGAGGAAGAAAGTAGCGGTGCGGTTCGGGCTCCGACGTCGAAATCGTTCCGGTGGCTTTCCGGAGACGAAAGCGTGTGCAAGAGGTAGAACACGGATCATCGATGCTTTTGGTGCGGACGATGGCGATCCAATCCGTGATGGCGCACCTCGAGGACGACGACGACGAAATGTGTGACACCCTGATTTTTCAGACCCTTTTTGAAATTTTCAAAATAAAAAGAACTATTTTGTTTTCATGAGAATTCAAAACTTAACTTGAAATTTCATAATGGATTTAAGTTGACTAACTCAAACTTCAACTAAAATTTCCTTGAATATTTGTTGAGTTGTTGGAGTTTTGAGGCTCTTCCCTTTTCTGTCCGTCATTTGCCTATCTCTGGACCAGACCTCCCTTCGTCTGGGATCTAATGATCCAGATCTCCCCTTCGTTTGGATCCAAAGGTCCGGACCTCCTTTGTGTTGTCCTCCTCTGGTCCAGACCTCCTTGGGTCTAGACTTTCCAAGTGCTTGGACCTCCCTGGGTCCAATTCACCCTCTCGGGTTTTCTCTGGCTTACAACCTGCCCAAGCCTACACCACCCTCATGTTCATCTGAGTTCCTTTGGAACCCTATTGAAGCTTTTCGTGTTTACTTGGACTTTCCTTCGTGCTTGTACCCTTGAAACCCTTTTCTGGAGGTTCTCTTCGGCACCAACTCGGTAGTACCGCCCGCAACATGCGGTGCTAGCGCTTCTTACGACCTCACCTTACCTTTACTTGGACCTCTCCGTGTCCTCTAGGACCTCCCCTTACCTTTATTGGACCTCCCCGTGTCGTTCAGGACCTCCCCAGGTCCTCTAGGATCTCCTCCCTATCTATTTTCACCTCTATCGAATGTGAGTCGTCCGATTTGCATTGGGCGGTTTGATCTTGGTCAGACGTTCGGATGGTCCGAACGTCCCACCCTTCCTGAGCCTTAGATCATTCTGGGCGGTCCGATCGAAGTCTAGTGGCCCTGACCTCCCTCCTTGAAGATCTGGACGTTAAGACCTCCCACTTAGAGATCTTAACCGTCCAGACCTCCTCCTTGAAGATCTAGACCGTTAAGACCTCTCCCTTGGAGATCTTAACCGTCCAAACCTCCTCCATGTAAATCTGGACCGTTAAGACCTCCCCCTTGGAGATCTTAACCGTCCATAACTCCTCCTTGTAAATCTGGACTGTTAAGACCTCCTCCTTGGAGATCTTAACCGTCCAGACCTCCTCCTTGTAAATCTGGACCGTTAAGACCTCCCCCTTGGAGATCTCAACCGTCCAGACCTCCTCCTTGAAGATCTGGACGTTAAGACCTCCCCCTTGGAGATCTTAACCATCCAGACCTCCTCCTTGTAAATCTGGACCGTTAAGACCTCCTCCTTGGAGATCTTAACCGTCCAGACCTCCTCCTTGAAGATCTGGACTATTAAGACCTCCCCCTTGGAGATCTTAACCATCTAGACCTCCTCCTTGTAGATCTGGACGTTAAGACCTCCCCCTTGGAGATCTTAACCGTCCAGACCTCCTCCCTTGAAGATCTGGCCGTGAAGACCTCCTCCTTTGGAGATCTTGGCCGTCCAGACCTCCCCCTTTTTGGGAGATCCGATCGTTAGGACCTCCCCTTGGAGATCCTAACCATTCAGACCTCCCCTGAATTTGATCCCACGGCCCTGACCTCCCTTGCGGGTGAGGATCTCCTTTTACCTTTGCAGACCTCCCCGTTTGTAATTGATCTTGACCGTTGGACCCCCCTTCTGGAGATCCAACCGCCTAGACCTCCTTTGCGGGTGAGGATCTCCCCTTACCCTTGCAGACCTCCCAGTTTGCATTTGATCTTGACCATTGGACCTCCCTTTTTGGGAGATCTAGCTGTCAGGACCTCCCCTGTGGGTGAGGATCTCCCCTTGTTCACTGCAAGACCTCCTCAATGTCTTCACAGGACCTCCTCTGCGGGTCTTGGCTGCCCCCACTGGGCAGTCACACCCAGTTTTCTTTACCTTTGACTGTGTCCTTGTGCAAGGAAGTCTTCACCGCATTTAATGCATCTTGTATCACATTAAATTCTCTCACTTTTGCAGTACTCATGTCATACTATTGTCACAATCCTTACCTACTCCCATTGTCCTCTTTACCAACTCCTGAGGACCCATATCCTGGGTCATGTGCATTGGCTCCAACTATATATAGCTTGGGTAGTCCTCCTTTCTCACTTTCTTCTCCATTCCTCCTCTCTGTCTCAACCGAGCATACCTTAGACCTCCCTCCAAGTTCTTGGACCTCCTCTCTTGAGTCCCAGGACCTCTCTAGTGAGCTCCTTGGATTTCCTCTTGACCTCCCAACCTCTCTGTTAGTTTTGTATTTAAGTTTATTTGGAGTTTTTTGGATCTTGTTTGAGCTTTATTTGAATATTTGGTTTTCATCGTGTAGATTGTCAAGACCGTGAGGAGCCCGAGTTCTGTGAAGGGGAAGAAGAAACTCAATATTGTGAGCAAGGCAAGTTAAACTCTTGATCATGTTGCACCCAATACTTCAAATTACTTATGTCGATTTCAAGAATGTATGCATGCTTATTTCACTAAGTTATATCAATGCCCAACTTTCAGTTCATAGTTATGCCTAATGCTTAGTATGACCACTGTCCATGTTGAATCAACCTCATTGTCACCCTAAATAAAATCTGGTTCTTGCAATAGTGAGGACCCGAGGCTTTTGAAAAATGGAATGCTTAGTCTTGCTTAGACCAAAATCTTGATTTGGGAGTTCTGGCCAAAAATATCACTTGTTCAAATGATTTGGGCCGTGACATTGGTGTGTCATGGAGATTTCGGCCATGACATTGGTGTGTCATGGGGGTTTTCCAAATGGCCATGGCATTGGTGTGCCATGGAGGTTTGAAAAGCAAAATAATGGAAAAATGGATTTGGACTTGGGCAAAGCTGGTTGTTTGGTTGGTGCATGTCTATGCACGGGGGTCGTGTGATCCGATGCCCCAAGGTTGAGGTTTGTCACCCATGTCAGTTAAGGACCGGTCTTTGAGACACCTCTTGCTAGGCCTATAATGGGCTAATGCCACAACTGTACAACCACATGTCTCCAGAATGGGGCGTGGGACCTCGCCAACTAATTTGCAAAGCTCCATCGTGGTTGATCCTATTGATGCGGTGGGTAGTCATGTTACGACCGTTGTAGTCCCACCAGGCATAAGAGGGGGAACCCCATTAACCCGACGGGTTTCTATCCAAAGGGGGGGATTTGCGAAACCTTAATGTGAGTGGACTGCGGTGGAGCGATGCATTGTAAAAGCCTTGTCATGTGCTCTAGACCTCTCACCAAAAGAAGTGTGAGGTGGTATCGACAGATGCCAAGCAAACTAGAGAATTCATGTCATGTGGCTAAAGTGTACAACCACTGCAGAGTGTAAATCTATTCGAATAGCCGTGTCCGCGGTCATGGACGTGCTGGCAATGTCACTCAAAGTTAGCTCTTGGTTTTGGTTTTCAAAGGACTCATGAAACTGGTTTTGGATGTTTAGCCAAATTGGGTTTGGACGGGAAGCCATGTGACAGGAGGGTATCCTTCACCATCTTGATGATGAATGTTATCCAGCGAAAATGGAATTTGCAAAAATGAATTTTAACTATTGTAACCTGCCTTGAAACTTAATACTTGTAATTGAAATAAAATTGGCTTTATGCAAATCAACCCTAATATGCTTTCCTTGATATATCCCTATGCATGTCATTCATTAATTGTGTGAGTGTAACTTGCGAGCACGGTTGTTGTGCTCACTCTTGCTGATTCATAAATTGAGCGGTGAAGATTCCTATGATGATGAAGATGATCAAATCAATTAGGCGCGCCCTCCACCAATCACTGTGGTGTAATGGGTGGACAACATCTTTGTTTTCCATTTGTGTTTGTGTGCTCTCGGTTGCTAGAGCTTGTAAGCAACCTTGTAATCAAAATTCCTTTTCTTTGTTAATAAAGTTTTGTGGATTTTTTGTTGTCACTTGCTTCTTTGAGAACTGGTCGATGATCCTTGGGGACGGTTTGGATCGTAGTGGACTTTAGGCTCGTCACGAAGCCCCACGACCTCCTCGGGTTGGCTCCTCTCGGACCTTCCTCGAGTAGTCGTGGAGCTTGGGGAGGTCTCGAGGTCAACAACCTCCTGGGTCGGGACCCAGACCTCGGGTGGTTCTGTCGGACCTCTCGAGAGGTGCGGAGGTCTTGGAATGTCCTCTCGGGGCGCACAGGAGTCCTTTAGTCCTTACGGGCCTCCCGGAGGTCTGAGGACCTCTCGGGACGTCCTGGGAGTCCTTTACGGACCTCCCGGGTGTGCCCTGGACCGGGTCGCCACAAGTGGTATCAGAGCATCTTGACTGTAGGACGTAGCCTAATAGAATGGCCGTTAGGAAAAGTTCAAAATATGTTTTATCAAACAAGAGAAATGAAATTGTTCTCTCCTTACCCGAGTCATCTATCTATTCTTATCCTCTTCTCTGTATCTTTTCTCACCTTATCTCCTCCTTATCTTTTTGCTTGTCTTAACGTTTTATAAAACTCAATGGAACTCCTTTTCTAGAAATATCTATAGGGCCGACTTAGAGAATGGTGGTAGCGTTAAGGACATCCTAGTTGGTGGCATTGAGTGGAAGTCTTTTGCAAAGGTTACCCATGAAGGTTTCTAGGCAAATGACTACCCCTCCCCCCTCAAGACCACTATTTCCTGGCTCGCAGCCCTCAAGGCAGTAAGCCTCATGTAGTGAGTGTTTGTGTTTGGTTGCTGAAGTTCTTGCTTTTGGGTTAACATTGGTTTAGTTGCTTTGAGCCTTAAACCTTTCCCCCCCTCAGTTCTTTTACCTTTTCTTACCTCTTGGACCCTAGCAGATGGTGACCACTAGGGGTAGCTGCAGCACAAGTGGCCAAGGTCGAGCCTCTGGGAATGATCTAGAGACTCCAGTGCCGCAACAACCTCCTCCTCCAGCTCAAGGTCCAGATTGGAACCAAATGATAACCAATCAAGCACAATAGATCAACTTATTAGCTCAGTCCATCACCAACACTCAGAACCTTCAAGCAGCAGTAGTAGCCCAACCTCCTGTGCATGTTCCACCTCCTCCTAGAGCCAATATTTCTGAGTTTATGAGGATGAGGCCACCCATATTCTCCAGCACCACTGAACCTCTAGAAGCTGACGACTGGCTCAGAGTTGTGAGTAGAAAACTGGACATGATCCAATGCCTGCAGAGAGAGATTTTATTTGCCTCTCATCAACCGAGGGACCCGACCTCGGAATGGTGGGATAATTTTACTCAATCCCACCCGGCGCTCAAGAAATCACCTGGGAGGATTTCACTCAAGTTTTTAGGCGTGCACATATTCCTCATGGAATGATATTGCTAAAGAAGAAGGAGTTTAGAGCCTTGCGCCAAGGGAACTGCACAGTTAGCGAATATCTACACAAGTTCAACCAGTTGGCAAGATATGCACCTGAGGATGTGGCCACTGATGAGTCCAAACAAGAGCGGTTCTTGGAAGGACTTAATGATGATCTCTCAGTCCAGCTTCTTGCTCATGACTACCCAGATTTTCAGCACCTAGTGAGCAAGACAATTTGGCAAGAGGGCAAGCATGTTGAGATGGAAAACCGCAAAAAGAGGAAGGCAACCCAGCAGTTCAGGTCAGAGGGATTTTCCAGGCCAAAGACCTCCCAATTCCAGCCTATAAGGTCTGTGACCTCCTCCCCCATCAGGACTCCGATGCAAGCCAAGCGGCCTAGTATCTCCAGCCCTCATAAGATCTCCCCAGGAGGTCAATATCAGATAAAGCCAGCCACAAATTCTGCAGCAGGGGTAACTTGTTTTTATTGCCATGAAGTTGGGCATTATGCTAATAAATGTTCGAAGAAACTTCAAGCTACCACTTCCACTCCCACCCGATCTGCTCAAGGGTCCTCAGCTCCTGGCAGCCACACCCATCCAAAGCCTCCAGTGCAATATATTAAAGGACGAGTGAACCATGTCACAGCTAAGGAAGCTCAACAGGCTTCGGATGTGGTCCTTGGTACGTTTCTTGTTAATACCGTACCCACCTCAATTCTTTTTGATTCCGGATCTTCTCATTCATTTATCTCTTCAAAGTTTGTGGGTTAGCTATAACTCTTCTAGTAAACCCTATGCTAATCCACTCCCCGGGCTTGGAAATGAGAACTGACTCCTTGTGCCCAAATCTTTCTTTGGAAATCTTGGGAGTACCTTTCTATGCAGACTTGATAGTCCTACACTCCCAAGGGTTAGATGTGATTCTTGGAATGGACTGGTTATCTAAGAACCAAGGCCAAATAGATTGTGCCAACAAGTCCATTGTGCTCACCAATGAGCAGGGGGTGCAAATTGAATTTAGCCCCGAGACCTCTCCTAAGGTAGGTCCTAGGTTGTCCTACTTAAGAGAAGTGAAACTTGAAGACCTCCCTGTGGTAAGGGAGTATCCCGATGTGTTTCCTAGTGAGTTACCTGGAATGCCTCCGGATGGAGATTTGGAATTTGTCATTAACCTAATCCCAGGGACAGCACCTATGTCCAAGAGGCCATATAGGTTGCCTATTAATGACCTTGTTGAGCTAAAGCAGCAAATTGAAGAAATGCAAAGTAAAGGTTTTGTGAGACCGAGTTCCTCTCCTTGGGGAGCTCCTGTGATCTTTGTGGCAAAGAAGGATGGTACACAACGCATGTGTGTGGATTATAGAGCTCTCAATGATGTTACCATCAAGAATAAGTATCCTTTGCCCAGGATCGAGGACTTATTTGATCAACTTAAAGGAGCAGCAGTTTTCTCCAAGATTGACCTAAGGTCAGCTTATCACCAATTGAAGATTCGACGAGAGGACATTCCAAAAACAGCCTTCTCAACTCGGTATGGACTTTATGAGTTCACAGTCATGTCCTTTGGACTAACTAATGCTCCTGCATACTTCATAAACTTGATGAATAAAGTATTTATGGAGTACTTAGATAAGTTTGTCATTGTCTTCATAGACGACATTCTTGTGTACTCTAAAACTACCGGCAAAGCATGAAGGTCACCTTCGGTTGGTCCTAGATAAGCTCAGGGACCACCAGCTCTATGCAAAATTTGAGAAGTGTGACTTTGGGTTGAGAGAGGTCACCTTTTTGGGCCATGTCATGTCGGCAGCTGGAGTGGCTGTTAACCCTAGTAAAGTCCAAGATGTTCTGGAATGGAAACCAGCTAGGTCAGTGTCTCAAATAAGAAACTTTCTTGGCATGGTGGGGTATTACCGTAGGTTTATTAAAGGCTTTTCGAAGATAGCAAGACCTCTCACCCAATTGCTCAAGAAGGAAACCAAGTATGTTTGGACTTCGGCTTGTGAGCATAGCTTTCAAGAGTTGAAGAAAAGATTGACCTCTGCACCGGTGTTGATTTTGCCCGATATCCGGAAAGATTTTGAAGTCTTTTGTGATGCCTCAAGGCAGGTTCTTGGTTGTGTTCTAATGCAATAGGGTCGGGTAGTAGCTTATACCTCTCGGCAATTAAAGCCTCATGAGGCTAACTACCCCACTCATGATCTGGAATTAGCTGCAGTGGTGCATGCTCTAAAATTTTGGCACTATTACCTTATTAGTAATCGCTACGAGGTCTTCACAGACCATAAGAGCTTAAAGTATATCTTCACCCAAGTTGACCTCAACCTTAGACAGAGAAGATGGTTGGAGCTCATCAAAGATTATGATCTTGGAATTCACTACCACTCAGGTAAGGCAAATGTAGTGGCTGATGCCTTGAGCCGTAAGAGTTATTGCAACCTCTTATTGGTCCAAGAAAATCATCCCAAATTGTATGAAGAAATGAGGCGTCTCAATCTGGAAATTGTGGAGCAAGGCTCTGTGCATGCGCTAGAAGTGGAGCCTGTAGTCCAGAAGCAAATTCGAGAGAACCAAACTAAGGATAAAGACCTCTAGGAGATTAGAGACAACCTAGAAAGAGGAAAAGCTCCTGGATTTTCAATGGATGGGCAAGGCATCCTTTGGTTCAGCAAAAGGTTGTGTGCCGAACTACCAGGACATAAAGCACCTCCTGCTTAAAGAAACTCATGAGTCACATTACTCCATTCATCCAGGGAGTACCAAGATGTACCAAGACCTCAAGGAGAGGTATTGGTGGGTCGGCATGAAGAGAGAAATAGCCGAGTTAAGTAATGCGATGTGACGTATGCCAAAGGGTCAAGGTGAGCACTAAAGACCTATTTGGTTTGCTTGACCCTTGCCCATTCGATTGGAAATGGGAGCAAATCGGCATGGACTTCATCACTGGTTTGCCAAGAACCCAATCGGGCTATGACTCCATTTGGGTTATTGTGGATCGTTTGACCAAAGTAGCACATTTTATTCCTGTCAAAACCACCTATTCAAGCAGCAAGTTGGCTGAATTGTATCTAGCTCGAATTGTATGTTTACATGGTGTACCCAAGAGTATAGTGTCTGATAGAGGTTCCCAGTTCACTTCAAGATTTTGGGAAGGTCTCCATGAAGCCTTGGGGACAAGACTTAATTTCAGCACCGCTTACCACCCTCAGACTGATGGTCAAACAGAGAGAGTGAATCAAGTTCTTGAAGACATGCTTCGAGCTTGTGCTTTGGACTATGGGAAAAGTTGGGACAAAAACCTCCCCTATGCTGAGTTCTCCTACAATAATAGTTACCAAGCTAGTTTGGAGATGTCTCCATTCGAAGCTTTGTATGGGAGGCAGTGTAGAACCCCCTCTCCTATGGAATCAAGTGGGCAAGCGCCAATTTTATGGACCTCATGTCATCAAGGAAGCTGAAGAAAAGGTGAAGCTCATCAGAGAGCGCTTAAGAGTAGCTCAGTCCCGGCAAAAGAGCTATGCCGATACTCATCGGCGAGACTTGTCTTTTGAAGTTGGAGATTTTGTGTACCTTAGGGTAACTCCACTCAAAGGAGTTAGGAGATTCCGAACCAGAGGGAAGCTAGCTCCAAGATTTGTTGGGCCATACAAGATATTGGCAAGACAAGGTGAAATGGCTTATAAGATTGAGCTGCCTACTTCTCTATCGGCAGTACACAACACATTCCATGTGTCACAATTGAGGAAATGCCTTCGAGTACTTGAAGACCACACCCTATTGGAAAGCATTGATCTGCAAGAAGACCTCACTTATGTGGAGAAACCAATCAAAATTTTGGATGTCATGGAGCGTGTCACCAGGAGCAGGATCCTTCGAACCTACAAAGTGTAGTGGAGTCACCACCCAGAGAGTGAAGGCACATGGGAAAAGGAAGAAGACCTTAAAGCAAACTATCCATACCTATTTCCTGACCATGCTTGAATCTTGGGGTCGAGATTCCCTTAAGGCGGGTAGGTTTGTGACACCCTGATTTTTTAGAGCCTTTTTAAAATTTTCAAAATAAAAAGAACCATTTTGTTTTGATGAGAATTCAAAGCTTAACTTGAAATTTCATAATGGATTTAAGTTGACTAACTCAAACTTCAACTAAAATTTCCTGGAAGATTTGTTGAGTTGTTGGAGTTTTGAGGCTCTTCCCTTTTCTGTCCGTCATTTGCCTATCTCTGGACCAGACCTCCCTTCGTCTGGGATCTAATGATCCAGATCTCCCCTTCGTTTGGATCCAAAGGTCCGGACCTTCTTTGTGTTGTCCTCCTCTGGTCCAGACCTCCTTGGGTCTAGACCTCCCTGGGTCCAATTCTCCCTCTCGGGTTTTCTTTGGCTTACAACCTCCCCAAGCCTACGCCACCCTCATGTTCATCTGAGTTCCTTTGGAACCCTGTTGAAGCTTTTTGTGTTTACTTGGACTTTCCTTCGTGCTTGTATCCTTGAAACCCTTTTCTGAAGGTTCTCTTCGGCACCAACTCGGTAGTACCGCCCGCACCTTGCGGTGCTAGCGCTTCTTAGGACCTCCCCTTACCTTTACTTGGACCTCTCCATGTCCTCTAGGACCTCCCCTTACCTTTATTGGACCTCCCCGTGTCGTTCAGGACCTCCGCAGGTCCTCTAGGATCTCCTCCCTATCTATTTTCACCTCTATCGAATGTGAGTCGTCCGATTTGCATTGGGCGGTTCGATCTTGGTCAGACGTTCAGATGGTCCGAATGTCTCACCCTCCCAGAGCCTTAGATCATTCTGGGCGGTCCGATCGAAATCCAGCGGCCCCGACCTCCCTCCTTGAAGATCTGGACGTTAAGACCTCACCCTTGGAGATCTTAACCGTCCAGACCTCCTCCTTGAAGATCTGGACTGTTAAGACCACCCCCTTGGAGATCTTAACCGTCCAGACCTCCTCCATGTAAATTTGGACCGTTAAGACCTCCCCCTTAGAGATCTTAACCGTCCAGGCCTCCTCCTTGTAAATCTGAACCGTTAAGACCTCCTCCTTGGAGATCTTAACCGTCCAGACCTCCTCCTTGTAAATCTGGACCGTTAAGACCTCCCCCTTGGAGATCTTAACCGTCTAGACCTCCTACTTAAAGATCTGGATGTTAAGACCTCCCCCTTGGAGATCTTAACCATCCAGACCTCCTCCTTGTAAATCTGGACCGTTAAGACCTCCCCCTTGGAGATCTTAACTGTCCAGACCTCCTCCTTGTAAATCTGGACCGTTAAGACCTCCCCCTTGGAGATCTTAACAATCCAGACCTCCTCCTTGAAGATCTGGACCATTAAGACCTCTCCCTTGGAGATCTTAACCATCCAGACCCCCTCCTTGTAGATCTGGACGTTAAGACCTCCTCCTTGGAGATCTTAACCGTCCAGACCTCCTCCCTTGAAGATCTGGCCATCAAGACCTCCTCCTTTGGAGATCTTGGCCGTCCATACCTCCCCCTTTTTGGCAGATCCGATCGTTAGGACCTCCCCTTGGAGATCCTAACCGTTCAGACCTCCCCTGAATTTGATCCCACGGCCCTGACCTCCCTTGCGGGTGAGGATCTCCTTTTACCTTTGCAGACCTCCCCGTTTGTAATTGATCTTGACCGTTGGACCTCCCTTCCGGAGATCCAACCGCCTAGAACTCCTTTGCAGGTGAGGATCTCCCCTTACCCTTGCAGACCTCCCCGTTTGCATTTGATCTTGACCGTTGGACCTCCCTTTTTGGGAGATCCAACCGTCAGGACCTCCCCTGTGGGTGAGGATCTCCCCTTGTTCACTGCAAGACCTCCTCAATGTCTTCGCAGGACCTCCTCTGCGGGTCTTAGCTGCCCCCACTGGTCTGTCACACCCAGTTTTTCTTTACCTTTGACTGTGTCCTTGTGTAAGGAAGTCTTCACCGTATTTAATGCATGTTGTATCACATTAAATTCACTCACTTTTGCAGTACTCATGTCATACTATTGTCTCATTCCTTGCCTACTCCTATTGTCCTCTTTACCAACTCTTGAGGACCCATATCCTGGGTCATGTGCATTGGCTCTAACTATATATAGCTTGGGTAGTCCTTCTTTCTCACTTTCTTCTCCATTCCTCCTCTCTGTCTCAACCGAGCATACCTTAGACCTCCCTCCAAGTTCTTGGACCTCCTCTCTTGAGTCCGAGGACCTCTCTAGCGAGCTCCTTGGATCTCCTCTTGACCTCCCAACCTCTCTGTTGGTTTTGTATTTAAGTTTATTTGGAGTTCTTTGGATCTTGTTTGAGCTTTATTTGAATATTTGGTTTTCATTGTGTAGATTGTCGAGACCGTGAGGAGCTCGAGTTCTGTGAAGGGGAAGAAGAAGTTCAATATTGTGAGCAAGGCAAGTTACACACTTGATCATGTTGCACCCAATACTTCAAATTACTTATGTCGATTTCAAGAATGTATGCATGCTTATTTCACTAAGTTATATCAATGCCCAACTTTCAGTTCATAGTTATGCCTAATGCTTAGTATGACCACTGTCCATATTGAATCAACCTCATTGTCACCCTAGATAAAATCTGGTTCTTGCAATAGTGAGGACCCGAGGCTTTTGAAAAATGGAATGCTTAGTCTTGCTTAGACCAAAATCTTGATTTGGGAGTTCTGGCCAAAAATATCACTTGTTCAAATAATTTGGGTCGTGACATTGGTGTGTCATGGAGATTTCGGCCATGACATTGGTGTGTCATGGGGTTTTCCAAATGGCCATGGCATTGGTGTCTCATGGGGGTTTTCAAAGGACTCGTGAAACTGGTTTTGGATATTTATCCAAACTGGGTTTGGGCGGGAAGCCATGTGACAGGAGGGTATCCTTCACCATCTTGGTGATGAATGTTATCCAACTGAAAATGGAATTTGCAAAAATGAATTTTAACTATTGTAACCTGCCTTGAAACTTAATACTTGTAATTGAAATAAAATTGGCTTAATGTAAATCAACCCTAATATGCTTTCCCTTGATATATCCCTATGCATGTTATTTTGTTAATTGACGGGTGTAACTTGCGAGCACGGTTGTTTTGTTCACTCTTGCTTGATTCATAAATTGAGCAGGTGAAGATTCCTATGATGATGAAGATGATCAAATCAATTAGGCTGCGCCCTCTAGCCAATCACCTGTGGTGTAATGGGTGGACACTGTCTTTTGTTTTCCGCTGCGTTTGTGTGCTCTCGGTTGCTAGAGCTTGTAAGCAACCCCTTGTAATCAAAACTCCTTTTGCTGTTAATAAAGTTTTGTGGATGTTTTTGCTGTCACTTGCTTCTTTGTGAGGCGGTCAATGATCCTTGGGGACCAGTTTGGATCGCGATGGACTTTAGGCTCATCCTCAAGCCCCACGACCTCCTCGGGTTGGCTCCTCTCGGACCTCCCTTGAGTAGTGCGTGGAGCTTGGGGAGGTCTGAGGTCCAACGACCTCCTCGGGTCGGGACCCAAGACCTCCGGGAGGTTCTATCGGACCTCTAGGGAGGTATGGAGGTCCTACCGTGTAGGACCGGAAAGGCGACTAGAGGGGGGGTGAATAGACGCTTTCTCTATTTTTCACCTCGATCGACCTCAACGCTACTTTCACTCCAATAGCTATAAAAGCTATGAAGATCTGTATACAGGCACAGCGGATCCTGTGTTGAGTCTGATCAAACCCCGAAGCAATAAATCACAAACAGCAGACTGCCCGAAACAAAATTCAGTTGCATCAATGAAAGAACCGCACAAGCAGAAGAAAAATCGGCTATCCACTGCAGCCGCTGCAAACTCTTACTTTTCTTGTCTGCTCGTCAAGCCACAAGCAGCCAGCCCGAGACTCCTCATTTTTCTTGGGCGCAAACAAGCCGAATAAGCAATTCTTCAAACAGGAATCAACAAGGTCATGTCACACACGTCAAAGAAGGTAACGAGAATAAACAAAACCAACACCAACCCACTGGGATCTGAATTTTTCTTGTCTACTGACAAGGATTAACACGCTGCCCAGGGGATTCAGTTTTAACAGAAGACAAGCAAACAAAAAGGTAAAAACAATACCAAACTGTCACTTGGTGGGAATTAACTTCAACAATTCACACGCATCAAAGGAAGCAGCCACAACCAACAAAACTGTGAATAGCCACCGATCTGTTTCTGTGGGGAGGACAACCCACCGCGCAGATGAACCAGATTTTTCGGGGCTACAGGAGCTCTGGTTTTTTGCAAGCACATCAAAGCGCCTCCACGAACTCCTTTCTCTGCCGGGGACAGGCCGCCGCCCAGGCTTCGCTGGAGCTCCCCTACAGCCGCACACACAGGACACCGAGTCGCATCAAGAAGGCAAACGTCCATCAAAAAGGAACTCGGATGCTACTGAAGACAGTCAACAAAAAAAAACAAACAGATCTAACATCAAATCATTCCGTGATGTAAACTCTTACACGCAAAAGAAACAAAATCAGCCATGACTGTAGCCGCCATCACAATCACCAATTTTCCAGGCAGCTCGCTGGTAGTCAAAACTGAAAGATTCGGTCTCAGCATTGAATAGCATCCAAAGCTAATTACATAAATGTAAACAGCAAATTTTCATCAAGTCGCATCAAAACAGGAGAACCAAACCACAAACTTCAAAGCAATAACGAAAGCAAAACAACAGCCGACGGAGGTTACATTTCTCGGGCTTCTCTGAGCGCTCTCCTTTTTCTCACGCTTCTGATGCGCGCCATAGAACTCCTCTCTACCGGCGGCACCAATTTTTGAGGCGCTCCACGCCAAGCAAGGCATGACAATAAAAGAAAACAAAAAGCAAACAGCCGACGGCCAGACACGGTTTCTACGGGCACATCAGGCCGCCGCCATGACCCGGTTTCAGATTTTTTTTGGGGAGCTACACAGGCCGCCGCCACAGGAGACCACTTTTCTATTCTCAAGCAGTACGTGTAGATTGATCCAGCGGCTCTCATCGTGTCGGCAAGTCTCTCCCATCCGGTTCCCACCGGACCACCTTGGCACTTGCACCGACCCCCGCACCGCTTGATCAACCAGTCGCACCGAACTGCCCGTTCGGTCATCCTTATCCATTCTGCGCCACGCTTGAGTCACTTGACCTCACCCGGCATCCATGATCATTCTGGACCTCAGCTCTCCAAGCTTAGTCCCGATCCTCCTCGCCGTTGATCGTCGTTGACCTGCAAGCCACCTGCACAGCAATAGATAAGCAAACACGAATCCGGGAACAAGTTCTTCACAACTTGACCCACGTTAGTGAAAACATGCATCATGCAACACATATGCACTATAGCCTATGAACTCAACCTATCCCAAAGCCAAATTCCCAAAATGGCTAAAGATCGACCTTTTAACTTTCTTGAAAAGCGCGTGAAACTTCAAACCAAAAGTAACATTGCCAATTGTTTCATCATCCTAAGATCATGGGCATATCCCCATGATATCCACAATCTCCCCCTTGATGAACACATTGTCAATTTCTCAGAAAATATAGTTTTATGGTTTGAAAAGAAAAATACTTGTAGTTTTCGCGCAAAGGCACAACTTGGTCCAAAAGCAAGAAAAAGCAAAGGAAATAACCAAGCTGGCTTCAGAATAGCATAAGCAAGTGAGATAAGGCAAAAGAAAGCACAAAAGCTTTAATTTCCAAAGAATCGACAAAATCTCACTTAGGTCCATATGAAAGAACAATTTTTCTATGTGACCTTTGATCATTGAGATGAAAAGCTCTAAAACAACATTTTTGACCAAACTTTCTCCCCCTTTGACAGTGGATTCATCAAGGTGCATGGAAGAAGATAGAGCATGAATGAAATGAAATGGCTGCAATTTTTAATTTTTAATTTTTTTGTTTTGTTTTTAACTTGAGAAAAAGGAGCCATGAAGATTATCCATGAAGACTGTACAAGTATTACACCAAGCCATATTATGTAAAGAAGCTATATTCAATCATGGCAAAATATATGCAGACCTGACTAAGGCCAAAAAGCAATAATCGAGATTAAATGAATCGACAACATGACAAGGTGCTCAAGATCATAGTTTAACTAAAGGTATCCAAAAATGAGTCAGGTCATGTCTATAAGCTAGATTGAGCCAGAACCTAGAAAAAGAGTCAAGTTTGAGTATTCAGATTTGAAACAATTTGATCAAGCATTTAGAATTTAGCACATTGAGCACTTTCTTTGAAAATGATTGGTTTTATCTTAGTAAAGCAAGTCTGGACTAGGAGCCATCCTGGCGCCTTCTAAGCTTCAACCAATTGCCAATTTGTTTTCTTAGCATTGTGCTAGATCTCAAGCCTCACTACGACCATCCCAAGCAACAAAAGCTTAAGAGAATAGTCTGGGTCATCCGAAACTCAATGGCAAGCCGTCTCATGAGAAAGAATTGGTGAGATCAGTTTTTTCGCACAGAAAAAGCTTATTTTTCATTTGCTTGACTTAAGAATTATCATAGCTCAATTTAAAACTCAAAATAAGTTCAAGACTCAATTAAGCCTATATGACATGGCATGAATTATGAGAGGATCACTACAGCAAAACTAGTCACAAGATCCAACAAGTCATAATATAATTCAGTTTGCTCACAGATAATAAAGCTAGCATGGCAAAAGCTAAGCTATACATAAAAAGCCACAAAAAAAAGTCTAGCAAACTAGCACAAGACATGGCAGGGTATAAAGTATGAAATCATGTCATAAATGGATAATAATCAAAGCTCCACAAGGTTATATTACAATGCAAGTTGCTGAATTGTAAAATGCATTATGATACAAATGAATGCAAAAGAGCAAACTCCCCTCAAAACAGGCCAAGAGGACTAACAACCCCCAACTCTCCCATAAAAGAAGCAAAAGCGAGAAGAATCAAGAGCCTTAGTGAAGATATCCGCAACCTGCTGCTCTGACTCAACAAAGTGAAGCACAACATCACCCTTCTCTACATGGTCTCTAAGAAAATGATATCTAACATCAATGCGCTTAGTCCTAGAATGTTGCACTAGGTTTTTAGCAATATTAATGGCGCTAGTGTTATCACAGAAAAGAGAAACACTACCCAAAGACAACCCATAGTCATGAGTAGACAAGATCTAGAGAACACGAGAGCAACTCTCATTTGCTGACTACATACTCGGCCTCGGCGATGGATCGTGCAATGAGGACTGTTTCCTAGATGACCAAGAGATAAGAGATGTGCCTAAGAAATGACAAGTGCGGAAGTACTCTTCCTATCCACTCTACACCCAAACAAAATCAAGCATCGAAAATGCTCGAATAGAGAGAGCAGAAGAAGAAGAATACCAAAGTCCAAAGTCAAGAGTGCCCTGAAGGTACCTGAATATGCGACGCACTGCTTGACGATGAGAAGCTCGAGGGGAAGCCTGAAATCAAGCGCACAGACACACAACAAACTGTATGTCCGGCCTCAACGCTGTGAGGTAGAGGAGGGAGCCTGTGGATATCATGGGGATATGCCCATGATCTTAGGATGATGAAACAATTGGCAATGTGGCTTTTGGTTTGAAGTTTCATGTCCAGAACGATCAAGGATGCGGGTGGTCGAGAGGACTCAAGCGTGGCGAGAATGGACAAGGATGATCGAGCAGGCGGTTCGGCTGTTGGTTGGATCAAGCGCGCGAGTCGTTGCAAGTGCTCGATGGTGCGGTGGGATCGGACGGAGAGACTTGACGACATGGAGCCGTTGATTAACCTACACGTGGCGAAGCAGGCGATTGCTTCAACTGGAATGGACTCGGTCTTTTGGAAAGGATCGAGAAGGGGTATTTTGGTAATTTTACCAAATACCATCTTGGTGACCTTTTGACTAAGCCGCGGCGCGGGTCGGCGCATGGTGAAGCGGTTTAGATCAATCGACGATGAAGACGGCGCTTTAATTTGCGTGCGTGTGTGTTTCGTTGATGTTGGGCCTTAATGGAAGCCCAT
Organism: Phyllostachys edulis; assembly: GCA_036346405.1. Taxonomy (NCBI): domain Eukaryota; kingdom Viridiplantae; phylum Streptophyta; class Magnoliopsida; order Poales; family Poaceae; genus Phyllostachys; species Phyllostachys edulis. The sequence continues at coordinate 89,353,842 of CM070549.1, read as the reverse complement.
TAGGTTTTTAGGGTTAGGGCTGCCCTATAAAAGGAATAGATGATGGGACATTAGGTTTTGATCTTTGCCAAGAAAAAGGGAGCTTTTGTGTGGCGGCTTGTATGCTTCACTGTAGTGCCCCAATATTCTTTGCCTTGAAAATTCTGAATTAGTGGCGGCCCTTGTGTCGAAAAAATGGGGCGGCGCTTTTGTCTGATAGAAACTAGTGCCCTGTTGAATCGTAAACCGAGAGCCTGTCTTTGCCTTTGCTCGATAGATCTGGTTGGCGTTCTTTGCTTTATCATTTCTCGATCTTTCTTGTCAAGCTGTGTTCTCCAATTTTGTTTATGCGTTGGAGTGTTGTTCTGTCCCATCTTGTTGGTGGAAGCTTTAGTCTTGATTAGTTTATTTGGATTGGCTCTGTTACTCCTTGCATCTTTGGTCGGATTCTTTGGTCTTCTTTGGCGTGTCTTTGTCTTGGCGTGTAGAAAAATCTGGCGCCTATATGTGTCCTCCATAAAACCCAGATCTGGGCGGCATACAGGCGCCCTAAAAAAATGCTTGGCGGCGACACATAGAGAGTGCTTTGTAGCGCCCTTGTAGCGCCAAGCAGAAAAACCGATTCCTGCCTTGGCTGCCTGAGTGAACCCGAGATCGATCTCGTTTTTTTTTGTTCGGCTGTTTTTATTTGATGTGACCGAGTCTTGGCAGCTGATCTTTGGCGAGACAACAACAAAAAAAGGGGGGGCTGTGGGTGTTGGCTGTTTGAGTGGCGCCCTGTTGCGGGTGAAGAACAACAAGTGTTGTTTGCTTTTTAATTACTTTGGCTGCTCTTTGATGCGCCGTTCTTGGTCCAGAGAAAAAGTTCCTTGGTGGCTCCGCACTATTTGGGGGAAAGGAGATGATCTAGGCGGCTGTTATGAATTGCTGATTCGATTTTTATAGAAGCAGCCGGCCCCTTTTGTTTCTTGCGCGTGTGTGTTTTATGGTGAGTTGGGTTGGCCGACGAGGTTCGGTTTGTTGAGGATTTGATCGCCCTGTTTGAGAGCTCCAGAGAAATCTTCTTGGCGGCAGCTTGTTCATCGCAGAAATAGGAGCCCAGGCCACAACAGTGCGTTGGTCTAGTTTTGCAATGAATTAATTTTTATTTATTGCCTTGGCTTGCATTCAATGATTCTACTCGCTATGAGTTGTGATTTTGGACATGTTGCGCGTGGCTTTGAAGAAAAGCAGGCGAGGCTGACTTTTAGATGTGAGGTTTGATTGGTGTCGCCCATAGCTCCCACAAGATCGAAATATTAGCGGTGGAGCGGTGACTGTCCTTCCTGAAAAAACTACAACCTAGGGCGGCTTGTTGGCGGATTAGTAGACACGAAGAGGATTCCCTAGTAGCGGCTTGTATCAGGAGAAAGCAGGAGCACTGCGATAGTTTTTTTGATTCCCATTTCCTTGACTCTTGCGTGAGATGAGATCGAGACTTGTTTTGGTTTGTGCATGACTAGCAAGAGAATATACAGAATCTTAATGCATCCATTTTTGTCCACGAGTTTTTGTTCTAGCCATTAATTTATTCCTAGTTAGTACTTCTTTGGTTTTTACTCGTGCTCTGCCTTGAGAGGATGCTTTGATTTTTGTGCTTGCGGTTGTGAGAGGTTTTTGGTCTTTTGCTTTGGGGTTTGATCGGATTCAACACAGGTCATCCGCTGTGCTTGTATACAGATCTTTATAGCTTTTATTGCTATTGGAGTGAAAGTAGTGTTGAGTTCGATCGAGGTGAAAAATAGAGAAAGCGTCTATTAACCCCCCCCCCTCTAGTCGCCTTTCCGGTCCTACAATTGGTATCAGAGCCAAGTTTGCTCTTTTGTGATCTTAACCGATCTTTGAGTATGGCGACAGATATGAGGACTTGTGAGCGTTTCCTTGTATCTTGTCGTGGTTCTTTTACCAATGGTGTTGGCCGTAACAAAATATTTGAATGTATGATAAGTGTAATGGCGATGGAGGAGGAAGTCTCCTGTGATATCTGTGGCAAATCCTTTTGTTTTGATTGTTCTAGTTTGTGAATGAGTCACTTTTGGAGCAGGAGAAGAAGCCCGATGACATATGCAATGACTTTTGAGGATGAACATGATGGAGAGGATTCGATGATGAGCTTTTTGATGATAGTGATGACTCTTATGAGGACGATCCCTACTTGAGCTAAGCAAGGTGAGCAAAGAAAAACTCATTAATGTCTTATATTCATATGATCTTAAATTGCTTGCTCTTAGGAAGAAAGTCAAATTGTTAGAAAAAGAGAAAGGTGATTTGTCTCATGAGCTTGCCAAATTGAAAATCTCCATGAATGCTTATGATTCATTGCTTGTAGACATGAAGAACCTGAATAACTCTCTTGCATGCCTAAAATCTGAAAATGAAATTTTGAAATCAAATGTTTCTATGCCTTGTGATTCTTGTATTGCCTTACATCATGAACTTGACAATGCTAAGTTAGAAATAGGCAATCTTAGTTCTATGGCTAGAAATGATTGTGATTCTTGTGTAGGCATGCTTGCTGAAATTGAGAAGCTTAAATTGACTAATTCCATGCATCTTGAGCAATTAGAAAATGCTAGGGCTGAGATTATTGAAATTGAAGCTAGGCCTTGTAGCATGTGCTTAGAACATGAAAAATTGCTTAAGGATGGTTTAGTCTCTTGCAAGAATTGTGCTTGTTTAGAAACTGAAATTGATGCTTTGAACTACATGCTTAATTCGAAAGCATCATTAATTTCTTGCACATCTTGCATTTCATTGAAGTGCGAGGTTGAGTCTTTGCGCGATGATATGAGCGCCAAATCTTGTGACTCTTGTATTTGCCTTCACTCCGAGATTGATGTTTTTAAGATTTCTCTTGCATCTTTGCATTCGGAGTTGGAGTCTTTTTGTGCTAAACGTGAGTCACTTGATGTTGGTTTTTGTGGCATCGCTTTGGATAGCTCTTCTTTGGTGAGTTCGACTCTCACAGACTTTTCTTGTGTTGTCCAACGGATTTCAAAAGACAAATGTGCTTCTTTCTCAAATGGTACTAAATCTTCAAAAAGGAAGTACCATTGCATATTTTGTAAGAAGAATGGACACACTCTTGGGTTTTGCTTTCGCCGTTTGAAACATGAGCGTCGAGTGCGTCATCGTACCTCTAGGAACACACATAGCCTTTCTCATGGCATGTGTAGGTCTAGTATCGATACGAGGACGAGTCATGATGCTAGTTCTTCCAGGACTTCTTCTTTGAGCCATAATGGTGCTTCGTCCTCTCGGACCGTGTCTACTAGTAGACCTTTACACCATTGCTCATTTTGTGGGAAGAATGGACATCATGTAGATTTTTGTTTCCGGCGTGCAAAACTGTTACGTCGAGCTCATGCTTCTAAGTCTCCTAGTGGGCATAGTCTTTCTCATGACATGCACACTAAAGAGCCAAGCACGAAGACTCGCTTTGTTGATGGCTTCTTTGACACCTTTTCTAGTGGTGTCGGACAGCACCGTGGACATGGTTTGTGTGGTTTTGGTCCACGAGCTGCCCCGAGGCAGGATTTCCGCCGTTGTCCAAGAGGTGGACCTCGTTTTGTTCATCGAGGTACTCACTCACGGCGTGGTTGTGTGAGTTTCTTTGATGCTTCTGTTGGTTCTCATCATGGTGCTTTCAAGCAAGGCTATCGCCGCTTTCCTAGAGATGGACCTCGTTTTCCTCATCGAGTTGTCCACTCGCGGCATGCCTTCAAGGATGAGATTGGATCTTCTTGCATGGACCATCATTTGCATCATGCTAACTCACATAATGTTTCGACTGCTTCTGGTGGTGGTGTGTCCAAGGTTTGGGTTCCCAAGCATTCGTTCTCTAACCCTTCGGGACCCAAGACTCGGACACCTTGCCTTTCTCATGTGTAGGTACCAAGAACGCGGGTTGGAGAACATGGACTTAAAGGATTCTGATCTTTTGCTTCATTACTTGATCGAGACACTTGATGGTTCTCCACCTCAATGATGGCCTCCAAGAGGCATGTACTTTCATGATTGGTGCTCTCACATGTCTGGTGAGCTATCTTATACCTTCATGCCCTTATCTTCATGATTATTCATACTTGGCATGTTGTGCTTGCTTTGTGCTCACTTGTACCTTATTGGCATGTGTTACTCTTGTGATATCCTTTATCATGCCTTTACCTTGCTTATGTATCCATGTATTAGATTGTTATTTATTACTTCCATGGTTATATGAGCTTGGTTTTGTCTTCAAGAGCTTGTACTGATTTCATACATTAATCATATTGCTCTTGTTGATTTTTGTCTTATGTATCCACTTGTTCACTTGATATCCATGTTAGCATTCATCATTCATGCTTTGTTCTAAAATGCTTTATGCTTACATGGTTATTGTGCTTTACTGTTAATTGTGGATGCATGAGTCTTGCCATAGCTTTCACTAGCTTGCTTTCGACTGTATATATGATGGGTGATATGCTATGTGCTTGTTTGCTTGCTCCTATGCCTTATTGTGGATTAAGGATAGTTTGAGCTTTATCATATCTTGGATAGCATGTGCTGAAATTGTCTTGTCTATCTCCATGCTCATGTCTTAAATTATTGATTATATGCTTTTATGAGTTTTGGATCATTTGCTGCTATCCTTGCTAGTCATGTGTCTTGGTACTGTTTCCCTAGATATTGTTTCACTAACCCAGTACCAAGGCATAGACTTTTCTGTCTCTTTTTGGTGTAGTCTTTCAGCTGAGAAGAAGAACATGTGGTCCAACAAGTGTTATCACCTCAAGCAGTTGGTTCTTCTTCATTTGTGCCTTCATGCTGGCTATCACTTCTCGGAGACGAAGGAATTTGAGATGAGGATGATGGGTGAGCGCAACTACCTTCTGAAGCTTCAAGGAATGGATCTTCATCCATCATGACTACATCTCACTGCCAAGCAGTGCGACTTAGGTTCGAGCTTCTATACCCTACATTTGTGTATGGTATCCCTAGTCTACCTTGCATAGCATTTGGGTTTGTTGTGTTCAGGGTAGATAGGAGGCTCTGTTCTAGCACGTGTCTTTTCTAGGCACTCTTCTTATCCCATGATTTGCTAGGATGCATTCTTCTCACAGCCTAGGTCGAGCTTGTCTCCCAATCACTAGTGTTAGCAGGTTTTTGAGTTGCCTGTAAGATTTTTAGTGTTGGTGTTTCGCTCCCTAGCTTTTTGAGTTGCTGTTCCTAGAGATCGTGTGGCGTTTGAGGTCTTTGTGCTAGTTTTTGTGGAGTTCAAGGCCTTTTTGGCAGATTTCCCCTCAAAGCTTTTTGACCCAACAAGGTTTGCCACCTTGAGATGCGAGTTAGGGATAATTTATCCCTATGGGTTGGTTTGAGGGGGAGTTGGTTCTTTTCCGAACTTTCTTAGTTCTTTTGAACCTTTTACATTCATCTGAACTTTCCTTGTTCATTTGAACTTTTGTGGATCTTTTCGATACCTTCTTCAAGTGGTATCTTCTTTGGATCTTTTTGATCCTTGTGATCTTTTTAGGCTTTTAAGTCTTTTGTGCATCTCATTGTATCATATTGCATACAAATGAAAAATCCAAAAAGATGCATTGTATTATAAGCTTTACCGCTTCTTTCTTTTAATTAATGAAGCTTTGCTTATTACCCTATTGAGCTTTAGTATTTCAATTCTTGCTCAAGATTGTGTTTAGTTCTTTGACTTGCTAGAATTATCATGCTTTAACATGTGCAGCAATGTCTTTGCTAATTGAGCTAGAACTTTTAAATAACTTGAACTGAAAATTGCAATTTATGGATCTTTTAGCTAGTTGCACAATTAGTGATCCTTTTGTGACATTGGCCCTGTCAAAATTGCTTTGTTAGCCCTGGAATCTAGAATCGAACATTTTTGAGCTTTCAGTTCATTAAAGAATCTAAAATAGCCCATGTGCAAAATGAAAAATGATCTCTTTTGTGCGAAAAAACTGATCTCACCAATTCTTTCTCATGAGACGACTTGCCATTGTACTAGGCATGAACTCAGGGGGAGTTTTGGATGACCTAGACCACTCTTTTAAACTTTTGTTACTTGGGATGGTCGTAGTGAGGCTTGAGATCTAGCACATGGCTAAAAAGCAAATTGTCAAAATTGGTTGAAGCTTAGGAAGATATTGTGGATGGCTCCTAGTCCAGGATCTTCTTTTCTAAGATAGATTTTTAATCAACTTGAATATTCATTACAAATGAAAAATAGTTGAAAATTTGGGCTTTTGACAAAACTTGAGCAAAATGATTCAATTCATGACTTTTTGTCTCTAAGATGGTCTTTGCTAGTTTCTGGATCTCACGATGACATTCTAATATGGCCATTATCACTTTAGGATAACTGTTGTTGAACTTGCTAATTTTGAAGCGTTGCTTAATTTTATCCAACAACTTGTGATATTTTGAGCTCATTAGCCTAGCTTTGCTATATATGTCTTAACATGATCTTACTAGCTTTGTCAGGCTTGTTGTATCTTGAGTAATGGTAGAAATGCTAGCCTGTTCAATTGAGTAATCTCCAAAGCTTCTTTTACCTAAAAATTGAAAAATCAAAACTAAAATGAAGCCACCCCATTGCATTTCATGCATGCTCTTTCTTTTGCTTCTTCCTTGCTTGTGCATTTGTCATCTCTGGATGAGAGGAAGGGATTATTCCTTGATGAATCCATTGTCAAAGGGAGAGAAGATATAGCGAAAATGTAATGTTAATAAAGAGCTTGTTGGTTATAGGGGAGAAGTTTTGTAAGGGGGAGAAATGGAGAAATTGAAATATCATTTTCTCTCTTTTAAATTGATGATCATAGTGAGGGGGAGTATTCATATTGCATTCTTTTGGTCTTATTGCCTTTTCTGAACTTGAATTGCAAATCTTGAAGACTCACAATGATCTAAGGTCAAATAGAAAAATTGTTCTTTCATATGGACCTTAAGTGAGATTTTTGTCGATTATCTGGAATTGGAAGCTTTCTTACTTTCTCTTGCTGTATCTCACGTGCCTATGCTATTCTGGAGCCAACTTGGTCATTTCCATTGCTTTCTCTTGCTAATAGACCAAGTTGTGCCTTTGTGCGAAAACTGCGAGTATTTTACTTTTTCAAACCACAAACTTACATTTTCTGAGAGATTGCCAATGTGTTCATCAAGGGGGAGATTGTGGATATCATGGGGATATGCCCATGATCTTAGGATGATGAAACAATTGGCAATGTGGCTTTTGGTTTGAAGTTTCATGTGTTTTCGACAAAGTTTCAGATCTGTCAGGTCAGCGGCGGTCTGACCGTCTTTTGTGCTGAATGTTCTTATAAGTTATGAATTGATTTTGGGATAGGTCATATCCACATGTGTTAATGCATATGTGTTGCATATTGCATGTTTTCACTAACGTGGGTCAAGTTGTGAAGAACTGTTCCCGGATTCGTGTTTGCTTGTCTATTCTTTGCGGGTAGCTTGCGTGTCAATGGCGAACACGGCGAGGTGGATCGAGACTAAGCTTGGAGAGCTGAGGTCGAAACGATCAAGGATGCGGGTGAGGTCAAAGGACTCAAGCGTGGGCGAGAATGGACAAGGATGACCGAGCAGGCGGTTCGGTCTGTTGGTTGGATCAAGCGGCGCGAGTCGTTACAAGTGCTCGATGGTGCGGTGGGATCGGACGGAGAGACTTGACGACATGGAGCCGTTGATTAACCTACACGTGGCGAAGCAGGCGATTGCTTCAACTGGAATGGACTCGGTCTTTTGGAAAGGATCGAGAAGGGGTATTTTGGTAATTTTACCAAATACCATCTTGGTGACCTTTGACTAAGCGGCGTGGTCGGCGCATGGTGAAGCGGTTTAGATCAATCGACGATGAAGACGGCGCTTTAATTTGCGTGCGTGTGTGTTCCGTTGATGTTGGGCCTTAATGGAAGCCCATTAGGTTTTTAGGGTTAGGGCTGCCCTATAAAAGGAATAGATGATGGGACATTAGGTTTTGATGCTGCCAAGAGAAAAAGGGGAGCTTTTGTGTGGCGGCTTGTATGCCTGCCTGTAGTGCCCCCAATATTGCTGCCTTGAAAATTCTGAATTAGTGGCGGCGACCTTGTGTCCAGAAAAATGGGGCAGCGCTTTTGTCCTGATAGAAACTAGTGCCCCTGTTGAATCAGAAACCGAGCCCTGTGCTGCCTTTGCTCGATAGATCCTGGTTGGCGTTTGCTGCTTTATCATTTCTCTGATCTTTCTTGTCAACTGTGTTCTCCAATTTTGTTTATGCGTTGGAGTGTTGTTCCTGTCCGATCTTGTTGGCTGGAAGCTTTGAGTACTGATTAGTTTATTTGGATTGGCTCCTGTTACTCCTTGCATGCTGGTCGGATTCTTTGGTCTTCTTTGCGGCGTGTCTTTGTCTTGGCGTGTAGAAAAATCTGGCCTTTGTATGTGTCCTCATAAAACCAGATCTGGACAAGCATACAGGCGCCCTAAAGAAATGCTTGGCGGCGACCTGTAGAGTGCTTTGTAGCGCCCTTGTAGCGCCAAGCAGAAAAACCGATTCCTGCCTTGGCTGCCTGAGTGAACCCGAGATCGATCTCGTTTTTTTTTGTTCGGTTGTTTTTATTTGATGTGACCGAGTCTTGGCTGCTGATCTTTGGCGAGACAACAACAAAAAAAGGGGGGGCTGTGGGTGTTGGCTGTTTGAGTGGCGCCCTGTTGCGGGTGAAGAACAACAGGTGCTGCTTGGTTTTTAATTACTTTGGCTGCTCTTTGATGCGCCGTTCTTGGTCCAGAGAAAAAGTTCCTTGGTGGCTCCGCACTATTTGGGGGAAAGGAGATGATCTAGGCGGTACTACAATTCTTGATTCGATTTTTATAGAAGCGATCGGCCTTTGTTTCTTCTTGGCGTGTGTGTTTTATGGTGAGTTGGGTTGGCCGACGAGGTTCGGTTTGTTGAGGATTTGATCGCCTGTTTGAGAACTCGGAGAAATCTTCTTGGCGGCAGCTTGTTCATCGCGAAATAGGGCCAGACCAGCGGTCGTTGGTCGGTTTTGCAATGAATTAATTTTTATTTATTGCCTTGGCTTGCATTCAATGATTCTACTCATTGTGAGTTGTGATTTTGGACATGTTGCGTGGCTTTGAAGAAAGCAGGCGGTGACTTTTAGATGTGAGGTTTGATTGGTGTCGCCCATAGCTCCCACAAGATCTAGAAATATTAGCGGTTGGGCCATGGCACTGTCCTCCCTGAAGAAACTACAACCTAGGGCGGCTTGTTGGCGGATTAGTAGACCTGAAGAGGATTCCCTAGTAGCGGCTTGTATCAGGAGAAAGCAGGAGCACTGCGATAGCTGTTTTTGATTCCCATTTCCTTGACTCTTGCGTGAGATGAGATCAGAGACTTGTTTTGGTTGGTGTATGACTAGCAAGAGAATATACAGAATCTTAATGCATCCATTTTTGTCCACGAGTTTTTGTTCTAGCCATTAATTTATTCCTAGTTAGTACTTCTTTGGTTTTTACTCGTGCTCTGCCTTGAGAGGATGCTTTGATTTTTGTGCTTGCAATTGTGAGAGGTTTTTGGTCTTTTGCTTTGGGGTTTGATCGGATTCAACACAGGTCATCCATTTGTGCTGTATCTGATCTTCATAGCTTTTATTGCTATTGGAGTGAAAGTAGTGTTGAGTTCGATCGAGGTGAAAAATAGAGAAAGCGTCTATTCACCCCCCCTCTAGTCGCCTTTCCGGTCCTATAGAGCCGATCATGCTGCGGTACTCCTTCTGGTCCACGGGCTCTCCATCCTCATCAGGGTCCAGCACGGTGGTCGTGGCAATGGGAGTAGACATTGGCCTACTACTTCCCATGTCAAAGTGCCGAAGAAGGTCCTTTGTATACTTACTTTGATGAATGAAGGTGCCTTCTTTCAGTTGCTTGACTTGAAGACCAAGGAAGAAGGTCAATTCGTCCATCATGCTCATCTCGAACTCCCTGCTCATAGAATCTAAAAATCTGGACACCAAAGCATGAGAGGAACCACCGAATATAATGTCATCCACATAAATCTGAACCATCAAAAAGTCATTGCCATGCCTGAGAGAGAACAAAGTTTTATCAACCATTCCCATTTTAAAATCATTTTTGAGCAAGAAACTCTTAAGCCTATCATACCAAGCTCTAGGGGCTTGCTTCAATCCATACAAGGCTTTGGAGAGTTTAAAAACATGGTTTGGAAACTTAGGATTTTCAAAACCAGGTGATTGCTTGACAAAGACCTCTTCTTCTATGAAGCCATTCAGAAAAGCACTTTTGACATCCATTTGAAATAGCTTGAAGCCCTTGGATGCATAAATGCTAGCAAAATCGAATGGCTTCCAATCTAGCTCTGAGAGCAAAGGTCTCCTCAAAGTCTAAGCCCTCTACTTAGGAATACCCTTGTGCTACAAGTCTAGCCTTATTGCGAACTACCAACCCATCATCACTTTGCTTATTTTTAAAAACCCATTTTGTTCCAATTACATTATGATTAGGTGGAGGCTCAACTAAGGTCCAGACTTTGTTTCTTTCAAAGTTTTCAAGTTCTTCATGCATGGCATTGACCCAAGAGGCATCAGAAAGAGCATGGGTGACATCTCGGGGTTCAAAAGAAGCAACAAAAGCAGAATGTGCATGGGAATCGGGAGAAATGAACTCAAGCGAGTGACTCGCTCATGAAGATCTCCAATCATCTGCTCGGTGGATCTTTGTCCTTGAATCTGAAGAGGAGCTCTGGTCTTTGAAGTGGCCTCTACCTCATGATTTGTGGAGGTAGGAGCAGAGCCACTCGATCGTCGGTGAAGGTAGGATGAAATTTGCTCATCTGAAGGTGGTGTAGTGGAAGCGGGCTCTCCAACCAAGTCGGAAGGGACTTGAGGATAGATTGGGTCCTCATCCTCAGAGTCATCATCGACAAAGATGCTCTCAGAAACCTGTGTACCTGCATCATCGGGTCTAGTACGGGACTAGCCTCATCAAAAGTGACTTCGCAAGTCTCAACAACTTTGTTAGTGTCAAAATTAAATACACGATAGCCACGAGAATGAGCAGGATATCCAAGAAATATGCCATCAGAACATCTAGATTCAAATTTATCAAGGTTGCCATGTTTAAGAATGAAGCATTTGTAACCAAAAATCTTGAAATGAGAAACTTTGGGCTTATGACCAAATCTGAGCTCATAAGAAGTCTTACCAATCACAGATCTCAAGAAAACCCTATTAAAAATATAACATGCGATGAGAGATCGCCTCAGCCCAAAACCTCCTAGGTGTGGAATGCTCATCTAGCATGGTCCTCGCCATCTCTACAAGGGTCCTGTTCTTCCTCTCCACTACTCCATTCTGCTGGGGAACTCTAGGTGATGAAAACTAGTGCTCTAGCCCCCTATCAGAACAGAAAGTGGCAAAGGAAGAATTCTTGAATTCTGTCCCATCGTTACTCCTAATAGCTCTCAAAGCTCCAGGAAGCTCAACAGCAAGTCTAAGGACCAACTCTCTAAAGAAGCCAAATGCCTCAACCTTAGACACTAGAAAGTAAACCCATGAATACCTGGAGTAATCATCCACAATCACAAGCATATACCATTTCCCACCGGCTGACTGAACTCTAGAAGGACCAACAGTGTCTAAGTGCAGGAGCTGACTAGGTCCATCTGTCATCACTAAGGTAAGAGGTGGATGAGAAGCAGAAACCATCTTACCATGTCTACAGGGTGAGCAAACAAGGTCTCTAACTGCCTTTAGCCTAGGCAACCCTCTAATCAAATCCTTGCTACTGACTCTAGTCAAGTGATCGAAGCCTATGTGTCCAAGCCTACGATGCCACAGAACTAGATCATGGGAGTCAGAAGCTACAAGACACCTAGGGCTAGAAGCAGAAGAGATACAGAAATTAGCACAAAAGATCCTCTCAAACCTGGATATCTTAAAGACAAGCTCACCAGAGGAATCTATAACCCTGTACTCACCACTCTTAAATCTCACCTCTAGACCCTCATCAAGCAGCTGAGAAACAGATAGCAGATTATACCTCAGCTTACTTACCAAAGCGACGTCCTTGAGCATGAATTTGTTATTGATCGCCTTTGTGCCCTTTGGCATCACGGTCCCAGAGAAGCATCCCCAAATGTGATCAATTCATTGCGGATGCGTGTGAGGGAGGAGAACCATCTAGAATCTCCAGTCATGTGTTGAGAACAACCGGAGTCAACAAGCCATATGTCCTCCTTCCTCGCACGACGGACCTACAAAGAACAAACAGGAAACATCTGTGCCTCAGTACTGGGGTTAGTGATAAAAGACTTGGGAATCCAGTACTGAGTCACACGATGCTTGGGCAAAGCAGTAGAAGCAGCAGTAAAATGGTTAGGGGCAAAATCATAAGAATGCACACGAGAACCACCTAGTCCTCTCCGAATCGACCTACCAAAAGGTCGGTACTCCCCCTGTCTAGATGCTACCCGTGGTCTCTCCTCACGATGTCCTAACCCAAAGCGCTGCCTAGAACCACCAAAGGAGTCAAAGAAGTCCTCTACGAACCTAGGCCTATGTCTAGCAGGAAAAACAGGCTGCCTAGCTCTAGAGACTACAACAGGTGAAGGGACTCCTCTAATGGTTCTCAAGTTACTCATCCTCTCCTTCCTCTCAATCTTGGCTCTACGGAAGCAGAACTCAACAATGTGACCATTCTTCTTGCAGAAGGTGCAATGGTACTTGACCTTTTAAAGGGTCTGACCTGATGAAGTAGAAGCACCTATCTTGCTAGAAGTGGTTTGGGCAAAACCGGTGATTTGAAGACTATCTTGGATGGCTTAGGGGTTCTACCTCAAACAGACCACTCTCAACAGCTCTAACAACCTTAGGTGGATGGTTCTTGGTATGCTCTAGGGAATCAAATCCTAGGCCTCTATTATTCATACTCACCTTAGATTTGTCAAGAATCATGTTGAGGTTCTTCTTCCCACCAATAAATCTCTCAAGAGTCTCTTTAAGGTAGTCATTTTGTTTAGCTAGATCATAACAAGAAGCACACTTATTTGACATGCTAGCCCTATCATATTTTTCCTTATAATGAGCTACCTCGGCTTTCAAAGCCTCACAAGACACACAATAATTATCTCTAATCCTATCCAACTACTCTTTGAACTTAACTCTAAAAGCTTCTTGTATCTTATCTACATTATGCCCAATCTCAATGCAAAGATCACAAGAATTAGAGTCAAAAACTTTCTTGGAAGCATTCATGGACATGGATTGTTCAATTTTAGCCTTTTCTTCTAGTGTCTTGTTTAAAGCATCATTCTCAAGTGTGAGTTTAACACAGTTTTCACATGAAGCAGCTTTTAGAGTAAAGAATCATTTAGGACATCTCCTTCATTTTAATCTTATTTTTCTCACAATGAGAGCGAGTGTGACTAGGATCAAATTTCTGCAATTCTTCTATAGTGCTATTCAATTTTAATTCAAGTAAAGCGCAATTTGAACAAGGTAAAGGAATAGCATCTACAGTAATCACATCAAGAGCAATGGCATTCATGCAAGCAGGACTAGACTTGGGGGATTCTAGTTCATCAAGAGCATCTTTCAATTGAGTCACAACAGAGGAATAAGCAGATTTCAGATTGATCAATTCATTTTGCAAGCTAGAGAAAGAGTCACAAATATCAACAGGATTAACAGATTTAAGCCTAACAACCTCTAAGTTCAGATCATCAATCATGTTGTCTTGTCTCTTAATCAATTTAGCTTGCTTCTTCAAATTATGTTCAGCAATGACCAAAGCACGCTTCATATCGACAAGTGAGGACATACCTCATCCGGATCCTTTGAAAATTAAATGCGTCATTGAAGGAGTCGACGTCGTTGCTACCCTTGGCCATGAAACATATGCCGGTAAAGTCCTGAGCCTTCTTCTTGCCATGGGTGTCATCCTCGTCGTCCTCCGTCTCCGAGTCCACATCGCTCATGTCAACAGTCTCTAGAGCGGCAAGGACCCGGCTGACGAACTTGCGATAGTTGGTCTTCTTGGGTTTCGCATCCTTAGCTTGAGGACGTCTCCGAGTGTCCTTTACCTCCTTGCCCTTCAGCTTGGGGCACTTGGAGCGAATGTGGTTTGGCTCACCACACTCAAAGCAAGTGATAGGGGCACCTCTCCTCCTGTTCCTCACCTTGTTGTACACTCTCGAGAATTTTGTGGATAGGAGGGCTAAATCATCCTCAGGTAGCCTCTCTAGCTGCTCATCGGTCAAAGAATGTAAAGCGGACAAAGAAAAGCCAGATGAGCCAAAATCAAATGAATCAGACGAGCTACCCTTAGATGGGTCGACCACCAAAGCCATCGACTCTGTCTTGGGAGGCGAGATGAAATCAATCTCATCGTCTTCAACACGGAGTAAAGCTTATCCATGGTAAGCTCACTCATGTGATGTTGTCATTGATGGATGTGATCTTCATCCCCAGACCTTCACATCAAGAGCACCCAAAAGCTGGCGTGCATTCTCAGACTTAGTGAAAACAAGATCAACAGCACGAAGATCATAAAGAATCTTGGAGAATCTCCCCCACAGCTCATCTAAAGACTCACCAGGTCTTTGCTCGATCTTTGAGTATTCTTTCTTGAGTTGGTTCTGTCTCACTTCCTTGATCGCAGTCGAACCCTCGTGGTAGTCACAAAGGGTCCTCCAGATCTCGTGAGCAAACCTCAAATGAGCCACGCGCTCAAACTCAGATCGACTAAGACCTTGGATCAGAAAGTTCCGAGCCTTGCTGTTAGCCTCAACATCTGGATTGATCACATCGTCATTGGCTGGCACGACATATGGATTTTTGACCTTAAGCCAAATAGCGTGCCCTTGAGCCTCGATGTAGGCATGCATGCGTACCTTCCAGTAAGCAAAATCAACTCCATCAAAAACAGGTGGTTTGGTTGAATACTTGTTAGTCGCCATGGCTTTAAAGACCGGTTAAGATCTATGAGAAGAGCCAACCGAGCTCTGATACCAATTGTAGGACCGGAAAGACGACTAGAGGGGGGGTGAATAGACGCTTTCTCTATTTTTCACCTCGATCGACCTCAACACTACTTTCACTACAATAGCTATAAAAGCTATGAAGATCTGTATACAGGCACAGCGGATCCTGTGTTGAGTTTGATCAAACCCCGAAGCAATAAATCTCAAACAGCAGACTGCCCGAAACAAAATTCAGTTGCATCAATGAAAGAACCGCACAAGCAGAAGAAAAATCGGCTATCCACTGCAGCCGCTGCAAACTCTTACTTTTCTTGTCTGCTCGTCAAGCCACAAGCAGCCAGCCCGAGACTCCTCATTTTTCTTGGGCGCAAACAAGCCGAATAAACAATTCTTCAAACAGGAATCAACAAGGTCATGTCACACACATCAAAGAAGGTAACGAGAATAAACAAAACCAACACCAACCCACTGGGATCTGAATTTTTCTTGTCTACTGACAAGGATTAACACGTTGCCCAGGGGATTCGGTTTTAACAGAAGACAAGCAAACAAAAAGGTAAAAACAATACCAAACTGTCACTTGGTGGGAATTAACTTCAATAATTCACACGCATCAAAGGAAGCAGCCACAACCAACAAAACTGTGAATAGCCACCGATCTGTTTCTGCGGGGAGGACAACCTGCCGTGCAGATGAACCAGATTTTTCGGGGCTACAGGAGCTCTGGTTTTTTGCAAGCACATCAAAGCGCCTCCACGAACTCCTTTCTCTGCCAGGGACAGGCCGCCGCCCAGGCTTCACGGGAGCTCCCCTACAGCCGCACGCACAGGACACCGAGTCGATCAAGAAGGCAAACGTCCATCAAAAAGGAACTCGGATGCTACTGAAGACAGTCAACAAAAAAAACAAACTGATCTAACATCAAATCATTCCGTGATGTAAACTCTTACACGCAAAAGAAACAAAATCAGCCATGATTGTAGCCGCCATCACAATCACCAATTTTCGAGCGGCTCATTTGGCGATCAAAAGCGAAAGATTCGGTCTCGGCATTGAATAGCATCCAAAGCTAATTAGATAAATGTAAGCAGCAAATTTTCATCAAGTTGCATCAAAACAGAGAACCAAACCACAAACTTCAAAGCAATAAAGAAAGAAAAACAACGGTATGACCGGAGGTTACATTTCTCGGGCTTCTACAGCGCTCTCCTTTTTCTCACGCCTTCTGATCTTGTATACACAGACTCCTCTCTACCAGGCGGCACCAATTTTGGGCGCTCCACACGCCGCCAAGGCACGGCAATAAAAAAAAAAAAGCAAGCAAGTACGGCAGACACCAGTTTCTCAGCACATCAAAGCCGCCATGACCGGTTTGATTTTTTTGGGAGCTACACAGCCGCCACAGAGACCACTTTTCTATTCTCAGCGGCAACCCTAAGATGTCCCATCTCAGCCCTTTTATGTGACAGCCACAAGCTCAAAAAAAAACTTTCTAGAAGCTTTAACCTAATGGGCTCTCTTAAGGCCCAACAATTACAGAACACATACGCACGCAATTTAAAGCGTCGTCTTCAATTCTTTTGACTTAATCCACTTCCTGACGCACCGTCTTGCGCCACGTGTAGATTGATCCAGCGGCTCTCATCGTGTCGGCAAGTCTCTCCCATCCGGTTCCCACCGGACCACCTTGGCACTTGCACCGACCCCCGCACCGCTTGATCAACCAGTCGCACCGAACTGCCCGTTCGGTCATCCTTATCCATTCTGCGCCACGCTTGAGTCACTTGACCTCACCCAAAGCATCCATGATCGTTACGGACCTCGGCTCTCCAAGCTTAGTCCCGATCCTCCTCGCCGATTGATAAATCGTTGACTGCAAGCCACCACGCACGACAATAGACAAGCAAACACGAATCCGGGAACAAGTTCTTCACAACTTGACCCACGTTAGTGAAAACATGCATCATGCAACACATATGCACTATAGCCTATGAACTCAACCTATCCCAAAGCCAAATTCCCAAAATGGCTAAAGATCAGCCTTTTAACTTTGCCGAAAACGAGTGAAACTTCAAACTAAAAACAACATTGCCAATTGTTTCATCATCCTAAGATCATGGGCATATCCCCATGATATCCACATACCGAGATGTCCTCCTAGGACCTCCCGGGTGTGCCCTGGGCCGGGTCGCCACAAAATGCAAAATCCGACGAAAAGAGAGAATGAGAGGGGCTAGGGCTACGGGGGTTGGATGAGTGAGAGATTGAGAAGGAGGTACTCCCTTTTATGGGGAGAGGGGATGGCTAGAGAGGGGAGAACATCCACAGGCATTACCTCGCCGGCGACAGAAATGAGCTTTAACACGAAATTGAAATGGTCGAGTGAATGCGGAAGGGGAATGGAGATCACGGGCGTTAATACGCATGAAAGGCGGCGAGGCTCGCGTGACCAGAGGAGGAAGAAGGAGATGGGAGGGATGATAGGTGGGGCCCGCTATTAGTAAGAGGGAGAGAGGAAAGGCTGAGCAGGCCAAGGAGGGAAAAGAAATGGGCCGCAAGAAAATAATTCAGCCCAAAATGAAATCCAGATTTTTAATTGATTTTCGATTAACAGAAATTGAGTTAAATCAAATAGGCTTTTAGAAAATAGAAAATAGAGTTCAAAATTTCTGGAAAAATTCACAGAAATTCCTTGAATTATTTTGAACTTAAATAAAATATTCCCAACTCAAATTTTTTGTTTAGATTTCCAAATAATTTAATTTGGCTTTAAAATAAATAGGAAATTTTAAAAAAATCAAGGAAATTAATTAAAATTTTCTTTTTAACAGAAATGAAATTTTGGGATGTTACAGAAAGCTTAATGAATTACTATACAAAAATATTCATTCTTTCAAAGAACATTCATTAGAATAATGTTAAAGTCATTCCGTTTTCTTTAAACTTAAATCTTACATTCTTCATGTACTCATCGACAAGAGAAGTTACTTCCTCTCTTTTCTTCTGAATTTCTTGTGCAGAGCTCAGACCCAACTCAGGAATCAACTTCTCCAAGTCCACTGTATTTTTCTAGTAAAGATTTAGCTTGATGAACAAAGTTCCGACATTGACCGCAATGATGGACTTAGGAGAGGTCTTCATGGATTGAACCATATTTGGGAGGTGGTCAACAATGAAGTTTCACTTGAGCTTTTTTTGCCGCTGACCAGTTCTTTCAACCAGTGGCTCCTCTTTTGTGAGTGAAACCTCTACACACCTTACTTTAACAACAATTGCTTTTAGCTGAGTTAGAATTAAAGATAGAGCAGTATAGTTGACTTCTTTGCTTCGTTTGATCTCCCTTATAAGATTTTCCTTATTCAAATGTAGATCAAATCTAAGTTTCTCTAGTTGTTTCAACTCAAATCGTGCTTGTCTTGTGAATATTGTTTGTTCTTTCAATTATTTCTACAAATCTAGATGTTTAAAAATAGAAAATTTTGGATAAGCATGAATTTTTGCACTTAATATAATGTAAGAGTGAAGTTTTACCTTCGTTTTCTTTATTATATTTATGAAGAAGTGTGTCATGGTCCTGCATGAGTTTTTCGCAGATCACTTGATTCTCATTAAGTCATCCAAAAGCTATAAGCTGAGTTCTTCAAGGCGCTTGTGCTTTATAGTAGATTCAGAATCTTTTATTTTTGTTTGAGGCTTCTTTCCTTGAGAATAAGCTAGAATTTAAATTCCTTGGCAGCATTGTCGGTGAAGACCAACTTCTTGTCACACTATTGGATGAGCCGACCAACAGAGTGTTTTTGTTGCCTAAGTTGACTGAAATAGCAAAGTTAGAATCACCAAAATTACTCAAGTAATTAGAGAAAAAGGTTGATTAACTTACTCTTTCAGTCTTGCAATTTCAATATCTTTAGATATATCCTTACTAGTCGCATTTCCCATTAAAGCCTTAAAAAGGTCAAGCATTTCGGCTGTTTCTATAAATATGATAGTAGAAAATTAGAATTTTACTATCTAATTAAGGATAAAAGGGCTTAAGGAAAGAGATTTTTGCCTTGTCATTCAAGTCTTTAATTTGATTATCTAATTCACTATACTTGTGCTTCTGTAGAGCTGGTCGGAGCAACTCTTGGTTCAAATAGTGGCCTCTATGCCACCAAAGCACCTGTGACAGAAGTAAGACTAGGAGAAGGAACATTTTCCTATTCAAAGACCAAGATAAAAAAATTAACAAAGAAAAAGGCAATTTCTCAATCATAACGAAAAAGTAAAGACTACTTACTTTTTCAGCGGACTGAAGAGTTAAGTCCTGACTAATATCCTGGTCAGGAACAACTTCAATCATTTCTTCGATAATAGGCAAAACTTTAGTGGTCGGAGCCTATTCGACAACTACCTCGATTGGACTTGTCTTCTCTTCTACTAGTGAGATTTCCTTGACCACCATTTCCACAGGAATCAAGGTTTGCCCGATTGCTTTTGCGGGTATTTGTCTTGGGGAAGTTGAAGTATTCCCGACCACTTCCTCAGCCTCCACCTCAGGCACTATTGTATCCAAGCCGATTTGAGCTAACTCGGCAACAAAAGGAGCAGACAATGGCTCCTCTCTAGTTTCTTCAACTTCATCAATTGGAGTAGGAGAGGTGGTCGGAGGGCCGATGTAGAGAAATATATTTATCTAAGTAAACAATGCCATAAAGCAAATAAAGAAAGAGTTAAGTTAAAATAATTACTCAAAGCGGAGACCAATGTCAGTCTCAAAAGAAAAGAAGACGTTAGTGGCAACTAATGTACCACTACCAACATTGGTGATATTAACACTAGGACCGCTAATCCTAAGCACTCTCACCAAGATAAGGGGAGCTTCTTCTTCCTCAACCTCATCTTCCTCACCTTGAATATATGAGAATAAAGGAAGATGACTATATGGTTGGTTTGAAATCATGACCTTTTGTTTTTTCTTGCACACCTTGGTTGCAAATCTTGGCAGCCTTTGATAGTTTTTCTTTAGCCTAGGGTCGATCATGAATACATTTCAATTGAATAGCAGGGAGAGTGATGGTCGTCTCTGTTGCAACCTTGCTACTCGATGGCATAGCTCTGGTCGATGCAGAACCAGTCTACTTGACAGCAACTACGACACTCGTAGAAACTACTATAGCAGATCTTGCCCTGGTCGTCGGTCTCTTGGCCATGACCTGCATAGACTCTACAGCAGTGGTCTTGGTCTTCTTTTCTAGCGGAGGTTGGCTGCTAGACCCAGACTGGTCGATGCCCTCTTTCTGCCCTGCATCTAAAGAGAATCAGAAAGTTTATCAGCTACAGTCTTAAGAAAAAATTCAAGACTACGATTAAAGTTATACATACATGCATTTTTTTCATTTATGAACTCCGTAGACGCTCTAATTAGGCTGGAAGGCTGGTCGTCAAAAGAGATAGGCTCTGAACCATCTCTTACATTCTTCAACACAATTGAAGTCCTTTCTTCGACCACCTCCTCTGGTAGTGCTAAAAGCAAAAAAAAATTATAGACTTAGCAATGCTTATACTACAAAGTCAAAATGTTGCTTTAAAAGAAACCTAGAGAGTAACATACCTCTAGAGCTATCCTTAGTTGGGTCATCAACTCCTTTTAGCATCCAAGCGTAGTGAGCGCTTTTCTTCAAAGGGCTGATCTTGTGCTGGAGGAAGTCGTGGAAGATCCTCTGACAAATGAGTTCGGTAGAGAGATGATTGCATCAACCAATCTTCCCTCCTCTGCGATGCATCAAAGAGGCCTTGTCCCTCTTCACATCCTGAGCAAACCAGGTTGGAAGAGGACCTCCGATATACTTCAGGCGGCTACCTCCAGGCCTTCGAGCAGAACCACTCCTTTTGATAGTCCCGCCATGTATACTTAATGGGAAGAAGGGGATATTTCTTGGACATCTGGTCACAAAGCTTGAAATAAGTGGTACCACAGAACCCCTAACCTCTATTATTATGGGTAAATTAATAAAAGTGGCAGAAAAGACGAACGGAGGAAGGAATACCAAGGAAAGCTTAGCAAAGATGCAAAAAGACACTAAGAATTATAATGGAGTTTGGACCAAGATGAAATAGTTCTATCCTAAAGTAATCAAGGATATTTGCTAATAACTCACTTTTCGGCAAGCAAAAACCTAATTTCACGAAAGAATCAAAGACAACAATCCGACATTTTTCTAGAATTGGAGTCTCTTCATTGCCGCAAGGACTCCATTTGATTAAGGACCGAGCTAGGAGATACCTTTGGTTCTCTAGTTCTTGAATCTTGTTCTTAGAAAATATTGGAGTACACAAAATCCCTATTTCTAGAATTATATGATCCGACATTTTTTTTTTGCAGATGACGAAGAATTGGAGATGAATGCTCTAGGGCGGGGGACGGCGATGGCAATGAGAGTGAAGTAACATTAAAGGTAAAAAAGAAGTCTTTTTTATCCCTTTTTACTACAAACCGTTCGTCCACTCACACCACAATCTTCTGTTACAATTTTCAAGAAAATATGATTTTTTTTTCGTTTGTAATGATTGTGCCTAATCAAATCTTATTGATCCACATTTCAAGGCAAAAAAGTTTTAAGTAAATATTCTTTATTTTCTTAAGCCTTGGGGACTAGCTGGCGAGGATTCTTGACCAGGTCAACCTTTTCGGTCAAAGTCAGAGTCTTTGTCAAAAGCAGGCCCACATATCAGAGGGTCATTTTACAACGGTTATGAACCTACGACCCGTATTTAAATTAAGTATAATCCCCTTCATTACAGCCAAGCTGGTCGCATACCAATTTGAGTCTTGTGACGACCAGCTATGGACGCCATACGACCAACTATACGGTTTTGGGCCAACCTCGACCAGCAAACTGGTCGGGAGACATGACAGTTTCCCACATGACTAATGTGAGAGCATTTATTGGCTTATCTGGCAATTTACGCCAGTTGACTAAAAGATGTGATGGTTCAAAACTCAACAGAGGAACATGCGCGAAGATTAGAGGCGCCTTTCGCGGCATTAATTGACACCCCTTTAATAGCTATAAAGGGGTACCCCACATATTCTGTAATAGACAATCATTAAACGTCTTGATATCACAATGATCATTCGATAAATGCATTATGTAACATTTCCATTGTATTCTCGAACATATATACATTTATTGTGCCCACAACAATAAATAGTCTTCATGTAGATTGTGCTCTCATATCATTTTCCCAAATAAGCTCGATAGAGAACTCTATATTCCGATCATCGATGGAGGCCCTCATCCACTTCACGCCACCGTTGATCGTCTTTGATGATGTCGTCGCCACAGGATCTGGGCCTTGACTCTACTCCTCAAGGACATTGATGTAATTTTTATTTATTCCAAGGTCCTTCTTGTAACATGAGGATGTACTGTACTTACCATTTGATAATGGTATAAGTGCCCCAGGCCTCCGAGGGCTTTTTTGCTTAACAAATGAATTACCAGTATCCCACATGCCCCCGACTCCAATGGTTAATTCCTTGGTTTCAACGGAGCATATAATTCATGTGTCAGAGTACCGGCCATTCCGATTAACTTGTTTACACACGTAACAAATCGAATGAGCAACGGAGTGCAGTGCAGGCACCACGCATCACAATGCCGCAAGCAGGCACGTACGCCGTACGACGTTTCGATCGATCCACCGACTGTCTCGATACGTCGGCACGCGCGCATTGGATTCGCTCGTACGCGCGCGCGGCGGCCGTGGAGGGGACAAGATCCACTGCACATTTTCGTGCGCGATATGCATGCTGCTCTACGGCCGGATCCGGATGAATTCAGTGCGCTGAATGTTGGTTGCTACCTTGCTTGAATTGTAGGGCGGACCACACTGCAACTGCATACATGCCATGTGCTGGGGAAAGATTCGATTATTTGTCACTGTCAAACATACGTAATTGATTATTTGCTACTGATGTGAATATAACATGTAGCCTCCGGACCCACATGTCATACTCACATACAGTGGTAAATCGTAAAATTTACTCTTTTGCAGTGGCAAATAATCAATTATTCCTTTTTAAAATATAGCAAATGAGTTCAAAAAATTAAAAAAAAATTATGTGAATGCTCCTAGCACGGTGTTTTACTTCTGATTTTACCTCGCAATTTCATTTAAGTATATTGTTCGTACGAATTTGTAAATGTACAAAATGAGCTCCAAAAATTATGAATTTTTTTTGGAGGCTCCTCGCGCAGTGGACTTGATTGTGCACTATTTCAACAATTCTATATGTGTTCTGGAATTGTCTCGAGAATTCAGGATTTAGTTCGCAAAAGTTTGGATTTTAGGTTTTGGAAATTAGGGTTTTATGATTTCATGTGACTAGGAATGTATGGAACAAAAACTGCATTGCAACTCCATTAGAGACACCGATATACAATATATTGCTTTCTGGAGATGTGCTTGTATATAAACATCCTGGGTTACATTTTGGTGATATACATGTCTTAACAGCAAGGTATATTAGCATTCTAGGGGAGGTTGTGGGATATTCCAAATATGCTATATTTTTCCCTTCTTATCTTCTATTAAATAGCGTCAATGGATAGCTTTCTGGAGACGTGCTTGCATATAAACATCCTAGGTTACATTTTGGTGATATACATGTCTTAACAGCAGGGTATATTAGCGGTCCAGAGGAGGCTGTGAGATATTCCAAATATGCTATACTTTTCCCTACTTATCTTCTATTAAATAACGACAATGGATAGTTTTCTGGAGACGTGCTTGCATATAAACATCCTGGGTTACATTTTGGTGATATACACACTACAACACAACACTCATGTAGAGACATCCAATCTATAGGCTAGAGACGTGTTATTTCATCTCTAGAGGACCATTGAGCTGTTTTTATAAAGCGCCATTGGAACGTCTCCCCACGGACCGTCTCAAGAACCGTAGAGACGCTTGTAAAACATGTGTATATGATATAAGACGCTTTATAGAGACGTTAAAATTCATGTCTATGTATGTAGAGACGTTTTAGTAGATACACTTACATAGCGTCATTACTGATATTGACACGCCCGATTTGCGTGCCAACAAATATAGATGCTTTTACAAATATATTCAATTTATGTGCGCACAATTTATACACATTCGGTAGAAATGTTATATACGTCTCTAAGTACATAAAAGCATCTTTTTGGATATCTTACTATTAAAAAAATATTTCAAATTTAATTGGATTATTTCAAATTTGATTTGTGCATTTTTACTACAAACATGAACATATATCATCATATGAAGACATTATTCTACCTCATCCAAAAAAAATAGAAAACAATAGAGAACATGTCTTCATATGGAAGCATCATATTCTCACAATTAGCAAACTAAGAAAACTGTAGAGCATGCATGCATTTCATAGCAGCAACAAATATTTGAATTTATAGCAAGTGGAGTTCACAACTGAATTAAACATCCACATGAAAAAAGGTGTAGATACATCAGGAAAAGATCCTACGGATTGACATAATTATTTTCTAAATAGTTGGAATCTATTCATAAGCTTTTCCCAAGGAGAAACTAATACATTAGCTCCTCCATCTCCATTGCATTCTCTTTGTAGTCCTCAATTATCCTGCAAAGCCGATTGAAAAAGAAATAAATATCCTGGTTAGAAAAGTGTAAGATGACAAGCTTATTTGATTAAATTAGAAGAATGTAACGTACCAGGTTGTTTTGTGATCGATCTGAAGCTATTTTCTTAGCTCTTTTGACCTAAAAAGTGTAAAGGTTCTTCATGAATAATAGAGTTTAAGCAACTATCAGATATTGGAATGTACTAAATGATTATAAGAAAATTGACTTACATATGACCGAGGCCAAGCAACAATACAACCAATAGCATCTCTAACTGTATGTATATTTTCATATGATCTAAGCAATCTTTCATCCCCAATATTTGTAATAGTGTGAACTGCAACTCCAAAATATTCATCTCTAAGCATGTCTCCTCCAACCACATGTGTTTTATCTTTACTCACTAAACCTCCTTTAGCCACAACTTTATTTACAAAAACTAGGAACAGCACATGTTGAAATGTACCAACTATATTCTAGTACTTCCATTCTTTGAGGTACATGTGAGATGTGATAGACATAATTTAAATGAGGAAGATCAGTGAATGCACAAACAAAATCGGTAATACTATTGTACGAAACAATACATTTGCAGTAATTTCAAATTGCAGTTTGCATATACCTAGTTAGTAACCTGCTCACGTGGTAAAGCTAATTCAGCACAACCCTGATTGGCTTCAACACAATTTTTAGTATGTGCTTTCTACAATTGAAGTTCAGTTCAGTTGTAAGTGAACTTACACTAAAAATGAGCATAGTTTGATAACTGAGTGAAAATTTCTCCACACACCTTAGCAATCATGTGTTCTTGTGGTAAAGATGAATTGGCATAACCCTCTTTAGTTCTAGTACAATTGCCGAGACGCAATTGCTGCAACTTATGATAAATGATAGTTTTAAAACATTAGCAAAAACTTGCATTTAAATTTATCAATGAAGAAAATAAATGAAAAACCACTACATCACCTGCATTGTATTCAGTGGAGCGTGCGCATTGCCATCTGATTCTTGAAGGTCGTTATCAGATTCATGTCGGATATCATTATCAACAACTCTTTCAAAGAGATCAACCTGCAATGAGAACATGACCATAATATATCAATGTTCATCAATTTATCATTCGACAAAGAAAGATGGGTTCAAATGGTAACTTCATCATTTTCTGTTGCTAACATTGCATTTCTCCATTCATCTCTAGGAAACTTTTTGGCCATGAACGCACGCATCATTTTCACTTCATCTCTTATGTCATCTCTTATGTCTTCTACATTATCTCCCATTGATCATAGTGCAAATTGAAGCTTTTCTTCTTGCTCAGATTGCTCAACAAAAGTTAGTCCTTGAGAAACCTTTACTTGGCTCCAATACTTATCATCATAGTACCCTCGAAGTTTGGACTCTTTTCCAATTACACCTTTAAACACTTCTCTATAATCTTTATATGATAGGCTCCAATTGTTATTTGTTTTCCTTTTTGCTAATTCTTCATAAGTTGTATCCTATTGAAATAAACAAGTCATTATACTATGAACTAATTATTCTTATTGTAACCATAAGACTTAAATATACCATTAGTATCTTCATATTCTCGTTAGTATAATTACCATCCTTTTTCTTATGAGCTTCATCCCACAGGTCAATCTTGTGCACCTTTGCATTCCTTAATGTGTACAACAAAGTATAGTAGAATGTTTATTAATTTTTCTATTAGAAGATCTTTTAGTTGGTTAAGAAACAAAATATGGAGACAAAACAATTATCACATTCTCTTTTTTTAGCCTAGCATGGCTTTTTCTCCCGATTGTGTGCAGGTTCTTTTGTTGCCTTGCACACTGAGTGAGTGTTCTTTTCACATAATTTCTGTAAATACAACAAATTCAGTCAATACTGATGTTAACAAACTAATTTCAATGTTTAGTTGAAGCATGAGAAAATGAAGACATTACTATGTGTGAATCTTGACACCACATTCCAATAAGAGCTTCCCATTGATATGCATTAACACCTTTTGGAACATTTTTCAAAATTTCATCCAAAGACCTCTCATGACGATTGAAATATTTGTTCTTCAAACGAGATTTGTAGGCTCTCCACCTTTTACTAATAATCATTAGGATCCAATCTCATGTAAGCTGCATTGTCTCAGGAGGATAGACAAATTTCTCCTTCAACAAGTAAAATTGATTATTAGCATGGTAAGTGAACATAATGATTTATGGTGCAATGTAGTGAAAATTTTACCTCCGCGTGATTGATCATGTTCTTCTTTTTCTTCACAAACAATTCATTGTCCCATCTAGGAATGTTCAATGGTGCAAATGTTGAATTCGCTACTAGTGGCCAAGATATTGGCCAAGAATGGAAGCTGACCTTTCATTTGGAACACCATTGTCATCAGTCTCTACAATTATCTTTCCTCCGTCTAATTGTGACAAATTTTTAACTCGAAATTCCCCTAGAATCTGTCGCACATCTCCATTTGGCCCTGCGTGTAGGAATCGCACAATGGTGCATAAGCACAATGGTGTGTAACTGTGGCAAATCACACTTATGTATATATCTGAAAAATAAATTACAAAACTTACATATAATCTTAATTGGCCTAGTAGATTCACGAGGCCTCTCTGGTAATATGTTATCAAACTCTAGAGGACCTAGTAAATTATCTTCATGGAGTTGCACATTTTCTGCATCGTGTGCTGGAAAGTTCAAGTTTCGCAGTCATCTAGGTGTCTTGGCCATAATATCTTAGCTAAAGCAAAGAATAAATCAGAAGTCAACCAGCAATCTAATGACAGGTAAATATATGCATAGGCCACACAGTCATATTAGCTGCAAATTGTTTAGATAACACTCTATGCTCTGTAACTACAAGTTAAAGAACAATAATCTACATCTTCCTTTTAGTTGTAAATCATGAATCAGCTAACAGAGATAAAACACTTCTTGTACATATGTCATGAAAAAAGGAAACATGGATGAGAGGAACAAGTCATTGAAGTTCTTTTAGTTCAATCTATATTAGACCAGCTGGTCATGTAGGTCATATAATAAATACATGTATTTCACTTGGCATCAACTTCAAACAGTGGAACAGGAGAAATAAAATACTTGTTTCAAAAATCCTAAAATTGTCATTTCCATTTTATTTAGAACTTAAGAGATGGTCTGATATAGATTGAACTAATCATGAGGTCCTACAATGCACTACATTATCTAATATATGACTAATCATGTGAGATCCACCCCAAAGGACGCATCACTGAAACACTTGGAAACTGTTGGGGAGCAGGTTGAAAATCTTCATGCTAGCTGTCTGTTTTGTGAACAAGGGAAAAAACCACTCCATTTTTAATAAAGCAGCAACAAAAAAGTATACTCTGTGACCCACCCCAAAGGCCACATCACACAAATTACAATCCAGTGTTGTACAAAAGTTCAAACAACTAGCGAGCACCTGACCAGAATAGTCTTTACAACAAGGAATTGTTGACACTGCTACCTATTGAGTAGCAACATAATATCGCTCATTACAGAATAATATCACGGGGAACAAAACGCCAGGACATTGATCACATGACAACAACTAAGACAGGGTGCTACACACAGCCATCAAGCATCATTTTCCAACATGAGCAGGTCTGTAACACCCCAGCCCAACAATGAGTCTGGAATGCTACTAAAATAAAATTAAACAAATCTAAGCTAAGACCAGTTACCAAATTTTGGCATAACCTCCTTTGTATAGTTAACTATACAAAGGTTCCAGCAATTAAATATATCATTAACAATATCTCAACATCCAAATTCATTCAAACATGCAAGATAATCGATTCAGCTAAAGTATTAATAAGCATAATCAAGATTTGCTACTCTCACTATTACAATTAATCCAAAACATTCAACCAAAGCCATAACTAATTCTCAATCAGTTTGCTTATTATTATAATATAAACTAAATGATATTCTTCTTTTAAGACGAGTGGTAGTGAGTGCATTCATGCAAGACTACTCCCTCCCATGCATGCCGTTCTTGCCAATGGTACCTAAAAACACAACAAAGCAAGAGTGAGCCCAAAGACTCAGCAAATGTCAATAAAGGAATACTAAGCTCACAGTTATAGCATCAACATACCAAAAGAAATATTACACTAAAGACAACTCCCATGCTTATGTAATGCGAATGTGCAATGCATCATTTTCTCTTTTACTCTTTTCGCATTTTACCGGTAATGCGGGGTATACAACCGTCGATGTATATCCTTGCTTGTGCCCTCTAGCACAGGGACCAAAAGCCTATACTCCACAAGTATAGGGACCACAGCCCATCATCTTCATGATGGGGACCTCTACTCAATGCCCACATTCCACGAATGTGGGGACCCTGTTCGTCATTTACATGCGGGGGACCTCAACTATATATACTTGGTCACCACGTGACCAAGTCTCGAGATATCTTTGTCAATATGCATATGTACTAGAACTCTATCTTTCAATAACATGTGAATCAACAAGTACATACCAAAATCTCAGACCTCAAATAACATGTAGGGCATTAACAACATACATAAGCAATCTTTAGCCATAATCATGCATTCACCAATTTTTATTCATACTCATCACACTATCATCCATGCATAGCTAATATGAATAAAACGCAAGCAATCACATTCAAGCATTCGTAATTATGCTACAACCAGGATACTTGCCTCAACCGTGCAGGAACGGTGGACGCGAAGAGGGCGCTGCCCCTGGGACCAATCCCCCACCTGAATTTAATTATAAACCATGCTAAGACAATCATACTGGACCAAATACATATTTAATAGCAAAACGAACTCGCTAAACTCTCAAGCGCCTTCCAAACTTCCAACTTCTAACGATAGATCTGTCCCCTCTATGGATAGCCAACTTCTAAAATCCATAACTTTCACTACAAGGGTCCAAATAAGGTGCTCTTGGACTTTCTGGAAAGGTAATTAATTTCCCCAACTAAACCTAGTGGAGGGGCCCTTCTGAAGCGGCCATCTATTGACCCTACCGAGCTAGTTAACAGAACATCGAAATCGCGTCGGGTTCTCTGGATAGTACACTAAAAATACCATAACTTTTACTACGAGTGTCCAAATCTCACGTTCTTGAGCTTTCTAAAAATCTGGGACAATAACCTACGACTTTCATTATACCAAGCTTCTCTAATTCTCCCTTTAACTAATCGATTAACCCAGATTACTAAAACCTGTCAGAAAACCAATAAATCTGCAGAACAGTCCCACTACTAAAATCATAACTTCTGCTACAGAAGTCCAAATAATGCGTTCTAGCACTTCACCGAAAGATGGCGACGTCCTCTACAATTATCTAGGAGACTTCCAGGACAGATTCTACTCTTAACAAAATCAAAAACGTCAGACAACCCGATCTGTCCTAAACGGATCTAACTACCGACATTGCTTAATAATCAAATTATGCAACTATACAAAGGGGGGACGGGGTTTACCCTTGAAGAACCGCTGATTAACGCGATGAACACCCCGCGAATCCTCTTCCCCCCCCCCCTCTTCCCTCTTCTTTCTTCTTTCTTCCTCTTCCTTCTTCTTGGTCGGCCTCCACAAGAGTAATCTCCTCCTTCTTCTTCTTGGCCAGCAGCAAGGTGCTTCACCAGGAGGGCATGGCGCTGCTAGAGGTGCTGATCAGAGGTGGAGGGAGGCACAGGGGGTGCTGGTTGTGGCGGCCACAAGTGGGGAGGAGGGGGAGAGATGGGTGGTGGCTAGGGTTTGGTGGGGGCGGGGGGGAGAGAAAAGAGGTGCCTCCCCCCACCCCCCCCCCCGGCCGGCCACCATAGGGCTTCATGGGCCAGAGCCCAAGCCCAAGCCCAAGTTGCCCTCTTTTTGTAGAAACCCCCCTCTAATTCCTCTGTTAAACGTTTTGTTAATTGGTCCTTCTCTCTAATTAATTCATTCTCTCTTGAATTATCTTCTCCCAAATCATTCTCTCTCAAAATCCTAAATTGGAGTATTACAAGGTCTCGGGTCGCTGCTTCTTCCAGAGAACTTGCGGCATTATGAAGATGATCCAGTTTGTCACGACTAGATTTTTCTAGGTCTAATCTCAGAACACAAGCTTGATGCGCTAAAGCATTTTCTGATGCACAAGGATGCATTCAAATACTGTTAGAACTAACAAAAACTGCTTTGCAAGAATGGAAAATGGGGTACAAAACTTAACCTGCTTTTTTCTGCTCGGAGATTATGAAATCTTTCTCTTTCAGATTATAATGGGCCTGTTTCAAATCTTCTTTTCTCGTGGAGAGTAGATTGCTTGTATGATCCAGATATTTCTATCACAGTACAAAGCTATATATAAGCCTTACATTATGAAAGCATAAAGTAGTTAGAACTTACTACGAAAACATTATTTACCTCTGTTGCTTCAAGTTTTTTTGCTCAAATCGGCGAAATGTTGAAGCTCAAAATTGTACTTTTCTTGCAGATCATTAATTTGCTGAAACCCAAGTAAAAAAGATTGATTTAAAACAAATAATGAATAAGATACAGAGTACTTTTCCTGCATAAAGAGTACTTTTTGAACCTTCTGATTTGCTTCTTGTCGTCTCCTCAATTTGATCGGCCATGTCCTTCAAAATGAAATATAGAAAAAGTTAACTGAAAGACAGATACAAGGAACTATAGCAGTAGCACTTTCTATAATCATAACACTGACAGTTTCAAAACATATGATATTGACACTGATAGTTTCAGAACATATGATTCTTATTCCACGAACTAATAAAAGAATATCTCCCCATTCAGATGTAATAACTTTGAAAGATCATGTCAAATACTGTATTTCTATCATTTTCCTCCTGCTGATACCTTTCCTTTGGAATGTACACTCCAACTTTTTTGTGAGCAGCATAGACCTCTGTGAAGCAGACAATCCAAGGTGGCAAAGTGGAAGTAGTAGTTCCATGTAATTCACCCATAATTGATTATATGGTGTTCAAATCATTTAGGAGTACCATTAGCAACTTACTATTTGAATTACTTCCCTATATTTTTATGATTGCATAGCCTATATGCATACAGGGAATACATCCATTAAATATCTCCGTTAGAGGACACACACAATGGCAGTAAAAGGCAAGGTATGGAATGCTATGGAATTACAATTGAATGGTATGGCAATGATGCAGTACTAAATCATAGGACAATTTATGGGCAACATTTTTTTTTGTCACACACACCTTGTCTATTTCCATGAAGAAGTTATGTTCCAAGACATTTGATATGCTATGAATGCAATAGCCTAACTACTATGAAGGAGGGTTAAATGGGTGGCTGGCTGACTGCAAAATCAAATAATATGAGTGCCTACATGTCTTTCACTTGCACATGCTGAAGTGCATACTGTTTAGTATCCTAGCAAAAATCATCCAAGCAAATATTTCTACACGTTTGTTCAGCCATTTGCCTTTTCATTTAAAGGCTTGGAGAGGAAAATGGTCATCCCAAAATTACAGCAAGAATAGCTCCCTTCTAGTCTCCCTTCAACAGACCTGTCCAGAATTTTAAGACACATACATAGTGCAGAATGGTCAGGCTAGATTTCACTTTCTACGTTTCAAAACAAACTGCATTCCAGCTAAGTACCTAGAAGGAACTGAAAGCACATTGGTCTAATCTGCTTCATTTGATGATTGTTCTACACCCAAATAAAAAAGATCACGTGGCCTAACTCCCACCACCACATTCCATCCTTCATTTTTTGGATCTTGCACATAAAAAACTTGTTGCACTTGGGAAGAAAAGATGATTTTTTTATTAAAATAATCTATTTTTTATTCGAAATTACAAAAATATTCCGGCGATATTTTTTTTAACAGAAATATACGTCTGTCGCCCAATGGTTGGGCGACTGGAGCCTATCGCCCAACGGTTGGGTGACTCAAAGCTTATCGCCCAACCGTTCGGCTTTAAAACTGCACAGAAGTCGGACCGTTGGCGTCATCATTACAATCGCCACACCGTTGGGCGATAGGATCCAGTCGCCCAACCGTCAATGACTACTACATGTTCGCCGCCTAGTGGTGCGGATGGATTGCCTATATAAGCGGCCGCGCGGTCCCCCCGGCGGATCTGCTCTGGATCGGCGCAAACAGTTCCGCTCGCGTTGGAAGGAGAAGAAAGAGAGGGAGGGGAGAGAAAAAAAGAGAGGGAGAGGGAGAAGAGGAGGAAAATTTCGACTGCGAGGTAAGTTTGTTTTATTTTGTAGTGCATTCTTTTAGTAGGTAAATAGTTTAGTTAGATAAAATAATAGTGTAAGTAACGCTCGTAGGAAACTGTAGTTAGAGAAAACAGAGTAGATCTGCGGCAGCGTGCCGTCGTCGGAAGCGTAAGTAGCGCCAGAGGAAAGCGTAAGTAGCGCTTGTAGGAAACTGTAGTTAGAGAAAAAAAATAGTTTATTTTGTAGTGTATTATTTTGGATAGGTAAATAGTTTATTTAGTTAAATGAGTAGTATAGTAGCACCCGTAGGAAATTGTAGTTAGAGAAAAAAAAATAGAAAATCGAAATGTTGTTGATTTGTATGTAAGTAGTAGCGATAAAAACTGTAGTTAGAGAAAAAATAGTTTATTTTGTAGTGTATTTTTTTGGGTAGGTAAATAGTTTATTTAGTTAAATGAGTACTATAGTAGCACCCGTAGGAAATTGTAGTTAGAGAAAAAAATAGAAAATCGAAATGTTGTCGGTATGTGCGTGGCCGACTATTATTGGGTGAATAATGCGTGACCGAGCGCATAAGGAGGATGAATTATTTGTATAAACTAATTAGTAAAAGTAAATTAGTATGAACTAACTGACTTACGTAATTGGTAGAAGACCGGAATGCTACTTGTAGCATTTCGGATTGGAAGTTAGCGTCCAAATCGGTTTTTAGGTTGAATCTAAATATCGTACTACACGTTCATTGTGGCCTCTGCCTTAGGGAATGAATGACGTCTTGATCATGCTGTCGTGTAGTTGTCGATGATAGGCGAAGGGCCTTACAAATGTAAATTACAATGTAGCAGTACTTGCATGTCATGCGTTCCGAGCTGACTAATTGCAATGTTGGAAATATTTGCAGCCATACAATAAGTCCTGCCTGTACCCACTACATTGAAAGTGCATTACGGTGTTGGCACCGTTCGTGAAGGTCCGTGGGGTGTTGACTTGAGTAGTTTTCAGCAAGCCACTCTGGTACACCCGGACGGCAAGAATGCACGAATCGAAGATGTGAAACCTTGGTCGACCCACGACTTCTCTTTGAACCCCGAGGTGTCTGTGTCGACATACAAGGGCTTTGGAGCCGGTCTCCCACGAACATCACCGGTGGGAGTTGAGAAGACGATGCCTGGCGGTGTGGAAGGGCTTTATAGAAGGATGTCGGCGCCGTGGATATGAGTGTGTGATACTTGTGCAACCATGCCCAAAAGAAGTGTGCAGAGCCCCCGGTCGGATATCATCCGGTGGAAAGCGACTTCGGTGCCCACAAGATGTTGTCAAGAAGAGGACCCGAGGGTCAGGTTCTGAAGAGTTCAGAGAATGTTGCTTGTGATGAGCCCGACGCGGTACATACAGGAGAGGAAGATCGGCCACCGCATGGTGAGCCTACAGGACAGGCTGATGAAGGAGAGCATAGGGATTACATATTGCATCAAATGGAAAGCGATGACCGGATAGCCTTGGCTGAAGAGGAAGCTTTAGAAGAAGACGACGAGGACGGTTCCGATGAGGACGAAGCTCCCATCCCCCGGGAATGGAACAGATTTGACGCTGAGGGTCTATGTACGCACGACGAGCACGAATCGCCGTGGGAGTACCATGCCACGGAGGTTCGGTTGCACTCAATGTTTGCTGATAAGACATCCTTGCAGGATGCCATTAAGTTGTGGGCTATGTCTATGCAGCGAACGTTTCGGGTCGTCAAATCTAGCCAAGAGCAGTACACCGTCAAATGCGAGCAGGCCGGTTGTCCTTGGCGAGTGCACGCGCATAGACCGAAATATGAGACTCACTGGATTGTCTCGAAAGTGGAGCCGCACTCCTGCATGCTCAGCAGTGTTTTGTGCAGACATCGTAACACAACTTCGACATACCAGCCCGACGTGCACAGTCCCGCGACAAAGGCAAGGGAAAGGCTCATGCGGTTGACCCCGGCCGCCATAAACAGATCCGGTTGTTCGGCGTAGTCCGTATGGACGACGTGAGTTATGAAGAATTTACATCATTCTTACGATTTTCACTATACGGTGCCCTTACATCACGGAATCGCGGGACATGGGCGACTTGACATACCGGCCCGACGTGGGCGATCCGCGACAAGGGCAAGGAAAGGCTCATGCGGTGAGTCCGCCGCCACAACAGATCGATCGCCAGCGTAATCCGTATCGACGACGTGAGTTATGAAGAATGTAAATCCTTCTTACAATTTTAAATATACGGTGCACTTACATCATGGAATCGCAGGATATGGACGACTTCGATATACCAGCCCGACGTAGACACTCCCGCGACAAGGGGAAGGGGAAGGCCGGCGAGGAGTTCAACGCCGAGTTGGCAAGGAAGGGAAAATGGCCTCGGTCCACGCAGTAGGTCAGGTCATTACGTAGTAGTCCCCCGTCCTACCCCCCATGTTTTTTACTATCCCCTAAAGGCATGTATACTTACATGGTCCGGATGCTTGTGTCACAATGTACCGTAGTAGTAGCGAGAATGACTAAAGTAATTAGCTGAACCATTGTGCCATGTGACTACGTGTAACATGCTTCTGTACGCGGACTGTAATGTAGTTCTGGTTCCGGAGACCCATCAAAGCAAGACTATATTGCAAGTATGCCTCTTCTAGTGGAATCCCAGAAAGAACCATTCGCACCGACATTGAATCCTCCATGTTTTAGGCCATCTTCATAATCACAATGAGCGTTCTCAGCCCCTTCACTCATATTCATATAAGCTCCATAAAATACGACATCGACTACGTGCCTACATACGCATATACGTTCAGACGACTTCATCGAGGAGAGACTCCCTCGCGCATCGTAATATCACTTACTTTTGTACTTACATATCATTACTGTCTCAATCGTCCTCACAAAATTCAATAGAAATTTACCGACTACAACAATATACAACGATCACAAAATGTTATTATGAGTCGACAAATTTTGTACCCATGATATTCTCTGAAAATAACAAAGCAGACCAACCAACATCGTCACAACACTATTATTTTCAAAATAAATAACATGATACAATCAGATTTGCTAAATTTAATTGACCTACAAAATGTAATATTCATTACAACTCAATTAAACAATAATTAAAAAGTAAAAAGCCGGGGGGAGCTCCTATCGCCTTAGGGTTGGGCGACTGGACCTCCTATCGCCTCAGGGTTGGGCGACTGGACTTGTCGCCCGGCTGTTAGGCGACTGCAAGCAGAAATGCCTAAGGGTTTGGGCGATGGTTTGATCGCCCAACCTGCGCTTGTGATTCAATTTCAATCGCCCGATTGGGCGACAGAACCGATCGCCTAACTGTCGGGCGATTCACTTCAATCGCCCAACCATTGGGCGACAGACGATATTTCCGTAAAAAAAAATATCGCCGGAATATTTTTGTAATTTCGATTAAAAAATAGATTATTTAAAAAAAATTCAGAAAAGACAAAAGGATCATGCCCTAACTTCTCTCTAGTGTGTATTTTTCGAGAGAAGTTAACGAGAGTGAATCCAAATTCATCTTTTTTTATACCAGCTCGGTGATAAACATCGTACCAATCACATTTTAAGAGCACCACCTTGTAATCTTTGTATGACAACTCCATAATGTCAGATAATCTGCCATAATAATTAACCCCATCATCTGCAATGTTCACTACACGACTATTTTGTGTGACACGCCCAGTCTCACAACTCATAGTGTGGAACCTGAAACCATTAATGATATAGCCACTATAGCGCACACCACATTTGTTTGGCTTTATAGCCAATGCTCTTATCTTTTTAGTGATGCCCAGTCCATCATTTTGTAAAAAAATGTATGCAAGAGTAGTTACATTTAGTTGTATATGTAAATTCATAGTATAGATACATGGTCAGTAGTACCTTTTGTTCCAACCAGTCAGGAAAGTGTCTATTAATCAACTTGTCGATGTTAGCATCTGTCAAATTAGCTTAGTGACATAGTTTGCTCTTCTCTTTATCCACAAATTCTCTGCAACAATCAGACCAATTGTGCAATGTCATTTCACCAAGTTGTGTAAAACAAAATAAGTAAAAGATGGTAGTGATACACACTTGCAAAAGTCTTCAAGCTCATCACAGTGTCGCAAGACATATCGATGTGCTTGAAGAAGAAGCTGGTTATCAATCTGGCCTACTGTGATAGCCTTTCCAATTGGTTCACTAGCACTACCAAACATATACAAGTCCTTTTTCTTGTCTGAAGGATCAGGATTTCTAGATTGTCTTGTAAAACATGTAGTTCCTTCTAGAAATCTTGAACAAAAGGTCAAGCATTCTTCAACAAGATATCCTTCAGAAATAGAACCTTTTAGATAAGCTCTGTTGCGCACAAGCGCTTTTAGCCGAACAAGTGATCTACATATAATTAAGCATGAATTTTATTTCTATGAATTACTTCAGCTAAAAAACAAAGAAAAGTTTCATACATTTCTAGAGGGTACATCCACCGGTAGTGCACCGGACCACCAAGTTTAACTTTTTCAACCAAGTGCACCATTAAATGCACCATGACAGTAAAAAAGGATGGAAGAAAAATTCTTTCCATATTACAAAGTGTCATCACAATACTCTCTTGAAGTTTGTCAAGCTCAGAGACATCTAACACTTTGGAGCATAACTTCTTGAAGAGATTAGACAGTTCAATAACTATTGTCATGACTTCTTTGCTAGGGTAACATGATCGAAGTGCTATGAGAAGAATGTCTTCTAGTATAACATGACAGTCGTGACTTTTGAGACCATTTAATGTACATTCTTTCATGTTGACACACCTAGAAACATTTGATGCATAACCATCGGGAGTCCTAATGTTCTTAATTATTGAACAAAGAATCTCCTTCTTTCCTCTAGACATAGTAAAAGGTGCAGGGGGCAATAATTGTTTTCCTTTATTATCTACGACAGGATGAAGTTCTTGTCTGATTCCAATTTCTTTCAAGTCAAGTCGTGCATTAAGGCCATATTTTGTTTTAGTATCGATATCTAATAATGTTCCAATTAAATTGTCACAGACATTTTTCTCTATACAGATTACATCTAGATTGTGCCTTAACATGTTGTGCTCCCAATATGGTAGAGTGAAGAATATTGACCTTCTTTTGAACCAATCCTCAGGTTTCTTTTCACATTTACCTTTTTTTTTGCTACACTGACCTTTTTCCCTAGCACAAACACTCTGCCCTGCAACATTCTCAAAGCTGAGCTACCACTCAAAGTTTTAGGTGCAAGTTCCGTTTCTTTAGTGCCATCAAACTGCCTCTTTCGACTTCGATACAAATGACCCCATGGCAACCATCGATGATGACCCCAGATAACAAAATTTTGAACCCTTCTTTAGGTGAAATGATTTTGTACATACAGCACAAGATGGACATGGATATTTACCACTTGTACTCCAACCATATAGGTAAGCTAATGCAGGAAAATCATTCAAAGTCCATAGTAGTAGAGCTTGGAGAGAAAATTTCTCCTATGAAGAAGCGTCAAATGTTTCCACACCCTCCCATAATTGTAAGAGCTCGTCTATTAGCGGCTGCAAATATACATCAATATCATTCCTAGGGGAATGTGGTCCAGGAATGATCATTGACAAAATTAAAGATGTTTGTTTCATGCAAATCCAAGGTGGTACGTTGTAAGGAATAAGCATCACTAGCCAAGTACTATGCTTTGAAGTCATGTTCTGGAAAGGGTTAAATTCATCGCTTGCAAGACCAAGGCATACATTACAGGCATCCACGGAAAATTCAGGATATCTGACATCTATATCTTTCCAAGACTGACCATCAGCTGGATGTCGCAGCAATCCATCTTTGGTGCAACCCTCATCATACAACGCATGTCATTAGATGTTTTGTTAGTTGCAAAGAGCCTTTGGATCCTTGGTATCAATGGAAAATAACGCAACACCTTTGTTGGTTTCTTCTTCTTTTTAGGTTCAGTTGGAGAGCATTTCTTGTCATAGTCACCCAACGAGAGGTACCGCACACATGGCAAGACTCTTGGTTAGCTCTTTCACCTCGAAAAAGCATACAGTCTTTAGGGCATGCATGGATTTTCTCCTAGTGAAGCCCTAAACCACGGGTGATTTTTTTTTTGCTTTATAGTATTTCTTTGGTGGATTTGCCTCATGAGGAAGTGCATAAGATAATACACCAAGAAGTGCTGTAAATGATTCTTGTGACCATCCATGTAAGCATTTCAAGTGATATAAGGTGAGTAAAAATGGCAACCTAGAAAATGTTTCACATCCATGGTATAACTTTGTGTTTGCATCCTTGAGAAAGCTTGCATATGTATCTTGTTCCTTGTATCAGCATCTTCACATGCAGTATTCCCATCCTCAACCACATTAGGTTCCATATTAGCAAATTCAAACTGAACACCATCTAGTTCACCATCAGATGTGCTTGACAGTGATTCATAGCTGTCAGCCATAACAAATGCAGCATTTAGGAGTCCATGCATGTCATCCAATCTTCCATGACCATCTTCTACAGCAGTATTCCTTGTAACACCAGGAATAGGCAAATTACTAGTGTTATCCAATATGTGAGCAAATGCAAATGATAGTGAATTATATTCCTCTCCATGGCAAACCCATTTAGTATAACCTTGAAGAATACCATCACGCCTCAGGTGGGTTTTAACTTCATCATAATTCGGTGTTGCTCTATTTGCATAATTTACACAAGGGCAAAGGATTTTATCACCATGTGGAACATCACGAAATGTAAAAGATAGGAATTGCTCGACACAATGTTTATAAGCAGCACTTGATCTTGCTTTACTCATCAAACCTCGATCCATTGCCCTTTCATATGTTGTACTAATGAAAGCAAAAGATATCAGTTTGTAATTGTCCACATTTTTTAAAAGACATGAAGCTTAGGTTCAAAAAATTGATAAAATATGCAAGGGATACTTATATTGAAATTACAAAATTAGATTATGCCACAATTCATTAAGCTTAGATTGAAAATCTAAAATAGAAGCATGCAGTTAGTGCAATTTAACTAAATTATGTAAATGAAGGTTGACATGTGACATGACTGAATAGATTGGCAAAAATAATTTATTTGTCTCTAAATTTAGAATTTATTTTTCTTTCCTTCAGTGACAATGTCAAAAGCCTAGTGATTTAAAGTGGTGTAAGCTAATAGTAAAATCCAAGTAACGTTCACTTGTTTCTCTTGCTACAATAAGCAAAACACATATAGTTGATAAGCTAGTAATTAAACGAGAGAAGAAACGGCCATGCTTCTGCTTCATGCAAACATCAATCGACAAGAAAGCTTCAGATTAACAACAAGATGTGGCAATAAGCTAGTAATTAACCTGGTGGCACCCTACGCCCGTGCAAGTGAGGAGTGGTTACTGTGAGAAGAGCTCGCTTGATTTGGCGCACAAGGGACTGTGGGTGCTAGAATAGCCAGAGCGCATGCTGCCTCTCTGCCTCGCACTCCTCGCTACCACCGCCGACGGGTCTATACTTGAGGTGGCGCCCACATGCTTGTAGCACCGTCGCTTCCCACAACAGCCGCAGCGCGTCCCAGTGTATGAGCTCTGGCGGGAGGGCAAAGAAGTCAACGCCGACGCTGGTCTACGAGCTTCGATGGGAGGGCAGAGAAGTCCACGATGGCACCAGTGATGTCGGGGGCATTCTTTGACGTGGGAGGCGGCAGCACCGGCTTCTGCTTCTTGGAGTGGTGGCGGCGGTGGGTATCCAAAGAGTCGAATATGCGCGGAGCCGTGACCGGTTGTGACTTGGGATAAAATTAGATGGAGCAAGAAAGAGGGTTAAAGATAGTAAAAACTAGTAAAGAAACAAAAGTCCAAAGACATCCCATTAGCAAGGTGTTTTTGTTGTTTTCCCAGCGAGCAGGGATCGAATCCCACTCGATACATTAATTTTTGCAAATATTTTAAATTTTAAATTCGTATTTGATCCAAACCGTTTGAACAAAATTCTTCCGGAAGTATTTTCGGTAATTTTGGTCCTTTCGGTGCCCACCGAAAAAAAATTAAAATGAAATATTTTTCGCATAGCTGTAGAGGCATATTCTAAAACGTCTCAACATTCATCTCTATAACTAAAATTTTGTCCTCTTAATTCTCAAGCATATTATGAAACATCTCAAGATTTGTCTCTACATAAATGTAAATGTATATGTGACTACCTACAGTAAGAGATTTTGTGGCATCATATAAAATGTCTTGAGAAGCGTCTTTACATACGAGGTGTTTCTCGGCGTAGAGACAGATATAAAAGCGTCAAAACAAAAGTGTCTCTATGTGATAGTTTTGTTGTAGTGACATGTCTTGACAGTAAGGCATATTAGCGGTCTAGAGGAGTTTGTGGGATATTCCAAATATGATATACTTTTCTCTACTTCTGGAAAACGATCTTTGACAGCCAATAGTGATTTTGACGATGAGTAGGACTGTAATGTACGAATGAGCTCCAAAAATTAGCTGCATTGCAACTTCATTGGAGAATTTTGGAGAAATAACACAACGATAACAACACGGCAGTTGATCTGACAAAGGGGTTACATGGCACGCAAGATAACGAACCAACAACGGTAAACGCATGCCTTTAGGGAATTAGAAATACATGGGACATGTGGACAAAGAGGGTTGAACTACTGCGTGGAACGTGGCTATTTTCCCTTGCGGCCCAGCTTAGTGTTGTACTCCTCGCCTTGTGCCTTAGCTCTCGTCGCGATGGCCCTCTTCCGCACCCTCTCGGCCTTGCGTCACCTGGCATGCTCGCGCTCCAGCTCCTCGCTTAGCCTCTCCTGCCTCTCCTTCTCGGCCTTCTCAGCCTGTAGCTCTTCGATGCACCTTTCATGGGCCTCGCAGTCCTCCCTAGCCTAGCTCTTTTGTGTTTGTAGCATCCACATATCGTAGGGGTGGATCTTGTCGCCGATCCACTAGCTGAAGTCGCATAGGCACAGTGGAGACTACGGTGGGAAGAGAGACGTGGTTATGACGTAATGGGAAGGTAAATAGTGGTGTGAACTAAAATGCAATTTTATTACCGGCTGCTTGTACTCTGCGTGTCAAATCTACAGTTGGGGTAGCCCACGCAGTAGTTTGGGCAGCACCAATAGCGCTACCCAATGGTCCACTCGTCAATTGATTTGACGCACTTGTAGGCGTCCTGACACCAGCAAAGGGGTGATACCACCCCCATCAGGGGTCCTTCTAGAGGACGTTCATCAAGCATAGGAAGGGGGGCGCGACTCAACCTAAAAGGTGGGTGGTTGGTGTAAGGCTGCTGACTATACGCCTTGTGGTGAGCAGCAGTCTCACCAGCACCCACCCAGACCCTCAAGAGCTCGTGGATGCGCTTCCATCCTTCTCCTTGTCTATGTTATCTAGGTAGTGTTGTTGGTGTAGAGGTCCTGGCTAGGTCGCGCTGTATTTATAGCAGGAGCAGACACAGCTGTAGTTGCTCCATTGCGATGAGGTCACGGATGTGTTTCACGTCCGTGCGACGTGCCCTTCGAAGTAGACTTGTTGGGTCACGTCACTGCGCAAAGCTACCTCATCAGGTCACATCGCTGGACAAAACTGACTTGTTGCACAAAGCTGCCTCGTCAGGTCATGTCACTGGACAAAGCTGCCTCGTTGGGTCACGTCGCTGCCCAAAGCTGCCTCGTCGGGTCACATCCTGCTTGTAGAGTGTGGTCACGTCTTACTTTGCAGAGCGAGGTCACGTCCTAATTAGGGTTTCATGAATTCGCACACGAAGTGCTCATAACAGAATTAGGGTTTGCAATGAAGTTGCAATGTATGTTTTCATACAGATAATTGTAGACATTTCAAGATCAAATAGGACACTCTTTGTTTATTTCTTGGTTTAATATGGATGATGTTCTTTAATACTGTATTGTACGATAGGCTAGATAAGCTTATGCATGAACCAACTGAAGAAAATGTGTGTCATGTAGATCATATAATGATATACCGTAACCTCTGACTCGTGTGCGTTTTGAAGGCTATAGTACATCGTTATATGATCTGCACGCCACGCATTTCCCTCAGTTGGTTCATGCACAATCTTATGTAGCATGTCGTACAATACAGTATTAAAGAGCATCCTATTTAACAATGTTATTCGTGAGGGTAGTTGGATCTATCATCTCTGGAGGTGTGTGCAACTAGTCTCCATGGCACCATAGCCAGTTCCCCTCAAAGTCGTCCATTTCCTGTTACATAAGAAAAACATAGCAAGCATATAAGTGCACCGTATACTGAAGAACGTAGCAAGGATGTAAATTATGCATAACTCGTACAAGTTTTGCTACACATTAGAAAACAAGGTGGAGAAAATATTACATTATGACACCAAATAACAACTAGACGAGTTCGGTCTGTTGGGACAATCCT
Source organism: Phyllostachys edulis (assembly GCA_036346405.1). Taxonomy (NCBI): domain Eukaryota; kingdom Viridiplantae; phylum Streptophyta; class Magnoliopsida; order Poales; family Poaceae; genus Phyllostachys; species Phyllostachys edulis. Next base: position 89,310,519 of record CM070549.1, on the reverse strand, counting down.
TCGCTAAGTGCCCAGGGATCTTGAATATCCTGCACTTAGTTGTGTGGTTAATACTAGTATGTTGGCTGGCGTCCATGTCGTTCCATAAGCGCCGCATCTACTGTCGCCCTAGCCCTGTTGTCTTCAGGTCCTTGTTTGGGTCTCATTGCACCATGTCCGGCCAAAGATCCTTAGGTCCTTGTTTGGGCCCCATTGCACCATGTTCAGCTAAAGATCATTGTAGTTATTTCCAAGCCGTACGAGTGAAACTCCGCACTCCATGTACCAAAAAAGTGTTGCATGTCGTAGTACTCGGAGATGTACGGCGTGCACATCTATCTTATTTGCGCACATGCCTTGTACACGTGCGAGCATGGCTTATGCAGGAGCTTCGGCTTGTTGCAGGTGCATGTCGCCACATCACTCAGGCATACCTGTTTTCTTTCCTCCTCCCCCCTTGGCATGACTGTTGACATATTTTTTCTTAAACCTGATCTCATACTTCCTCCTAAGGCCATCGATCATTGAGTATCACAGCAGCGCTGTGGTCGATGCCACTGAGTATCAACGCTACCTGGTGAACACCAGGCCCGACATTACCTATGCTGTGGGCATTGTCAGCCGTTACATAGAGGCACCCACCTCGCAGCACATGGTGGTCGTGAAGCACATCCTACGATACGTGAGCAGTACAGTTGGCTACAGATGCTGCTACAAGTGGCGTGGTGTGTTGGAGCCTGAGCTGGTGGGCTACAGTGACAACGATCTCGCCGGTGATGTTGACGATCGCAAGAGCACCTCGGGAATGGCGTTCATCCTAGGTGCTAGTCTGATCACGTGGGCATCGCAGAAACAGAAGATTGTCGCACTCTCATCCTGTGAGGTGGAATACATCGTGGTGGCCATGGCGGCGTGCCAGGGGATGTGGCTTAGCAGGCTACTCGGTGACCTGACGGGCACGAAGCCAAAGAGGGTCAAGCTCATGGTGGATAACAAGTCTGCGATCGCGTTGTGCAAGAACTCGGTGCACCACGACCGCAGCAAACACATCGACACAAGGTACCATTTCATTCGTGAATGTGTTTGACAAGGTTGATGTTGAGCACGTGTGTAACAACCCAAAATCCTTAAATTGGATTAGCTATGCATCTACTGTGCATTTATGAAATTTTGGACTTTTAAAAACTTTTTGTTGCAAAGCAAAGAGGTTACAACCCGGTTTTCCAAATACCTAGAAATGAAATTTCTAAAACAAAACAAAAGTTTGTCAAGAATTTGAAAACTTAATTCAGAATAGGGTATAAAACCCTATGTTGAAAGTCCTTTGATTTTGAAGACTAAAATTTAAACCTAGTAATCCAATACTCCTTCTCCAATTCGAAAGCTCTAATTGAACTTAGGGTAAAACTAAAAAGGCTTTCAAATATGTGAATATGTATTTTGGAATTCAAATTACCAATAGTAAAACCTCATATGCTCCTAGAATGCTTGAGGCACTTTCAAAAGAACTATCAAAAATTCAATTTGCAAATATATTTTCTTTATCTCAGAAATGTCTTTCATTTTGAAAGTATAGTAGGACCCATAGCTGGGAATATTTTAGTTGAGTTCTAAATGCTCTAGTTTGCTTATTTGAAATTTTCTGGAATTTTTGGAGGTCATTTGATTTCTTCTCAACTTGCAAGTTCAAATTTGAATTTGAATTTAAAATGCAAACAAATCTTTTTAACAGTGCCTAGAAATAATTTTCCTAGGTTCTAGAACACTTTATCCACTCACTTTCAAAATTTCACAATTTATAGATTTTAATTACTATTTCCAAGCGACCGGTCAATCCAAGAAAATGAAAAGTCAAACACCACATCAGAAACTTAAAATAATTTTAGAGAAAATTTTAGAAATTATAAAACTCTAGAAAAATTAACTAATGGATTAACTAGTGTTAGGGACTTTTCCTAAAATTTTCATCAATTTTGGAGCTAATCTTCTACCTTCAAAAATTCACCAAAGCTCTCAACTCTTTCACAAAAACCAAACATGCGTTGTTCCTCCGGTCAGTCTGAACGTTAGGACCGACCGAAGCTAATGTTCGGACCGACCGAGCCAAATGATCAGACTGACCAAAACCGATACGATTTGGCTCAGCCTAACCTGCTCGCCCCGGCTTTTTTCTCCCTCTGCCTCTAACCCGTGGACCCCAACGCCAGATCATCTTCTCCACGCGCTCCTCCTTCTGTGCCGAGCGAGCGCACATGGGTGCCATGTGAGAGACCATGTGGAGGTCGTCCCGTGTGAGTGATGAGTAATTGACAAAGGTTTTAGGTCAGTCGAGTTTGGTTTGTGTGGTCGGACCTTGTCGTTCTTGCGCAGTTCACGCGTTTTGCGTGAAGTCAATCGAGTGTCGGGATAATCGAACGACCGGCCGTGTTATGGGCGATGACGACCGCAGGCGGTTGTACCGATTGGTAAATGGCGGTTGAAGAATTCCGAGAAGTTGTTTTTCGTGTTCGGTCTTCATTGGAAATCGGAACGACCGCAGTATTGGAGCCAGACGACCGAGCGCGGTTGATCCGTGGTAACATGGCGGTTGTCTGGATTGTATTGTGAGTTTCGCCATTTTGGTGATTTGAGTTTTGGGATAGGTCATATCAAGTGTGTTCATGCATATGTGTTGCATATTGCATGTTTGAGCTAACGTTAGGTCAAGTTGTGAAGAACTTGTTCCGGTTTCGTGTTTCTTATCGTGTGTGGTGCGGGACGTCGAGTGGAGTCGTGGCGAGACACGGTGGATTGGACTAGGCGCAGTGGCGCCGAGGTCGAACGGTCGGGATGTGTCAAGACGAGCGTGGACTCGAGGTGGTTGCGAGGCGTCTTGAGACAAGGAGCTTGAAGCTTCCGGAAGGTCTGAAGGGCGAATCGAAATTCGCAAAGTCGCACAAGCGGGGAGCGGCTCCGTTGGACTTAGCGGGCATAACGGGAGGAGACCCGTTAGCCAAGGCTATATAAAGGATTGGAGGGCTGCATGCCCTCTTGAGCACTTGAAAAGGAATTAGGGTTTGCTAGAGTCAAAAGAGTCTTTAGTGGTGTTTTTGCTTTAGGCTTTAGTGGTTGAGGAGTGTTGGTGGAGGCGGTGGGTGCTCCTCGCTTGTTCCCTTTGTAGCTCTCCCATGTGAGTTCTTGGCTTAGGGAGAGGAGAGGATGGATTGATGAACTTGTAATCATTCCTCTTGTTTTAATGTTCATGCGTATGGGGATGTATCTCTTTGTATTTCGCTCTTGATTCAATGAATGGAAATCAAGTTTTCTTCTATTCGTGCTCTCTGTTCTTCGTTCTCCTTTTTGTGATTTTTGGGGCTTTCGTCAATTCGGGAGTTTTGCTTAGTTCTTCCTCTTGATCTTGCTTCTTTGGGACATGTGAGAACCTATCTAAGGTCATCTAGATCATCATCCACCCACGAGCAAGTCGTTAGATCAAGTTTTGTTTTTGCGGCTTTTGAACCCTCCTTCGTTCAAATACAAAAGGATAGGAACCTTGGCATGGATCTCTGAAATCGTTGCTTGGAATAGGTTCCTAATATCTTCAGAAGGTGTGGTTCAATTTTGGTCAAGTTTGGCGCGTAGATCAAAAGTTACGTTGATTTTCGTTTTGAAACCCGAGCGGATTTTGCCTGTTCGGGACAATCGGATGAACAAGGCTTAACTGCTGCGGTTGTGCCGGACTGCGGTACAACCGCCGCTTGTTCTAACGGTTTTGTCTGGGGATGCGGTACAACCGCCGCTTACTCGCGGTTGTACCGATTGTCTGATTTGTTCGTAACTTCTGTTTTTGTTTCTTTGTTTGTGGGGGTGAGGAGTGGATTCAACATAAGACTTCTCTCGTGCTTAATCTTTGATCTTCATAGCTCTCATAGCTATTGGAGTGATTTACAAGTTGAATCCATTCTTTGCGAAAAAGATTAGGTGCTCCTATTCACCCCCTCTAGTCGCCTTCCGGTCCTTCAATTGGTATCGAGCGGTTAGCTCTTTTCAATAGATCTTAACCGGTCTCAAGAGCCGTGGCGATGGACAAGTACTCACCAAGCCGCGCGTTTTGATGGCATCGATTACCCCTTCGGAAGAGCCGAATGGAGACATACATCCGAGGCTGTGGGTATGCCATCTGGCGGAAGGTCAAGGTTCGATTCATTTGTTCTGGCGATGAGAACATCAATGTCGGAACATGGCTGATGTTGAGGCAAATGCAAAGGCAAGGAACATCATCATCCGTGGTTTGAGTCGAGCGAGTTTGATCCGCATATCTCACTGTCGTCCGCCTCGACATCCGGGTGACCCTCGGCGATACCATGAGGGCACCACCCAGATCAAGGCGATGCACAGACCGGTTCAAGCGAGAATACAACAAATTTGAGATGCTTCTTTGGTGAGTCCCTAGATGAGTGCTTCAGACGTTTTCACAAGATCTTGAGCAACCTCCGGCGGTCGGTCTCACATACCCCGACTTCGGACAACGCTCGTCGATACTTACAAGACTCGATCTGCGGCGTGTGGGAGATGAAAGTGACTACCATCAAGGACACCACAGACCTCTCGACCTTGACTCTTGATGCGCCAGACTCGCGTCTCAAGACTCACGAGATTGACATTGTCTCTCGAAAGTCGAAGTCACGATCGATGGCCTAGTCACCGATCCCGCCGGTTCTCTTCTTGATTCGTTGTGTGGTTTCTCCCTTGCTTGCTCTCGTGGCGAATCGATGATCGTTAGAGCACTCGAGGATGAGCGGTGGCCCTCCTAGCTCGGAAGTTTTCTCATGCTTACAAGAGGAGGAGGGACGAGAAGAAGGAGGACACGTGATTTGCTTCGAGTGTGGTGGCCCCAACCACATTGAGCAACCCCCTAAGCTGGAGAAGGGCAAGAACGACTACTGGCGGTTCGGGCAAGAACGACTACACCGACAAGAACGCAACAAAAGCCTCCAGCTCAGACGCCCAAAGCAAGAAGAAGTTCATAACCGGCAAAGCCAAGAAGCTCTTCCACCGCGTCCTCACCGCCTCGACGACCTCGACCTCGGCGAGGTGGAGGGATGGAGCGACGATGACGGACGGGTGACCAAGAGCCCAAGGATGGCGGCGGCGACTTCTCCCGGCATGTGCTTCATGGCCCTCGAGGGCGAACTTCGTGACAATGAGTGTACTCCGACTTCGGACGAGGTAGATCCCACCTCTGAACAGCTCAATCATGCTTTTCTTAAGCTAGGAGGTTTTCATGCTAAAGCTAAGGCTAGGTGTCTTTGAGTTAGAGAAGGAAATAGATAGTGTCACTAGAGATTATTGCTCTTACATCTGCTCCTTCTAGTGATGATTGTGATACATGCTCGCTTTCTTTGGTTGATATGGAGAAGTTAAGGACCTCACATGATAGTGTGTCCTCCAAACTTGATAGTGTTAAGGTGGAGAATGTTAGTCGCTTCTGTTGAGTTAGAGTTGAGTAGGATGGTCATTACCCTACTTATTCTTGATGAGACTACTTCTCCCACCTCATGTGAGGGTAAGGACATTCTTTGCTAGATGATCTTATGCCATGCTCCTTGATCTGCCTGAGTCTTGTGAAAATTGCAATAACTTGAAGATGAACTTAAAGCAGGCGAGATCATAAAATTCTTTGAACTACAAGCTTCTTTACTTGAGCCGATTGTTTCATGCTTGAAGCTGTCCTAAGTTAAGCTACTTGAACTTGAGGTCGTCTCCAAACAGATTTCAAGATATGATTGATCATGAAAGGAAGTTGGCTCGGTTTGCTTCTAAGGACCTGTTAGCTCACCATGCATTAAGTGTAACAAACTAAAATCGACTTGATTGCTTTGGATGAGAAATGTGTGAAGCTAACTAAGGATCTTCTAGAGAAGTCACATTGTGCTTGCAATATGATTGTGGAGAAGGAGAGAAGCCCTGTGGTAAGGATGAGGCGCTTAGCAACGTGAACCAACTAGCTAGCGATGGGAGTGTCCCTTGAGTCGGTGTGCGTGCACAAGCCATTCTTCCCTCTCTTCTTTGGTTCTTCTTTTGCTCCTTACCTTCTTTGTCTCTTCTTCCCCTGCTCTTCTTGCACCTCTCTCTTTCGGGAGTGTCAGTACCTTATGAACACTCTCAAGAGATTTGTAGGAGGCAAGAAGAAGCTCAATCTTATTCTAGACCAATCTAAGATCTGCAGATTTAATCAGGGTCTAGGATATGACTTCTTTGAGGACATGAGGAAGCATCCACTGCCGTGCTTAGACCCATAGCACTGGTGTGATCGAGATCGAGCCAGGACCGAGAAAGTCCATTTCAAGTCGGCGGGCTATGTCCGAGGATTTCGACAAGAAGGTAATTTCACATGTCGCTTCTACCTCTCGAGAAGGTGAAGTATCACCGCACCTTCTCGTCGGAAGGATGGACACACACGATCGTCGATGCTTCAAGCGCCAAGATCGCGTAGAGACCATGTTGAGTCTCTTAGGCGCATTGTGGTCGGCCCGGACCTTGAGTGCACCTAAGACCAACACGAGGTCTAGGCTTGTTTCTTCGATGGGTTTGTGCGAGATCGAGGACTTGGTTTTCCGAGTTTTACGGTTTTCGTCCTCATCTTTGCTTTCGATCGTGACTTCCGCCGTCCGAGGGTAGATCTCGTTTTCCCCATCGAGATAGCTACCATGGCGTGTTCGACATGTTGCGGTGCTCGACTCGCTCCTTCAGAGCGATCGGACCCAAAGAATGACCGGGTCTACTCTTAGACCTTACGCTTTGAGTGACAGAGAGCGTAGGGTAGATAGAGGTCATCGGGCTTGACTACTTCATCGCTCGGCGTGTTATTCAATATTGGGTGCCAAAATCATTGTTGATTTATCGATCTTGAGACTTTACTCTGTTTGACTTCGAGTTAGCCGGGTAGGGAAGGAGAAGGTTTGGCTTGTAGACTCGGTTGTTCTCGTCATATGACCGGAGACTCCGTTGGTTCTCCTCCTAGCCGCGCTCCGGTGATGAGGCGATCACCTTCGGAGACGCTTCGTCTGGGCGTCATCGCCAAAGGTTGTCGCGTATTAATGCTTCTTTTATTCTTAAGGATGTTGCCTTGGTTAGTAAGGCAAGTACAATTTGCTTTCAGTTTCTCAGCTTACTGATGACGGTTTCGAGGTGAGCTTTAAGAAAAACAATTGCAAAATTCTTGATTCTTCGGGTAGTCTGGTTTGCGGGATTTCTCGTTATGGGAGGATCTTTCGTGCTGATTTCTCTGATTCTTCTGGTGATCCTCTCCGGTGTTTAGTTGCTTCTGAGTCCCGCGATCTCTCTTTCTGGCATAGGAGACTTGGTCATATTGGATTTGACCATTTGACCCGAGTTAGCAGCCATGATCTCATTACGTGGTCTGCGAAACTCAAGATGGTCAAAGATCTTGTTTGCACTCCATGCCGCACGCGGCAAGATGGTTCTTGCTTCTCATCCTCTGGTCACGATTACTATGACCGATGCAGGACATTGCTCCACATGGACACAGCTTGGACGGCTCGAGTCTTGATCGGGAGGGAAGTGGTATGTTCTTGTTGTGGTCGATGACTTCTCGAGGTATTCTTGGGTGTTTTCTTAGCATCAAAGGATGAGACGTTTTCACTTTTCCGATGTCTTTTAGTAGGCTTTCTGTTGAGCTTCACGGTGCCCTCGAGCGATCCATGATGACAATGGCACGGAGTTCAAGAATTCCTACTTTGAGAGTTTCTGTGGTGAGGCAGTGTAGAGCACCGTTCTCTTCTCCATCGTCCCTCGGCAAAATGGCGTTGTGGAAAGGAAGAACCGTACCTTGGTCGAGATGGCGGACGATGCTTGATGAGTACTCTACACCAGGAAGTTTTGGGTGAAGCCATTGCAACCGCGTGCCATGTTTGAATCGAGTTTTCTTGGGCACTCCTACACCGCACTTCTTATGAGTCGAGATACTGCGAAAGCCAGCGTCTCTCATTTTCGTGTGTTTGGTTGCAAGTGTTTTATCTTGAAGTCCGGGAACCTAGACAAGTTCGAGTCACGTTCTGTGGCGGTATCTTTCTAGGCTACTCGACTTCTTGGCGGGCTTATAGGGTGCAGGCTCGCGAGTCTAGCAAAATGGTAGAGACCTGCGAGGTGACCTTCGACGAGGCCAGTCCGGGGACTAGGCCAGATATCTCAGGTTCTTTAGAGCAGTCCGAGACCATCTTTGTGGATGATGAGGACGATGGAGATGACGGTTGTCTACGATCCCATCCCTCATCCACTCCTTAAGGTGCCGTCTTCCACCGCACCTCGAGGTGATCAGCCCTTGCCTTCTGCTTCCTCTGGAGCTAGTGGCTCTGTTCCTACCTCGTCAGCTCATGAGGTAGAGGCCACTTCTTCATCTCTCCCAGGACCTCCTAGACACATCCAGAAAGTTCATCCTTGAGCAGATCATTGGAGATCTTTTGAGCGTGTTACCCGCTCAAAATCGCTTATCTCAATTCTGTCTCCATTACGCCTTCATTGCCTCTTTTGAGCCCAAAGATGTTTCTCATGCTTTATCGATGAGTCATGGGTCAATGCCATGCATGAGGAGCTAGAAAATTTCGAGAGGAACAAGGTCAGTCGCTTGTTGAGCCCCCACGAGGCCACAATATCATTGGAACCAAGTGGGTGTTCAAGAACAAGCAGAGTGAGGATGGGGTAATCATCCCAAACAAGGCGAGATTGGTAGCTCGGGGTTTTCCTGTGTTGAGGTCTAGACTTTGAGGAGACCTTTGCCCTCAGAGCTCGACTTGAAGCCATTAGAATCACCTTGCCTTTGCGGCTTCTAAGGGTTTCAAGCTTTACCAGATGGACGTGAAGAGTGCCTTCCTCAATGGCCTTATTGAGGAGGAAGTCTCGTCCGACGACCTCGTGTTTCGAGAACCCCAAATACCCTAACCATGTTTTCAAGCTTTCCAAGCTGTATGGATTCATGCAGGCTCCCGAGCTTGGTATGAGAGGCTTAAGTCCTACTTGATAAGTCATGGTTTTGAGATGGGTAAAGTTGACAAGACCTTGTTCATCAAGATGGCATCGACCTTCTGCTCGTCAGATCTATGTCGATGACATTATCTTTGGCGGCTCTTCCCATACTCTGGTTTCCCAGTTCTCGGATGTCATGAGCACCGAGTTTGAGATGAGTATGATGGGTGAGTTGACCTTCTTCCTTGGCTTCCAAATCAAGCAGACTCGGGAGGGTACATTTCTTCATCAAGGAAAGTACACTCGTGACCTCCTGAGACGCTTCGACATGAGTGATGGTAAGCCTGTGTCGACTCCCATGGCTTCTACCGCCTATCTTGATCCAGATGAGGATGGCGAACCAGTTGATCAAAAGGAGTTTCGCAGCATGATTGGCTCCCTCTTGTACCTCACTGCCTCGAGACCAGACATACATTTTTCTGTGTGTTTGTGCGCTCGTTTCGAGCTTCTCCTCGCGTTTCTCACCGCCCCAGCGGTGAAGCGCATCTTCGGTACTGCGGCGACCATTGACTATGGTATCTGGTACTCTTCCTCATCTGTCTTTCCTTGAGAGCCTTTTCGGATCGAGACTTATTGGTGTAGGATAGATAGGAAGAGCACTTCGCACCGCCAATTTCTTGGCACTTCTCTTGTTTCTGGTCTTCAAGGAAGCGATGCAGTGTTACCTGACCCACCGCAGAGGCCGAGTATGTTGTCGCACCGATTCTTTGTAGTCAAGTGCTCGATGGCCGACCTGCGGGACTTTGGGTTAGTTATCGGCGGTGTTCCACTTTTTGTGATAACACTTCTGCGATTAACATTGCCAAGAACCCAGTCAAACATTCGGACCAAGCACATCGATATTCGCTTCCACTTCCTTAGAGACCATGTAGAGAAGGCGATATAGTGCTCGGTTTGTGGAAGTGACCACCGGTTGGTGACATTTTCACCAAGCCATTGGATAGTTCGAGGTTTTCACTCTGCGGGAGAGCTTGGGGTGATTTGTCCTTATGGATTTGTAGTGAGGGGAGCTTTGGGTTTCTTGCTCTACTATATTATTTATGCTCTTGCTCCTTGCTGTTGCATTGCATTTTGGGTGCATTTGGGATTAGTCCTCCTAGCATAGATTAGAGTGCTTCTTTTGTCTAGTTGTTTAGATTTCTGCTCTTATCTTGTGATTCTAGGATGCTGCTTATTAGCTGTTACTTATCTCACTAGGTTGAGCTCACTCACTTCTTGTAGGTTCTAGCGAGGGTTGGGCCACCCTCGGGTAGACAGGGTACGTGTTTGCTCCTAGGTGTGTTAAGTGGGCAGTTGATAGTCCTAGAGTCATATGGGGTAGATGAGAGTCAGTCTGAGCCATAGTATTCTCTATATCTTATCTATGCTTTAAGGACTGCTTGTTTTATGTTTTCTTTGCCAGCTTCTCGATTTATTGTTTTGGTTCAAGGGGAGTTCATTTGGGAGCTTCTGGAGCTTAATATTGAGTTAACTCAACTTGAACTAAAAGTTGCATCTAATGTTGAGGGGGAGCTGGATCTTCTGCATTTCTAGCATTACGCATTGTAATATAACTACATTGAGCCTTGATTATTATCTCGCTATGACATGTTTACAATGCTTTACACCTTGCCATGACTTGTGCTTATTTGCTAGATTTATCATGACTTCATATGTGTAGCCTAGCTTTTGCCATGATAAGTTAATTAAAATTGCTCAACTTAAACTAAAACTTGTCATGTTAGCACTCGAGATTAGTCTTTCTTGAGATATCTTTTTATGATTCATGCCATGTCAAATAGGCTGGGTAGAGTGATGAATCTATATTGAGCCATAGAAAGAGCTGTTTTAGTCTCTTGATGATGCATGAGTTAGTACAACTTGTTAAAAGGCAAAAAGATCTCTTTTGTGCGAAAAAACTGATCTCACCAATTCTCTCCTATGAGACGGCTTGCCATTGCACTTGGCATGAACTTAGGGGGAGTTTTGGGTGACCTAGACTATCTTCTTAAGCTTCTCGCTTGGAGTAGTCGCATAAGGCTTGAGACCTAGCACATGATAAAACAAAAATCTGGTTGGAAACCACCATGAATTTCAAAAGAAAATATGTTTTATGTGCTCAATGTGCTTAAAGCTACAAAAAGTATCAAGTACTTTAACCAATGTTTCAATCTTGAGCATAGCACTCTATTTGGTCTCAATTTAAGCTTCTTAGTTCCGCTTAGCTTATTGACATGGCCTGCATCATCCTTGGATATCTCTAGCGAGACTTTGCTCATTGATGACTTGACTTGCTCACATAATGTACCTCATTTTCAGATTGTCATCTATGTGTTCTAGCTAGCTTATACATATCTTGTCATGATCTAGCTAGCCTTTTTTATTGAGTTATGGCTTGGTGCATTACATGTTGGTCATTATGGATAATTCTCATGGCTCAAAATGCTTAAATAAACACACTTCAGCCATTTTCATCCATTAACATGTCATATTCTCTCTATTGCATCTTGATGCGTTTATTGCCAAAAGGGGGAGAATAGAGAAGAAAAAGTCTGTTGGGAACAGTTTAGAGCTTTGGAGATCAATTTGCTCTTTCAGTTGTTGCTCTAGTGTTCCTTACATCGACATGGTCATTAGTTTCACTCTTCTTCTTTGGACCATGTTGGATTAAGTCAAACTCAAACTCAACTTTGATCTTTTTGGAGTTTGTCAATATACTCATCAAGGGGAGATTGAGAGACCATGTGGAGGTCGTCCGTGTGAGTGATGAGTAATTGACAAAGGTTTTAGGTCGATCGAGTTTGGTTTGTGTGGTCGGACCTTGTCGTTCTTGCAGTTCACGCGTTTGCGTGAAGTCAATCGTATTTGTCGGGATAATCGAACGACCGGCGTGTTATGGGTGATGCGACGATGAGGCGGTTATACCGATTAGTAAATGGCGGTTGAAGAATTCAGAGAAGTTGTTTTTCGTGTTCGGTCTTCATTGGAAATCGAACGACCGCAGTATTGGAGCGAGACGACCGGAGTGCGGTTGATCCGCCGGTAACATGGCGGTTGTCCGATTGTATTGTGAGTTTCGCCATTTTGGTGATTTGAGTTTTGGGATAGGTCATATCCAGTGTGTTCATGCATATGTGTTGCATATTGCATGTTTGAGCTAACGTTAGGTCAAGTTGTGAAGAACTTGTTCCTGTTTCGTGTTTCTTGTGCGTGTGGCCGCAGGACGCCGAGTGGAGTCGTGGCGAGACACGGTGGATCGGACTAGGCGCAGTGGCGCCGAGGTCGAACGGTCGGGATGTGTCAAGACGACGTGGACTCGAGGTGGTTGCGAGGCGTCGAGACAAGGAGCTGAAGCTTCCGGAAGGTGCGAAGGGCGAATCGGAAATTCAAAAAGCTGCACAAGCGGGAGCGGGCTCCGTTGGACTTAGCGGGCGTAACGGGGAGGAGACCCGTTAGCCAAGGCTATATAAAGGATTGGAGGGGCTGCATGCCCTCTTGAGCACTTGAAAAGGAATTAGGGTTTGCTAGAGTCAAAAGAGTCTTTAGTGGCTGTTTTTGCTTTAGGCTTTAGTGGTTGAGGAGTGTTGGTGGAGGCAGTGGGTGCTCCCTGCTTGTTCCCTTTGTAGCTCTCCCATGTGAGTTCTTGGCTTAGGGAGAGGGAGAGGATGGATTGATGAACTTGTAATCATTCCTCTTGTTTTAATGTTCATGCGTATGGGGATGTATCTCTTTGTATTTCGCTCTTGATTCAATGAATGGAAATCTGAAGTTTTCTTCTATTCGTGCTCTCTGTTCTTCGTTCTCCCTTTTTGTGATTTTTTGGGGCTTTCGTCAATTCGGGAGTTTTTGCTTAGTTCTTCCTCTTGATCTTGCTTGCTGGGACATGTGAGAACCTATCTAAGGTCATCTAGATCATCATCCACCCACGAGCAAGTCGTTAGATCAAGTTTTGTTTTTGCGGTTTTGAACCCTCCTTCGTTCAAATACAAAAGGATAGGAACCTTGGCATGGATCTCTGAAATCGTTGCTTGGAATAGGTTCCTAATATCTTGAGGAAGGTGTGGTTCAATTTTGGTCAAGTTTGGCGCGTAGATCAAAAGTTACGTTGATTTTCGTTTTGAAACCCGGCGGATTTTGCTGTTCCAGACAATCGGATGAACCGGGCTTAACTGCTGCGGTTGTCTCGACTGCGGTACAACCGCCGCTTGCTCATGGTTGTAGCCGATCATGCTTGTACAACCGCCGTTTACTCGCGGTTGTACCGATTGTCCTGATTTGTTCGTAACTTCTGTTTTTGTTTCTTTGAAATGTGGGGGTGAGAGTGGATTCAACATAAGACTTCCTCTGTGCTTAATCTTTGATCTTCATAGCTCTCATAGCTATTGGAGTGATTTACAAGTTGAATCCATTCTTTGCGAAAAAGATTAGGTGCTCCTATTCACCCCCCCTCTAGTCGCCTTTCCGGTCCTTCACCATGCCACCCGGCCTCCTCTGTCTCCCTCCATCAGTGTCATTGCACCGCTAGCCAAGACAACCAACCAGGGCCCTTCTCCTACCGATGCCGTCGCTTCACTCTCCATCCACACTGAGAAATCGCAGGAGACGCCATGACCGAGAAGAGAGGGAGCTCAGGTTCTCGCGAGGAACCCCGAGCTTCTCGCCCCATTTAAGCCTAGCATTGAGCGCATCACCTCCCTCTCGTCAGTCCCCTACCTCCCCCTTCAATTCTTTTCTTCAAAATCAACCCGAGCTCCAAGGCCGACAGCCATGGACGCATCGCCTCCAAGCGTCCCAGCCACTCCAGCTAGCCTAGCCGCCCATGACCGCGTCATGGCAAGCCATACACCACGAAGAGCAAGGCCACTTCATCAAATTGGAGAAACCACCACCGTGGACTCACACAATCTGGTTCTTCTCTGATTCCGGCCGCCACCACCATTTCTACCGCCACGCCTACTCCGACAACTCCCCTTCCGATTCCTTCCTCCTTGAGTATCTTGTATACCCCCTCTTTATTCCCCGATCATTCACGTGTGTTGTTTTGCTCCACAGTGAGCCCGCCACGGTGACCACCTTGTGCTGCCACCGGCTCTTGCCGCCAGCCCTCCTTGGCCACCTTCCCCCTCCAAGCGCTCCGGTAGGTTCCTCCACCCCTTTGGATGCCTTTGCGCACACATTTTGAACTCGAGCATCGCCGGTTTCAAAACGCCCTCTGGGCCAACTGCCACCGCCACTCTATGAAGCCATGCCGCCGCTATGGCCCGGCTCGGTCCGCGCCGTCGTTGCTTGTAGATGCACCGTGACCGCGGGGTTCCATTTTGGCCACCCCGAATCAAAGCTGAGGCCTCCGCTGCAAGCGCCGGGCTTAGGCCGAGAGGCTCTGTTCGGTAGCCTGATGTAGAAGAAGAACTGTAGCACCTTGGTTAGTACTAACAGAAGTATTTAAGTTAGAAGCAAATGTTGTAGTTAATAGAAACTTGATTATCTGTTGATTCATTCTGTGAATTAACAAAAGTTTAGTTATGAACTTGTAAGGGAGTTTAGCAGTTTAGATCAGAAGATGTTACTGTTGTAGGTTTCTGGAACAATAAACTGAAAATATTAGAATGGTCATAAAGCTAATATCTTGACTAATTTCCAATGGTTAGAGTTTCCCTTAAACTCAATTCGTTGAACACTTTTCTGACAACAGCCATTTAATCCGAAAACATGTTTGAATAGGTGAATTTAGTAAGGAGAGTAGTTAACAAATAGTAAAGTTCTTTGTTGAGATGAGTAGGCAGAGAAGAGAAGTTGTTTTGGGGAAATTTTGAAATGACAGTGAACCCACTTGATAGACCCACCCTTGTTCTGCACACTATATTGATGAATGTCATTTTGGCCACTAAAATGAACTATCAAAGTTGAAGTTTGAGTTTATAGGAAGTCTAGTAATAGCAGTTCATTTGTCAGTTGTATGAACAGAGTAATATGTTTATGAAAATCTGAAATTTTCAGTAGGTTAATGAATCTGCTAACCATCTTGTAACTAACATTGAGCTACTCAAGGGAGTTAACAAAATTTGAAGTATGAAATATCAATAAGTTTAGTTAACAACACCTTAAATCAGAGAAGCTACTTCAAGAGAATGAAAGGATAAGAGAAGGTTTTGGATGACAAGTGTTTTGTCAATAGGTTATTAGCAGGACTCACTTTAGTAGTTAGAGGTTGTCTTGATTTAACTAGTCAATTGGCAATCATCTAACAAGTAGCAGCCAGGTCTGAAAAGAACCAATAGAGTTATGAATTTTCAGAATTAGCAGGGAGCAACCAACTCCCTTTTGTTGAAGTGTTAAACAGTAGAGGCAGATCAGTGCTATAATTGGCTTTTAGATCACTCAAAACTTGCCTAACACATGAGTATCTGAATTTGTTAGGAGATTTGTTAACAATAACTCAAATCAGACCATTTCCTTTATAAGGATGTTTGAGCAGGGAAAGTAATTAGGGTGCAACTGAAAATAACAGTAAGTTGTGTCAATCCTAATACTTGTGCTTAGGAAGTTGGTTGCATTTAGCTTTTAAGTTAACTGAAGCAACCCATTTTGACAAAAACGGTAATTTCCCTTTCTTAAAATTGAGCAGAAAAGGTCCCTAGTTGAAAACTTGCTTTTGACAGTGGGATGATAACCCTTCTTGCTTTCATTCCTTAGAAGGTTATTGTTCCATTTGAGCTTAGACCTTTAGCTAACACTTAAACTAACAAAGGCAAGCATTTGAAAATAAGCAATAGTATGTTAAGCAAAACAGCCAATGAATTCTTTGATTAGGTGAATGATTAATGGGGAAAGCAAGTTTGAAGAGAACAGTAAATAGGAGTAATAACTTATGGAGATTTCAGGTTTACAAACCACATGATGATAGTAAGTCATGTAACTAAATATATTTGACAATACTTAGTAGTAGCCTTTCTCAGCCTAATGAACATAGAAACATAAAAGAATTATCATCTTCATCGGAATCACGGTATTCAGCTTACAACAACTAATCCTAAGAGGGCAAGAATTGAAGTAGGAGGCAAGATACGAAAATAGTACACTAGTAGCAGTGAGTTAGAACTTTGTCATATGCTAAAGTAAATGGATTAGAAAATATAATTGTTAGCCATTACCATCTAATCTATAAGGTTAAAAATGAATCTTGAGTCAAGAATTAAATTAGTAGTTATTAAACAACAGAAGACCTTATGCTCTAGTCTCAATTTCAAAGGTTCATAACTAATTCAAATCAACTCCAATTAAAGAAATTCTTTCATCTAAAATCAATCTCTCCATTCTATTTTAACTTCATAATTTTTGGAGACTTTTTGAATTTTGGAGTTTATTCGATGCTTTTGCTTTATCAGTTCTTATCGTTAGATGACGATGATTCGAGAGTGCAACGGAGTTGATCGCGTGAATGTCCAGAGTTCCAGCAAACAAAGGCAGTTTTCCATTGATGCATGTTGATCCTATTACATTCAAAAACTATTATCTTGTTTTGCAATTGTATGTATGCATGCTTTATTTTGTCAAGTTACTTTTGTCGATTAGAGGTAGTTAATCCTATTGCATGAATTCCCTAAAATTGTCATCCCCTGCCACTAGCCTAAGTTAATAATTCCGCTAGTGAATTAGAGCCTGGTGGATGTTATAGTGTCTATTTATGTTTATGCAGTGTGATGCTTAGTCATGCATAGATTCTGGTAGAATTGGGCGGTTATCGACTTAGTCGATAACCTTGATCACACAAATCATTTTATTACACTACGTCCAGCACCTTGTGCTATATTACTTTGAAAACTAAAAGTGTAAATAAAATGTTTTGGACTGGGGCAAGTGGTTGGAAGGTGTGTTGTTGGGTGTGTGGATGTCTTGCCTCGGTCAACAAGGACCGAACATCTTGTTTCACCAAAACCAAGTATTATTGTGTGCTAACCACATGAGAGGGATATGAGACCTCTCTTGACTTAGTACTTTGGCGTGTGTTGGCTCCGAGTCGCGGGTGGTGGTTGTGTGTTGTGTTAAAAAGAAATGTTTTGATGATGTTGGGTGTGACGGGATGGGTTTCGGGTTTAGGTCCCCTACCCCGAGGAGCATCGGTAAGCTTTTTCTCTACCGATGACTTCGACACAACGTATGGGTTTCCATCCATACGGGTGACTCGTAATTAATACATTATATTGGAAACATCTCGTAGGACTTAGCCTTGCCAGCATACCTTCGGAAGTGTGCTTTATCCAGTGGCAAAAGAGGCGGTCTGGCGTGTGGGTACATTGGTACACCCCTGCAAGGTATAAACTATTCGAATAGCCTCATCATAGGTTATGGACACGCTTGGGATTAGACTTGCAGGAGTTAGACTTAACATTTTGGAAATTTTAAACTTAAAACTTGTTCGGGTGGCATTGAGAATGATCTCATGCTATGTTTGTGAGTTGCGGGGCTACCACTTGTTGTTGTTAGATATTGTCTAATATTTACTTAATCGTTGTTATTTAAAGTATTAAAAATGTTTGCTCACTTTCCATTTGAATCTACTACATTGTATTTAAATTGAAATATTGTTTTGTGCTGAAAATGAACCCTATAACCTTCTCCTTTAATTCAGCTTGCATGTAGCTATGTATAGGTTTGTTACTCATAAGTCTTGCAGAGTACATTCGTGTACTCATTGTTTGCTTTTATTTACTAATCTGGACAGCAGGTATTAAGATGAATTGGGTAAGGAAACATGCGCAGGAATGTCGATTTGCTATGGTTTCAACCCAGTCAGTTGCCCTGCGGATTATGGCAAGTCATTGAGACTTTATTAATGGTTAATTCATGATTTTATTTCAGTTTATTTACTGATTTCCGCTGTGTACTTGATAGTTATCTTGATTTTTGACTAGTTGGTCCTTTTGTATGAAACTGAATCTTGTAAGTTCAATATGTTGTAAATTATGAAGTTTTGATTTTGTAAGCACTTGTGTATGGATTGATATTGATGTTTGTGATGGTGTATGTGTACCGCTCCTGGAAGGTACATAATACACCGAGGCGCGGGATATTTGATTTGTAACGCTAGAGTCAAGTGGATGGCTAAGCATTACGAGCTAAATATCCTGGGGTCTCACAACGTGAGTACTGATGGCTAGCTCGCCGATATCTTGACAAAAGCCCTTGGTCATGTCAAGTTTATGGAGATGAGACAGAATCTTGGCGTGGTGGAAGTAAAGTCCGGACGCCATGATTAAGGGGGTGTTTTGTTAAGGTTAATCACGTCGCATGTCACGTTTTTTAGGAGTAGTTCCATGCATGCTCGAGTCATGCGTGTTCACGGCGAGCAGAGCGTTGAGTTTGTTAGTCTCGATTGTTAGTTGTTAGCAAACAACATGAGCACGTATTTGTTAATAGTTAGCTTACGATTGCATGTAATCAAGACATAAAGGAGGATAGAAACAGAAAATTGCTGAAGACTGTTGCAGCGGCAAAACTCTCTTTCTCTCCTGTATCACTTTGCCTCGATGACGTCTCCTCGACTAGTGGCTCTCCCCAAGCTCAACAAATTCACCTCGGTGAGCCCCAACACGCCTCGATGGCTTGACCTCAGTATGGTTCAACTAGGCCTTGATGAATTTGCCTCGGCTGAGCTTCGCTTCACCTCAATGGCATCTCCTCGACTAGGGGCTCCCCCCTAGCTCGACTGATTCACCTCAGGGAGCCCCAACACGCCTTGATAGCCTGACCTCAGTGTGGTTCAACTCGTCCTCGACAGCTTTGCCTCGGTCGAGCGAGAGCAGACTCACCCTCCAGGATCGAGTGTGCAAGACAAAGACTCACCCTCTGGGGCCAAGTGCGCAAGCGAATGACTCACTCTCCGGGGCCGAGTGCACAAGCGAAAGAATCACCCTCCAGGCCCAAGTGGAAGACTCACCCCCTAGGTCCGAGTGTGCCAGCCAAAGACTCAACCTCTGGGGCCGAGCGAAAGACTCATGTCGGGACCTGGATTATACATCCAAAACCCTCTGTGCATCCTAAACTAGTCCCATATCAGTAGCTAGCTCACATAGGAAATATCGATGAAATACTATCCATTTATCGATTTAACTAAAAAGATCTCAAAATAACAAGTAATAATAACTGGACCTTATGGTCAATATTTACTTAACTTGCCACGCAAGGCTAAAAAGCAAATAAACACCTGTAGCGGAACAAAAAACTTGAAAAGTTCAATTAACATGCTCATAGGCAATCGAGTGGAGAACATATCCTAATTTGCAAAGCCTTCAAAAGACTCCTCTTAGTAGAACTCTTGAGCAGCTTGATATTCTTCAACTAATTAAGCAGCAAATTTTAAAACTGTGAGTGCATAAAGTACTGAACAAGTCGTAGGGAACAGTATGCAATTAATATTCATACAAGGCTTGAACAAAGAAATGGCTGTATCGTTCTTTTGCAGAAAGCAGTATTGATAGTAAATACAGTAAATAGATTGCAATGTGTAATTGAAAAGAATAATAAATAAATAAACAATGTATTTGAAATAACCAGTGAACCTCCTGTTCACTTCCTATCTAAACCACCAAGTGAACATCTCATCCACCAAGTAAACTCCCCATTCACCTTTGACACAAACCACCATGTGTTCTGGTTTTTTTCTCAAAAATTCTTTCAAGTTGTTGTTTTCATATAAGTGCATTGTTGCTTTTAATGAAAATTTTCAAAACATGTTCAAATAATTTTTCCCACGTATAATCATGCACAAAATTATTCTTCCACTTATTTTCATTATACTTTCCTAAAATTGGGATTTTTAGGATGTTACAACCATGGGAGGCGGCTACAGCGGCGAGGTAGGAGGGTGGCGGCGGGGGAGGGTGTGGGTGGGGGAGGTAGAGATGAGGAGGGAGGGGAGGGAGGGGAGGCAGCTACGGTGAGGGAGGAGGGAGGCGGGGGTGGCGGTGGTGGCGGTGGCGGTGACGGTTAGGGTTAGGGCTGGCCGCCGGGGACAGGACCCGGGAAGATGTGGCTTGGAGACTTGGAGTTGGGTCTGCCGCTGCTTGCGCCTCATGCCTGGTTGTGTAGGCATGTAGCGTGTATAGCAGATAGAAATCCGGATAGCTCCGAATTATTTCCCGGATAGCTCCGAAACCACCGGATATCTAGCTTCTTTTTGAATATGTTTTCGTTTCCAGTAAAACTATCCGGATCCGAAAAAAAAACACCGGATATCCAGAAATACCCTCCGAATAGGATCCGAATTTATTCTGATGAGAATTATCCACTCCGTTTGCACCCTACTCAGCAGCGTCGCGTGCGTCCTTTGCGCCAGGGCCGAGAGGAGTTCGTGCAGTGCACGGCGACGCAAGCGTGTGGAGAGTCCATGCGGCTGCCGAGTTCAAGTGCTTGGTGGCGAGCCAGGATGGGGTGTCGCTTGAGCCTGAGAGGAAGCCAGGAAAAACAACGTGGACAAATCTCTAACCTGACATAAATAGAGAAGAACATGCACGATCGTTTGTGCGGCTTTCCCAAACCAATTTACATCGGTATGACGACCTCTGCGTTTACAACCGCAACCTCTTCCTCTACGACCTCTTCTTCTCTAGCCAACAACTGTTAGGCTGTGTGGATGTGGCTGTTAGCCTCTTACTCTTTCTTCTTCCTCATTCATCCTTTCTTCTTCCTTGTACCCTCCCGCACCGCACCGCTAGTGTCCCCAGCACGCGCGAGCATTAGCCCCTAAGCTGGCGCTTCACAAAACTTTCAACTCGAGAAAACAAAACTTTTTATCTGAAAAAGTCACCTTTGAATTCACACATCCAAACTTTCAACACAAACATATTGAACTTTTAACTAAAAAAAACCACTTTCAACTAAAAACTTCACTGGTTGAGGGTAGATGTATTACAGATAGTTTTTGTGGAAATCGTCTGTAATAGTAGATCTTTACAAACGGTTTCGACCAAAAATCTTCTTGTTATCACAGACACATAAATTCAGATGGTTTAAAAACTATCTATGATAACTATCTGTGATGACCCTTTCTATGGGACGGATGAGAAGGCATAACGAGGCGGGAATCGTCCGAACTCGCCGGCCGGCCGGGAATGGCATAGCTGCTGCTGTGGGCGGCGGCACGCATAGCTCGAGTGCTAGGAAGTGTCGAGAGAGATTACAGAGAGCGAAGACGGAAGCGGAAGGGAAGTGGGCTTAGCTTTTCTGTTCTGGGCCAGTTGCACTTGCGTGAGAGCCGACTTACGACAAACCCGCGCGCGTGCGCTTTCTGGTGTTGCGCATATATCCTTCTCAACACTAACCATGATTAGAGCAAAATTTGGAAAGAGATATCTGCAAGCTAGCATATCCTTCTAATAAAGGCAGATATCATGCAAGAATCCTTCCATAATCGATTGATCTCCTAGTATGCTTTATCCTGACACACAAACATGAAACATCTGCCTAGTATGCTCTTTTCTAAATCCTGAACAATTTTCAGAAATCTTAAATCATATTATTTTACCCTGATCCTAAGCATTTGTGCATACTAAAGCTAGAGTATTAATTCAGAGCACACAGAGATCTCGTGAATTGTCTCCGTGTTATAAGTAGTCCAGATTAATTTTTGCTGTCATCATCTAGCGAGCAATGCTAGGCGCTAGCTCACGTACGTGTGTTGTGAGGTTTCAAGATGGACACAATCACACAATTAAGGGGTAGAATATATGCTAGCTAGCTGCACGTTAACCAGCAGTAATTCATGCGATCTTCTCCAAATATGTCAGAATAATTACCTTCCATACATATGGCTGCAATCTGTTCATCCACGCTGGTCCTCCGGTATAAAACCACCACCCCTCCCGTTCCTTCGATTCGTAGCTACCCTCTCTTGCTACAGGTCGATCAGATCGGAGTCCGGCCATGGCTCGCAAGAAAGTGAGCTTGCAATGGATCGCCAACGACGCGATCCGGCGCGCGACGTTGAAGAAGCGCCGCAAGGGCCTGATGAAGAAGGCTAGAGAGCTGGCCACGCTGTGCGACATCGACGCGTGCGTCGTGGTGTACGGCGAGGACGAGCCGACGCAGCCTGAGGTATGGCCGTCGGCCCGGGAGGCGGCGAACGTCGTCGCCCGCTTCAAGGCCATGCCGGAGCTGGACCAGTACAAGAAGATGATGAACCAAGAGGAATTCCTCCAGCAGCGCATCGCCAAGCTCCAGGATCAGCTACACAAGGCGGAGCGCGACAACCGCGAGCGCGAGACCACGCTCATCCTGCACGACGCCATCGCCGGCCGCCGCCCGGGCCTCGTGGGCCTCAGCATCGAGCAGCTCACCAGCCTCGGCTGGATGGTGGAGATGCGCTTCAAGAGCGTCAAGAACCGGATCGAATACCTGCGTGGGCAGGGCCTCTCGGCGCCGGCGCCGCCGCTGCCACCGGCGCCCATGCCGCTGGTGGTACCTTACGCCACTGGCGACACGGACGTGGGGGCGCCGTACCAGGAGGGATGGCCCATGGATGTGGTCCAGGGCGGAGGGGACCTCGGCGCCGTGGTGTACAGTGGCTTCGGCGGTGGCAACGGGAGCTATGGCAGTACCGGCGCCGGGTGTGACATGATGCAGTTTGGTAATATGGGTGCAGGACTCGCTTGGGCTGATCCGGGTCCTCCTTTCCCTCCCATGTGAGGAGGCTCCGTTGTGCATGCATGCATGGCTCCGGTTACATCCTCACCAGAATAATACTTTGTCTTTTACGTGAGGTTGAACCTTCTTCAAGATATGACTGTGGTAGCACCACTTCTGAAGTTGATGGATGAGATTAGAGGAATGAAAGTTAATGACTCGTCGTTTTTGGGAGAGGGTCCATGATGTCCCATCTCTTATTTGGTTTACCTGTAAACTCTACTTGCCAATTTACCAGTATGGGTCCTATTTTGTACTGCATGTGTGATATGTTATGTTTAAATTATACTTGGAGTAATTGTCCGGATGTTACAAGGGAACAACTAGCGTCGATGCTACCGTTGGAGTTTCTTGTCTGTTGGATATTCATAACGGCAACTCTCCATGGTCCGATCCTCGAAGATTGGGCGCAACATGAGACGACCCCCACAGAACAAAAGAAATACGGCAAGCAAAAGAAAAACAATCGCCGTGCAATAAAACTAACACCGTTCTGCAACTCGAAATCATACGCTCATGCGGCACAGCCTTTGAGACAAACTTACGAATATTTTGACTTCACATGTGTAACAATCAACAACAACTGTTGTAATATCGAGATTATTTTTAAAAAAAAAAAATCCTATTTCAAGAATTTTTTATTGCAACATTGAAACATATAGTCAACATTGAAACATATAGTCCCGAAAATCACAAAACACATGTTGCAACAAAAAAGATTCCTATAGCTGCAACCAATGCTCCCATAGGCGCCTGCCTAGGCGCTGGCGCAGCCTTCCCGCCTAGCTTATCTAGCTGATTTGTCTCGGCTAGGCGGCGATTAGACGCTAAGCATTGGTCTGCCGTCCGATTAGCACCTAGCGTTTAAAGAAACACTAGCCGCAACAAAACGGGGACGGCGACACGCTCGACATCTGGCTCCAAGATGTCGTTGTGGCATTACGAGGGCGTTAGACGCCTAGCTTTATCCAATGAAACCGCATCACCTTTGGGCATGATTTGGCGGCGGCAAGGCTGGCCTATCTGGTGCCTCATTGCCATCCCACACCACTAGCTCATCACCGGCCACACTACTAGTCCTCCACACGTCTTCTCGCTTGCTTGTGGCTTGTGGCGTAAAGAATATTTTAGGTCCGGGCGGATCGTGCAACGTGTGGAGGTGCAGCGGGAATCGTTGGATTTATTTCAACAGTGAGTTGACTGTCTGACATGAAACGTCCAACCAAACATAAGATCGGGAGCATTATTATATGTTTTAGGTCCGGGTGCGGGTCGTGCAAGGTGCGGAGGTGCAGCGGGAGTTGTTGGATTGATTTCGGCGGTGGATTGACCGTCTGACATGAAACGTCCAATCGGACATAAGACCAAGAGCATTATTGAATGTTTTAGGTTCGGGCGGTCGTGCAAGGTGTGGAGGTGCAGCGGGAGTCGTTGAATTGATTTCAGAGATGGATTGACCGTCTGTGAAACGTCCAATCAAACATAAGAGCGAGAGCATTATTGTAATAAGAATGCTCGCGAATGGTGGAGGATACGGATCCTCTTAATTAACGTGTTGTCAATTGTCTGCCAACGGTGAACAAAACTTTGTTTCTGTTTTGTTTTGGAAGGAGAGGCGTTGGGTCCACCAGCATGACGGATTGACGGAAACAGAAGGATGCACTCCACGTACAAGGGAACAGGAACGGGGACATGGCAATTGAAACAGGGGAGCCGCATCCCCGTCGGACGCTTGCACGGTTTCACCCACGCCCCCTTTGCCTCAGCGCCTCGGACGACGGTGACGGTATGACGCTCTTAACGTGGCTTGGCGACGGCCGACGGGTGGGCACCAATGGCGGTAGGATAGGGCTTCTTGCTCACGAGTGAGCGTCGTTCGATCAAAATGCTCAGAGGCATGGTGCTCTCCGGCCGCTGGGTATGGAAATTTGGGAACGACTCCCGTTCGGCTAATGACGCCGTGCGTACGTGTAGCGTGGCTCTGGTACATGATGCGTTCACAATGTGCGTGTCCCACGAACAAGATGGTCAAAATCAAGATCCTAATAGTAGAATCATACGATTCTACGATCCCATTAATACCAATACGACTCAAATCGTATCTTGAGTTGTACCTAGTAGGATCACGGTAGAATCGCAATCCTAGTCGTAGAATAGTGTAGGATCGCAGTAGAATCATAATAGAATCACAATCGAATCGTGTAGGATCACACATCTTCTCGGTTCATAAAAGACTTAGCTGTTTATTTCTTTTACTGTTTTAGTGTAAAATAGCCAGGTAATGCAAGGTTGTTAAAATCGTTATTCTAATCATAGCTCCGAATAACATGAATCAAAACCGTTATTCTAGTCGTGAATAAGGTAGATATAATTAATCAAATTAGATGCCAAATGATCAAATAAACACTTATATCACTTTTGGAATACACTGTAAAGTGAAAAATAGTATATTTTTATAGAAGCACATAGGATTTTAGATTCGATCATAAAATACGATAGTATTAAAATATCTCTGATTCGATTCAAGGTCATCTAGCCCACGATACTGCATACAGTACAGCCCAGGATGGGTGCGTCATAGGCCACAAATCCAACTGCAAATTGCAGCCAATGGTGACGTGACATGTACCACGACGACTGGAAGCCTAGGCAAATGCCGATGCCTTCCTCTACAACGCCGGTGGCTGTCGGTGTCCTCCATGCGTCGCCTGTGCCTTACCCGGTGCCCGAGCCCCCATGGCCATTGGCCAGGGCCGGGCTACATCCGACCTGAGGATGTATGCCTTTTTTTGTTCACACTAGACTAGATAAGTGCTCATGCGTTGCAACATATTTAAAATAAATGATACTACATGTTCTAAATTCTAAAAAGCAAAATAATGCGAGTTTAACCATATACTTGAATTGAAGTCAAAATTTGCACCAAATCAACCATAGGAACGCATGGTTCACAAATAATTATCAATTACCTAACGTAGTATTTGCCAGCGTATTCATCATGCACAAATAATTATCCCAATAAATATCATATTAAAATTGTATACAAATTTGCCTCTGATTAGCAATGCATATTAAATTATACAACATGCTATGTGCATCCACATATCGTAGATGATGCCATACTCAAGGAAGGTCCTCTAAATCACTTGTACATATTCATCCACGTGAGATCCTTCAAGAAGAAGCCACCGGCAGTACATTCATCCACGTGAAATCCTTCGAGAAGAAGCCACCGTCAGTACGGCCAATTCAATCTCGATTATAAAAACATTTTTGCTAAAACTTTATGTAGTTAATTTTTTGTTAATAGAGTGTGTTGGATATTGTCGTTGAAACGAGATTAGACACTAAACTTGTGACACTCCTAGTCGGACACATCGACCACCGAGGGTGCAAAGGAGACCTCAACAAGAATCACATGATGGTATGTACCATTGTATTGCATATGTGTGGTTGAAGTTACAAAAAGGCCTCTCCCTCTCCATTTACACGGAGTCTTATTTATAGAGGAGTAGGTGGAAATCAATGAAGTTACATCGCTGCCCTCGGGGTTTAACTTACTCTGGGGGTAGTTCCGTCCATTGCATCGAGTGGGCCCTACCACGTATGCGGATGTCAACGGGACTTCCCCGCGTGGCTACCTAGGACCGGGTCCAGGATGGGTTGACTGATGCATCGCGCCTCGCCGAGGTTGGTCCTCGGACCCTATCCTGGGTTGGTCTCTGGACCTCGTCTGAGTTTGGTCCTCAGACCCTATCCGGGGTTGGTCTCCGGACCTCGTCCGAGGTTGGTCCCCGGACCCCGTATGGGGCATCATGCCTTCACGTGGTTGCTATCGGCTCGAGGTAGAACGGGGACCCTCCCCAACAATAGCCCCTCACCGATCCGGATGGTCATCAACCGTCCGCCCGGGCCAGCACACCGACTTGTAAAATGGGTCGAAGCGTGGCTTCGGGTCGACGATTCAACTGATAACATGCAAACCCATGGAGAAGTGTTATCCCTCACTAGGCGTACTGGCCTGGCAACTAGACGGTGCGCTTAGGCCCGAAGCACTCGAGGCTGGTGGGTTGCCTACGAAGCGAGTAGACGTTCACTGAAGCGCGTGTTAATCAACTCACCGAGGGGTCTCCTATGGTGCAAGTGGACGTACGCTGAAGCGCTTGTAGCTGGAGCCAGGGACTGAGTGATAATGGGGACATGTGCATTGAAGCACCAGATATTTGGCTTGCCTGAGCCATGACTTTGCAAGGAGTGCTCAACTCACTGAGGAGTTACCTTCGAGGTGGGGAGATATGCACCCGAACGCGAGGTAGTCAACTCGTTGAGGTGTGGCATATGGAGCGAGGAGTGCTCGACTCATTGAGGTATGGCCTACAATGCGAGGAGTGCTCGTCTTACCGAGGAATTAACTGCGAAGCAAGGAGTACTTAGCTAACCGAGGCATGGCCTTGGACAAAAAGAGCTGATTTTTCTAACTTGTTGGCTGGTTCTCATTGAAGGGGTAAGTTATTACTACATCTCCTATCGAAAAAACTTAGCGCTCGAGACAGGGCTCGAGAGTGCTTTGTGGTTGTGGAGAGGCTAGAACGTCGTCGTCTCCCATCGAAAAAACATAGCGCTCGAGACAAGACTCGAGGGTGCTCGTGTCTACCTGCTTGACCACGGACGGTGAGGACAAGTTTGAATTAGGTTGAGTCTACTCGGCCCTAGAGGGTGAGTATGTGTTCACTCGGCGCCGAAGAGTGAGTATGTTATCGTTCTGCCCCCTAGCAGTGAGGATGCGGCTGCTCAATGCTGGACGATGTGCCTCGCGAAGCGAGGAGTGCTAGACTGACCAAGGCGTGGTCTTCAGGTGGGATAGCATGCGCCGAAGCGCTAAAATCGATGCACCAAAGTGAATCCATCGAGCTAGGGGAAGCACCTAGTTGACGAGACTCAATCGAGGTGAAGCAGAGTTCAGTCGAGGCAAAGCCATTGAGGCTGAGCTGAACCATGCTAAGGCCATGCCCTCGAGGTCTGTTGGAACTCGTCGAGGTGAATCCATCGATCTAGGGGGAGCCCCTAGTCGAGGAGACGCCATCGACGCGAAGTGAAGTTCGGCTGATGCAAAGACATCAAGGACAAGTTGAACCACACTGATACCAAGCCATAGAGGCGTGTTGGAACTCGCCAAGTTGAACCTGTCGAGCTTGGGGGAGCCCCTAGTCGAGGAGATGTCATCGAGGCAAAGAGAAGTTCGACTGAGGCAAAGTTGTTAAGGCTGAGTTGAACCATGCTGAGGCCAAGCCATCAAGGTGTCTCGGGGTGATTTTTTGGCCGTTCACTCGGCCCGGAGGGTGAGTTTTTGGTTCGCGCACTTAGCCCGGGGGCATTGAGTGGGTAAGTTATTACCCCATCTCCCATAAAAAAAACTTAGTACTCGAGATGGGGCTCAAGAGTGCATTGTAGTTGTGGAGAGGTCGGAACATTGTCGTCTTCAATCGAAAATACTTAGCACTAGAAGACAGGGCTAGGGAGCGCTTTGTGGTTGTGGAGAGGCCGGAACGTCACAGCCTCCCATCGAAAAAACTTAGCGCTTGAGACAAGTCTCGAGAGCGCTCGTGTCTACCTGCTTAACCACGGAGGGTGAGGAAGAGTCTGAATTAGGTTGAGTCCACTCAGCCCCAGAGGGTTAGTACGTGTTCACTCGGCCCAGGAGGGTGAATATGTTATCTCTCTGCCCTGGGGGTGAGGATGTGGCTGCTCAACACCGGACAGTGTGGTTCACGGAGCGAGGAGTGCTAGATCGACCAAGGCGTGGCCTTCAAGTGGGATAGCATGCGCCGAAGCGCTAAACTCGACGCACTGATGTGAATCCGTTGAGCTAGGGGATGTACCTAGTTCAAGAGACGGCATTGAGGTGAAGCGTAATTCGGCCGAGGCAAAGCCGTCGAGGCCGAGTCGAACCATGCTGAGGTCATGCCCTCAAGGCATGTTGGAACTTGCCGAGGTGAATCCATTGAACTAGGGGGAGCCCCTAGTCAAGGAGACGCCATCGAGGCGATGCGAAGTTCGACCGAGGCAGAGCTACTGAGGCCGAGTTGAACCACACCAAGGCCAAGCCATCAAGGCGTGTTAGAACTCGCCGAGTTGAAACCATCGAGCTAGGGGGAGCCCCTAGTCGAGGAGACACCGACGAGGAGAAGTGAAGTTCAGCTGAGGCAAAGCCGCCCAGACCGAGTTGAACCATGCCGAGGCCAAGCCATCAAGGCGTCTCAGGGTGATTCTTTGGTCGTTCACTCGGGCCCAGGAGGTGAGTCTTTTGCTTGCACACTCGGCCCTGAACGGTGAGTCTTTCGCTTGCGCACTCAGCCTTGGAGGGTGAGTCTTTGTCATCCATTCGACCCCGGAGGGTGAGTCTTTGGATCACGCACTTGGACCTGAGGGGTGAGTCGTAACATCCCAAATTTGGAGTTCATTTGAAGTATTTAAAAATAAAAATAACCGTTTGAATTTTTTTCTTGTTTCAGTTAAAAGCTTAATTTGAATTTTCAGAAATCAAAACAATTTAATGTGAATAATTTAAACTTTAGTTAAATTTAAAGTTGTTTTATTTGGGTTTCTTGAGTTCCAGAGTATTTTTTGGAATTTTTGCAGTTTATTTGCTATTTTTTTATCTTGGTGTTATTTAATTCAATTTCTGAAATTTGAAAATCCTTCTTTTTCAAGATTTTCCTTTGGGCCCAATTTCTTTTTCCTCTTGGGCCTATTCCTTTTCCTCCAGCCCAGTTTCTTTCACTGCTGGCATAGCTTGCTCCTTCTTACCTTCCCGCGCTAGCTCCTTCCTCCTCCTTTCTATCGCTGCCATGCGGCCCACCCTGTCAGCCGGTGCCACCTTCACCTAGCCCGAGCTCGACTCGGTTTCTAGCTAGCGCACACCATTACCGTCGTGCTCCATGCAAATACTCCCTTCTCGGCATTTAGAAGCCGCGCCTCCCGCGTCATAGTCTTCACCTCGTTCATCTCTCCTGAAGCCCTAGCTTCTCCTCTCGAGTTGCGTCGCTGTTTCGCCGAATCAAGCTTGAAGAACCCACTGGCTTCCTCTGTTTCCTCCTCCCTATCTTTCTCTCTTACATGTGGGACCCTCTCGTAAGTGTTTCTCGGTGTCTTTTTCTCTCTCTGTCAATCCGGCCCCGCATGTCATGCACTCTTTCAATTCTATCTCACACTCAGAAGTGGACCCCACTTGTCAGCACTGTTTCGTGAACCCTGGTGCACCATGCGCTGTGAACCCAATTCTGTGGACCTGGCTATAGACCATGGGCCCACCTGCGAGTGTCATTAAATTTCAATTTAGAAAAAAAAAGGTTCATTCAATTTGGAGTTCATATGCAAAAGTCATTAACGTTTTAAATTTGCTCGGTTTGAAAAATCCTGAAATAATAGAAAGGGTGATGTTGAAAGCATATTTTCTTAGGTTTACGCTTTCTAACAGAGAAAGCGTATTTTCCTCTGAACTGAAGGTAGCTTTTCTCATTTTTCTATTTTTCGGATTTTATTAACTTACATGTGACTCATGTTTTTATTTTTGGGTTTTATTTTTAAAACAGAGGCGGTCCCACATGTCATAGACTCATTAGTTTATTAACTAAATGATTAAATCCTGGTTTGATTTAATCCACTGACAGCTAGGGAACACATACCAGTCTCTCGGTTTTAAAACTGGGAATAGTGAGTGGTCCCACATGTCAGTGACACATTTACTAAATACATTTGAAATTAGATTTATGTTTATTTTTTCAATCAACCCCACTTGTCATACACTTATTACACTTAACCACTGTTACTTAGCGCTAATCCTCTCCTAATCTCGTGGGTCCCACTAGCCAGAGAGAGAGAGAGAGAGAGAGAGAGAGAGAAGGAGAGAAGTAGGGCGTGCATGCCCGAGAGGGAAGGTGAGCTCACTAGCGGCGAGGCAGGCGCGGAAAAAGCTCGGGGGGAGCTCGGGAATGGAGAAAGGGTGTCACGGCGATGATATGGGTGGTGGAGATGGCCGGAGAGGTGGACGAAGACGGCGTCACAGCAACGAGACGCGGTGGGAAGCCTGGGGTCCAATAGGGCTTTGGCGTCAAGGGCAAAAGCAGTAGGATTTGAAGCTCAAATTGGGGCCAGTGTGCTATGTAGTGCTAATGGTCGTGGCTCGGGGCCCTAGGGTCTCCTAAGGCGAGTCAGCAGTGATGTCCCGTGGCGAGGCCATGGGCTTCACTAGCGATTATGACGTAAATGCCCTAAACTACTCAAATTAAATGATGCTTGTGCTCTAGTAGTTCAACACGATCCCGAGGAAGGTGTAAGTGAGGTCGGGGAAGGTCCAAGGCTGCTGGTTGTCGGTGAACTGAGGCGACGGCGGCAAGCTCCACGATGACGAGTCTTCCTGGTGGAAATCAACTGAAACGAAGCACATGCATAGCTTCAGAGGGACTCAAGGATAGGGAAATCGACCTTGGTAGGATCGAGGACTCATCGGAGAAGAGTTGGCATCGACGGCGGTGGCGGTGACAGAGAGGTCCACGGTGATAGCTCAGTGTGGGCGACAATAGCAGAAATAGACCACACGAGGGGGTTCAATGAGGTGAGGCAATGCTCAAACCGAGCACAGAGTGGACAGAGACTCACCGAGCTTGGAAATCTCTCGTGGCTACCGCGACGCCGGAGTTGGAGAAGAAGACTTGATCGAGGAGCTACACTACATCAAATGGATAGAGAAGTGAGGAGTTGAGTAAGTGAGCAAAATGGCGCAGAATGACACGCATGTCGAGGCTTGGCTCACCGGGACACGCTTGAGCTTCGGCGGAGCATGCGTGCCGGAGCTCGGGACGACAATGTGTTTCGAGCAATATGGTGGATGAAACTTACCAACAAGGGAGAAAATGGAAATGGCAATGGTGGACTAGGGTTTTAGCACAGACGGAGGGTCATCAAGTAGCGAGATGAGGACGAGATGGTCGACGGAATGTCACAAGCGGGCGTGGGTTTTCGCAAGATTCTCATGCGGCAACAAGACCCAGGCAGAGCAAAATGGTGAATGGGGAAGGTGAGATCGGGCGACTTTGGTCCTCTCCCATGGGAGCTCAAGGATGACGGTAACGGCGGCATGGGCGAGCAGCTCTAGCGCGCTATAGGGCGGAGGCGACGGACTGCGTGAGGTGGAAGAAAGTGTTTGATGTGTGGGCCTAGCACGTCAGCGAGAGGGTGAGCTGTGCGCTGGTGCGGGCTGAGGCGACGCGCGGTGGATTTTGGGCTAGGTGATTTCGGCCCATTGGCTTGACGGGTAAATCAAATCAAGTTTTGAATTCTTAAACTGGCTGAAAGGTTTCTAAATTTTTAAACTTAGCAAATGGGCTCCAAAATTGATGAATTTTTTTTGGAGGCTCCTGACACAATGTAACTTATTGTATAATGTTTCTAGAATTTTATGTGTTCGGCATTTTTCTCGAAAATTCTTTTAAGCTATTGTTTGAATGTAATTTAAATATTTGATTTATGCAAACTTCAAAAATATGCTCAAAATACCTTTCCCACGTATAAACATGCTGAATTTTATTTTCTCACTTAATTCTAATACATTTACCTAAAATTGAGATTTTTGGGATGTTATGGCGTGAAACCTTTTTTACTCGTTCTATGATATTTTCTCTTTCTTTTAGAATTATAATTCACTTTGTTTGTTTTACCCATCATTAGCAGTTGAATTTTTCACGCGATCAGCGTAATAGACTGTGCTACGGTTGGGATGAGTCAACATTTCTACCATTGTTAGAACCTAGTTCCAGAAACAAACTGTGTGATTTGCACACTTCAGAATCAAAACTGAAATTTGAATCAAACAGTTTCCAGTTCTTGTTCATTAGAATTTCAAAATTGAATCAACAAAAAATAAGGCTAGTTTTGTCGTCCTAGTTCAGACTAGGGAGAAAGATCGTTGACCTGAACCCCTGGCGTTATTTTCTGAATATTTTGTTAATAAATTGGACCCATATTCTTCAGACAAGGGCTAGTTGCAGGGAGTGATAAGAGGGACAGTGCTAGTGGGGCACTAGTTCCATCAGTCTGGAACCAGTGATCCCTTTCAACACTTACATAATTGAACGCACTATTTCTTCTTTTCAGATATTCTACTTCCTGGGCTTCGCCAGGCGTACAACTAATAACACACAATTTTTCTCAAACCAAATTAATCTTGGGAAAAATATTGAGAAAGTATACTGGTATTTCCGCGGAAACGGGCGGGAGGCGGAGATGAGGCCCGATGCGGCACCGCGCGGTCCACCGTTTGGACACACTGCCTCGTAGCTCCAACCTGGAGAGAAGATCAAGCATGTAGATTAAATTTGTTTTGTGACCGAGTGAACTAGTTATAATTGATGGTAGTGCCAGAATTCTTGTACTTATAAATCGCAAGTTCAAAACCGTAGCGCAGTCGCAGTGACATTTTGTTTCCTGAAAATTCTTTTCTTATCTGAAACTAAAATTCCCAAAGGCGAAAAGGAGAAAAAAAAAGAGAGAAAAGTCCAAGCTGTGGGTTCAGATGCTAATTGCTAGCATATCGTTTCGGCAGCTTGTTGCATCACGCATATATACTTTCTGTTCCAGTCTTTGTAAGCATATATACTTGATTAATGCTCGTGATCAGCGTTGCAATCCGTTTTTTTTAAAAGGAAGATTGTGTTCTTGTGAATTCAGCAAGGGAGGCAGTGGCGAAGATCTCTGAAAATGGGCGGTGTAAATGTAAGCGGTCGCTATCAAGATGGCGATGGCGTAGAGGAGGCGGCAAAGTAAAAAGGTCCATTCATTGGAAGGCTGATGTGTTTGACGGCAATAAAAGTAAACACGACGGCCGTACAAATCCACGCGGAGTCCGCTAAAATTTCCGTAGTTTATATTACTGCTATTCGTTTTAGATGTGATGATGCAACTTCTTGCAAGGACCAACTGCTTCTTGTGTAGAATAAATGAGGCGTTAAGGTCTAATTGGGCTGCTGCTTCTCTTGTCGCGCCTGCTCCTCTTTGCTGACCTCTAACCAGGAAGAGCACAGCCAAGAAGAAGGAAAAGAGAGCTGAGGAGAGGGGAGAAGGATCGAGTATCGATCAGAAGGTGATCCATGGCGGGGAGGTCGAGGTACGACAACCCCTTCGAGGAGGGCGGCGGCGACGAGGTCAACCCTTTCGCGGTAAGGTCGCCGGCGAGCTCGAGCTCCTCCTCCACCGCCGTTCCTGTTTCATCAAAAATCAATCCGTCCCCCTGTTTGATTCCTCCTTAATTTGGCTGTCCTCCTTTAGTTGTTTTTTTAGATAGCTTGCTTCTGTTGCTGAATACTGCTAGACTCCTTGCTTCTGTCGCCATGATTAATTCAGAGTTTAGTTGCACCAAAACGAAAAATGGTGTGGCTGTGGTTGGAGAGGCTTTGTGTTTGCACCTTAACTAGGCTGATGTGTACGTGTTTTTGCCATATGAATTCGTTGCAACATGGATGCGTGGACCTTTGCTGAGCTGCCTTGGAAGGAATTATGGTGGATTAAAACTGCTTACTACAAAATTCACGTGAAATTCATGCGCTGATTACGGGCCTGATTTCCTGATTCGACTGTAGCTTGCTGGTTGCTTGTGAGCCCTGTTCCTTGTGTCATAAGAGTTGCTTCATATGTATATATAATCGATTGCGTGTTAGAGTTCACTGCGTATCTTTTGTTGTACAAACACGTCGAACTGATACGTTGATTGATTAGTACACCTGGAACAGACTGGTGTTTGTTGTATATACCCAGGAATACTTTTGTAAATCACAATAGAGCTTAAAGAAAGGTTGCACAGGAGGGTACACCCTAATAGTTGGATATGGGGAAACCGGAATTCAGAACAGAAATAAGCTAGTTTGTGTTCGACACATCGGTTATTATTTTCTTCCTGTTCAGTTATTATGCCCTAAGCATAAGGAACGGGTGGTTGCTTCTGCGAGAAGGTTGTCTTTCGTCTTTGAAACATGCCATTGAATAACTTCGTTTGTTCCTTATATACCATGATGTCTCACTGATATATAGGTCTGAGGTCTATATGTCAGTCTCACAATGAGTAATATATAAAGAGTCATGTAGTTTGTCAATAGCATGTAGGGAATTAATCCAAAGTATAATTGAACTAGATTTGGTCAAATAAAACCGAAACAAAATAATTCTTCAGACATGAGGGCGATTGCTTTTCTGTATGGAACTGACTCATACCGCTCCTGTAACAGGACAAAGCTACTCGAGGAGCATCAGCTGCTCAATCCAGCTATTCCGGAGGTGCATTCTACACAACGGTGAGCCTGCACTCCTGCAGTGCATAGAATTTCCCTGACCAAAGTTAAAATGCTTCCTTATCTGGCTGTTCTTATGAACATGCCATCATCTTGATGCAGCAATCACGCCCTACTCCCCCCAGCACCCGCCTTTCGCCTCTTCCTCCTGAGCCGGCAGACTTCTACAATGACTTTGCTACCCCAGTGGATATTCCCATGGACACAAACAAGGTCGTTACAATACCTTCTAGAGTTCGGTACTTTGATTGATGTAACTAGTATGTTATTGGCATGAATCTTGAGAGTAGCGAACCCGTCTTGCTTGCTTAATATACACAGGACATGAAGACAAGGGAGAAGGAACTTCTTGCCAAGGAGGCTGAGTTAAACAGGCGAGAGAAGGTAACTGAATCCAATGCAGATCCTGCAATTGCTGCATGTGGTTTTTGCGACTGTAGACAACAATTTTCTTACATCATCTTTGAGAAGTTTTTCTTGACACTTCTTCTGTTGATTTATGTGTTGATTCTTGGTGTCTTCCATTTAGGAAATCAAAAGGAGGGAAGAGGCTGCAGCTCGAGGTAGAATTTCTGTTTTTGTTCTCTTGTCATTATTTGTTCCTTCTTGTTGTTCTTCGCCTTAATTTCCTGTAATTTAGCATTGTTGCTCTTCTTTCTTTCACAGCTGGCATTGTCTTGGAAGAGAAAAACTGGCCTCCATTTTTCCCCATCATTCATCATGATATTGGCAATGAGATACCTGTCCACTTGCAAAGAACCCAGTATGTTGCCTTTGCCTCGCTCTTAGGTATGTGTTCTTTGACCTGTGCTTAAACGGCATTCCTCCTATTTCTGATCACAGCCACTGGATAAAGCAAGTAAATAGGAAGTACTAACTCATTCCATTGTCCATAAAATCACTTCAATATGTCTGTTTGTGAAACACAAGGGTGTAATCTGTTTGCTTGTCTTTCTGGTAGGATTGATACTGTGCCTGTTTTGGAACATCATCTGTGTTACTGCAGCCTGGATTAAAGGGGAAGGTAATCTCATATAGTTTTCTTTTTGTGTAGCATTTTTGTTGAAGAGATACAGCATCTTTTTTTTATGGAACTACAGCATATAGCCTAGGTGCTATATGTAGTGATAATCACTGAATGCTTCTAATCTGTTTGTGCTTCTTTGTTCCCGGATGCAGGTCCTAAGATCTGGTTTCTTGCAGTCATCTACTTCATTCTTGGATGCCCAGGTGCATACTATCTGTGGTACCGACCACTTTACCGTGTCATGAGGTAAATGTAACATCACTTGTCGTACACTATGTTTTGATGATAATCTGATGTTTTGTGTTTAAACTGTAATCATCCCATTGTCCCTGTCTATAACAAATATTACAGGAATGAGAGTGCTCTGAAATTTGGATGGTTTTTTCTGTTCTACTTGGTGAGTTCCCTGTAACATTGCTGCAAAATAGAATGTATTTCACGTCCGTATGCCGCATTACTTGTATGTTCTATTGGGGATAAGAATCTCATCTGTTCTTGCTGACTCCAAACAGGTTCATATCGCTTTCTGCGCGTACGCAGCTGTTTCTCCATCAATTCTGTTTGTAGGGAAATCATTGACGTAAGTTTTCCACAAACACTATACTTTATCGCGACATATCTCATTTCCTCTATTGATATTGTGACCTCTTTCTTAAGTTACTGGCTCGGGAGTCTAATCCAGTTTCCTTCACTCTATGCAGAGGGATTTTCCCAGCCATCAGCTTAATAGGCAAGAGTGTCATTGTTGGGGTAAGCGAGTTTTTACCCACCGGAATCCACATTCCACACTATGTCATTTACATTACCTAATGTCATTTTTCGTAGCATTGACAAAGCGAACAAATCTTTAGCGGATTAATAATTCTCTTGTATAATACTATCTAACCTGCAGGTGTTCTACTTTCTTGGCTTCGCAATGTTCTGCCTCGAGTCATTGCTAAGCATGTGGGTCATTCAGGTGAAGATACTAACTACTGCTTTCTGTTCTTCTCTTGATGCCTTGACCTGGATTCTGGACAGTCTGCTTGGGCACTTAGAATTAATCATCTACAATTTTTTTTCTGCGTGCAGCGTGTATATATCTACTTCCGAGGGAGCGGGAAAGAAGCAGAGATGAAGCGGGAGGCAGCACGAAGCGCAGCGAGGGCAGCATTTTGATACAGCACACGCATGCGTGTGTGTGTGTGTGTATACTGTTAATAGATATAACAGGGCTTGTAAATTAATATACATGTAGAGTTGTGGCTATATTCATCCGTAGCGTCGGTGTACTGTAATCTTCTGAATTTGCTTTACTTTCAGCCGAGTTTTTGTGCCCTTGATATTGATTGATCCTGTCAGTATTAGTGTGGTGCAACAAGCAGTGGCGGATCTAGGATTTTCAAAATAGGTGTTCGAAGTTATAAACATGCTGTACAATGTAAAACATAAATATTCATAACATAAAAACTATCTCCACTAGCATAATTAGTTTTGTCCTTGAACAAATAACAAACAAAGCAGAAAGTAGCATCTCGTTCCACACTATACTCAAGCTAATTATAAGCATCATACCAAGTAGTTACGAATCGACGCATACCTCCAATATTTCTTCTTGGAAATTCATGTTCTCGTGGTTGATATGGCCCCAATGCAATGTATCCCCTTCTGACTACATCTTGTTCACTGACATCATACTGTGTGATTGGAATCCGCTTTCCGAGATCATGAGAAAGCAAATCAATATCACAAACTGCTTCATCATCTCCATCATCTTCTTCGTCGTCATCTATAAGTGGGGACAATGGGGGAGGTTCCATGCTTGGTTGCGTTGGTTCTGGACTTAGGACTTCGTCTCGGATATCACTCTCATTTTGTGCTTGCAACTGAATGGAAGGAGAAATACTTTGAACTTTGCTTTCAATAGATATCGGCCTCTTTCCAGCTCTATCCCACAAAGATTTCAAATCTACATGCTTCCTCTTCATCTTTGAATGCTCTGTGGTCTACATGAAAACAAAAACTTCACATAAACAATTGGACATTTAAGACAAAATAATCTTCTCTTTTATCTAACAACTGAAGCTACACAAGCTATTGAACTATATAGAATAATCTTATTTTTTATCTAACAACTAAAGCTACACAAGCTACAAAATAATTGGACATTTGGACATAATAATCTTCTCTTTTATCTAACAACTAAAGCTACACAATCTACAAAATAATTGGACATTTGAACAGAATAATTTCCTCTTTTATCCATTAACATATGCATACAACTATTGAACTATACAAGCTATGAAGCTAACAAATATTGATCAGACATCAGTGATTCAATGCCAATATAAATATTTGATTCCCTGACATCCACTTATTGCTCCAGCCGAACTACCCATCCTGGGACCTGGCTCATCTTCTTCTTCTTGCTTTTTCCCCCAATGCTATTTTCTTCTCTCTCTCTCTCTCTCTCTCTCTCCATTTCCATTTCTTTCTCTCTTGAATCCTGACTTAGGTTCGGCACCGCCATTTCTCTGGCTTGGGCTCCCCATGGCGCCACCAGTATTCTTGCCCGCTGTCGCCGGCGGTGCTGGCGCCGCCGCCATCGCTTGCTCCCCGTGCGGCCGTGCCTGTGCCTACGATTGGCCCGAGCTCCTCGCCAAGAGGCCCAAGACGCCAAGTCGCTAGTCGCCTCCTCCCCGGATCGCGCTCGCCCGGGCAGGCCGGGCTCGCCTCCAGCTCGGTCGTGCCTGGCTCGGTTTCGGTGGTTTCGATGGCGAGCCGGCGAGGCGGGCATGCAACGAAGGAGGAGCAGCCGCAGGAGGCGAGCGTCGGCGAGATGAGATGACTGACGAGGAAAGAAACCAACTAAGGTCCGAGGAGGCGAGGAGCTCACCTTGACCTCGCTGCATGCAGGCGCCGCTCCTTGCACCGGTGCCGGTGAGAGCAGAATCAGAAGAATACCAGAGTCCAAAATCAAGAGTGTCCTGGAGGTACCTGAAGATGCGACACACTTCTTGATGATGTGAGGCACGAGGAGAAGCCTGAAATCGAGCGCACAGACACACAGCAAACTGTATGTCCGGCCTTGACGCCGTGAGGTAGAGGAGTGAGCCGATCATGCTGCGGTATTCCTTCTGGTCCACGGGCTCTCCATCCTTATCAGGATCCAGCACAGTAGAAGTGGCAATGGGAGTAGACATTGGCTTGTTGCTTCCCATGTCGAAGCGCCGAAGAAGGTTCTTTGTGTACTTGCTTTGATGAATGAAGGTACCTTCTTTGAGTTGCTTGACTTGAAGACCAAGGAAGAAAGCCAGTTCGCCCATCGTGCTCATCTCGAATTCCCTGCTCATAGAATCTGAAAATCTGGACACCAAAGCATGAGAAGAACCACCAAATATGATGTCATCCACATAAATCTGAACCAGTAAGAAATCACTGCCATGCCTGAGAGTGAACAAGGTTTTATCTACCATTCCCATTTTGAAATCATTTTTAAGCAAGAAACTCTCAAGCCTATCATACCAAGCTCTAGGGGCTTGCTTCAATCCATACAAGGCTTTGGAGAGCTTAAACACATGGTTTGAAAATTTGGGATTTTCAAAACCAAGGGGTTGCTTGACATAGACCTCTTGTTCTATGAAACCATTAAGGAAAGCACTCTTGACATCCATTTGAAAAAGCTTAAAGCCTTTAGAAGTCGCGAAAGCTAGGAATATGCGAATGGCTTCTAATCTAGCTACAAGAGCAATGGTCTCTTCAAAGTCTAAGCTCTCTACTTGGGAATATCCTTGAGCTATAAGTCTAGCCTTGTTGCGAACTACCAACCCATCCTCACTTTGCTTATTTTTGAAAATCCATTTTGTTCCAATAACATTTTGATTAGGTAGAGGTTCAACTAAGGTCCAGACTTGATTTCTTTCAAAATTTTCAAGCTCTTCATGCATGACATTGACCCAAGAGGAATCAGATAAAGCATGGGTGACATCTCGGGGTTCAAAAGACGCAACAAAAGCAGAATGTGCATAAGAATCTGGTGAGATAAACCTGGAGTGAGTAACTCGCTCATGGAGATCCCCAATCATCTGCTCTGATGGGTGTTGTCGCTGAATATGAAGAGGAGGTCCTGGTACAGATGTGGCCTCTACCTCATGGGTTGTGGAGGTAGGAGCAGAGCCACTCGAATCTATGTCAGAGTTATCGTCGACGAAGATGCTTTCTCGAATATCAGGAACCTATGTACCTGCAGCATCGGGTCTAGTACCAGGACTAGCCTCATCAAAAGTGACTTCACAAGTCTCAACAATTTTGTTAGTATCCAAATTAAATACACGATAGCCACGAGAATGAGCAGGATATCCAAGAAAAATGCCATCATAACATCTTGATTCAAATTTGTCCAAGTTGCCATGTTTAAGAATGAAGCACTTGCAACCAAAAATCTTGAGATGAGAGACTTTAGGCCTATGACCAAATCTAAGCTCAAAAGAAGTCTTTCCTATGACAGATCTCAAGAACACCCTATTGGACACATAACAAGCAGTAGAAATCGCCTCAGCCCAAAACCTCCTAGGAGTGCTATGCTCATCTAGCATGGTCCTAACCATCTCTACAAGGGTCATGTTCTTCCTCTCTACAACCCCATTCTGTTGGGGAACTCTAGGTGAAGAGAACTGGTGCTCAAGTTCTCTCTCAGTGCAGAAGGTGGCAAAGGAATAGTTCTTGAATTCTGTGCCATTGTCACTTCTAATGGTCCTCAAGGCTCCAGGAAGGTCAACAGCTAATCTAAGGGCCAACTCTCTAAAATAGCAAAAAAGTCTCATCCTTAGCAACCAGAAAATATACCTATGAATACCTGGAGAAATCATCCATAATCACAAGCACATACTACTTCCCTCCTGCAGACTGAACTCTAGAGAGGCCAACTGTGTCTAAGTGCAAGAGCTGACCAGGTCGATCAGTCATCACTAAAGTAAGAGGTGGATGAGAAGCAGAAACCATCTTACCATGTCTACAGGGAGTGCACACAAGGTCTCTAACATTCTTAAGCTTAGGCAAACGTCTAATCAAGTCCTTGCTACTGATCCTGGTCAAATGGTCGAAGCCTATATGTCCAAGCCTACGGTGTCACCACACTAGATCATGAGAGTCTGAAGCCACAAGACACCTAGGGCTGGAAGAAGAAGAGATACTAAAATCAGCACTAAAGATCTTCTCACACCTAGAGATCCCAAAGACACGCTCACCCGAGGAGTTTAGTACTCTACACTCACCACTCTTGAACCTCACTTCCAGACCCTCATCAAGAAGCTGAGAAACAGATAGCAAATTATACCCCAGCTTACTTACCAAAGCAATGTCCTTAAGTATGAAGTTGTTGTTGACGCGCACTGTGCCCTTGGCTGTCACGGTCCCGGTAGAAGCATCCCCAAACATGATCAACTCGTT
Source organism: Phyllostachys edulis (assembly GCA_036346405.1). Classification (NCBI taxonomy): domain Eukaryota; kingdom Viridiplantae; phylum Streptophyta; class Magnoliopsida; order Poales; family Poaceae; genus Phyllostachys; species Phyllostachys edulis. Next base: position 89,269,065 of record CM070549.1, on the reverse strand, counting down.
GCCGAATGCACGTGTGAGGGAGGAGAATCACCTAGAATCTCTAGTCATGTGTCGAGAACACCTAGAGTCAACAAGCCATATGTCCTCATTCCTCACACGATGGATCTACAGGGCATAAGTAGGGAACATATGTGCCTCAATACTAGGGTTAGTGATAAAAGACTTGGGAATCCAGTACTGAGTCACCCGATGCTTGGGAACAGTAGTAGAAACAATAGTAAAATGGTTAGAGGGATAATCATAAGAATGCACACGTGAAACACCTAGACCTCTCCGAATCGACCTATCAAAAGGTCGGTACTCCCCCTGTCTAGATGCTACCCGTGGTCTCTCCCCACGATATCCTAACCCAAAATGCTGCCTAGAGCCATCAAAAGAGTCAAAGAAGTTATCTACGAACCTAGGCCTATGTCTAGCAGGAAAGACAAGCTGCTTGGCTCTAGAGACAGTAGAAGGTGAAGGAACTCCTCTAACGGACCTCAAAGCACGCTCTCTCTCCTTCCTCTCACTCTTAGTTCTACAGAAGCAAAACTCAACTAAGTAGTCATCCTTCTTGTAGAAGATGCAATGATACTTGACTTTTTGAGAGGTCTGATCTGCTGACTTAGAATCATTTATCTTGCTAGAAGGGGTTTGGGTAAAACCTGCAGATCTAAAGATTATCTTAGATGGCTCAGGGGGTTCTACCTCAAACAAGTCACTCTTAACAGCTCTCACAACCTTAGGTGGATGATTCTTAGAATTCTCTAAAGAATTAAATTTTAGGCCACTATTCTTCACACTCACCTTAGATTGATCAAGGATCATGTTAAGGTTCTTCTTCCCACTAGAAAATCTCTCAAGAGTCTTTTTGAGGAAATTATTTTCTTTGGCTAGGTCCTTACAGGTGACACACTTATTCAACTTGATTGTCCTAGCAAGCTTTTCTTTAACAAGAGCTACCTCAACCTTTAAAGCCTCACAAGACGCACAAGAAGCATTCTTAATCCTACTAACTTGCTCTTTGAATTTGACTCTAAACGCCTCTTGTATCTCATCTAAATTTGTTCCAATTTCAGTACAAAAAGCACAAGAAGCAGAATCAACAACTTTCTTGGAAGCAGTCATGGACATGGATTATTCAATTTTAGATTTCTCTTCTAGAGTCTTGTTTAGAGCATCATTCTCAATTGTGAGTTTAAGACAGTTTTCACATGAAGCAGTCTTAGAATAAAGAATCATTTCAGACATTTCCTTCATTTTAATCTTGTTATCCTCACAACAAGAGCAAGTGTGACTAGGATCAAATTTCAGCAATTCCTTAGTAGCACTATCCAATTTCAATTCAAGCAAATCACAATTTGAACAAGGTGAAGGAATAGCATCTGCAGCAGTCACATCTACAGCAATAGCATCCATACAAGCATGACTAGATTTGAGAGATTCTAGTTCATCTAGAGCATCTTTAAGTTGATTTGCAATAAAGGAATGAGCAGATTTCAGTTTGGTCAATACATCATGCAAGCTAAAGCAAGAATCACAATCATTAACAGGATTAATGGATTTGAACCTAACCACTTCTAGGTTCAAGTTGTCAATCATGGTATCCTGTTTCTTAATCATTTTAGCTTGCCTTTTCAGATTTTGTTCAGCAACAAGTAAAGCATGTTTCATCTCATCTGGTGAGGGGCATACCTCATCGGGATCACTAAAAAGCTCATCGTCGTTAGAGGAGTCGATGTCGTGGCTGTTCTTGGCTATGAAGCACATGCCGGTGAAGTCCTGGGCCTTCTTCTTGCCATGGGCATCATCGTCGTCGTCCTCCGTCCCCGAGTCCACATCTCTCATATCAACATTCTCAAGAGTGGCAAGGACCCAGTTGACGAACTTCTTGTAGTCGGGCTTCGTGGAATTACTTGTGATATTATGAATGAGATGCCTAGTGTAGAAGTTACTCCTAATATCATTTCTATGACTAATATGTAATATCTCATTTTATTAAATGGGTATTTAATGAATTAGAAAAGGATTAATAATCTGAATTTAGTGAGAAAATAGTTATGGGCCTTCGGCCCATACCCAAGAGGTGGGCCGGCCACCAACAAAAGAGGGAGACGGGGGAAACCCTAGCCTGTACTGTAGTGCCACCCCCTGCTACTTTATCGTCGCCTTGCTACTGTAGCACCGCCCCCTGGTGTCTCCTCCCCATTGCAGCCCTAGCCTCCATCCCTCCTGCTACTTTGTGTGCTGCCGGCCAGAAGCAAAGAAGGGAAAGGGGAGAGAGGGAAGGGAAGGAGAAGAGGAAGAAAGGAGAAAGGGGAGAAGAAAAGGGGGAAGAAAAGAGAGAAAACTCGTGGGAAAAATCGTGGTTCAGCTTCGTGTCTCTATGGGTAACGATTTGGAACCTTTAGAAGTGCCCTTGGATAATCACTTTTCATTTTTGTAGATCATTTTGTCTTTGGGAAAGGTACATGAACTTTCTGTCCAGATTCATCAAGATTAGGGCAGAGCGTTGCAAGGGTGATTTGGGGTAGTTAGACTCATAATTAGAATTCAGTCTAGTTAGATAAAAGTTAGGAAATTTCGTTAGTTTTGTACAGAGTACTGGACGCAAATTTTGGTTGGGTAGAATAGAAGTTATGTTTTTTGCAAGATTGCTATCCTAGAAGTTTGTCGGGTTCTAACAGCGTGCATAAACCTATAGATTAAAAATAGAAGCTGAGTTATTTTGGGGTTTCGATCTCCATGAAAAAGGTAGATAAGTTCTTAAGGATTCTAGAGAGTCCAAAAACATGATTTTTGGACGGGTAGAAAATAAGTTATGATTTTAAAAAGTTATCTGCTCTATTTTGGACAAAACAGTGTTTAGGGAGGAAAACGGGGTTGTAGATGCTAGAATCTCAAAAAGAGGATATTGAAGAAAAGGTTGGAATTTTTGTGTAGATCCTGAAAAAAAATATCTTTTATTATGTTTGGGTTCCTAAGCCTAGAGAATTGGATGTTTGAACAGCAGTGCTGCGGGGAAAGGTTGCTGTTTGGAGGAGGATTGTTTTGGGTTGCGATTAGGAGCGGTGTTATTTATTTCTTTGGTAAAGTTGTACTGCTCTGGGATTGTTTTTTTAGTGTGTTTTATGAATGCTCAGGTGGTGGTGTGAATCAAGGGGTAGGGCCCTCTACTCGTCATCCTTCATCACACGGTTGAGGCAAGTGCAAGTAGTCGGTAACCAGTGCGGAAAATATTTATGCCATGTCAATGTCTTATGCATATAAATATTTATTCATGTTTTGCTGTTGGATATGCTATATACTTATGTTGATTAAGTAAAGAGACAAAGATTAATTGTTGACAACAATCACTTGCATCATTTCATTGATCCTTGATACTTGGTCTACGTGGTAGCCAGGTAATGATAATTTTTGAGGTCCCTGTCATGTTTTAGACGGGCATGAGGTCCCCACACTCATGGAGTGTGGACTTGAGGTCCCTATACTAGAAGGCACAGGCTTGAGTATGCATCGATGGATGCATACTCTGTATTACCGGTAATTGCAAAGAGAAGAGAAGTGCATTTGTGGCATTTGCATCGCATGAAGTTAAAAGTTGAAAATTTATGCAACCAATGTGGATGGTTGTATGCGAGCAACGTTTATGTTCAATATCTGCTTATGAGGTTTTGTTTATCGATTTGATTGTACTTTATTGAGTTGAGGACTCACACTTGTTGCTTATGTTTTTTTGGGCACTTCCTGTGAGGCGGCATACATGGGAATGGGATAGAAATATTGGTGCACTACACCTTGATACTCACCATGTCTAATAGTTCAACACTTTTAGTTTTATGTGGAGAACCTTTATTAGTGAATTGGTTTTACGGTTGTGTTCACCCTTCGAGGTGAAATTGTTTCCCTTGTAGTTGAGATGGTTAGTTCTTTCATGTGGTTCTGTTGATGGTTATGTTTTAAATTTCACAATATGGTTATCATGGTCATATACTTGTTAGTTGTTTTGAACTCTTTCGATGGTCAATGTTTCAAAGGGAATGCTGCCAAAATTTAGAGAAAAATTATAGTTTAGTTTTCTATTATGTTGGTTTAGTAGCATTCTAGGGTCATGTTAGAGTAGGGTGTTACATAGTACTTATACTTCTTGTGATGATTTATTAGCCATGCCATGTTGTTCTAAAATTAATTCTAATTCTAGTATGGCTAAGTCTTGTGATCCATTGCTCATTGTTGAAAACAATGAATTAAAAGAGTAAGTCACCAAGCTAAGCAAAAGCTTAGAAAGATGTTTCAAGGGAAAGGCTACCATTGACAAGTTATTGAGTGAGCAAATGTGCTCATTCAATAAAGAAGGATTTGTGTTTATTCCCAAGAAAGGTAAGAAGCAAATTTACATGTCCACAAGGTTTGTAAAATAAAATAAAAAATATTACTATAAATGTCATAATGTAGGACATTTACAAAACCCATGTTCCATTGCTGAAACTAAATTCTATGGCATTTATGATTCATGTTACATACTTAAAAAATCTAAAGATGGTAAGGTTGTAGCTAAATTTATTGACACTTCAATTTTAGATGCCAAAAAGAATCCAAAGCCTTGGTTACTAACCTCCAAAGACCCAAACAAATTTCGGTACCTAAAAGAACTTGATTCTTGTTTTGTAAGTGAACTGCAAGACCAGTGGAAAACATTGAGTACTTGATAGTGGTTGTACTCAACACATGACTGAGGATCGAAAAATGTTCATCACATTCGAAAATGGAAAAGGAAATGGCAAGATCACATTTGATGACAATAGCAAAGGAAAAATACTTGGTTTGAGTAAAAGTAGCTATCTCAAATGACCTATCAATTTCTAATGTATCTCTAGTTGAATCACTTAATTTTAATTTGCTATCCGTTACTCAAATTTGTGATCTTGGTTTAATTTGCATTTTTTCTCAAGAAGGTGTTTCCATTTTAAATTAAAAGAATAACTCTTTGGCTTTCAAAGGATTTAGATTTGGAAATCTTTATTTGGTGGATTTTTCCTCAAATGATTCATGTTTAAAAAATTGTTTAATTGCAAAAAACCTCTTGGGTTGGCTTTGGCATAGAAGGCTTGCTCATGTAGGTATGATTCAACACAAAAAGCTTTTTAAACATGACTTAGTGGTTGGCTTGAAATATGTGAAGTTTGAGAAAAATAGATTATGTAGCGTTTGCCAAGTCGGGAAGCAATTTGCAAACTCTCATCCTTCCAAAAGTATCATGTCAACCTGTAGGCCATTGGAGCTCTTACATATGGATTTGTTTGGGCCAACAACCTATAAGAGCATCGGGGGCAATAGCTATTGTTTAGTCATTGTAGATGATTACTCAAGATATACTTGGGTTTTGTTTTTTACATGACAAAGCCGAAACCTCCGGCATTTTCAAAGTTTTGCTAAAAGGGCTCAAAATGAATTTGATTTCAAAATCAAGAAAATCCATAGTTATAATGGCTCCGAGTTCAAGAACACTAAAATTGAAGATTTTTTGTGATGAACTTTCCACTACCTACACTCCAGAGCAAAATAGAGTTGCATAAAGGAAACATCGAACATTAATTGAAATGACTAGGACAATGCTTGATAAGTATAACACTTCCGATAAATAACAAATCACAACCATACTTGGCTGCGATCAACATCTTATTCTCAGCCATAGACATGACACTCAAGTTTAACAACATCAAAATATCCATTCCAACATTTTTCGATAAAACTACTTTTGCAAAAGTAGTGACTATACCCGATGTGACTGCACTAAGCATGCTCATGACCGCGAGCACGGATATTTAAATAGATTTACACTTTTCAAAGATGTACAACTTTACCCACAGTATACGAATTCTCTAGTTTATCCGGCATCCGTCGATACCACTGCTCACGATCTTTTAGTAAGCAGTCCAGAGCACGTAACGGAGCCTTTACATCACCTAGTCCTAACCTTACACTAGCCCGGCGAATGAACATCCTCACTTCACCTGGGTACACCCCCGTCTCAACGAGGCATTCACCGTTGTGTCAGCAAGCTTCGTTCCCAACACCGTTGTGAAGGGAGCCCCTTCGAGCGATCACACATGCTCGCACTACTACGTCCTACCAACATGCAAGGCTAGCTTTGATGACTTAATTAGCTAAGGCTGTCCCATACCGGCACATAAGGTTGTACGCTTAGGCTTAGATTGGTGACACTGGTGTTTGGTTCTTAATTGACCTGGGTGAGGAACCATCTCTATGTACATGCGAGAAACCCTCTCAGATTCACTAGTTCATATTATAACTCGCCTACGTCAAAATCTTGGTTTTTCATTTTTATTTTTTATACAAAATTAACAGAGGTAACCCCTCTGGACCATTATTCCAAAATCTCCCAAATCATGTTCAATATTTCATCCACTCTCAAGTTTTAGTAAAAACTAAAGCATGTCTAAGCATTTATGCGATATTCGCATTCGAAAAACCCAATTTGACATCATTTATTTCCTAAACCATACCCTAATGGCTACAACAACAAACATATCAATATTTCAAGGAGAATCATGCATCGAATAGGACTATAACTAACATTACCCCCCAAATATAGCAATTTTAAGCAAACATACACGCATGCTTAATAGATTTTGCAAAAAAGTACAATAATTAAAATAATAGGATCAACATGGTAAAGGGGGGTTCTTTCCTTGCTCTGGTATCTTAGATTATGAGGATGGAGGTTCATCGAAAATTTCATTCGAAGTATCGACGTCTATTCGAAAAGAGTCGATAGCAAATTAATTATAGACGAATAATTTAAACTGCAAAAAAATCCAAATATTTTTTTGCATATTCAGACATAGCATGATTTATATGAATTTAGAAGAAAAAAAAAGATTCATTCAATTTGGAGTTCGTATGCAAAAGTTATTAAGGTTTGAATTTGCGTCGGTTTTGAAAATCCAGAAATTAATAAAAAGATGATGTCAAAAACGTATACTCTAAGGTTTACGCTTTCTAACAGAGAAAACGTATTTTCCTCTGAGTTCTTCTGAGGTTTACGCTTTCCAACAGAGAAAGCGTATTTTCCTTTGAACTGAAAGCGGTTTTTCTCATTTTTTCGAATTTTATTAACTTACATAGGGGCCTACTTGTCATTGACTCATTATTTATTAACTAAGGATTAAAACTATTTTTTATTTTAATTATTTGACCCATGTCAGTCTCTCGGTTTTAAAACATGTTTTTTAAACCAGAAATAGTGGGCGGTCCCATGTGTTAGTGACTCATTTACTAAATATGTTTTAAATTAGATTTATGATTAACTTTTCAACCGGTCCCACTTATCATGCACTCACCACGCTTAACCTCTGCTACTTAGCACTAATCATCTCTTAACCCCATGGGGCCCACTGGCAGAGAGATAAGAGAGGAGAGTAGAGTAGAGCAGAGAAGAGGTGCGCTCGGCCGAGAGGAAGAGGGACTCACCGGCGGCGATGTGTGCGCTGGAAGGCTCGGGGGAGCCCGGAAATGGGGAGAGGGTGTTACGGCGATGCTAGAGGAGGTGAAGATGGCCTGAGAGGTGGATGGAGTCGGCGGCACGATAGCGAGAGGCGGTGAGGAGCTTCCGGTCGACAACGGCTTTGGCGAAGGAGGTGTTCTCAGAGCTAAAGGAGAGGCGCACTGGACTCAATGAGTTCAGACGATGCTAACAGAGTAGGCACAGGGACCTAGGATCACCAGAGGTGAGCCTACGGTATGCAACCGTGGTGACGTCATGGGTGGATAAGAGGGGCGGAGCACTAGGGACTCGCCCTTGGCAAAAATGATGCGCGCATAAGGACCAAAGGATCACCATGACCATGAGGGTGATGAAGATGAGGACAGGGAAGGTTTGAAGCGGCTTGTCGATGATGAGCAGCGGCGATGCAAAGGAGGTTCATGGCGATAGCCCTTCACAACGATGGAGAGGCTACAAAGAGTGTCGCATTAGCTCACTGATGTCCTAGAGTTGGTGTATATGCAAGCAATTGGACCGAGGCTCACCGGGCTTCGAGGAAGATCGAAACTGGCGGTGGCGGCCAGGAATGGGGAAAAAGACGGTGAAGCTCGGATTCTTGGTGAGTTTGCGTGTATTGAGTGAGGAGAAAGCATCAATAGGGTATGAAACATATGTTGACACATTTGATTTGAGTCCGAACTCACCGGAGCGACAAGAATGCGTTGGCAAGATCTGGTGCCCGCCGGAGTCGAGGACAAAGGTGATCGCGATCATACTATGAGGCTCTAGAAGCTGCATTAAGCAGAGAGGAAGGATGAGTGAAGCTCGAGGATGAAAATGACACGATTGTTGTGGGAGAGGAAGCTCACCAGAGCGACGGGGTTGAGGAGGCGTGCTCAACGACGTCGGAGATGACGCAAACGTTCCTGTGAAATCAAGGAGTGATAAAGCTCGGGTTTGTGCGAAATGGAACGTGGGTGAGCTGAGGAAGATGATGCACACTCTATTGCTTAAGTAGCTGGGATAAATATGTGAGAAGAACGACGAGATGTCAGCGGTCGAGTGAGAAACTTGTGGGAAGCCTTGGGTCTCCTCGTCCGCGCGGGAAAAAGGGTCGACAATGGGGTGGATAGCTTGGGTGAGAGCAGGCGGAGGTGATGGGGGTGGGGTGATGGGGGTGGTTGAGTTCCAAAATGGTGGGCACTGGTCGTGATCCGTGGGCGGAGCTGGCGCGAGCGCGATGCGCTAGCACGCGGAGACGAAGGCGAGGTGGAAGAAAGACTCCAACAAGTGGGGCCAGAGTGTCAACAAGAGGTAAGCGAGGCGCTGGCACTGGCTGGAGCAGGCACGCAGGAGTGGGCTGATGCATATTCGTACCGACGGCTCGGTAGGAATTCAAATCAGATTTTTGAATTTTCAAATTGGCTGATAGTTGTTCGAATTTCTAAACATAACAAACAGGCTCTAAAAATTATGAAAATGTTTGTGGTGGCTTCTAACACAGTATGGTTCCTTGTTTAATTTTTTTAGGATTTTGTCTGTTTTGTGATTTTCTCGAAAATCCTTTCAAGTTGTTGTTTGCATTTAAATTCACTAATTTATTTATGCAAATGTTCAAAATCATGCTAAAAATTGTTTTTCTAGACATAAACATGCTTGATATTATTCTCCCATTCATTTTCATTACACTTTTCCAAAATGTGGTTTTTAGGATGTTACACCAGGGGCAAGGATTGATGGTGGGCCGGTGGTGGAAAGGAAAGAAGGCAAAGAAAGGGAATGATAGAACATGCAGCTAGGAATAGAAGATAGGGAAGAAAAAGAAAAAGAAAAAAATATTAATGATTGGTGGTAATCACCGCCCGCAAAGAGAGGATGTTACTACAACCAAATTCATCTATCTAACCAAACACCAACTTGAACTATCTTGTATCGTTCAATACAACCAACCAAACATAGATCTACCATTCTATACAACCAATTAAACACCATATCATCCTATTTAGCTTGTATCATCCTATCTCATTCAACCTCGTTTCTCGAACCAAACACACCTTTAGTATTATCACTCTAAAGTTTACTGTCCTTGAGGTCATTATATTGATTTCATTCTAGTTCCTCGAACCAAACACACCTTTAGGGCTTGTTTGGATGCTAGGGGGCAAAATCCCAAGGAATAAAATCTCTGAGGGGGATTTTGAGGGCACATAGAATCCCCCTCACCCCAAGGGGAAATCTTCTCGCCCGGGAATAAAATCCCTGATGTCGTTTGGGAACAACAGCGATAAAAATCCCGGTCATGAAATTTTAAAAAAAAATCAAAAAAAAATCGTAAAATTCAAAAACAATAGCTATAGTGTACTTAAGTTATCAGCAAAAATACAAGTCTCTGCTACATGCCAAATATATTAATTCATTTCCACTGCTACAGACCCACTCCAAACAAGTCTGCAGTTCCAGATTTCTAATCCACATGCCACAGCAAAGTCCAAGCAAAATAAGCTCATCCAAATAAACAACACTCATCACTCATCATATATCATGTAGAAGACATCCATGATAAGCACAATGAATCAGAAAATAAGTCCACGGTTCCTGGTCTGCTTGAAGCATTTGTACAACACATTCAATGTTTAAATAACTATCAGCAAGATTCATGGGCTTTGCGTCTAGCCATCTACCACTACTATTGCTACTGAGATTGGTTGGTAGCATGTTGCAATGTGTTCCCCTGAAAACAAAATAATACACAGTCGTTGGGTAAACAAACTGATAAGCTACTAGATTAGACTATCCTATGGGAAAACAGAAGTGAAAATATCCACATGATGCATGGACTTGATGTTCTTTGGTATACAAGCTTGGATGATTGTTCTTAGAAAAAGTAAAATGGTATTAGACATAGTTTATGCATGTTGTCAGTACTATTTTCTATTTTCCATTTTCCATTTGCAAAAAAGATGGCCTTTTCCATTTTCTAAGTTGGGGTAATCGGGATAGCTGGGCAAACATGCCATGGGTACCAGAAAACACAATACAGCCATGCCCTCTGAGAACGCTTCAGCTTTGGCTGTACGCCCTATATCTCTTGTTCCATTCCTTTGTCTTCTCTGTGATGTGAATCGGCGCGAGGCTGTTCCAGTGCAGTGCCTTTTACACTTCAAAATGTGAATTCAACATTTCACATCATTGAACGGGTATGTGAGAACATTTGAGCACTCACCAGAGGCATGTAATTTCTAAGCACAAAAACAACAGTTCAAGCTAAAGAAAGTAGAGGTAATACTGCCAGATTTGAACTTGACAGTGTAATGTAGTCTGAAATCACAAAAGTACAAAACTAGACAAAGATACTAGAATCTAAAAATTTAGCAATTTGGAAACAAATTAGTGAAGACACACGATCCAAGTTGGCCGTCAAAACAAAGATATAACATGTAACATGTTGCATACTAGCTAGAGTGAGGTGCAATTAAGCATACAGGGAAGGTCATGTACATGCTAAATAAAAAAAAACTATCCGGGAAAATGATTTAATTCCTTCCAGAAGTAAGGGAAAGACATGAGGAGAAATTCACCATGTAAGCAGTGTACTAACTACTAACCAATAAGCAGTTCAACAAAACGGATGCAGAACAACCAAACAATTTCACTCTCTTTTAATCCTAGATTTATCAGAAACAGTTGACTTCGAGGATTATTCAATTTGATGCACAAGAATGAAGCTTCCCAATCAGTTAAATTTAATCACCTTAGTTGCATCCAGCAAAGGGAAATGAATTATATCAAAGAAGCGGCACACACAGGTGTGGAAAGTAATGGTAAAATACTTGAGTTTGACATTATTGTTGTCAGATAATGATATTAAGTTTTGAGCTATGTGAAATGAGATTAAACCATTCCCTGAACAGCTCAATTTAGGATTTTTCACTTGGATTGATCGATGAATAAAGCCTCTCATTTATTCTCATACAAAAAAGGCAGGATTTTGAAGCTTCTTTTCCTACACCCCGGAGGCTAACTACTAGTAACAAACATATTTGGATTTGGACTTGTCAATGTTGCTTTTAAACATCAATTTTACAAGCAGTAGCACATCATACAAAATACCAATTAAAGCAACTGCAATTTAGCAATATGGCAATACTTTGATAGCATGATTGCCAATCTGACATATTTGGATATGTAAATGTTGCTTTTACACATTAGTTTAACCGATAGAGGTACATCATAGAGAATGCCAACAAAAGCAACTACAATTTAGCCATGTGGCAACAATTCGCTAGCAATATCACTCTGAACACATGTTAGGTTCCAATCAAAGCATGTACCATTGTACTTTTTTATTAATTAACCTTTTTTTAATTTTTATTTTAAAGTTAAGCCCCGGCGCACTTTATTTACAATCCTGACCCCTACGGTCACGTCACCGTGGCTTGACAAAACAACACTATCACACGGTAGAATAAGTTCGCTAAATAGCACTTTTTATCACGCTACTGGTCGTGGTGTAACCAAACAACATTATCACGCCATAGGTGGTGGCGCGACAAGAGATATGGGCGGCGTGACAGCGTTGTTTTGTTACGTCATGGTGGTGACGTGACCAAAGGGGTTAGAATTGGAAATAAAGTGCACTGGGGGTTAACTTTAAAATAAAAATTAAAAAATGGTTAATTAATAAAAAAAAATCTTCGATACTAGAGTGCATAACAGATCACTGCAATGCAGCATTAAAATTTTTGGACCTGAGCATCACAACTACAAAACTAAACAAATTTTGGAGTTCATACGAATCTCACACATCTTGCTGCAAATGGCGCAGCAAGTCCAGTATTGGCCCAAAAGACACGGCCTCTACAGCTAGCTCTCTCACCATGACCTCCGCAGCCCTCGAGTCCTCCCGCACCTCCACATCTTTCCTAGTATTATAGCGGAAGGAAATGGAGGCCTCTCACGCATGTCGTACGTTAAGTCCTCCAGTATCGCTGCGCCATCTGTGACGTTCGCGTGCGAACGCGTAAGAGACGCTGCGCGAGTGAGGCTTTTTCCTGGTTAGCCGGTCACTGAACCGTCTATGCAGGTTGTCGTCCCACTTGATGCCTGGTCTCGGTCTCGGTCTTGCTTCGGCCGGTTGCTACCCCTCCACCAAATATCTAACTCGCCTGTAGCCTCGCTCGTGCTGCTGCCCCTCCAATCTCCTCTTCTCGCTCACGCCACCCCTTTCCCCACCTCCTCTCCTCACTCACGAAGCCCATGCCTATCTCCTCCCCTGCCATCGGTGCCGCTGCCGGTGGACCGTTCCTCCTGATCCCTCCCACCCTGTCATTGGTTCTTCATACCCTACAGCCTAGACTTGTCGCACTACCGCAGCCCCCATCGTCGTACCTAGCCTACCGCATCCCCTAGCCGGCACCACTTCTGCACTCTACCTCGCTTGCCGTGGCCCACAGCCGGCGCCGCTTCAGAGCCCTACTTTGCCGTTTCTGACTAGGTCGTGGTCGCATTGTAGGCGGGGTTCTGCTGCCGTGCACTCTACAGGGCAAGATTAAGGTCGTTCTCTGTCGCTAACCGCCAAAGTCATCAATCTCTCCATCACCACCATCCGGTGTCGTGAGGCTCTGTCCATCCTCCCCTTCGCCGTAAACCGTCACGGTATTGCCATCTTGCTTTAATTTTTCCCATTCCTGTTTAGATTTATCTTTTCTTTACTGATTTCCGTAGATGATTTAGATCGTCTAATTGCGTGGTCAGAAAACTCTGACTGATTTGTTACCATTTCATCCAACAGGATGAATGGACATTATGTTGGTGCCTGGTCGGTGGATTAGGTGTTGTTTCCAGCCTTTGTTTTTTCATCGCCCCAACAAAAAAAATGTGACTGATTTGTTATTGTTTCGTCTAACAGAGTGAATGATCTCTATGTTGTATCTTGAATGGTAGATCAAGTGCTGTTTGCAGCCTATGTTTTTGCATGGCTTTAATGGTGCTACCAGTCGACACGCCATTGTGTTGGATTCCTTCAGGTAATGCCACGAGATTCTCGTAACGATTGCTGAAAAGAACTATTTGGTTACTTTTATTAGCAAACTAATTTCGTTTTTTATGGATAGATTCAGCGATCTCTTGTCTGTTTCTCGATTACATGTCGAGAACAAACACCAGGTCCAAAAAAAACCACTAGGACAACAAGGTACGCTTCTTTGGTTTGTATCCTGTTTGCATTGCTTCGATGTATTCCATGTTTTCTGAATTCGGCTTTTTTTTTTAAAAAAAAAGGTCATGATGGTAGCTTCTATGCTGCTAATTTTGTTGTTGGGATCATCGTTTTTATGCTCCAGCTGCCTACTCCTTTGGTTAGTGCATCACAGGCTTCGTCTTTTTGCTGATAAATTAGTGTTGTGCTTGTTTTTGGTATTACTGAATGCATAGTTTATTGGTCCTGCAACTTCTATTAGGAATTATGTTATCTAATCAGTAGTTACGTGATACATTTCAGTTGCGCTTTAGAGAGAAGAAACATCGCTGCTTCTTGTGAGTTATTTTCCCCACTTGTGAGATATCGTTAATTTCCTTTGTTTTGTCATTAGTGTACTAAATTATTGATACAGGAACAGGTCCCACCACATCGCCGAACAGGTTCATCGATACTTAATTGGTACGTTGTCCTAGCAATTTTTTCATTTATCTATCCATGTTTAGATAGTGTGTTGTATAGTTTGCGCTCTACAGTACCCACACTCTGCTCTATTGCTAACAATGATTTGTGTTTGTTGTTCGCTAGATACTCGTGCATGCTACATTTGTTACAGCGTTGATATGGGTATGTTCTGATGTTTACAGGTTAGTGCCCTATTGTTGTCTACATGATTCTTAGATGCTGGACGCATTCTTAACTGTCACGGATTCTTGCAGTTTGCCAGATCTATTCCCATAAAAAAAACCTGCATGATGTGCTTCCCCCCTAACATTTGCTGAAAAGAAGTGTTTTGCTTTTTTAGTGCAAAACTAATTTTGAGTTTATGTATTTGTTCAGCGATCTCCTATCTACTTGTAACACCCCAGTCCTACAAGGGCCTGGAATGCTACTAAACTAACATGTTAACAAAGTTAAATCAGAAGACAAAATTCTAAATTTCGGCAGAACCTCCCCTGTATAGTTAGCTATACCGGAGGTTCCAACAACATAAATATCAAGACAATAGTGAAATCAACAAATATCAGAATCATCACAAAGTATAATCTGATCCCAAGTAACTATATCAAAGGATGAACTAAGTTCACGCACAGTACTTAACCAATCTTAACGGAGAAGGGTTATCAGCCACAGCCAACAGGCATTATTACAGTTCATCAATAATGAATGATTAAATCGAACTAAAATGAAATCATGGACTTGATTAAGGTGAAGCGTAAGGGTAGTGTGTGTCTATTCCCTCCCCATGGAGCCAACATCAAGGATCACCTAAAAACAACAACAAACAACGCAAGAGTGAGTCCGAGACTCAGTAAGTACAGTAAATGAATAATACATATAACAACCATGATCATGTGAACATCATTAAGGAGTATGAAATAAGCACAGAACGAACACTTGAATGAATGGGATGAATGATTTGGATGAAATGAAGGGACTACACACATGCATATACCGGTATTGCTGGTGACACACCCGTCGGTGTTCACCTAAGCCTGCATTTAACAAAATGCGGGGATCCAAGCCCCGTACGAAGAACGTTTCGTACGGGTGTCCCAAACTGCCCACATTGAAATGGTGGGTCTTACGTGCCCATACTGGAATTGATGGGTCTTATATATTGATCCACTCCCGTGGATGAAACATGAAATGTGGATGCTGCGTATGACATATGAATGCTGAACAAAAACAACATGCTCTTTGTCATGGAGGTAACCACATGGATTGAATACGAACATTTAAGTATTAACATGGTACTTAGAAATACAATACCAACCACAAGCATACAACATGTCATAATCATAGGAACACTAAGGTACTTGCCTTACGCGCTGCGACACATTAGTAGGCAATTGCGGTGCTCCCAAACCTGAAGCTTCACCTCCTAACAAATAAATAACTGAAATAAGGATACGATGAACGCGACATTACTAATAACGTTCTACAACGCTTCTTCGGCGATTCAATATTTAACTAGAAGCTCTAAAATGGAAACCAACACAATCTGCCCTAAACCGCCCCTTGGCAGCAGCACGGTAATCAGCATAACTCTTGATCTGGAACTCCGAATGAGGTGAACCCAGTTTCTGTGGACTCTTAACTGACAAATCTACAATACTCTAGTTGACAAGATAATTTAATTTGGCCAATTTAGAATGCTAACAGACATATGAACGTTCAGCACAGAAAAACTGTCTACAGAATAAACAGCAGCACTAAAACGAACATAACTTTTAATCTATAACTCCGAATTGATCAATCTTTATCAATCCAGAAATTTTATCAAATTAACTACAATAACCTAGTTGGGAGAAATCCCAGATTCTGCCAATTACCATTTCATAAATTACGAATTAACACAACAGTTTAATCTCGTCAGAAATCTGGACAGCAGATACTAAAACGGCCATATCTTTTGACTCGAATGTCGGAATTAGGTGATCTTGGTGGCTATGGAAAGCTAAGACAATAAAATACAACTCTCTAAGAGATCACCAATCCTAATTCGGCCTTGATCTAAACGAAAATCGACGCTGAACAGAGAACTGAAATCTGAAATCAGAATCCCAGCAGTATGGACGAAATCTGAATCTGAATCCGAGCAGTATGGACGAAATCTGCAACCAACCTCTACAAATAATGAATTGAAACAACAGCAGGGATGCGAGATGATACTCTAGGTGACGCGTGAGATGCTGGCCCTTGCTCTTCCTTGTCTTGGCGGCAGCACCAAGGGAGGAGGGTGGTCTTCTTTGCCCAATGGAGGAAGATGGGACTGCTGCTCCAATGGAAGAAGATGGTCGGCTGCCTCCAATGGGGAAGGGATGGCTTGGGGACAGCAGGGAGGTGCCACCACCTTGAGGAACAGCAGGGAGGCGCCACCACCTGGAGGAGACAGCAGGGAGCCAGCGGCTTGGTGCAGGGTGGGTGGCGGCTTGTGCAGGAAACAGCCAAGGGGAACAAAGGAAGAAGAAAGACTGCCTTGTTTAGGGTTTAGAAAGGGTGGGAGCGCATGGGCCTTCCCTCTTGGGCTGCTAGCAAGCCATAAGACCCATGTAAACTTGGGCTAGAGACCCATCTCTATAAACCCCCCTCCAAACTGAAATTGCACTAAAACTTTTGTCCCCGATTAAATTCCCTCTAATCGGAACTCGGGGTATTACACTACTGCTCAGTTACATGTCTCAGACAAACTTCAGGTCAGATCATTTTTCCCCCTTTTTTTTCCTTTTGCACCTAACGTATAGTGTTAGCATCGAAGCTGATCTTTCAGAGTGTATAGAATGCCATGCATGGAAAAAACTGTGAGCAGTGAAAATTGGGTTCATTTCTCCAGTTCTTTCTTGCATGAATCGCCTTATCAAATAATCTTAGTTCGATAATCTTTACAACCTCGCTTTCTTCTTCCAAGGTTGGTTAGACAAGTATAGTTAAAGTTATGAAACAATTATTACAACTTTGGGAAAAACCATTTGGGTAGGTAAGCTAAACATTACAAAATGATTTGATTGCATTTTTGTGGTCAATTACGATTCGTGTCATTACAGTTTGATAGCCAATGTATTGTATTTATATTTTTCATGTATGTGCTTCGTGTGTGCGAAAAAATAACCGTCACAACCAATCTGCACTACATAATAATTAGCAGGTGATTAAAGTAATTGTTACAAAGTGTGCTCTTGATAGCTCTAGTTCTAACTTCATTACTCTGAGAATTTCAAGCTCACTTGTGTTTTACATAATGAATACTGCACTCCTTATTATTCCTTTTGTTTACCTGCTTTCAACCAGCTTTACAAGATGCATGTAGTATATATACTACTCTTGTAAGACTTGAGATTTTCTCGTGTGATTACTTATGTTTTTCCCTATTGCTTATGAGATTGGATTACCGTACCTGATCACATGCTATGCTCTAGTTCTTTTTAGTCTTCAGTATTTAGATTTATTGTTCTGCCATTTATGAATCTATCATATGTATATATGTCTATATGATGAAAATTTATAGTCTACATGTGCAAACTTGAACATTATAAACCATCATACCTAAAAGAACCCCTCAACGTTTTATGCTTCCTGACCACATAGACTTATTGTTCTGTTTGTTACCTTGCTTAGACACTGAATCAGCTAACTTCTTAATTCTCTAGCAAATTAAGACTAGGCTATACTTGAGTGCATGTAACTCTGGTTGTGCTTTCCTGGCTTTGGATGATCTCTAGAACAACATAGCTTTAGTGCATTTTCTGGAATGGGATGCTCATCAATAGGTAGAAAGGTAGTAGTAAAAATAGGTAACAAAGTGTTGTTTTTAGTACTTTTTTTTATGTTTCGTTACTAGCTGTATGCTGATTCTTATTGCAACAAACTTTTGGAGCTAAAGGATGTTTACAAATATTGAAAATGCATACTTTCCCCCACACATGAGTGGTTGTTTCAGTTCCATTGAGCTTAATGTAATCTTTGCATACAAGGGCATAGTACTGCATCAACAAAAGAGTTACGTATCAGATGTCACCATGTTTGCCTCCATCATCTCTTAAATATTCGGAATTTCTCATATCAGTTTATAAAAATCTGGTCCTAAAGTCACCATCATTGTCCTCTACTTCCATAATGCTTGGTAATTACTTTACAGTTAGCTATATGCCTATATCATCGCATGAGTTCACTTCTGCAAGTGACATCTTGAATAAGGTTTTGCTTGGCAATTGTAATACATGTTTGTAACTTATATTTCATCTAGATTGTTCATTTTGTCAACTTGTAGGAATCGAAGACATCAGATGGCTTGAACCTGTTCCATTAAGAATTCATCTTTTGGAACTGCCACAAGTTTAAATTGGGTCATCATTCAGGTTTGCTTTGGTCATCATGAACCCTGCTGCCATTATTCAGACAAGTTGAAAATTTATAGGAAACTATACGTTTTTTTACAGTTCTTTAGGTTTTGCATTCACTAATCGGTTTAATTGCTAATGCTTATGCATTTCTCCTATGACCCTTTGTAGAGCCTGCTTATGCCACTGCCGAATTAAAAACGTTCATGCGCTAGATAACCATTTCTTGTTTCTTTGCAGAAATGTGAGTCTGTGTTCCTTTTGCTTTAGAAATATCTACAGCAGAGAACAGAGAACAAATGGTCGAATGTGTTCATGCAGTGCATTTTTGCCTATTTATTTATGATTTTCTTCAACGCTAGTCACAAAAATCAATCTGTATTTTTTTCTCTCAAAATTCTGGGCAAATTTTCGGAGATTAGCCTAGCTATTAAGCGATGCTATACTACAAATGCCTGTCTTGAGTTAGGAAAGATGCTACAATGTGGCCATTCCAATTTGTCTTCTTTGTTATTGCTACTGAAATTCCTTTTGTCTTATCTCCCTTTGTTTTCTACAAAATAAAACATAATCACATTCCTATGAGCACGTCTCTTGGAATGTGCTCCCATTCGTTTAACATTTTTAGTAAGCTTTCTTGCTGTGCGGATTTCTCACCTCGTTTTTAGTAAGGTATCTACATAAAAAAAAACTGCCTTCAAATCAGTTTTACACGAAAATTCAAACCTATTCAAGGCCAAAACCTTTATCTTTTGGTTCTATTGTTTCACCTGATTTTGTCTTTAGTTCTTCTGTCTTACTTGGTAGTCTTTTAGTTATGTCATCAAGTATAGCTTAATAATAAGCAATCTAGAAGATGATGCATTGATATAACGATCTATCCTTCTTGAAGGACGTCATGTCTATGTTTATTGCCGTTATTACGATACCCTTCTACTTGTCTTACTGTTATTATATTTTGCTCTTTATGCCGAAGCACTTAACAAGACTTTCCATGTTCTACCACCCTTTCACAAGTTTTCCTTATTTTTTTCCCAGTGGAGTTGTAGGTTGATGTTATCATTAGAGGCCTGAATTTCCTATGCTTGTCGTAGATATACATGTCTCCCTAGGCCTGCCATCATGATGTTATTCTGGCCCCACCATGGCAACTCTACACATACATATATTGCCTATCAGATACATCCAAGAAGTAGCTACCATCTGCGTGTCTTTGTTTTCCTAAGCTATGTTACGCTGCTCTATTCCTTCGTACTATACGGTTCACAACAATATATTTTTTTCCTAAGCCAGTTCTTTTCCCAACCCGAACTATTTATTTATCTTAACACCTTCGAATCTTCCCCACACAGAGTTAGCCCTCTTGTTTATCTATTTTTATGTACAACCATTTCACTGCCCTACCTCGCCTCACCCTGTACGCCATTCAAACATTAGCGACATAGGCGCAGCGAAGCGCGCGAGCGTTCCTAGTTCAACACAAGGTGGGAGAAATGCTCATCCAGCACCAATCCTAGCGCCCTGGCCACTGCCCCAAAAGCTGTCACACTGCTCCAAACCCAGCATATCGTCGTAGGCTTGATTAGAGGCCAGCGAGAGGAGGCATCAGAGCGCGGCGAGGAGCTCGGAGGAGCGGAGGTCGGCGGCCTAGCGGAGGATGGCGCAGACAAGGTCGGGGCAGGCGGCTTGGGAAAGTGACAAGAGGAGGTCTGCAGGGGGTGGGGGAGGAGGCGGGAATGGGCGAGGGCGAGGAGGCCGTCGTACTCGGGAGCGAGACCAGCAGCGACGAGGAGAAAGAGCTTGACCTGAGGAGACGTCCATTTTCTCCCGTTTTCTCCCTCGTAGATTAGGTCGGGTTGGACCAAATTTCCCCGTCCCAGTGTCACCTAAACGTCCCTATAGGTCAAATTGAAAAAATTTACCATGAGATGATTTTTCTCTGGGATTGGGCGAGAATCCTGGTCGGAATTGGTCCTCTCAAACAAAGCCTTAGTATATCACTCACACCTTGTGGTTTTTCTTAAAATGTGGTTTTTCTCAGACTTGGTTTTTCTCCTCGTGGATTAGGTCGGGATTGGGCCGAAATTTACAGGATTGTCCAGGAAAATCTAGCATGAGAGAAAATTTCCTAGGGTTTCGACAGAGATCCCGTCCAGGATCGACCCTCCTAAACAAAGCCTTAGTATATCACTCTAAAGTTTATAGTCCTTGAGCTTGTTCCATTGATTTCCTTCGTTTGTTGCTCCGCCATAGGGGAAGCAAATTCTTTGTCATTACATGGCAATGTCACGGTGAACAGTATCATGACATTATTTTGTAACTGTCGAATAGGAAAATGATGGATGAGATCGAGATCTCGCCTGTAGCAAATACTGTATCAAAACTGTGGGGACCCCGAGATCGGATCCGTGTCAAGCTAAGTAATTACGCTGAAAGAGCACAATACTTAACATGAAACGAAAACGATTCTGAGTACCCAGATAGGTGTCTCATGTTAGCTCCCAAGGATCAGTGACTAACATGCACATATCCAAACACAACATTGTATTCATATCCATACACAATATAGAAGAATAAATGGAAACGTAAATACAACATCATTGAATAGAAACATAATGTACAAGTTTGCATAAGAGGCCAATCGGCCAAAAATAAACAACACGAATAAATCGCAGCGGAAGACAAACTTAAAATAAAAAGGGAATAACCAAGTTGGCATGCCTATAATCCCATAAGCAACCAACTGGAGTTAAAGTCGTAGCGTTTGAAGTACTTTACCCAATTTGAATGACTTCTCACCTGAACAAATGGACAATTTTTAAGTACAAAGTTGTACTCGCGAGACTTTTCAAGAAAAATAAGGATGCATGTAAGTATCAAAGGAAGGCTACTACACTAGTCAATTTTCAGCATAAAGCAAGTTTTGCAAGTAGATAAACAGTATAGATTCAGATTGCCATTTTAAAACATTTAGAAAACATTGTATAACAGTAAGTAATGATCAACAACAATATAATCTCCAAATATAATTAACACACGAATGGTCCATTCGTGACACAAATCATTCCATGACAAATTAACATGCGAACTTTGCGTTCAAGATATCATTTTAGATCTGAAATTACTAACATAAAGACATAACAATTCCAACCATAACCCAACTTAATTTCCCAAAAACTAACTGTGCATGCTTTCCCACAAGTGATGTCCATAACCGGGGACACGACTATTCGAATAGATTTATTTGACTCTGTAGAGTTGTACAGCTTTACCCACATGATATGAATATCTCGTAATGTCGGCCAATGCACTCTTCCTTAGGAGTATGACTGAGATATCATAACGAGGCCGTTACAATGTCATGTCCTAACTATCAAACCACCCGAGGATGTCCACCATGGTAGGCTATCGTACGCGCTAGAACCACGGCTAACCCCGTTGTGTAAGTAAGTCCCTTACTTGCAGATTTCATGGCAAGCATAAAAAGACCCTTAAGGGCAAGAAAAGAAAAGTGTAACATGCCCCACCAGATTGACAAGAGAGCCATTAAAACCAAACAACAACAATTGCCAATCTGATTGTGTTTTGATAGCTAACACACAACAAATTATTAAGCCAAGCCTTCGCCATTATCCCGGCGTGTGGTTGTACGTAAGACTTGGTTCATCACACCACAGACCGGTCCTCAAATACCCGGACGGGGCTATGTGAATCCGGGACCACCCCTTCATCACCCTATCACCCGTCCAAGTCCAACACACAACAACAACCCATCAACAAATTCATAATAATCAAATACGAAGATCTGGACATTTTTCTCAAATTCAACATAATCAAATCCATATAATCCTCAAATTTCATGAAGATTCAATTTGATCCATCGGCCGATGGACTAGCTCCATCAACCGTTATCGACTACAACTACTAGCATGACTAAGCATCGTTCTACAAATTAGCAACAAACCCATATAACATATAGCCTTAATCATTCAAGGTAAAAAAAAGGGTAATCAAGATTCAAAGGAGGGCCAATGCAGCAAGTAGGAAATTAACTACTTCTACCCATGAACATACTTTTCAACATAGCATGCAATTGAGAGATTAAAACCATACAAAATATTTTAAAATCAATAGGAGCAATATGTTCAAGAGGAGGGTGCTCGCACCTTTGCTATACCACTTGTTCAATCTCAGGTTACACTCATGAATATATGTTTGTATCGTCGAGATATCTATCGAAAGAACGATATTGCAATTAACACCAAATAAGCCAAAAATTCAAAATACTAAAAAATGCATGAAAAATATACAATGGGTATATTATGATTTTATATTAATTTAGGTGAAAGAATTATTCCACTTGGATTTAGTATGAGAGAGTTTTAGCAGTTTGAATCTAAGATTTCTAGAAAATCCAGTCTGTCACTATTCGCCGAATTTAATTATTTGGTGAAATTTTGCAGAATACTTGTGGAGATATGTATTACATGTTTAGGTAGAGAATAAAATTTTAACACTAACACAATTTGGTTCACCTCATTTGGAGTTCATATGAATTTCTTATGAATTTTTGAAGTTAATTCAATTTTTAGTGTAAAAATAGTTCATTCCAGAAATTAATTCTAATTTCGAAATTTTCTGGGACATTAACATGTTTCAGACCTATTCCAAGTTAAAGTACATTAAATATGTAAACCAACAAAATTGGTTTCACTTGTTTTGGAGTTGATTCGAATTAGTTATGAATTGTTGAAATTGAGACTAGAGCATAAGGGCTACTACTGCTTACTAACCCTTCATTTAATTCTTGACTCAAGATTCATTTTTAACCTTACAGATTAGATGCTAAAGGCTAAAAATTACATTCTCTAATCCATTCGCTTAAGTATTTTGCCAAGGTCCTAACTCCTATTTAATTCTTGCTCTCTTAGTATTAAATGTTAATGATTGAACACTGATTTTGGCGAAGTTACAAAACTGCTCCTATGTTCATTAGGTTGATAAAGGCTACTACTAAGTAGTGTCAAATATATTTAATTACTGAGCTACTAACGTTATGTAGTTTGAAATCTGAACTTTCCATTAGTCATTACTCCTGTCTATTGTTTTCTCCAATTCCTTACCCCATTAGTTATTTGTCTAATCAAAGAATTCACTGTTTGTTTTGGAGAAACACACTAAAGCTCATTTATCAGATTAATTTGCCTCTGCTAGTTTAGGGTCCAAAGCCTAACTGGAACAAAAACCTTCTAAGTACTAGAACTTAGAATAGTCATCAGCCCAAAGTCAAGATTTCAATTATAGACCTTTTCTGACCATACATTCTATTGGAGGGAAAAGGTTGTTTTGGAGGTAAGGTTAACTTAACCTCCCTACTTAACTCAATTATCCAAATTTGTTTATAGATTAGATTACTGCTACAGTTGGATAAGTAGTCAACTAATTGAATGTAGGAGAAACTCTAACCCCTGGAACTAGTTAGGGTATTAGCCTTTTGATAATTCTACTAATTGTCAGATTACTGCTCATATATCTATAACTGCACCCTTATTTCTGACAGAAATACTACAACCATAACTAGACTCCCTTCAAATCAGCCTTCTAATTTACTAACTCAAATGAGTAACTCAAATTCATTCAACAAACAGTTGGTTTTACAAGAGGATTCACTGACACTTCAATTGTCTCCAACTCAACTCCTCTTCTCTGTTCCTTCATGACATCAAAAGACTTTACTGAAATGTCAACTGCTCTCCTTACCAATTTACTTATTCATAGTTGTTTTCAGATTAAGTTACTGTTATTAGATAATTGCCAATTGACTAATTGCTTCAAGAAAGACTTTAACTATTCGAATTAGTCCTGTTATTAACCTTTTTACAATTATGAAGTTCTTCAGGTTACTGTTCAAACACCTGCAATAGAACATCATCTGAAAGGAGGTGCTGTCAACACCTTTTTCTCAGTGGAATCCTTAATCCATTGGCTAAATATGTTTGAGTAATTCCATCAGTTAATCAAAGGATTCATTTGCAATTAGATTAGTGCTCCTACAAGACACAGAGTGGAAGACTCAATTACAAAGAACCGGAGGCAGAACTGGGAACAGCTCGGCCGGGTCGGGTCAGTTTGGGGGGTGGCACTGGTCGCCGGAGACAGGGGCTAAGGCAGTGGCCGGGAATGACGAAAATGGAACCATGAGACTCGTGGCTACCTTCCAGTGGCGAAGTTGAGGTCGATGGTGGTCGGAAGCCCACCGGCGACGACGAGAAGTGGAGAGGGGGCGTCGGGTGCGTGATGTAGCATGCGCACGAGGTCTCCTCCATGCACTAGGCGTCGGGTCTTGGCTCCAAAGGCTAGGGCGACACCGAAGGAGAGGACATGGGGGGGGGCGCCGATGGTCTTCAGCCTCAGCTCTGGCGACACCCGGATGCGACGGCGACGACCCATGCATGGCGACAAGACAGGTTAGTGGAAGAGAGGTAGCCCGATTGGGCGGAGAAGGATCCAAGAACCTCCTGGAGGCTTACCGAGAAGACATCAGGATAAAAGGGGCACCGGAACGGCTTGATGGAGGACTCCGTCAATGGCGGAGCTCGGGCGGTGCGGCGTCGAGGACCGATGGTGCAAGAGGTGGCCCCGCATCCTACGGATCTTGATGCGCATGACACCGGAAAGCTAGTGGCGTAGGCACTTGGCTGGAGGAGCACCGTATCGGTGGCAGTGGCCTAGCGGAGCCCGGCCGGAGTTGAAAGTGAAGGCGCGATTTTGTCCTCCACAGTGCACCTCACCGAACAACATCCACATGGTTAAGTTCAGGGGTCAAAACGGTGCAAAGTGACGCGGTCGTTGAGACGATAGCTCACCGGGACACGTAGTTGACATGTGGCAGCGCCCGGGCCAACGCTGATGATGAGCTGCGTGTTCCGACCACCACAGAGGGTTTAAGCCAACCCGTCTGAGGAGAAAACTGGACGGCAAGGAGAGAGTAGTGTGAGGGTGGAGCTTCTGTGAGATGCGGAGTAGCCGAGAGGGAGTAATGAGGGAAGATAGGTGTTCAGGGCAGGGACATATGAAACATTTTGCAGCTCCTGACGGCGAGCGAGGGCACGGCGTGACCGGTGGCGGTGCGTGGGTGGCCATGCGAGGAGGTAGGCAACGGCGCGGGACGAGAGGAAATGGCGGAGGCCAGGCTACGTGGCGCCCATGCGAGCGAGCTCAGCAGAAGAGAGCCGGCGCGTGGAGAAGATGACCTGCGGGTGGGGCCCGCAGGTCAATGGAAGAGGGATAGGTGGCTCAGGCAATAGGGTCTGGTGGAAACATGGTTCGGACCATAGGAATAGTAGGGGAGTTAAAGAAAAAGGTTTATCCAGATTTTTGAAATAAGCAGAGGGTGTTTAAGTAATTTTTAGACATAGCTGCCGAAATCCAAAAATAATGAAATTTTTAGGGGAGTCAGAGGACCTAGTGAATATTATCATGTAAAATTTCTAGGGTTTTTCATGTATTATATTTTTCTCTAGAATTATTTTAAGTTCCAATTTTTACTGTTTAACTTCCAATTCCCTACTTTGACTGATGGCTTAAAAATTAGCAAGGTAAATTTAAAAATTATGAAATTTAGAAGGTGAGTTTATTGAGTAGTCCAGAACCTAAGAAAAATATTTTCAGGCACTGTTCATAATATTTTCTTGCATTTTAAATTCAAACTCAAATTCGAACATGAAAATCAAATGAAAAACCAAATATCCTCCAAGAATTCCAAAAAAATTCAAACAAGTATAACAGAGCACATATAATCCAAATAAAATATTCCCAACTTTGGGTCCTACTATAGTTTCAAAAAATAAAATTCAGTTTGTAGATCTAAGTTAGAGAAAGTATGTTTGTAAATTAAAATTTGACAATTCTTTTAAAAGTACCTCAAGCATTTTAAAGTCTAAGGGGTTTTACTGTTTATAATTGGAATTCCATAATAAACATTCCCACACCTGGAACCTTTTTAGTCTTGCTTCAAATTCAAATTAGACTTTTGAATGGGAGAAGGAGTATTGGATTACTAGGTTTCAATCTAGTATTCAAAATCAAAGGATTTTCTACATAAGGTTTTATACCCTACTCTGAACTAAGTTTTCAAACTCTTGATAAACTTTTATTTTGTTTGAAAATTTTAATTTCTAGGTTTTGAAAAACCAGGTTGTAACCTATTTGCTTTGCCACAAAAAGTTTTAAAAAGGTCCAAAATTTCATAAATGCACAGCAGATGTATAGCTAATCTAACTTAGAGATTTGAGGACGTTACAAAAACACTGCAGTAGAAACACTACATCAATAGTACTGTTTATGAGCACTGTAGCAATATTGTAACAATCAATCTCATCCACTGATTTTTGATAGATGACACTGTTCATCCGTGACATTATGTCAGAGGATGCAATCCCACAGGAGGGAGGGGAGAGTCCCATAGATATTTTTCCCTCCTCACTGTGTTTGTGTTGTTCACTCGCTGCCTCAGCTCTCCTGGTTCCAGGCTTCCAGCACTCCGGCTTAGCATTCATCCACCAATGCCACCCTTTCTTCCTCCTCCCACAGCCGCTCCTTCCGCTCCATGCACTCCCAACCTGCTCGACGCTATTTCTCACCGGAACACAAAGCCAGCGCCAAGCCGAAGCCGCTGCCGCCGCGGCGCCACCACCTCGTCCTCGTCGTCCACCTTTTCTGCCGCCCGAGAACTCCTCGCCGGCGCCCCCACGCCCCGCGCCTTCTCCGCCCTCTTCCAGGTCGCCCCGTCCGCCTCCTTCCCTTCCCCTTCCCTGGGCGCGCAGCTCCACGCGCAGGCCGTCGTGCGCGGCTTCTTGGGCGGCGACGACAGCACCGTCCTTGCCACCGCTGTCCTCAACTTCTACGCGTCGTGCAGGGAGCCCGGCCTCGCGCGGCAGGTGTTCGACGCAATGCCGCACAGGAACGCCATCACCTGGAACGCGCTCATCAAGGGGTACGCCCAGGTGGGGCGCAGAGAGGAGGCGCTGGAGCTGTTCCGGGACATGAAGAGACAGGACAGTGTCGCTCCCGACAAGTACACGTTCCCGGCGTTGCTGTCCGGTGTCGGCAGGGAGGGCGGCAGCGGCTGCATGCAAGAACTTGGGGGAGCCGTGCATGCGCATGTCATCAAAGCTGGCCTGGAGAAAGATCCGTTCGTGGGGGCTTCGCTGGTTTCTATGTACGCGGCGAAAGGAATATTGGAGGATGTGCAGATCGTCTTTGATGATGCGGATTCTGTGGACCCAATCGTCTGGTCTTCCATGATCTCCGCGTATGTGAACTGCAAGGAGGAAGAGGGTGCTCTCCTGACTTTCTACAACATGTTGTGCCAAGGTATTAGGCCCACACGGTTTGTCTACTCTAGCCTGTTTGCTGTCTGCGGGAGCATGCCGCTGCTGGAGATGGGCAGGCAAGTTCATGCTCACAGCCTGAAGAGCGATACTGACAAGGATGTCGCAATGACAAATGCACTTTTGACTATGTACTCGGATTGTGGATCCATTAGTGATGCACGGAAAGTCTTCAATTCAAGCAATAATGTGAATATAATCTCCTACAATTCGATGATTTCAGCCCTTGGACAGCATGGATATCCGGAAGAAGCAATTGAGCTTTTCAGGCAGATGAAGCTTGCTGGTCTGATGCCTGATGAGGTTACCTTTTTAAACCTGCTTTCTGCTTTCAACCATGCTGGTCTTGTTCACGAAGGCATGCAGATGTTCAGTTCCATGGTGGGTATTGAAGGCATAAGACCAACCTATCAACATTATGCCTGTGTTGTTGACATGCTGGCTCGATCAGGAGAAATCGGGGAAGCCATGAAAACAATTAATGAAATGCCCTTTGAAGCTGAAACACCATTATGGAGGATTGTTCTTGGTGCTTGCAGCAAACACCGTGACATTGAAACTGGCAAGCAGATTGCAGAGATGCTGTTTGAGATGGAGCCTTATGAAGCCAAAAATTATATACTACTTTGTAATATTTATGCAAGGTTAGGAAGGTGGACAGAAGCAGAAAAGGTTAGAAATCTGATGGATGAGAGAGATGTTGATAAGGATGATGCATTTAGCTGGATTGAAATGGGTCGAAGGACACATAGATTTGGTGTTGATGATCGTTCACACCCCATCTCCTGGGAGATATATAGGAATTTGGGTGGGTTGATAGGTAGTATCAAGGTTGCAGGTTATGTACCTGATATCAGTTTTGCCGCGCCCAACATAGAAAAGGACAGAAGGGAAGAATCACTATATTATCACTGTGAGAAACTGGCCTTCGCTTTTGGGGATTTGGTTGCTCCTTCCGGAGACACTCTCCGCATCATGAAGAACCTTCGTGTTTGTGGTGATTGTCATTGTGCATTCAAATTCTTCTCCCTTATCACTGGAAGAGAAATAATATTGAGAGACAATCACAGGTTTCACCGTTTTAATAAGGGGGCTTGTTCATGTGGTGATTATTGGTGATGGACCAATAAACTATTTTTATTCTGCAATCATGCATCTGAACATTGATCTAAGATTACCAAGGACACCACAAAATGTTTAGGTGTGTCATACTCTAACACTCCCCCCTCATTTCTGGGCTCAACCAATCCTATGACGTGGACTTACATGGGTTGGGACCTTGGTCTCGTCACTAGACACCTCAGCCATTATTTTTTTTCCCAAACTTGCGCTAGCCAAGACTTGAACTAAAGACTTTTTGTTGGTGATATGCCCTAGAGGCAATTATAGAAATGATTGTATTACGTCTATGTTTATGAGTTATAGAATCTATGTTATTATGTTTTTTGGATGTTATCATTTATAAAGATTAACAAGTATGTGACTTGTTGGTGAAGCTCTTTAACTTATATGATATAATTCTAAATGTATCCCTGTTCGGATGTCACTGGTCGGAACATTAGTGACTCATCGACCAACACATGTATTGATTGATGATCATGTTTCACTGGTCATGGATATAGGGATACCGAATCAATAATATGAACATATGTTAGAGAACATGGTGTTGGATTGACCCACCTTGAGACACTATTGAGATTTTTATGATTTTATGTGTCATCAGTTAGTCTCAAGTAGTGATGATGTATAATTCTTAGACCTGAAATCAGCATGGTTTCCTACATGTGTAATAGTACACTTAGGAGTTGCTAAATGCTATTATGTAACTGGGTAGTTATAAAAGTAACTTTCGGGTATGCTATGAAACATGTGGAAGGGTATGACTGGTCGGATATGGGATTTGCTCCTCCTAACATAACAGGAGAGATATCTCTAGGCCCTCGATGTGGTCGGATAAAGAAAGTGTATGAACATATCACTAGTGGTCGAAGAGTCGACCACATGAAGTTATCCGTCACTTGATCGAGAAAGTATTCAACAGTCCATAGATGACAAAATATCTCACCTGGAGTTCAACCAGATATCGTGAGGCAAGGAGAGAATACGCAAGCAGATCGTTCAGTCTTACCAAATACAAACTGATCGTATGGAGATATGGACTGGTCGAACATGATCACTAATTGGTTAGCAAACTGGTCGTAAGAACTGGTCGTATGCATATACGAGTTGGTCGTAAATAATAAGGACCTGGTCGCAGATCATATTGCATAAGGTTCGTCTGATATAATATTTATGTGTATTTGGGAATCGTTATGTCCTGCTAGGAACCGCTAACGACTCGTGGTTAGAAAGGAGTTTTCGAGTCACAACTGATTACGCATGAACCTACAGGGTCGTACACTTAACGGGTTGGAACAAACGAGTTCGGATAGGATCTGTTTTGGGCTTTTATAAGGGGACGTATGGGGCCGTTAGGATATACGTGAGTTACTCCACAAAAACCCTAGTCGCCATCTTCTCAAAGGCCCTACCGTTCGCGTTAGTACTAGCACGCTGGCGTATGGCGTTTCACCCCTAGACATGTGGATACCGTAGAGTCGCTGCTACAGTTGCTGCTGCGCTGATCGAGAATGATCCACGATCTACGCAGCGAACGTCGTAGATTGCTGGAGGAGACGATCAGTGCCGAGGACGTTGGACGATCGACTACGATCACTTCATCGACGCGCTCGACGTTGGATTAGGTTGTTACAACTCTTCTTCCGCTGTACTGCGTGTCTAGTGATAACGATCTATGATCTCTTACTTGCATGGCTTCCTGGTTTACGTGGTATAATTTTTTAATTGCCAGCTAGTGTAGCCTACCCGTATCCTTTCACTTTTGGCCTCGATTCTTGTAATCTGATGAAAGGTAGACAAGCTGCTTATACTTTAAAATTATATGTCACTATCACGGCCTCATCTTTATGATCCTACATACCATATGAGATTGTGCAGTAGATTTTACTAATCCAAAACTTGTAAATAAAACACCAATGTCATAATGGTGAATAATTAACTCAGGTACCAATTGTTTCTCATTCTCATCTTGTGATACCAGTTTACCACCCATTCTTTGGTAATATTTGTGGTGATTTGCCTCAGCTTGCAGTATCTCAAATATCCTAGAATGAAGCTCATACTTTCTAGAGCAATTAGTGTTCTTGTCTATATGCAATTCCCATGTTTCCCCGTCACCTTTTTTTTGCAACATTGATGAATTTAATACCATGGATTCTCTTCTTAATCTTTGCTAACAAAAAAGAAAAGGTTCTCCACAATGTAAAATTGAGTCTGCATTCTATTTCTGTCTCTTTTGGGTCTGTCTTGCTTATTTTTGCTCTGACTTACAAAACTTGGTTGCTCCAGCCATTTTAAGCTCAAGAAGTTGTTGTCATTAATCATCAAGAATGACTTAAATTTCCACGGAGATAGCAGTTTCTTCCTAGGGGAAACTTTGAAAATGCCATTGGAACACCTCGTAAAGGGATTTTTGACTGGCATTTTCAGCAATAGAGGACTCACTAATGGTATTTCGATTTTATCCCTTCCAACATAAGCTTAAGATGTGGTTGTCCACTTTGTATAATGTGGACAGTAAAATTGATCCATGAGGTAAAAAACTTTTGTTTATTTTCTCGACATGCAACTTTTTTTCTAACTGTATTGCTACTTGCAGGAGAATGAATCGATGTAATGGTTCAAGGCTGTCAACCGCATTATGGCTCTTAGATTCAGCAGAAGTCAGGTGATGATACTTAGCAATCTGTTGTAGTTCATTTAAAATTCCTCCTGCCTCACTGTTTTACTATGTTTAATGTATAGTAATACAACATACACTCAGATTGCGTCAACATTATGAGTCAGCAAACTGCAAATGATACGAGTAACATTCTACATTTCTACTACTTTTTCTTAATTTGTAGGTCTAAATATCTAGGACAAAAGGAATTAGTAGTATTTTTCTAAGTTTTGTAAGATCCTGTGATCTAGTTCTGAAAGGTGATTTCTCATTTCTCAATGATAGCAAGTTGTGTTACTTGTACTCAGTACCTTAGCTTTGCAACCATGGTTTAGACTGTTCATTTTAGTTATTGAGGTTGGGATCACATATTGCTTGTCTGCTCATTCTCTGTGCATTTCCTTCCCCTTCAGTTGTAACTAACCCCATCTCTTTGGTCTCTTACTCTCTTTATCCCTTATTCAAATTTTAAGGAATGATCCTAACCACTACCACTCAATTTTATTTATTCATTGACCGTCTGTCTATGCTGCAATTTCATTCTTGTTTGAAATTTCATTCAAATTTTAAGGAATGATCCTTACCACTACAACTCAATTTTATTTGTTCATCGATCATCTGTCTATGCTGCAATTTCATCCTTGTTTAAAATTTCCAAGCAGAAATGTGCAACATACTATATTCTCTTTCCAATACATTTGTCTGTTGACACTAAAGATATTTCCTTGCCATGTCTTAAACTCCTAATCACTGAAAACAACCTCATACAACGATCAAATCTATTATGTGGTGATTACTAAGTGGAGGTTTCCAGAAACCATTACATGTGCGCGTGCGCGCGCGCGCACACACACACACAGAGTCCCACATCTCTCTCTCATATTGCTCTCCACGGGAGCTCTCCACTTCTGATCTGCTACTATTTAAATTTTGCTTTGCAGAGAGAAAATTTTGCTGGAATTTTATATACACAATGTCAGACAGAATTGGTTATTTGTTCGGCATGCAAGATGGTGCCACAATTTAACCAGCAACACACATGCAAGTGTAGACATGCATGATTACAATATTATCAATCAGCAGCACAAAATGCAATTACACGCATGTGAATCTGCCAACAAAATTATGTACATGTCAATCAGCAGCAGAAACCATCTTGAAGTACCTTTCAAGCATCATATCCTTGGATAAGTCAGTGAAGTAACCCTTCTCAACTTCAAGTCCTTGCTCTGCTGCAATCAGCTCCACCAGCTGTTGAACCTGATCAGCACCGACATGATCTGGATCCAACAAACATGCAATCTCTGTGCAATCGTCGCCATGGAAAAGGGCAAGTGCTTGCACTGTCGGGAACCCTCCACCCCGTCCGGTCACCCTTCGGGTGATCCTCCTCACAGTTGGGACATCCTTACATAGTACTGGCACATTATAGTTCTCAAGGATAGGTGTAGCGCCGACCATTGTGGCACCTCTTTTACTAGCAACATGAGTTGGGCCCTCATCTGGCTTCATTGGCAGAGTATCAGGGAGCACCTGACCTACCCACTGGATGCCCTTGTGGTTTGGCCGGTAATAGCCAAGCTCACGTCGTACTGCACTAACAGTCTTGCCTGTGGGGTGTGCTGCCGCATACAGGAACACCGGGACTGCATACAGAGTGGGGAAGAGGATCAAAAGATTTGTATATATAGTATAGCTGCTATTTATAGAAAAACTTGAGAAATTCAACACACCTTGAAAGTCATTGCCAACATTAGAGGCCACCAGCTTAGCCAGCTGAGCCGCATCCTCCATTGTGGCTGCTTGACTCAAGGGGTGGAAGGACATGTCATCAACAACACCGATCCTTGGATGAGCTCCAGAGTGCGTTTCAAGGTTTATGGTTGAAAATGCAGCCTCAATCATTGCCAACAATACCTGCCTGATTGGGCTAAATACGACATCACCAGTTGAGCTGTCGTTGATAATATAGGAGACAAGCGTGTAGCGTACACGGTTGTAGTGGTCATCCTCGAACTTGCTGAGCAAAACAACCTCAGGGTCTTTCTGGCCTATGCGACTGATTGCATCAACAGCCATGGCATTGTGGCTTTCAGAAATGTAGAGCTTGCAGCAGATAAGCTTTGAGTGCATCATGCTGAGGTTTGCCTTTGCCTTGGAGCAGGTGGACAAGACAAGAATTCAGGTGAGGATAAATTGTAATTTGCAGGTTTTCTAAATTTGTACTGGACCGGTTAATTCCAAGTGGCCAGTACAGGCATCCAACATCTACCTGCGTAATCGATCCCGAGACAAAGCAGAAACTAGCTAGTTTTAGCTGTTTTCTTGCAGAGCTCGGAAAATCTGTCCTATGGTCTTCTCACATCAAGAAAGAATTTTTTTTCTACGAGTATCTCAGAAGATTTTCTTTTGGTATGATTGTGATAGAAATTAGAAAGTTGATATATAGATGAATAATTTGGGCTTTCCACACTCGTCTTTTCTATTCTATCAAAATACTTAGGTTGAAATCTTCTGGGACTGGAGAGTGGAGACACTGGGTATAAGAACATACCTTGTCTGAGTTCTTGTGCTCCATGCCTTCAGCTCTCTCTCTCTCTCTCTCTCTCTCTCTCTCTGGTCCTATGTGTGTGCGCCTGTGGAGTGGTGGAGCAATGCCTTCTTATAGTGATATGCGTCATGACTGTTACTTGCAAGAAACCCTTTTGTTCTTTTCTTGCTTGTTTTCTTCTGAGTAAATAGTAAAGTCTGAACCATGAAAGGATGCACCATGTGCTCTTCAGCTTTATGACTCATCAGTTCCCTACATCATCGCTCCACAACAGCATCCCACCACTCAAAACATTATTCTAAAGCACATGGTAATATGTTAATTGCCTCTTAAACCTCATAATCCATTCAATCCCTTAGTTCATGATTCACAAATCTTGTCTCTTACACTCTGGCACAATCCTTATTTCATTATTTACGAATCATGAGTCTTGTATTCTTGTCTGTTACCCTCTAGTGGCCAGTATAATGTCACTAGCCACCTTGCAGCACACGGTTTTCGCGAAAAACCATTTCTAGAAGAGACAGGATGATAACTATCTGTATCTCAAATAACCTCTATTTTGCCACATATGAAATATCCTATGAGAATTTGCTTGTCACGTTGATGTCGATTTTTCGCTGCTTTTGTGCATTAGTAATCAACTCCCTAAAGATGTATAACTGAAACTAGTTGGATCTGAGTGTACCTGCATGATCATCCTGCATTCTCCCAAGATTAGAAGGATGGAGACAGGAGCATACGAGATCCCCTATTATTGAGTAACGTTACTAATAGCTGAACTATTTTTTTCTCTTGCAGATTACGGTTTGCATCCTGCACGTCGTTTGGTTATCCAGGAGAGCTCAGCTAGAAGGCTCTTGCTGAATTTTTGTGTTCGAGTGAGAGTGGATGTTTCCTTTCCTATAAAATTCCTATGGAATTCCCACGGTCCAAACAGGTTCTTAGTCTTAACACGAAGTCTTAAGAGCATCCGAGGAGTGTTAAGTTACATCAGATCAGAGCATCACATGCGTGGAAAATGAGACGGATCTTGTGGGTAAAGAAAGCACCACGTACATGGGGACCTGATTAAAAATCTAATATGTCCGTATGGATGGTGATGCAGCGACCGCACAGGCACTGCTATCCATTCCGTGTCCTTACGGATAGGACTGACATTTCAGCTAGTGGCTTGGTGTGTGTACGTGGGGATCACGTGCATGTTATAACTTATAAAGGTATTGTGATCTGAAACGAGCAGTCGTTTTCCACATTGATGTGCACTGATCGGAGCTTAGGGCTTGTTCATGGATGACTGGATTTTATGTAGCCTGAATTGAATTATGTGAACATAGGTGACTTATGTTCAGTTAAATTAGTCATCTGACTTGAACTCACTTTTCACCTAGACCATCTATCTGGTGTTGACAACTAATAGTGTTTTTTTTTCTTGAGGTCATTGTTGATTATTGAGACATCTAAGCCGTTTCCTTTGAACACTTGGGCAAGTTGCTGTTGACTTGTAGGTTAGTTGCTTAGTGTGGGGCCAATACCCTAGTTCACTGTCTGACCGGATTTTTGAATCTGAACATTCTGCGTATTTCTGCGTCAGTCTCAGATCAGTAGCTAGTGCACACAGTGAAAACATTGTTGATAACAAGTTTGAATCATGAAAATAATATTAATAAACAACTGAATATCGGTCTTATGGTCACTTATTACAAAAGAGGTCAAAAGATTTTGAGTCTTACAGCAGTGGAAACAATAAATGATAAACTTCGAGTGGTGATCCATCAAATTGCCCACCAGCATTCGATTGGAGAGCGCGGCATAGTACTTCGGATGTCCTTCATCAAATCTGTAGGCGTAGAAGTCGTAGTCGTACTCAGCATCATTAAAGGCTTCTGAGATTTGTTTTGAGTGTAGTATGTGAGTACATAAAGTACTTCGCAAGTCTTAGGAAAAATGCATATGTATAACTTTAACAATTGGGCTGACGTAGTTCTCTTGCACAAAGTAAGATTTTAAATTTAAACATCTTTCATAAAGCACATCTGACAAATGTAGATTAAGTAATTAAAATAATTTAAACACCAGTGGAGTTTCTAGCTACCAACCACTAGTATCAAGGCTCTAGCCGCATAGGTTCAAAGGATAGGGCTCTAGCTAAACTACCCGAGAGTTCCAACTACTCTCGATTATCAAAATTCACACTTTTGAAATCAAAACCAAAATCTACCATATGAAAACACACATTGCCAGCCCTTGACTGTGGGCATAGCTATTCGAATATTTTTACCCTCTGCAGATGTTATACAGCTTGACCCACACTAGATAATCAACTTATAATGTTCGTCATACACACTTTCAAAGGTGTGTGACTAAGTGATTATAACAAGGTTTTTACATTATTTTATCCTCGCATTAGCCCGCCTGATGAACTTAACCTCAAGTCATGGACGTCCTTTACCATCAATCCGGAGCTCACTGTTGTGGGGGATAACCTATCTGGATATGGACATCAATTACTATCGCTCAGCGCAAGTCCTGACAGACATGGATGTCAATTACCATCGTCTGCACAACCAAGGTAACACCTACCATCTACAGCATGCGGGTTAAATGTCCGGACTTAGTAAATTAATCAGCTAGGTCCTTCCCATTTAGGACATGTGGTTGTACGGTATTGCTCAGTTTGGATAGTCACAAGTGTCAGTCCTTAATATGACTTGGGTGGAACTTACCACAATACAAGTTCTCGTGCTCTAGCTGCACCCGCCTCATCTTACCATCCGCCTAAGTCGAAACAGATTTTCACAATTTTATTTTATTTTGAAAACCAAAGGCAATACCTATTGACATACATTTCTCGAAAGGATTTGTATGAAAGATAATAATGGTTCCCCCCCCTCCCCAAAGGTTGATCAAGACCGAACAGCATGTCTAAGCAATTCTACCGCATTTACCTATTCCACAGTATTGTAAACAATATTGCAGAATTTCTATGCTAGGGTTACAAAGGTATAAGATAACAATTATACAATTATCAAAGGAAGCCGTTAACAATTTTAGGTTTAACTAACAACCTACAATTTGAACTCATCATTTTATGTGAAATAGCAATGCATAATACTTTAAAAACTGAAAACACAATTTAAAAATCATAGGTACAAAATGTTTAAAGGAGACTCGCCTTCGTTGTAGGTTGAGGTTGTTGTGTCTGGTTGTTCCAAACTGGTGTCGGCGACGTCAAACTCTACATGCACGAAACGAGACAAATAAATAACAGAGATTCAAATAAAATCTAAAAAATACAAAATTAGTACCAAAAAAGAAATTATGAATTTAGATGAATTTAGGAACAAGAATTGACAAAATTGGAGTTTGCATGAAGGAGAACGAACATTCGGAAGTTTTACCGGAAAATAAATCCTGAACATAGAAAGAGAAGGAATATTCTAGGAATATGCTATCTGATTTTTCTCAACAACCATAGCATATGACAACATGGCCCCACTTGCAAGAGAGAGAAAGAAGTTTACATGGAGTGGAGAGTGAGTATGACATTGGGCTCCACATGTCCTAGAGATGAAGCAAATCAACAGAGAGGTCATTACAGAGAAGAACAAAAGAGGGAAAGAAGCGCATGGGAGCTGCTAGCGCCGACGAGCGGCGGTGCGGGGCGGCCAGCGAACCTAAAAAATGGAACCCCATGGGGTCAGGGAGGTCATAGGTGGCGGCGGCGTGGGTTGGCGAGGGCGACAAGGCTCCGGCGAGGAACGCAGAGAAATAAGGTGAGCATGGGCATGGTCTCCCCCAAGGAATGCGTAGGTACGGTCGGCTTGGCCGGAGGATGGCCGGAGTGGTGGCGTCACGGTGCCGGCGACGAGGAAGATAGTGGTGACGGTGGGAGTTCTCCATAGTGGTGAAATTTTGGAATTGAGGTGGAGGATTAGAAGAGTGATACCGGGAACACGACGTGACACGATGCTCTTTTATAAAGCGAATGCGATGCTTGAGTCGACGATGAACACCGCGGGAATAGATGGGTAGTTTTCAGTTTGCAATGAACGTCGATGGGAAAACATAAAATTGATTGTGGTTGATGGAGGAAACGTGCAATTGATTGCTGCATGTCGTGGGTGATGATGAGAGGCTCGTAATGGCTCAAATGGGAATGAAAATGGTACGTGTGCGACAAATGGTGAGTTTTTTTTTTACAGTAAACAGGAGGGGCAGAGCCCCTACTGAGAGGATATATTAATAAGACAAAATAAAATATGTACAAGGAAGGAAGAATTTACACAAATAAAATAAGGCTAACCAAAGTCTCTCAACCAACAAACAAACTCATCCTTAAGAGAAAGCTTGACCCGATGGATAACCAGGGCGAAAACTTCCTTAAACTCAAACTTCCACTGCTGAATAGAGATCAAACCTTGTTTAAAAATGACCTTATTACGATGCAACCAGATGCTCCAACAAGTTAAGATCACAATCTCCTTGAATAAGTTGCACCGAGATCTTTGCTTGCCATGAAGCATCAAATCAGCCACTGAGAGGGAAAGATCCCACTCCAAACCAACTAGAGACCAGCAAAGTTGACTGAAAGAGCATTCAAAGAAGAGGTGCTTCAGCGATTCAGAGGCACCAACAGAGCAGAGAACACAAGCAGCCGACTGAAGAGGAAACCTCTTTCGGAGAAGCAACTCCTTGGTGTTGAGCCGATCCTTCAAGAGTAGCCAGAAAAAAACTTTATGTTTGCTCATACAACTGGACAACCAAATCCAATGGAAACCGAACACAGTTGGAGGTTGACCCAAAAGCTGAGAGTAAGCTTTCTTAGATGTAAACTGAGTGGATCCCCAAAGATATTGCCACTCATCCGGTCTATCCCGAAGAGAAACCAAAGACGAAACCTCAGCTCTCAGCTCCTGTAGTTGTAAAGCGGCAGTGGGAGATAAAGGCAAATGAAACAGAGACTCAAAGGTTGCCGCCTCCAGCAAACCCGCCACTGACAAGTCATGTTTTCTAGCAAATGAGAAGAGGTGAGGCCACCGTAGAAGCGGGCAACCCAAGTTCCAGTAGTCTTGCCAGAAAATACAAGATGTACCATTGAAAACCGAACAAGAGGCCAAACCTTTGAAATCTGCTAACAAACGAAGCAAATCCTTTCACCAAAAAGAACCACAGAGCCGGTTAGAAATTGGGGCCGAAGCATTCTGGTAAAAGGCCTTCCAAGTTAGATGAACCCAAGGGACATCCACTGTATTTAGAAATTTATGCAGGAGCTTCAACAGTATTGCTTTATTTTGGGTCTGAAGGTTCAAAATTCCTAATCCACCATGTTTTTTAGGCCGACAAACATCCTTCCAAGCCACTAGATACCCTCCACGTCTATTGATGTCTGCACCATGCCATAATGCATGTCGACGCAAACTGTCAATCTGAGAAATGACTTTGACAGGTAATTTTAAAGACGCCATGTGATAGACAGCTTGTGAAGAGAAAACTGAATTCACCAAAATTAAACGACCTCCATAGGATAGAAAGGGCGATAAACCAGATAACCGTCTAGATATCCTATCAATCAACGGGAGGTAGTGAACAAATTTTGGTTTAGAGGAGGCTAGCGGCAGTCCCAAATAAGTGAAGGGTACCAAACCCACCTGGCAACCAAAGGTATTAGCAAGATGAAGCAATTTCTCTGCTGCCACATTAATAGGAACCATGGAGGATTTACTAAAGTTGACCTTAAGGCCTGTAGAGTCTGCAAATGAGCGAAGGAGACCTTTAAGGCAAAAAAGTTGGCGCGCATCTGCATGCATGAAAAGGAGCGTATCATCTGCATATTGAATAATTGGAAAGTCTTGTCCAAAGTCTGACTCCAACGGACAAGAGAGAAGTCCTAGGTGAAACGCTTTATTAATGATGGATCAAGAAGATCATTGCCGGCAAAGACAAAGAAGAGAGAGAGAGGATCACCTTGTCTCACTCCCCGTTTACAATGGAAAACCTTGCCCGGGACACCATTTAACAGAACCGAAGAAGTCCCCGAGGAAAGGATTTGAAAGATCCATTGTTGCCATTTGGAACTAAAACCCTTATAGTGAAGCATGGACAGGATCACATGGTGCTCAATTTTATCAAAAGCTTTCTCAAAGTCAAGTTTAAGGATAATAATTTCTCTCTTAGATTGATGACAAAGATGTAGGTACTGAAAAGCCCATGCCAAACAGTCTTGGATAGTTCGCCCTTTTAGAAAACCATATTGATTGTCATTAATAGTCTTAAGGATAACTGATTGCAGTCGGTTAGCTACCAACTTAGTCAAAATTTTGAGAGAACTGTTTAACAGAGAAATAGGCCTGAAGTCATTAACCGATTCCGGATTAGATTTTTTCGGAATCAAAGTGATAAACGAGGAATTAATACTCTGAAGATTCAAATTGTTAGCGCAGAAGTCAGCGCACAACCTGTAAAAATCTTCTTTCACTATATGCCAGCAGCGCTTCACAAACAAACCATTGAAACCATCCGGGCCCGAAGCATGGTCATGGGCTAAACCTTTGATGACCAAGTCAATTTCCTCATGAGGAAAATCCTTATCTAAATTGACAAGAATGTTCGCCTCCACAGGTTGAATTAATGTAGACAAATGGAAATGCATACAGGGTTCTTCAGAAATCCCCAACCTGGCTTTGAAAGAGGTCCATAAAACAGCTGCTTTTTGTGCATGATCCATAATACAAGAGCCATCATCCAGCAAGAGGTGGGCAATATGCTTCCGGCGAAAGGAAGAAGAAGCAATGGATTGAAAGAACTTAGTGTTTTCATCACCAAGTTTAGCCCATCTAATAGTTGCTCTTTGCTTCCAATAAACTCTTTTAGCTTTTAGCAATTGCAACAGGTGCTGCTGCAATATTTTCCAGAAATTTCTTTCAATCTGACAAAGAGAACGCTGGTCTTCAAGGCCATCAATCAAAGCTAGAACCCAACTAGTGTTATCAATCAGTTTACTCAGATTAGAGAGATTTTTACTCCAGGATTTTAAGCCTCTTCGTAGCACCTTGAATTTGGCCGACAAAACCTGTGCTGCATTACCCTTGACCGAGGAACCATTCCAGAGAGACTCCACTAACGGAAGAAAAGAGTCAAAATCTAACCAGTAGTTCTCAAACCGAAAAACAGAAGCTCTTGGAATTGAGGAAGAGATCTGAATCGAACAGGGAGTATGGTCTGAGGTGGTTCTAGACAGAGGGAAGGCTAAAGTATTAGGAAACTTCAGAGACCACTCCGCAGAGGAAAAACCAGTCCAATTTCTGAAGAAGAACCTCCTGCTGCATATTACTCCAAGTGAAAGCCCTTCCCTTTAGAGGAATTTCAATTAAACCCAGGTGAGTGATAGCTTCGTTAAAGTGAAGCATGTCCAAAGTGAGTTGGAACGGTAGTCAGCCATGGCGGCCATGTAGCTCGGGTGGTGGCTCGGTTGGGTGGTGGGTGGCGCATGGAGGCAAGGGACGAGGAGGTGGTGGTGGCGACGTGGTGGTGGCAAGACAAAGAAGTGGAGGCGTCATGACCACCACCTGGGCAGGGTGGGTGGGTGGTGGCGCCAGTGCGATCACGAAGGAACAGAGAACAAAATGAAACAGCCAGAGGAAGAAGAAAGATAAAAAGAAGAAGGAAAAAAGAAAAAGAAGAAAAAGAAAAAGAAAAGAAAAGAAAATCTGAAAATAAAATAAATTCGAAAATTTTAAGAAAATTCCACAAAAATCCTTGAAATCAATAGATTGGATAAAATAATTTTGAATTTAATTGGAGTTTATTTTAATCATTTAAAATGTTTTTCATTTTTTAATTCAAATTAAGCTTTAAATTAATCCAATAAATTGCAAATTGTTCTTTTTATTTTTAAAGCTTCAAAAAGACTCTGAAAATTAGGATGTTACATTCACCAATCAATTTAATCAGATTGAACAGAAAAAAAGAACGGTTGTCCTAAAGCGACCAAAATTTGTGACTAGATACAAAACCAAACAACTACTGCCTTTGTTCTTTATATTTGATATTTTAGAATCCGCGTAGTTAAATGTTCTTTTTTCTGTCAGAGAAAAATGTTCCAAATTTTGATTATCATTGTGTTAAATATACATGTATATGTATATACATATACATGTATATATATATGAAATATATACATGTATATATATATTTCATATAACACTTAAATTGTATGATGATACCTTTTTATCAATTTGAGCATATTCTAATAATGATTATAAGATATCCCAAAGTGAGCTCTATGAAAATTTCATTAAAATCCACTTTTTATTCCAAAATTTGTGTATATACTTCTTTTATATATGAAAAAAGGGTATATAGAAAAATAAAGGGCTCCAATGGGAAAAAAAATTAAGCAAGTAACATTGAGTATCGATTATTGATATTTAAGTATACTGAAAGTGATAAAGAAGTATAATATGTTCGTTTAAATGGTATATTAGAAGTAGGAGTATATACTCACAGGGGTACAAAACGGGCGTGATATATATATATATATAATACTTTCTACTTCCGGGTGTAGTTACTCCCACTTTTGATATACCACCTAAAAGAACTTGTTATACTCCTTTATCACTTTGGGTATACTAATTATAAGATACTCCAATGCGAACCACACGAAAAA
The DNA here is from genome assembly GCA_036346405.1 of Phyllostachys edulis. Classification (NCBI taxonomy): domain Eukaryota; kingdom Viridiplantae; phylum Streptophyta; class Magnoliopsida; order Poales; family Poaceae; genus Phyllostachys; species Phyllostachys edulis. The sequence goes on along the minus strand of CM070549.1, from coordinate 89,226,150 downwards.
ATTGCAACTACTATATATATATAGAGGCCATATTGAAACTACTATATCACTAGATTATTTATGGTAATATAAGTCATAAAAATAGCAGTGAATTCACGTATCAGACACCGTGAAAAGGCACCAACTATACTTTGAGTAGCATCCGCTCCTTGAACAGGATGTTGCTCTATGGCTGCAGCAGGAGGACCCTCTATCGCAAGGGGGCCCAAAAGATGGCCAAGTAGGTCAGCTCAAGAAGTAGGGTAAGAGGTAGAAGGAGGTTCGACTTTGCTCTCAATGTTGCTCTCCAGTGGCAGAGGGAGGGGGAGCCCAGCAGGAGCCATGGCTCCTTCTAACCTGCCAAGAATTTGTTTATACCCCTTTGATTTTCTATACCAAAATAATTTGTAAGACGTGTATGACCTCCTCCAAGAATTAGTATATATACCTTGTGTTTATATATATTTATTCATATTGGATCCCACTAACTTTTTGTTAGGAGAGAACTTTGATTTTGATGTCTCATCTGCCATCCCATGTACTGCTAATTTAGATAAGCCTCTTCTCTCGTCCGGTCTGTTTTGTCGCAGTTCTATTTATTTTGGCTTCTTAATTCCCCAAATAGGATGTTGTCACAACTCTTTCGGCCAACCAGATTACTAATTTAGCTAATATAGTAATATCACTATAACATTATGTTAGTTCCTCTATCTTCTATTTGTCTATATTTTGTGTTTGTGTTTGTGCATCCTACAATTGTAAATTGTAATATTATCGATGTTTAATGCATGCCTAATAGGCAAATATTTTGTTACAGTTACATTGAATTTCTATGTTTTCTTCCGAGTGTACAGTACGAGAAGATCGTCTTATTCATCTGGCTCCCCCTATATTTATTTTCTCACTCCGCCACTGTTGCTCTCAACTATGTTTTCAACTTCACTTTCAACTTTGATAGCATCGCCATTCTCTGGATGTTACTTGGTCAGCGACATTGCTCCCCTGCACATTATCAATTAAATGACATTCTTGAAAATTTTCGTGCATTTTACAATTGCCGAGATGAAAGTAGTACGTCAGCAATATTTTGACTAGGTATCCTGACAAGAGTTAGCTGGTTAGGTGCTTGTGCTGATCCATTTACATGGTGATGATCAGTTACAACAATTGCATTAGATGTTTGTTGCTGACTTCGTAGTTTTATAGCACTCTGTTCTGCTGTGTCAATTTCAGCATCTTCAGCCTTTCTCAACAGAAATGACTATATTTCATGAACAAACCAAAGGAAAAATATGAGTCCTCATGGATCAGAATAAATTGTCAGCAATAAAACATATCACAAAAACTAATAGGATGCAGATTCTTACCTCGCGCTCAGGGAATTTTGGCATTTCAGCCAATGCATCTGCTAAAGCAGCACCTTTCCTGCTCAGTTGAAAATATTCAACTGCTCTTTGTTGTATTTCTACATCCACATAGCTCTCAATTCTCATACCTATAATATGAAACAAATGTCAGTAGAAATCTTCACTGTTTAGTACATCGGCGTCGACCGGGGAGAGGAGGAGCTGGGGCCGAGCGGCGGCGCCACGCAGCGCATGCCAGGAGGAGGCCGAGCGGCGCGGTGCGGGATAGGAGGCGGAGGAGACGATGTCGGCGCTCGGGTCGACGGCGTCCGGACTAGCAGGGAGGCAGAGGAGAGGGCGAACGCCGGCGGCAGGAGGGCGGCGTTAGGAGGGGCGGCAGCTCGGGGGCGTCGGGAGGATGGAGTGGGAACGAATGGTTACGGATGAGAAGGGGATCTAACGACACTGGTCTTTTAACCGGTGGCATTTAGAGGGTGATTTCTCTTAAATTCTAGTGGCAATACCCCTTCCGCAATAAACCGAAAAAAGTCGTGGGAATGTGTTTCCACTGTGGCTTAAGCGATAAGCAGCTACGAAGCTAACCTGTTTGAAGGGCTTTCGGTTTTTCCAAAACCGAATACGGCTTAAAGCTTCTCCAAATAGGGCTTAAGTTTCTTGTCCCCATCGCGGTCACCATGCATTGTTTAGAAACTTCACCTAGCTAACTAGCTGTGTTGCCCCCTTGTTTAGGAGCAACGATTGAGATACGACAAAGCGATGCTAAATGATAACTACGGTGTGGTTACTATTTAGAGGACTTCATACCACTTCATTAATGCTAAAACCCTGCTTTAAGGCTGACAGGTGCGAAGGTGAAGGTAGTCCTAACTATTTCTCTGCTATAACGCTCTGATTAGGGTCGTTACTCGAGAAAGCATAGCTTTGTCAGATAATAATCCTTAAGATGTCATTGTCAAAGTGATGATAACACGAGACATCACATCGATGCAAAGTAATATTGATCAATAACGAATTACAAAGGGATGGATTGGATTGTATCTACTGACTAGAGACTACTCCTAAGGTACAGGAAAAGTAGAGATATATGAAAGGTAAATATTGAGTGATCGTGGACGGTCTACAGAGACGCATTGGGGTCTCTATTTATATGTCGAACAATCTGCGTATGGAAGTTGGAATTCTCCTGATTTCTGGGTTGTACGCAGAAGGAAACGGCTTCGGTTTGATTCCGTGTTCAACTAGGCAGGCATACCATCCTTACCTTCAATTTCCTCTCTCTTTTCCTACGGAAACAAAGCCAATTAAGGTATTTGGTCATGAATCGGCATCACGCTAATTGCATGCTTTCCGTAGTTGTAATAGTCCATGGCCAATCTTCTCGGCCTCGTATCTCCTATATCCGAACTCAGAATGAACGAATAATATGTCATTGTGCTCAGCTCGCCGAGATCTTCAATGTGGTGGCCATCCAACACCAATTTGCATCTCAAACATCCCCGCTTGCTATTAGCCTCGTCTCAGGTCCCACTATCACCCTAAATAAAATCTACCAAATTTGGGTGACAATAATATGAAACATGTACAGATTAGGGGCATCAGGCAGAGAAGTTGTTGGATCGAGCTTCATTGGTGTGTTGTGCATTTCTGCGATGCGTAAGTAGTCCGTAATTCCAAAAGCAATACTAAGTTTTGCCACATAACAATTTTTTAAACGGGGGCGGGGGAGGGGTGTAAGCCCGAAAATTGGCCGAAATTTTCAAATCAAAATTTTAATTTTCTGATTTAAATTAAAAAAACAAATTCGAACAAAATTCAAGCAAATTCGATTTTTTTGGACCGGTTTGTATTCCTACCGGCCCCACCAATAAATCCGAAATTGCCGATTTTCAGTCAAAATTCGGAACACTGATTGGTACACTTATTTTTGCTGCAATATATACAAGTACAATCATCTCTCCAAGAGGAGGCCTACACAATTGTAAAGGAATACAACTTTTTTTAGGGCTAAAAAGAATCCAATTCACCCTCTTTCTCTCTGTCTCACCCATCCAGTCATCTCCCTACACTTCCCTCTATCGGCGCCCCCCTGGCCGCCGGTGACGCTAACTGATTTGTCAGAGTGCCTCTGGCTGATCTCGCCGCACGATGAATCCCATTCTAGATGGAGGCGAAGGCGGGGAAGTGATCAAACCACGGCGGCTCACGGTGAAGACGGCGACGGTAATGAAAGATTACGCATGCAATCGGAACGCAGGAGAAGCTTCCAGTGATGGCGAACTTGGATTCAAGGTGCAACAGGCTCGATCCGGTGACGGCAACCTCAATCCGAGGCATCACAGAGCACTGCGCGAGACAACAACAAATGGTCCGATAGGTGGGCACCAGTGTTGTAACAGCCAAGTCCCCCGATTAGTCGACGACGGTGGCTATGCCGTCACGAAACAATGGCTAAACAATCGTAAATATTACAATCGGGGTTTTTCCGAATTTTTTGCATTTCTGCCTCTGTAGCTCGTTTTAATTTCAAAAGTAGCCCTTTTTCACCATAATTAGAAAAAGTAGTTTCTACACAATACTCCTACCGCAGGTACTAGGCGCGGCAGGCACCTGCCCCGGCGACGGATGGCCGCCCACTTGCCCCCTACGGCGGATGAGGCAGGTGACCTACCCCATATGGTGTGCTGGGTAGGAGGCCAGGAGAGAGAGAAAATAGGAGAGAGGAAGAAAAAAAATGAGAAAAAAGGGAAAATCCGAAAAAATTTAAAAAAATCTGAAATTTCAAGAAAATTACATAAAAATCCTTGGAACATAAATATATTTAATAAAATATTTTTGAATTTAATTGAAGTTTATTTTATTCATTTAAAATGCTTTTCACTTTCTGAAATTTTGCAATTAAAAATTAAAATGTCTTTCACTTTCCAGAATTTATTCATTTAAAATTTTATTCGTTCAGAATGTTTCTCCCAATTTCATATAAGTGTACTGTTTATACGAATTTGTAAATGTAGAAAATGAGCCCTAAAAATTATGAATTTTATTTTGAAGACTCCTCATGTAGTGGACTTTGATTGTGTAATGTTTTGATAATTTTATATGTGCTTTGGAAACAAGATTTAGATCACGAAAATTTGGATTTTAGGTTTCGGAAATTAGGGTTTCATGATTTCATGTGACTTGGAATGCATGGAAAAAAAACTGCATTGCAACTCCATTGGAGATGTCAATATACAATATGGTGCATGAGTACACACATAACGAATTTTTTGTCAGATACGGTGCATTCTCGTCACGTATTTGCGGATCTGACCATCGGCGCGGCGTATTTGCAGATATGGCATCATCTGGCGCCTGATGGCAGTCTTAGCGCCAGATAGCACGGCGATGGCGTTGACGCGACGGCCATTGCGCCACCGCGTCGCCGCCGACGCGTGTCCGCCACCCTCGCCCCTGTCACCCTGTCTCTCATTTGCCCCACTGACGCGTGTCCGCCACCTCCCTTGACCACCTGAGACCTCCCTAGACCTCTCATGACCTACATAGATCTCCCGGGACCTCCCGAGACCTCCCGTGACCTCTTGAGACCTCCTGAGGCCTCCCGAGACCTTCCTACACCTCCCGAGACCTCCCTAGACCTCCCAAGACCTCTCGAGACCTCTCGAGACCTCCCAAGACCTCCTGAGACCTTCCGAGACCTCTCTAGACCTCCCGTGACCTCCCTAGACTTTCTGTGACCTCCCGCAACCTCCTTTGACCTCCCGTGACCCCCTGAAAGTGAAAGACATTTTAAATGAATAAAATAAACTTCAATTAAATTCAAAAATATTTTATTAAATATATTTATGTTCCAAGGATTTTTGTAATTTTCTTGAACCTGCCCCATCCCCGCAGAGGCAGTGGCTCGCCCCATCCGTCATTGAGGCGGTGACTGACCGCGCTGGAGCTGTGGGTAGGTCCCTGCCGCGCCCGGTATCCGTGGTAAAAACACTGTGCAGAGGCTACTTTTGCTAATTATGGTGGAAAAGGGCTACTTTTAAAATTAAAACGAGCTACAGGGCCAGAAATGCAAAAAATTCGGTTTTTCCTGACAGGCAATTGGCCCTCGAAGGTCCTTTCTCCCGACAGATTAATTGCCCTCGACACTGTGTTGTGGTGTACTCTAACGCCGTCAAATGATTAACCAACCGTATATTCCAATCAATCAACTGATTTCCGATCAGTCGATCGTTTTTCCGTTTAGTCAATAAAAGAACTTATTTTTACTCACTAGTTACAATAGATTAGTTTATAATGTCATGTAATGATGTTCACAGTATGTACCATATAAATGAATTATGAACTGTTAAGAGAAGAGTATGATCAATGATGTTTTTGTGCAGTGATAATTTACCATATTGTTGGTAATTCTATTCAATTTTAAATTAAAAACATATTATTAAGAAAGCAAAATCATCCATTAAATTTTGATTAATCGGTTGAATTGCTATTAATTACTCAGACCATCTCTAATGTTGTGTTTTAACCGGTTCAAATGAGAAAAGAGAAGGTATTGAATCGATTAAATACATTGGAGAAGTCGATTCCAACAAAAAAAAATGCATAGAATCGAACTCTACTTAAAAATCGATTCAAAGCATTAAACAACTACATAGAAGAGAGTGCGGTTGAGAGATGATATTATTATTTTATGGTTTTTTAATATAACGTGGGTCCCAATTATTAACAGAAATCGATTCAATACATTAAAAAAAATAGACTCAATTTCTAAAATGCTTACGTAGTATGACTTTAAATCGACGTCGATTTAATATACTAAAATACTCTCAGTGGTACCCATCCGTGCGACAGTGCACACCAATTTTTTCACAACACTTGTGGGCGCAACGAATTCTTTAATGCCTTAACCGATCCATCTACTAGGGCCGACTTCAAGAGTGTGGCTCTTTGCTCCGATTACTCCGTGTGTGAATAAGGCTGATCCCAATGCTCCACCTTGGCAAGTTTCTTAAGGCTGTCACATAGGCAAAAATCTGATGTGGCACTGTAATTAAGGAAGAGAGAGAGCAGGCTGATATCTTATTTAGATACTACTCATACACAGTATCCTAGGTAGAAATACTAGTAAATACTCTATATCAAAAGCCTAGAATACCACACTTTAGGATACCATGCATTGGGAAGGTGGTATCTAAATGCTTTTCATGTAATAAAAAACTGTAGTAAGAAACCACCCATTGAGACCAGCCTAAGATCTAAAACCTTAGAACTCGCACAGATGCATCTACCACGTCGCAGTCATCAATTTCAGGAAAAAAAAAACTAGTAAAAATATAGTAGTAATAAACTTAGTGACGAGCGCGATCGTCAATGCATGTACCACGTCAGAGACATTCCTTGCAAACGACTTCTTATTTAAACTGTGGAAAATAATTTGTCAAATTAGTTAAGGTGAATTCGACTCGAACAAATGGTCAGGTTAAGAAACTAGCGAGTAGTTGCAATTTGGAACTCGCACAAACTCACATCACACAATCGTGCAGATTCAAAACAGGAGATGATGGAGATGACAAAACAAAACATCAAAACACCAATTAACCAATTGAGATAAAAGTACAAGATTTGCAGTGTTCACAAACATTAAGTTCAACACTTACACTGCAGTAAGATTATTCATGGTGGCTGAGAAGCGTAGCTCCTCAAAATCTTGCCTGACTTACAAAGTCACATCTCTAGTTGCCACAATTTATCGTCAACAACAAACTTAAAGCAGATCATAGACGTTTTCTTTTATTCCATACAGTTGCAAGTCTGCAGTATGAAATAAAGCTCTGATGCAGCCTAATGTGCCTGCGCTGGTGCCACCTGCAACAACACATTAGATTGAAAAAGGTTTGAGTTTTCAGGTGACAAACATAATAGCAGGCATACAATCATGTTGTTATACATGATCATGGCATTTGGTTAATTCCCACACGACTGTATCACAAACCTTTCAAACAGTGTACATATGCTAGTTGCTAGAACATGCCACGTGCCTCTATGGTTGTGAACTAGCGGCTTGAAATTACTTGGCAGGTGGCGCAGATGTCATACAAACAATGTGGCTACACGTTCATTTCCCCTCTTTGGATAGGCAGCATGTTTTTATTATAGCACAGGTGGCTACAGGTTGACTTCCCCTCAATATTTCTGTTTTATGTGCTTTTCTCACTAATTCAATGTAGCTACCATAATGCCGGGGCCTCATCAAAGTTCCAAGTATCTCTTGATTCATATAATATGGGCTAGGTCTAAACAGCTCATATGTACAAATGAAGATAAAATTGACAACTATAGGAAAAGACCATGCCAATCATCCAGGTAGCTATTATGCAGAGACACGCCATTGAGTTGGAACAATCAGGGAAAACAACCTTGGATAAAAAAAATAGCTCGGCACCCTCCAAGATTTCCAGTAACCAGAATTTTAGGAATTTTTCAGAAGATTTTGTACGAATTGAAATTTGAATTCTGAGAGAAAAAAGGGAAAACCAACAAAAGATGGCATCTCTAGGATTCCACAGCCTATGCCTTACAACTGCAGCACGCACAAGTTTCTACTTTGCATATGGACCCTTACCTCTTTTATTCTTAGATTTTAAATATAAAAAACAAAATTTTGCCTGGTTCTAAGAATTCTCGGGACCCTCCGAGAAAACCGGTGAAAGGCAAAAACCACCGGTAACCGGTTGAGAATGTTTTTCCTGGGTACAAAACTAAAATCAATTTGATAATTTTTCAAGAAAACAAAACAAATACTGAAATAGGAGCCCGTTTGACAGAAAGCTTATGAAAACACAGTGCACCCAGGTAAATAAGACACAGATATATAGCAAAAGGCGAAGGGGATTACTATAGGGTACAAAGTAGTAACAGATTTTAGCTGAAAAAAGATTTTTGACTTCCACCCTTCCACATTTCTCCGTCTTTTCCCACTCCTCCACTTGTAGGATTGAGTATTGGATGGTACTCAAAACTATCACTTGTGCCCTACCCATACCCATCTTGGAAAACGAAAGAAAATCTACATTTCCATCTTAACAGTACACTATAGAGTTCGGAGTATAATTTATTGGAAACAAAATTTTGGATACAAAAGGAATGAGAGCACGCATATAGAAACTGTATCAAATGAGTATCAAACTATCAATCAAATGTATTAGAAAATTATACATTTTTATTTGAAAACTAAGCAATACTTCTCCCATATGTATCAGAGAAGTATCCAATGTTCATGAAGGCGCTAGGCGCTAATCGAGCAGCGGACGACTCAGGCAGAGGCGAGGGGGGAGCAGAGCAAGAGGAGGAGGCGACAGATGAAGCGAGGGCAAGCGAGGAGCTGAGGGAGCGTGGGGTACTTGAGGGGGAAGGAGGAGGCGGCTCGCTCGGCTGTGCCTCCTCACATGGGCCTCACACCAATTGGCTCAGCCCAACAAACCCACAACCGCCTACCCTAAATAAAGAACCTAGCTGCAGCCTCACTCCCCCAGTCCTCACACGCACCACCACCTGCCTCCATGACGACCACGATGTGACGGCGGCGGTGATGACGAGATCTAGCGGCACCAACAACTACTACAACCTAGCGGCGGCGATGACTACTACGATCTAGCGGCGAGGGCGATGAAGGTGCCAGCTTCCTTCCCTCTTGCCATGCTCCCCTATCTCTCTTGGTCTAACTTGGGTTTGCTCCCCTCCAGCGAACTATGCCTCCTCCCCCTCTCCTTCCCCTTCCTCTCCCTCATCCCTCTTGTCGCTGCCTCACACCGCCTTGGACCGCCTAGGCGGGCAGCCGCCTAGGCAGCCGACTTTGGCCCAAGTCGCGGCGACCATTCGGTGCCGAGCGCCTAGGTGGCCGCCTAGGCCAATTTCGTGAACACTGGAAGTATCACTCAATTTTCATGTCATGTGTAAAGTATGTTTTCCACATCCTGTCCCAAGAGGCAACATGTATCTATGTATTTTTCTTTTACATGCTCTTTCTCAATAGAGCATGATGAGTAAGAAGGGATTGTTACTTGTTTAATTTGATTCCTGTAAGCAATGCTTTTAATGAAGCTGACATCAGTACTAAGTGGTAAAAATAAAAATCTGCTGATGACATCACAGCAGGCAGTTCAACATCTTGCCCCTATGCTAATGAATTATAATGAACATAATAGTTACCCCTTTCAAAAGATGAAGCGCCACATGTATCTTGTATTTGTGCCTTGTAATTCTAGCTACCATGATTATTATTAAAGATTTCTTGCACTATCAAGAACTCTGAAGAGAACATTGTTAAGATAGTATAGAAGTAAAAAAAATACCTCAGTTTTTGTTTCCTTCTTCCCGCCGAAAAGCTTGGGTACACCAAAAATAATACCACCCCACATAGCTAAGCTGGCTAGCACAAACTGCACAAGGTAAAACATAGTAAATAAGAATTTTTCCATGAACTCTTGAACCATTTACAAAAAAAGCATGAGAAAACAAACTCATGTATTTATGTTTGTTTGGACAGAGCTAATTATAAGTACAACTATGATAGACGAGATAATATGACATATAAAACACAATGCAAAGCAGACCTTATAAAGATCACCACAAATTCGAATACATAGATACATGATAATGGCTGCAGAAATATAGTTCTTCGAAAGTTACATCGATAAAAAAGTAAAAAGAATGAAAAAATGAGCATTCTATTACAGTGCACCCAAAAAAATCCAGTTTTACATTATGATCTTTTCAACAACGATGAAATATGACAACAAAGGTTTTGGTCAGCTTTTGTCTAAAAAGGATCATTGAGAGGTGACGCTTGTAGGAATCTTTTGAAGCTTACAAGTTAGGTGATTCTAGTTCGACCAACTTTACATTAAGCATGATGCTTTTAAAGTGATATCAAGTTCTTTTGGAATGAACTTTGTGATGAATTATGTGATCCAAACCTGAGCCACAAGCTCAAGTTCAAACAGTAAGTTAACTTTACAATTACAAATGAAGCAAGCATTTTAGCTAAACAACATATATAAAGCGGACCCGTAAATTTCCAGAAATTGGTTAGATAGTTCATATGAAACAAACAATTACTCGGTTTTAAAATAGCATAGCAATATTCTGTTAGCATACCATCTACATCTAAGCCTTGCTCTCAGTTGAAAAGCATCAAAGTTGCAAGCAAAAACATTAATTGATCACAGAAAAGCGGCCCAGGCACACAGCTGCAGTTAACCTGTATATCTGCCTATCTAACATAAAAGCTTGGAACCCCCGGCCAACTACTCTCTTAAGCAATCCAATAAATTTTATTAGTTCAGTGACAACTCTGGATACCTTTGGCTCTCGTGGAAGACTCTACTAGCACCTCACACTAATGATATATTCCACTAATTTGTCTTGGATAAAAATTCTCAAGATTAATGCATGTTAACATAACTGGTGCAATAAACTCCCTCCCTCCCTTTTCCTCCTGAACTACATATGCAGTGCTAAATTTCCTTCCCACACTGCACAAAAAGGGGAAAATAACACCTCTGCATGAATTGAAACATGCCATCAAACCCCCCAGTCGTCATGCCAGTGATCTATCTCAAGAAAATAACAAAACTAAAAAAACCAGTGTTCTAAGAATGGTTCAACACTTCAACTAGGCGATATACTAGGCCGCATAAAATTGGGCGGTTAGGCTGTGTAATCACTACTACGTGGGTGACCGAATGAATACCGGTTACCGTTTTTAGAACGTTGAAAAAAAGGCACTCCCTTCACATGTATGCCAAGGAAGTAGAAACCCTACTTGAATGAACATCAATAACTCTATGCAATGAAGGGGAACAAGAATTTGAGGGGAAACTCACATGCTCTTCCTTCCAATTACCCGGGTGCGTTGGATCTTGCCACATGTTCACCTTCACAGGCCCATGGTGATCTGTTATTAAGCACACAAGACGAACCAATCAATAAGGTAAGACAACAAGCGCAACGACATGTCGCACCAAAACTACAAATAAAGACGTGCCCTCATTTCCAGGAGAAAGCGCTCCCGCATATCCTGGTAGCGATGGCCACATCGATGCTGTGCTACCTATATCCCATCATGGACAACTAATACCCAAACTAAATCGTGGCCAAGAAATCGGGCATGGCGGATCCAGGAACGGACCCAACCAGCCAGCCGATCCAAGCAATCGGCGCATATGATTCTTGGATCTGGAAAAGGGAGGAAAAGGCGCGGTCATACCTGCGGCGCCGGCGAGGCGGCGGCGGGAGATGAGGCGGGCAAGGGGGGAAGAGGAGGAGGAGGACGCCGCCGCCGCCGCAACGAGACGAGATGCCATCGCTTCGATTCGTTTGGGTTCTCCTCGGTTCGGTTTCGTTGTGTTGTATAGGATTGGGCGTATGTGTTCTAAACTTTGTTTTGCCTTCTAGGGTGCCCGATTTTATGTGGGCTGGGCCGGGGGGCAAAGGCAAACGGAACCAAATACGGGAGGGTCCGTAACTCCGTGAATATCTTAGGGCTGTTTGTTTAGTTTTTTTTTTTTACTTAAAAGCTAAAAAACTTAAGCCTAAATAAATTGTTGGCCTTTTCATTCAGCTTATAAAAAGCTTAAGTTATTTTAATCCTAAGAGCCATAAGTCATGAGAGATGTGTTTTTTTTGCGAGATGGAATATCTCTTTACCACTGAAGTTCGCTAAAATTATCCACGAAATGCCATCGCATATAAATCGAGACCCATTCATTTTTCTCAATTGTTCCTCCTCCCCATCCCACCCCCCTCACCAGATGTGAATCGATCCCCATTCCCCTCCACCATCCCACCGTCGCCTCCCCCCGCCACTGTCGCATCCCCTCCCTACCACCGCCACCACCTCCCCTAGCCCGACTCCGCTGCCTCCTCGCTCGACGCCACTGCCTCCTAGCCCGACGACGGCTCTCCTCCTCGCCCAACGACGCCTCTCCTCGTTCGCCGCCACCGCCTCTCCTTGCCCGACGCCGCCTCCCCCAGTCCGACTCCGCCTCAACTCGCGTTGTCATATTTTGAAGAAAAAATTGTGGCTGAAATTTCTCTGGTTTGTTCAATTAGCCTTGTGCAACTTTTCAATTTGTGTATAGTTCTTTTTGAACTTTTTGCTGGAAACTTCTGTTGTTGATAATCTGCAAGATTTCAGCATGTTCTGGACTAAAATTTTTGTAATCAATTCAAGGCTCAATTTATAATTTCTTAACCGATCCGTACTAATTTCTGCCAACTACAATCCTTCTTAGCATAGACCATTTGAGTTGCAAATGATGATCAAGTACATACATCCCTGCTTCCTTGACTTCATTGACTTTGCAAGATGTGATTAATCTTGAACAGTAGATTGAGTGCTCTCTTCACAAAGTTTGATTAAGGAAGTTAACAACTAAACAACTTGGTGCAATAGTTGTTGGTTCTTTTATTTGACCAAACTCTACATTACTTAGTGCTAACACCCTAATTTCTAGCAGCAACATCTACTTGACCAGTAATTGTTTGAGATGTGCCACAGGGTATGCAAAAGAAGATCCATTAATTCAATGTTCTCCCGTCTCTTAGTACACCCTTTTAACAGAATTGAGTTGTGATGGCATTTTTTTTATTCCAATAGGAGATGCACATGTCAGAAGACCAGAGCGACTATTTGTGATGGCTTTATTAGTGAATGAACAAGTGGTAACTTGTATCAAGGGTATTTTAGACTTTACAACTTTAAGCCAAAACTCAAGAGACTGGAAAATCCAGATTATCAAATACCCTAGCTTGGCTTAAAAGCTAGATGGTTATAAGTTGTTTAAATCAAAAAGCTGGCTTTAAGCTATAAGGCAAAAAACCTAAGGCTAAACAAACGAGGCTTTATCTTATCTTAATTAATAAAGATTGGGGTTTAACCCCGTAGAGCGCAATCGTCTCACCTGACAACCTACACTATGACTCATCTCTTTCGCGGCAGCAGCAGAAGTAGCAGTAGCAGTAGCAGTGGGTGGGTGGGTGGTTGCCTTCTCCTCTCTCCCCTCCCTATCCTCCTCACTCACTAGAAGAAAAACATACATACAACAACCCATAACTCGCAACGGAAAGCACATACGTTGTTACAGGACTAACTCAGCCCACCACCTTTCATATCCAAATAAAACTGCTCGATTGCCCTGTATACTCGTACTATCCTAACTCCCCTCCTCCCCGTCCCTTCCGCTTTTTCCTCCAAAAAATCGGCCGCCTGGCCCCATCCCCTAATTCCACGCCTCCCCACTGCCGCCACTGCCGCCTCGCCCATCCACCGCCGACCCACCTCGCCGTAGCCTGACCGCCTCGCCCTCACCCGCATCCTCCGCCTCCAACACCCACTCACTTTGCCTCTGCGCCGCCTCGCCCTGCTTGCCCCCTCGCCCAAGAACCCCTTGCCCTCACGCCTCACTCATCCTCGCCTCTCAAGGCCTGTCCCTCCTCCCATCCGTCTTGACTGTCCTCCTCCACACAGATCTCCGCCGCCTCATACGTAACATCTCAAATCTGGGTGTGTGTTTCAAATGTAAGAAAATGAGGAGAAATTAAAACTTTTCTTGCATCTTGATGTTTTTGAACTTTTCTGTAATTCTTGTAAAGGAATTGTGGGAAATCAAAAATCTAAATCTCCAATTGACTAAAGTCACGACCTCCTTGTTGAGAATCTTGTGTTCAACCCTTGGAAATATTTTTCCTTGGTTCTAGGGATGCTGTGTGACTCCTCTGAAAAATTTCATAATTTTTGGAAATTATTTAATAACTTTTAAGGGGCAGTCAAACCAGTTTGACTCTTGGTCAAACCCTAGAACAAACCTTGAGAAATTTTTGGAGAAAAATGTTGTGCATAAAACCTCTGGAAAATTTACACAAGGTTTATCCTGGAGCTAGGAACCTCCAATCCAAATTTCAGAATTTTTGGAGTTAGTTTGCTACCTCTAATAATTTCTTTAAGTTTCAGCTTGAAATTCAAACCTTGGTCAAACCTCCTATTGGGTCTAGGTCCGACTCGAGCCCAACCGCATTTTCTGGTTGAACCCAACCCTCTTCATTCCCGGTTCAACCTGTTCAAACACGCGTTCAATCTCAGCCGTTCGTTTCTAATCGAACCGCTATGATTGCGTGGGAGCGTTTGGAGCCCTCCAAACTTCGTGTTCAATTCTGGCCGTCCATTTTCAATCCAACCGTCTGTGCCTTGGGCACGTGTCTTTTGGGTGTGGTGCAACCCACTCATTCCTGTTGGACTCGAGCCACCTTTGTTTTCGGTCACTGGCAGGTGGGGCCCTTGCTTGCCTGGTCATCTTCTTCCTCGGTCGCACCTATGCGTGCACGCCAGTGCGCCATGGCGTGTGCAGAGAAGGGGGCAGAGCCTTGTCACCTCCCGTTCGTCCTCGTCAACGGCTCTTAGTGCTTGCCAGTGACTTTGCCCTAAAGTCCTCCTTCTACTTGCTCCCATCCTCTCGGCGTGTCCATGGTAGGCTTGACCACCGTGGAGGTTGCCGTTGCTCAATCCCTTGCTTTCCGGCTATAAGTAGCCCCCAAGCTCCACCTCTGCCTCTTTTAATCACCACCCTTGCTTCACCTAGCTCCTCCCGGCTTGTGTGAGCCCAAACACCCTTGAACCCCCAAAACCGCCATTGACAGTCGTGGAAGCTTCTTCGTCGTCCTGGCACTTCAGTGGTTCCTTTTCAAATCCAATCGCGTCACTTTGTGCCCCTTGCCATCTTGAGCATTTCCCCTAGCTTAATTTTGTTTGACATTCACAGAGATTATCAAAATTTGGGGTTTGTTCAAATTTGGCCGAAGTGCACCCCTTTCTTTCTCAGCGCCGGTAAGCACTTCCTCTCTTCAATTACTTGCTCGTGGACCTTCTATGAGCTATATTGAAGCTATCTTGATGACCCGGTCTTGCTCATTTTGCTCAGGCCGTCACCTCCACTTCATCTCCCTCAGCGCCGGCAAGCCTCTTCATCGTCGGAGCTCCTCCGTCCTTCTTTGAAGCTCTCCAGTGCTCAGGTAGCTTCTTATTAGTCCTTAGAAGCTTGGGCACCTGCTTCTCAGAACAATGCAGAGCTTAGCTATTGTTTTCGCTTTTGGCCGTGCTTGCGCCGCCGCTCATTGCTGGCTTGGCGCCGTTCTAGGCCAGCGTAGCCACTGTGAGTGCTCTCAGCATGTGCGCAAGGCTATTGCGGTCATGTTCGTGCCCTTGGTTTGCGCTGCCGTGACCAGAGTCGCTGGCGGTGAGGCCGCATTTGCGCTTGGGTTCTTTGTCGGACGGTAATCGCTATTGCGTTGTCGTTAGGACATCATTAATGAGCTAATCATCGTTAATCCTTGTTAATCATTGGTTAAGCACTTAATGGCTGTCCTAAAAGGCTCGTGTGTCACTGTCGTGTGGACCCTCGCACTTAAACCCACGTGTATTAAGTGCACAGCGTTTAGCTCAGCTGTGGGCGGTCCATCTGAGATCAACGGCCTAAATCTGTTGAGACTTTCGGACCTCCGGGTTTCTCAAATCATTGTGGGCCATTCATTTCTTGATCTGTGGCTCAGATCTCGTGGAACGTTCGGACCACTAACCCTCCACCGTCCGATCTAGATCCAATGACCTAGATCGCGTGGGATGTTCGGACCACCGAACCTCAGCTATTTATTTTCAGATCTACGGTCGAGATCTGTGGGACTTTCAGACCCCCGGACCTCCCCGTAGCCTTGGGCCATCCATTTTGGGATCAGCGGCCCAGATCGTTTGGAACGTTTGGACCGTCTGAACGTTGCCTCGCTCTGAGCCGCTCGTTTCTTGATCAACGGCCTAGATCGTGTGGGATGTTCGGACCGTCCGAAGTCTTCCTCGCTGTGGACCGTTGGATCTCCATCCAACGTTTGGCTCGGTTGGGCTGTGCGCGCGACTGTGTTTCGGTGTGCGTGGGCCGTTAGATTGAATCTCAGTGGCCCATGTTTTTCCGCTTCGAGTTAGTTTTTATTTTTCCTGTAAGCTTTTGTTTGTAAACTGTAAAATGTGTTAAACTTCAAAATGGCATAACTATTTCGTTTTAACTCCTTTTCGGTTGCTTCAAATTTTGTTAGTTCTGGTTTTAACTAAGATTTAATCTAAAAATGGTTATAGGCTTGGTTCTATTCTAGAAAAAATTGTTAGTAGATTAAATTTTTGTTAGGCTTTATTTGTGCTCTAAAAGTTCTTTTAACTTGAAAAATGCATAAGTATTTCTCTGTAGCTCCTTTTTGAGTGAAATCAACTTTGTTGGCTTCCCCTGTTAGTGTGCTTAATTGTAGAATAGGTTTAGGCATGCTGTTGCTCTTAAGTTTTATGTGGTTGCATTTGTTTTGTGCTCTTTTTCTTGTCTTTGAAAAATCATAGAAAAGACTTCCTACCTCCAAATGAGGTGAATCAATTTGTGTTGTTCATCTCATGTGGTGCTTTGTTTACTATAAAATTTTCAGATGTAGCACCTCTCTGGAAATTTGTGCTAATGATTTAATTTCGGATGAACAGTACCCGAGATGAATTTTTCAGCCTTTTTTCAAGAGACCAAACTTGTTTTGGCCATAACCTTAGCATTGAGAATCCAAATCAATTGGTTCTTGTTGCTAAATTCCTTAAAAATCATGCTCTACCTGCTGTAAAATTTTCGTAGCTGTTGGCTGAAGTTGTTTTTGGAGTCTTATCGGTGTTCTTTGTTCTTATCGGTTCTTTTCGTTCTTTCGTTAGGTGCCGACGAGTTCGTTGAGTTCGAAAGCGATCCTCTTAAGCAAGAAAGCTACCATCAAGGCAAGCAGTTTGATCATGCTAATCCCATTACTTTCAAAGTCTAAATATCTTGTTTGGAAAGTGTATGTATGCATGCTCTATTTTGTTGTTAAACTATCTATCGATTAATTGATCCTCTAGATGCATAATTTGTAGGTAAATATGTATCCTTTACTCTGAGCCTAGGATTATCTTCTTTGTGATTTAGAGCTCATTGGATGAGCTCTTATCACTTAGTAGTTCTGAGTTGTTGTTGCTTAGTCATGCTTAGCTCTGGGTAGAATTGGGTGGTTATCGACTTAATCGATAACTTTGATCACACAAATCTTATTATTACCATTATGTCTAGCACCTTGTGCTTTGTTACTTTGTAAAGTATAAAATTGAAAATGAAATGTTTGAGACTTGGGCATATGGTATGATGGTGTGATTATCTGGTGTGTGGTGGTATGCCTGAGTCAACAAGGACCGAACATCTTGTTACACTAAACCAAGCATTCTTACGTGCTAACCACATGAGGGGGATATGGGACCTCTCTTGACTTAGTACTTTGGCGTGTGTTAGCTCCGAGTCGCAGGAGGTTGTGTGTGTGTGTTGTGTTGAAAAAGAAACTTGTGTTTATGTGTGGGTGAGCGGGAGTGGAATCTTGTCTAGGTTCTCCACACCGAAGGGCATTGTAGTTGTCTGGGAGCTTTACTCTATAGTGGTAGTTGACTTTCGGCTTTACAATGACTCTGTCTCAATGTATGGGTTTCTATCCATACGGGCGACTCGTAGTTAATACACAATATTGGAAATGTCTCGTAGGACTTAGCCGTGCTGGCATACCAAAGGAAGTGTGCTTAATCTTGTGGCAAAAAGGCGGTCTGACGTGTGGGTACATTGGTACACCCCTGCAGGGTTTCAAACTATTCGAATAGCCTCGTCCTAGGTTATGGACACGCTTTGGGAAGTCTTTCGAGAGTTAGACTATAACTTTTTAATTAAAACTTGTTGTGGGTGGTACGAATGGGTAATTCGTGCTATTGTCGTGGTGGCTATTGGGTTAGCCACTTCCAGGATGTCTTTATATTGTTATTATGTTTTGTCTCGCTGTTATTTGAACAATAAAAATAGATTGCAAAATTGCTTTAAAGGTATTACATTATTGCAAATGAAACTTGCTTTATGCTGAAAATAAACCTACAGCCTTCTCCTTTGATTAAAGCTTGCATGTAGCTATGTATAGGCTGTTACTTGTAAGTCTTGCGAGTATATTTTTGTACTCATTTGCATTGCTTAATTGTTGCAGAGGAGGTTGATCCCCAATGGATTGACTATCGTGAGACGGACTTCGACTTTGACGACTAGGTTGGTGGCCCGGTCGGTTGCCTTGTGGGCTAAAGGCAAACCGTATGGCTTTTGATTGTTGCCATCTTATAGCTTTTGATTTCGCTGTTATTTTAGCTCTTTAGCTTGTGTTGTGGCCGGTTGGCCCTTGTTGTAATAACTCTATTATGTATGTCTTTGGATTTGTAAGCTTTTGCTTCGTTTATGTGTGTTGAATGGAATTGATGCATATTTTTGTAAAGGGGTATGTGTGCTGCAAATTCTGGGAAGTACACGTATCTCGAGGTTCGGATTATTTGATTTGTGATGCTAGGACCAAGTGGATGGTTAAGCATTACAAGCCAAACAATCTGGGTTCTCACATCTCCATCCCCGGCTTTCGGCGGCGTCCTCAAGCACCGCTACTCCGACTTCATTATCCACGAAGTCGCCCGCGACGGCTCCCTTGTCCGCCTCACCTCCTTTGATCTCCCCGACGAGGTACGCGCATTTCCTGACCTCACCATGGCGACATTTGGTTCATGATTCACACGTCCGATCCTAATTTCACTGCCAATTGTGGATTGCAGTGCGTGGATGTGAAGGAGGAGGAGAAGGCGGCACCATCGGTGGCCACGCCCTCCTCCCTTTATCTCTTCTATCTACATCCTCCACTGTCGTTGCCTCCTCAAGCTACTTCCCCACGCAGATTTGTGGCCACGCCCTCCTCTAGCCACCTCCCGATTAGATCCGACGCCGCCTCCCCTGCAAATCCGGCGTCGTCTCCTCCTCTGGTCACCTCCTCATGTAGATCTGGCCGAATCTGGCCCCTCCCGATCCATTCTTGATAGGCCCATGCACCACCACACTACCATGTCGTCCACCATGTCGATGCCCCTCAGTGGTCGCAGGTGCCTCTCTCTCTCTCTCTCTCTCTCTCTCTCTTTCTCGCCATGAGAGCAAGCAGTTTGATGAAGGTGTTTGTGTGGAGTGCAAGCTATTCGATGAATTGCCCCCAAAAGATTTGGAGTTCAGAAAAAGCTTACTTTCGAGCATATGTTCTAATGGGAGTAGTTTTTATAATTTAATCAAAAGAAATTACACTTCATATTATGTAACATCCCGTTTGTCTTGAGTTCCTGTAGTTTTCAAAATAAAAATAACCATTTGGATTTGTTGAGAGTTTAAAGCTTAACTTGAGTTTTCAAAACAGCTTTAATTGACTAAAATCAAACTTTAACTAAAATCAGCTTTTGCCCTTTTGAGCTGTGTTGGAGTTCTTCCCTTGTCTTTGTTTGCCTTATGCTTCGCCTCGGCCCAGCGCTTTTCTTTCTTCTCTGGTCCTCCCTTGCCCCCTGGACCTTCTCTAGTGTTTTCTGTTGGGTCTTGTTTTGTCCTCCTCCAGACCTTCTTTTGCTCGGACCCCTTTGTTGGTCTAAGTCCTCTCTTTTGAGTTTAGACCAGCTCGGGTTTGTGTTTCAAACATCTTTGGTCCTTTCCCTGTATCTTTTGTTTGGACTTCCTTTAGTCCAGACCTTCCCTTTGTTGGTTTGAATCTCTTTATGTTTAGACCTCCCCCTTGTTAGATCTGGCCGTTAAGACCTCCCCTTTGGAGATCTTAGCCGCTCAGACCTCCCCCTTGTTCAGATCTGGCCGTTAGGACCTCCCCTTTGGAGATCTTAGCCGCTCAGACCTCCCCCTTGTTAGCTCTGGCCGTTAGAACCTCCCCTTTGGAGATCTTAGCCACTCAGACCTCCCCTTATTCAGATATGGCCGTTAGGACCTCCCTTTTGGAGATCTTAGCCGCTCAGACCTCCCCCTTGTTCAGATGTGGCCGTTAGGACCTCCCCTTTGGAGATCTTAGCCGCTCAGACCTCCCCCTTGTTTAGATCTGGCCGTTAGGACCTCCCCTTTGGAGATCTTAGCCGCTCAGACCTCTCTCTTGTTAGATCTGGCCGTTAGGACCTCCCCTTTGGAGATCTTAGCCGCTCAGACCTCCCCCTTATTCAGATCTGGCCGTTAGGACCTCCCCTTTGGAGATCTTAGCCGCTCAGACCTCCCCCTTGTTAGATCTGGCCGTTAGGACCTCCCCTTTGGAGATCTTAGCCACTTAGACCTCCCCCTTGTTCAGATCTGGCCGTTAGGACCTCCCCTTTTGAGATCTTAACTATCCAGATCCCTCCTCTGTTTGATCCAAGGGTCCAGACCTCTCTGTTGTTTGATCTAATGATCCAGACCTCCTCTTTGTTTGGATCGGAAGGCCCGGACCTCTTTAGGTCTAGACCTCCCTAGCGTTTGGACTCACTGCTGGCTCTTGCGGTCGTACCGCCTGAGTTTTTCCTTTCTTACTTTAGGACCGTTTGATGCTTATCGGACGACCCAATCTTGTTGGAGCGTTCGGATAGTCCGAACATCCCTTTTCCTTTTAGCCCTCCAATCCGCATCGGACGGCTTGGTTGAGATGGCTCGTTCGCTTGGTCCGAACGGCCCATTTGCCTTGCTCCGTCCGATCAAGATCTGACGGCCCCTGTTCCTCACGCGCATCCTTGTTTCCGCGGGCCTCCCTTTGCTCTTTGAGGATCTGACCATCAGGACCTGCTCTTTGAGGATCTGACCGTCAGGACCTGCCCTTTGTGGATCCTGTCCATAGGACCTCCCCGTTGTGTGTCTTTTGGACCTCCTGTCCATAGGACCTCCCCGTTGTGTGTCTTTTGGACCTCCTATCCATAGGACCTCCCCGTGGTTGTGTCTTTTGGACCTCCTGTCCATAGGACCTCCTTGTTGATGCGTTTCTTTGGACCTCCCTGTGTCCTTAGGACTTCCCCAGGTTAGACCTACCGCTTGCCTGGTTGGACCTACCGCTCGAGCTTGGTCTTCATCGTTTGAGGACCTCCCTCTTGTTGATCTAATCGTCTAGGACCTCCCTGTCCTTTGAACCCCCCTTGTCCTCTCGGACCTCCCCGTGGCCTTTTGTAAAGACCACCCTTGTGGTTTAGACCTCCCCTTTGAGGTCAAGACCCCTGGTCTCTCTTTGTAAGGACCACCCTAGTGGGTCATGACCTCCCCTGTAGGTCATGTCCTCCCCTTCGACCTCCCCCTTGGTCCTGACCTCTTCAGGACCCCTTGCCCCAGGTTCTAAAGCGCATTTGATGTGGGTTGAAGTCACATTAAAATGCTATCCTTTCCTTTATACTTACTCCTACTTTTTGTCACCTCCTTAGCCTTGTTTCTGTCCTTTTGGTACTTGCTAGCAGTGTACCTTTTGTACCAATGCCTTGAACCTGGTCTTTTCCTTTTGGTGGTGCTTCTACTTTCTTTCTCCTTTAAATGGAGCACCTGGGGCATCCACTTCCTTCCTGTTCATCATTTTCAAACCTCTCCTTGGTTTCTCCTGCTCGGAGCGGTGAAAAACTTTTCACGAAATTTGTGATTCTATCACGGTTTTCGGTCTTACCACCACCCGTAAAAACAAGCGGGCAAAAACTTTCGGCCCAATTCGAAATCTCGGCACTACCAACCGAAAGCATTGCGTTCATCTTCTATTCCCTACTCGCCGCCTCTAACTCCCAATCGACCGCATGGAGGCGATTCGGCCACAAGATTCGAGGAGCCGAGGCGAGGTCGAGCAAGGTCCATCCTTCGGCGCCATTTGGCGTGGCGGCGGGCGGCGGCTCGGTCGGCGGCGGTGGCGGCGGCGACAAAAAGCGGAAGGGCCCAGCGTGGCGGTCTTGGCGCTCATCTTACGCTTTCGCTCGTGCCCCTCGCCTTCCTCTTCAACCGCTCCCCCTCCCAGAGGTGCTAATCCTCACCTCTCCTCTCCATCTGCTCCGGTTGGGGTTCAGGAATGCAACACGGGCGTGTCTTCGTTCTTGGATCGATCCGCCCGGTGGATCTGGCTGCGTGGTTTTGTAAATTTTAACCGTGTTGTATTCTTTGATTGGTTTGCGAAGAGGATGGTCTTGATGCTATCAATGGGCGAGATAGGTTTGGTCTCGCTTTCAATGATGATGATTGTTTTGTAGTTTTGTTTGGTTTTGCAATGGCTACATTGTATTGGGGTTGTCATAATGTCTATTCACCGTCACTTGTTTACACTCGTTGATTTCTTAAAATTTTACGAAATTTCGGAGAAATTTCGGCGATTTTTCTATTGTTGCGGCGGTGAAAATTGGAATTTCAAAGTTCGATTCGAAAATTTCGGTGAAAAAATTCGAAAAACACCAGAACCGCCAGAATCAGGTCCTATCGCTAGGCTCCGATATTTTTTTGCAACCGGTAGCATTCTCCCTGTTCTGGAGAGCCTCCAAGCTCCTTTGGTTCGAACCTCTTTGGGTTTGGACCTCCCTCTCTCTGGACCTTCCCTTTGTGGATCTTTTCATTCATTCTTGTTTGTTAGTTCTTTTTCTTTTTGGAGTCGCTTTATTTAGTTGTTTTTCTTTGCTTCGTGTAGATTCCGTTGGTGCTGAGAAGCTCGAAGGTCCAGCAGCCCTTGTTGAAGCTCAGCAGCTTGCCA
Organism: Phyllostachys edulis; assembly: GCA_036346405.1. NCBI lineage: Eukaryota > Viridiplantae > Streptophyta > Magnoliopsida > Poales > Poaceae > Phyllostachys > Phyllostachys edulis. Next base: position 89,203,165 of record CM070549.1, on the reverse strand, counting down.
CTGAAGGCAAGTCGTGGGACCCTTGACCATCTTGATCCCATTTGCAAAAGTATTTTGATTTTGTTAAACTTGCACAGCTACATTTATAGAAATTGGTTTGGGTTCTAGTTAAATACCTATTGGTTCTATGCCTCCTTGTTTGTTTGGCAATCCACATGTTGACATGTTTCCTTGAACGCCTTAGGTTGGTACTGTTAGTTGGACACCTTGCTTTCCAACATAGGTATCGTGTTTGCTTAGCCATGCTCTAGTAGACGTTGGTCTCCTCATGATTCAATATTGCTAAACTTGACTAATGGAACTATGAAACTTTGGTTGGTACCACGGATAAGCAACTAGGGCGGAAGTCATAGTTGTATTGTTTGTGGTGCGAGGCCACTTTAAAATATGTTGTGCCAGGACTAGGTGGTCTTTGGCCAGGTGAACCCAAAATTGTTTTATGCTCGGGCAAGTTGGCAAGAGGTGAGTAGTGGGTGCTCCATTTGTTGTAGCGATGGATTCACTTGGGGGCTCCATTTGTCGGTGCGATGGAGTCACCTGGGTGCCCCATTTGTCGTTGCGATGGGGTCACATTGGGTTGAGGATAGCCTTGCCTGAGCAGCCAATTAAGGACAGAACCTTGGGAGCTATTGATCTGGGCCATGCCGTGCAACCACATGTCCATTATGGGGCGGACGGGTGTAATAATTGGTCATGCTCGATTCGGTTCCAAGGTAGAGGAGGTCTTTGTTAGCGCACCACTCAAGACAAGAGGGGCCACCAGTGCTATACGCACACTGTGATGGCGAAACCTTAGTGTTGGTGACTGGGTCGGAGTAGGACCTTGTAAAAGCCTGATGGTGGTCTCTACTTGATTCACATGTCTAAAGTAACGTGTGTAATATCAAGCGACTACCTCTTGTGGGTAAAGTTGTACACCTCTGCAGAGTAAATCTATTCGAATAGCCGCGTCCTCGGTTATGGACACGCCTGGAGATTTCGAATGAGGGGTAGAATTCCTTTTCTAAAATTGTGTTCCTCCTGGGCGCTTTGGTGAGGAGTCATGACTTTTACCTCGAAGAGACCTTGGCCGGCTCCAGAGGGGTCATGGTTGGCTCACAAAGTGGTCTAGGGGCTGGTCTTGAGGTGCTATGGAGTGGGCGCTCCAGAGAGGTCCGGGTTGGTGCCTTGGGAGTGAGTGGGTGCTCACTGTCTCCTTTGCAAAATCAAATGTAATTATGTATTATTGTTTTAACTTGAGCTTTGCAATCTATACATGTTATTTACTGTCAAACTTTGCTTTCTGCAAACTAACCATACAGCTCTCATTGTCAAGCCATGCATAATACTACTTGCATACCTTACCCATGGCTTGCTGAGTACATTCAAAGTACTCATTGGCTTGTGCCCTGCTGTTTTGATCAGCAGTGGTGGGAGATCCAGGTGATCAGGTGCTCTCAGGAGGGGAGCTCTTTGAAGACCTTGCACAGTAGGTGGCGTCCTCCACTCGGTAGCCTATGGGCTGGCCGTATGGACCTTGCTGTGGCTTTGTTTCCGCTGAGGTGTGTTGTCTCTTTTGCTGTTTGCCTTGTGAGGCACCCCCTGTACAAACCTTGGCCATAAGGCCTCTTGTTAATATATGTGATCTTTTGGTCTGCCCTTCCCTTTGTGTGTGTTGTATGGATTTGATTACACTGATATTGATCTGTGCGAGCTAGCCAATCTGATCCTAGGACTAGCTCGGTGTGCGCAGGGCCAAGACCACCAGGAGGTCTTGGGATCTCCTAGGAGGCCCTGGCGGACCTCCTCTTGGATGTACCGAGCGGTACTACTGCTCCTCTGTGCGGTAGTACCGCGGCTCAAAAAAAAATCCGGTTGTGACCATTTCCTGGTGCATCCCGAGGGAGCTCCTCACATATTATGCATGCACTATACTGAAAGAATGGAGATTCCTGTATGAAATAGCAAAGTTGCAGACATTGCCGCACGAGCAGTCAAGGGAGCTGCACCTTTATCATTGGCTAGGATTGTACTTGTCTTGGTAGGAGCTGCACAATGATAGGTATGGTTTCTTGTGCTAATATAACATGCAGGTATTCAACAATCCATTTATATTTTGAAGTTACTTGAAGCATAATTAGGTACGTAGAAGTCGAATCATGAAATTTGTTGTTTTATGTTCGTCGCAACAAGATTTGAGTGTATGTCTTTTCATGCATGCAGCAACAAGAAGATTTTAGTGTATATGTTGTCATACATGCAGCAATAATATTTACCTCGATTGCTCTTAGAACATGGTAGTCAGCATCGTTTGTGTGCATTCTGTTTTCATAAAACTTTACTAAGCCAACGTATTTGCTAACTATATTGGGACACTAGTGAAAAGTCGAGGTTTATCTCCTGTGACATCCTGATTAGAGGTTGGTTGGTGCTAACGAGAAGTCAAAGCTGTATAAGTAATTCTAGGGAACTTTTGATGCCATGAACTATCTAAAATTTAAAATTGTTGTTGTTCCTATTGATAGAGATAGCCCTGAATTCCATGTCATGCACTAGTTAAATCATTACATATTTTTAAGTTGAAGCATTTTTATACCTAACATTGTGGATTGCATTCCTTTTTCTTTTTGTGAGGAGAAAACAATGAGCTGAGGAAGTGGTGACACTTATCGTGCTATCAAGATCAAATGGAAAGATGGATGGGAAGGTAAGGAAGGATACCATGGTGCTCTTCCTCTGTATTTTAGTTTGGTTCATGTCTAGACTCAATTGTAAATATGCACTAATTTCAGCTGTGATCATATACAAATGTTTGCTCCTTTAAAATTTTAGGTGATGGTATTAGAGTTACATCATGGAGAACATTCTCACCGTTAACATCAGAGACTGCTGCTGTGTGTAGAGCAATGGATGGAATAAAATGTGGATTATTCGACTGGTTTCAAATAATATAGCCTGGAAGGTACTAAATGTTACTAATGCTTTTGATTTAGGTTGACCTTATTTTGATCGTCTAGTTAATGATGCATAATAAATTTCCAAGATTCTTACATTTTGATAGTTTCAATTCTTTTTTCGTCAAAACTGGGCAAATTCTAAAGTTTAGTTGATGCACACATCTCTGAATGTTTGCACGAATGGGCATGCATCTCATCTATGAATATTTGCACAAAGGGGCAAGCATTTGTGTATATTTAATGCTTGGAAGAAGCCTGCTTATGGGCTAATCAATTTTTTATTTAATCAAATTTACAATTTTTGTGCTAAGGTTTTACTTATTTGCTTCTTATATAGTAAGAAGTTGAACACTTGTAGCTTGAATGTCTAAACTTGGATGGAGCTTCTTGCTGCTTGATAGATTATAGAGATTTGTAAGATTTACCAAACAGAATATGTAGTCAACTTACTGGTGTAGTGTAACATTGGACCAATAATTTTGTTTTATTAGTAAACCGTGTGATGACACAAATGACTTTCAAGTGAGATGTTTATTAGTTTTCAATATTTCAGTAAGTTCCTTTTACCGATTGAATCTTATTTTTTCTAATAGGAAATTTGACATTACTAAGTTCTGCAGTTTTGTTCAATCTACAAGTTATATATTTCTACATTAGCTGGAAAATATAGTAGGTAATGTGGCATGTTGCATAGCCTCTTGAACACCATATCAAGCCAATTGATAGCACGCTGGTGGGGAAAGTCTGCATTGAATAGTTGGTTACAAAATTATCTCCAATAGATATAGATGTGCCTACGATGTGACAAATAAAATAATATTTGGAGGATGATGTTGTTTTGTTTTTATATGTTGTATAAATATACATTGCTCAGTTAACTAATTAATGATATCTCTCAAACAAAAGCATCCTGTATTGGACATGTTATGCGAGTGAAAGATTTGCAATGAACATGTTATGTTAGTGAAGTTTCAAATCTTTGTGAACTAGGTAGCTAGAAAGGTCCAACTTTGTTTGCAAATTCTAGGTTATACCAGGCTTTACGTGCTAAATGCTAATCCTAAGTAAGGTGTGTGTCATATGTTCTTTTTCATATTCATTACTTTCGGTTACTAGTCTACAAATACTCACATGCCTATCATAGCAGGCGCAGCTTCCACTTATAGGTATCTTCCTTTTAAAGGAACTCACTGGCAGTTTCCTGATCCTGTAAAATATTTTTAGTTGGATATACACCTAACTGGGGTATGCCCAGATTCAAGAAAATCTGATGGGTAGTGTGTAACATCCCAAATGTATTATTAGGGTTTGTTTCAAATGTAATTAAATGTGTAGAAATTAAAACTTTTTCTCACACCTTGAAAACCCCTAAACTCTCATGTAATTCTTGTCCAAGAGTTGTGTAATCCAAAAACATAAAGCTCTTGTGACCAAAAGTCAAACTCATTTTCCTTTTGTCCCAACTCTTGTGCCAACCCTTCGGAAATATTTTTCCTTGGTCCTAGAGATGATGTGGGACCTCTCTGAAAAATATCATGAGTTATAAAACTTGTTTGATAATTTTTGGAGGTAAAACAAATCCTTGAACAGCCTTCATGAATTTCCTGAGAAAAATGCATTGCATAATAACCTCTGGAAATTTTATGTAAGGTGAATCTTAATGTCAGTAAGCTCCAGTTAAAATTTCATAAATTTTGGAGTTAAATTGCTATCCCAATCAATTCTACGAAATCTCAACTGTTAAAATTGAATTTAAGATCTTACACTGTTCCTTGGGCTGAACCGCTTTGCAAAGCTGGTCCAACCCAACCTCTTTCGCAACCCATCAGACCTCCCTTCCCACCTTGATGAGGTCGCAGCCGTTGGATTTACATCCAACCGCCACGACCTCCTCCGCGGTCAACACCGCAAGGACCTCCCCACCTCATCTGGTCATTGCCGTTGGATCAAGGATCCATGGCCATGACCTCCCCTGTGTTTTTAAACCTCAAAGACCTCCCTTAACCGTCACAGCGAGGTCCTCCCACCTTGGTGAGGTCATAGCCCTTGGATTAAGATCCAACAGCTCATGACCTCCCCGAGCTGTTAAACCACTAAGACATCCCACCTTGTTGAGGTCGTAGCCGTTGGATCCAATCCAACAGCCACGACCTCCTCCTCAAACATTCACAGTAAGGTCCTCCCACCTACGTGAGGTCACTGCCCTTGGATCAAAGATCCATGGTCATGACCTCCTCTCGCCATCAAACCTTCGGACCTCCCACCTTGCTGAGGTCGTAACCGTTGGATCAAATCCAACAGCCCACGACCTCCCAAGCGATATCAAGCGCACAAAACCTCCCCCATCTCATGTTGTGCACCGCTGATTAAAATCCACTGGCCACGACCTCCTCCTCGCCTTTGTGCGATCGAGACCTCAACAAGACGTGAGGTCGTGAGCCGTTAGATGTAAATCTCACGGCCATGACTCTCTTGTGCGCTATGCAGTTGTCTAAGTCCTCCCTTTGGTTATGTGCCCTTGGATTTAAATCCAAAGGCCATGACCTCCTCCTCACTTATCAAAGTCGCGTATGATTAAGTCCTCCCAGAGGTCCAGACTGCTGATTTAGATCCAACGCCTTGGACCTCCTAATCCCATTTTTCCTCGTGCGCATCCGCGTTAAGGAAATCGTGGGGCCACGACCTCCCCGTCCAAGATCGTGTGGCTGGGACCTCCTCCCAGTCACGTAAAACTTAACGGTTCAAAAACACATCCGAGGGTTAGGACCTCCCTGTAGTCTTATCCAACGGTCAAAATGAACTCCCCTGTTCTTATCCTTCCTCACGCATACGTGCTCTCGGGCAGAGAGAAAAAGCGTGCTGTCAACTTGTGTACCTTATAACGACTCTTTGTCGACCAAGATTAAATGCCGGGTCACCTTCCGCTCTCAAGTGCGCAGACAGCTGTCACCATGTCAACTCCACATCTTGTCCAAGCCATGGACCGAGCCATGGGCTAAGCTCACCATGAGCTTAACCTAGCTCATGTGCCCTGCTTCTCTAAGTTATAAAACCCCATTGGGTTCCTCCTTAGCTTCTTTGGCACACTTTCAAGCTCTAGCTTGCACTGTCTTCTCGAGCTTTCTCTCCTCGACCTTCCCCCAACCGCCATTGTTGAAGCTTGAGCCCTCGGTGGCACAAAGGCTCCAGTGGCTCTCGCTCAACCTCTGCTCCATTTTGCTCCTCTAACTTCCTAGAAGTTTAACCCTAACTTCACTTGGGGTTGACCTTTTCAGTGAGGGCTAGTTGGAGCTTGAGCTTGTCACCGTGGAGCACCCATTGTCTTCACCTGGCTGGTCCTCCTCGTCCCCAACATCTCAAGACCTCCGCGACCTCCGGGTAACCCTCCCGGTAGTCCCGTGAATGCTTGGCACCTGCATGTATGTTGTTATGAGCTTTTCTTGGGCACCCGCTTGAATGGCTCTGCAGAGCTCCTTTTGCTTCTTGCCTTTTGACCGTGTGGTCACCTTGCTCCTCTCCGGCTCGTCGGCGCTCTAGCCGCCGCCGCTGAGAGTAGGTCCATTAGGTGCGCTGGCTATTGCGGTTCCGGCGGTGCCTCTCGGTGTCTTGCGCCGTGCCCTAAATCGCCGGCGATAAGCCGTGGGACGCCCTCAAATTTTTGTCGGACGTCCCGACCGTGCCATTGTCGGTTTAGGACATAGATTGGCTCAAGAATGCTCAATCATTGGAGCAATTATCGCTGTTTTTAGTCGCGGACCTCCTCGTTGTCCTCAAGACATTAACTTTCGCCCAGCAGCAAGGCGTGAGGTGCGTGGTTGTAACATCTCAAATGTATAATTAGGGTTTGTTCAAGTATAATTATATGTGTAGAAATTAAAACTTTTTCTCACATCTTGAAAACCCCTAATCTCTCCTGTGATTCTAGTCCAAGAGTTGTGTAATCCAAAAACACAAAGCTCTTGTTGACCAAAAGTCAAATTCATTCTCTGTTTATCTTAAATCTTGTGCCAAATATTTGGAAAATATTTTCCTTGGTCCTAAAGTTGATGTGGGACCCCTCTGAAAAATATCACAAGTTGTAAAACTTGTTTGATAATTTTTGGAGGCAAAACAAATCATGGAACAGCCTTAATGAATTTCCTGAGAAAAATGCGTTGCATAATAACCTCTGGAAATTTTATGTAAGGTTAATCTCATTGTCAACAAGCTCCTGTAAAAATTTCATGAATTTTGGAGTTGAATGGCTATCCCAAACAATTTTGCAAAGTCTCATTTGTTAGAAAATTAAACTTAAAACTTGGCACTATTCCTTGGGTGAGCCAGATTCAAAACGGTCAAGCCCAACCCCATCGACCTCCTTTCCCTCATTTGATGAGGTCGTAGCCGTTGGATCCAATCCAAAGGCCACGACCTCCCTCAACCAACGCACCCAGACCTCCCTTGAAGTCCTCTTGACCTCGTGGACCTCCTCGGGTCAACGTGGGCGCCAGACCTCCTCGCGGTTAACACCGCAAAGGCCTCCCCACCTCATCAGTCACACCGTTGGATCAAAGATCCACGGTCATGACCTCCCCGTGTGTTAAACCTCAAAACCTCCCTCACTGTTAAACTTAGCAAACATCCCATTTACATGAGGTCACAACCATTGGATCAAAATCCATGGTCGCGACCTCCTCCTCTTAATCTAACTATCGACCTCCTTTGCACTCACTTGAGGTCGCAGCTGCTGATTTACATCCAAAGGCCACGACCTCCTCTCGAAAAACATCACAAGAAGGTCCTCCCGCCTTGATGAGGTCATAACCCTTGGATCGAAAATCTAAGGCCATGACCTCCTTGCCTTTTTTTCGCCTTTGGATCTCGCTCAACGCACGAGATCAAAGGGCCGTTCGACCACCCTTTATTGGCCGTTGATTTACATCTCGATGCCGCTAATCAATGGGCGATTCGGACCATCTCTTGAGCCCTTAGATCCAAATCGAGGGCTAAGACCTCCTTTGCGCCACGCCGAAGGCCTCGAACCTCCCTTCATTGTGTGCGTGTCAAACCTCCTCAAGATCGTCATAGCCCTTGGATGAAAATCCAAAGGCCATGACCTCCCCTCGCTTATCCGAGTCGTGCGCATTGTTAAAGACCTCCCCATCTTGTCCGCACCCTTGGATCGCAATCCAATGGCTTGGACCTCCTATCCTCATCGCGCATGACCTCCCGCTTTGTTCACCACCGTGCGATGTGGATCGAGGGTGTGACCTCCGTTCTCATTTTAAAACATACCTGGTTCAGATCTAAGCCATCCAAGACCTCCCTTGGCTCTGCTTTTTCTTCCTCACAGGCACCATGGCGGGGGCAAGGTCAATGCCTTGTCCTCTCCCCTCGACTTAAACGGCTCTATTGTCGCCATGCATTTAATGCCCGGCACCTTGGCATTAAATGTCGGTCACCTTTCCACTCCTCCGCCCCTCACCTATCAACCTCATGTCTTGTCCACCCCATGGACCAACCTGGGCTAAGCTCACCATGGAGCTTAGCCCCACTCATAACCTTCACCCCAGGCTATAAGTTGTCCCTTGAATCCTCCCTTGGCTTCCTTTGCACACCTTGGATCTCACCTTGCACTTCGTGCGTGGTCGAGCTCCTCCTCCACCAACCCTCCCTTCTCCAAGCAGACCATTGTCGAGCTTGGAGCTCCGCGGTGGCAAAAGGGTTCCAGTGGCTTTTCATCCCTCTCCTTGTTTCTATCTGGGCATCTCCCTCTGTGACCTCAACCCTAACTTCTTTGGTTGGGGCATTTGCAGAGGTGGCCTAGCTGAACCGGGAGCTTGGAGCGTGGAGCCTAGGCCGTGGAGCACCCTCATCTTCACCATCACCATCCTCGACCTCCCAAGATCGTTAGGACCTCTAGGTACTCCCCGATAGTCCTATAGTCTTTGGGCACCCGCTGAATGCATGTTAGGAGCTTTTATGTTGGGCACACGCTGAATGTCGCGCGGAGCTTCCTTTTTGCATTTTTGTCTTTTGGCCGTGCGGTCATTATTATCCTCTCCGGCTGCGTCGGCGATTAAGGCCGTCGTGCCGCCGCCGAGAGTGAGCCCATGGTGTGCGCAACACTATTGCGACACGGTGATATCTTGGTTGTCGCCATGAGGTCCGCATCGCCGCAACAACCACTTCTTTGAACTCGGGATCTTTGTCGGACGCCCCGAGCGTGCGTTGTCGTTTTAGGACGAGATTCACCGCTTTAATGCCTCAATCATTGCAATCATGGGGTTAGCGTTAAGTGCCATTAACCTGTCTTTTGCGCGCATTTAAGACCTCCCGCGTGGACCTCCTTGTGTCCCGCGCAATAACTCCATGTCTGCTTGTCGTGCGCTGCGAGAGCTAAGGCGCTGGATCTCGACATCCATGACCTCCTCCGAGGAGATCTGGAGCGCCCAGACCTCCCGGCGCTGATCGTGGCCGCCTGGACCTCCTTGGAGGTCTCAGGACGATAAGACTCTGCGTGGGACCTCCTCGAGGTCATCTCACCGTTGAGGACCTCCTCTTTAGATCTGGTCCGCCCGGACCTCCCCCATCGTTGTGGTCCGTTTGATTCACCTTCAACGGCCATGACCTCCTCGTCTCAAGACTTGCGGCGTTGCTAGGAGGTCCGAACCTCTGGACCTCACGAGCTGCGTGTGTAAGTTACCTCTGGGAGGTCTCGAGCCATTAGATCTGTGATCTGTGGCTCACGACCTCCCATGTCCTTGTGATTTTTTTTAGAATTTCCTGTGGGCTGTTATTTTAAGAACTAAAGGAGGTATGAACTTTAAAATTTGATAACTTTTTCAATTTAAATCCAAATAGAGTGATTCAAATTGTGTTAGCTCTGTCTTGGACTTGACTTTAATCTAAAAATGATTGTAAGTTGAGTTCAGCCCCAGAGCACAGTTTACCATTAGATTTTAAGATTAACTTTAAATGTACACTCAAATTAATGCTTAACTTGTAAAATACATAACTAATGCTCTTTAGACTATTTTTGAGTGAGACCAACCTTGTTGGTTTCCTCTAATAATGAACTCACTGTGAAAATTAGTTTTGAGCATGTTGCTGTTATAGAAATGAGGACTTGTGCATTATAATTTTGTTCAAGTTCTTGTTTTTGAAAAATTATGAAAAGTGCAATATAGCTCCAAATGAGATGAACTCAATTGTGTTATTCATCTCATAAGGTGCTGGTTTTACAGTAAAAATCTCAGCATCACCACTTTTCTAGAAATTGTTGCCTCATAATTAAATTAGTGAATAGTGCAGTTTGGTATTTTTAGGGCTAAGCAGAATTGTTTTGCGCATAACTTTTGCATTGAGAATCCAAATCAATTGGTTCTTGTTGCTAAATTCCCTAAAAATCACCCTCTTGCTGCTGTAGAAAATTCAGAGTGTTTGGAGTTTGTTTGCTGTGTTGTCTTTGTTGTTTTCGTCGTTCTTATCGAATCTTTTCGTCTTTTCGATTAGGTGCCGACGAGTGTATTGATCCCAAGAGTGACCCTCTGCCACAACTTGAGCAACAGTAAAGGCAAGCAGTTTGATCATCTCCCATCATGTCCCATTACTTTAAAGCTTAATACTTTGTTTTACTTCTATGTATGCATGCTACTTTGTGTTAAATGTCGCTAGTAATCCTATAGTTGCATAATCTGTAGGAATTGTTTATCCTATACTACCAATGAGCCTAGGTTATTCGTTGTGGTTTGAGCTCGTTGGATGAGCTCTTATCACTTAGTAGTTGCGTTTTCTACTGCTTAGACATGCTTAGTGACGGTAGTAATAGGCGATCATCGACTTAGTCGATGGTCTTGATCACACAAGCTTAATTATTACTCCTATATGTCCAAAGACTTGTGCTTTGACTAATTTGTAAGATCAAAACTGAAAATAAAAGATTGATTTAGACTTGGGCATATTGGATGGATGGTGCGGTTTTTGGAATGTGGTGGTATGCCGGGTCCCTAAGGACCGAGTTACTTGGGTCACTAAGCTGCGATTTTGCGTGCTAACCACACGAGGGGCATATGGAACCCTCTTGACTAAGTACTTTGGGCGGTGTTAATTGGGGTCGCTTTCGGTTGGTGTGTTTTAAAGATAAAATGTGTGTGTGATGTGGGAGGAGCATTAGCTTCGGGTAGGTTGTGTGATGTCTCCTTCTCCCGTGGGTTGTGCGACTAATTAGCATTGTCCATTGGAAATGTCTCAGAGGACTTAGCCGTCTTAAGATACCAAAGGTAGTGTGCCTAAAGGAAAGGCTGCAGGCGTGTGGGTACATTGGTACACCCCGCAGGATAAAACTATTCGAATAGCCTCGTCCTAGGTTATGGACATGCTTGGTAAGGTCGTTCAAGAACTAGACTACAACATTTAATTAAAACTTGATGGGTTGGTATGAATGGATGTTCATGCTATTGTTGTGGTGACTTGGGTTAGTCACTTCCAGGTTGATCTTGTTGTTATTACTATGTTATTATCTCGTTGTTATTTCAACAATTAAAATGCTTTGCCAAATTGCCTTCAATCTATTATGTTATTGCAAATGAAACTTGCTTTATGCTAAAATGAGTCCAAAGCCTCATCCACTTAAATAAAGCTTGCATGTAGCTATTTATAGTTCTGTTATCTCACACGTAAGTCTTCATGGAGTACTTTATGTACTCATCGCCGTGGTTGTGGCATTTTGTGGCTTTTATTGCAGAGGAAGAAGGTGAGCCCTAAGGGCTTCACTCTTGAGATGTGCTTCGGGTTTGACGACTAGCTTGGCGGTCGGTACGATGCCTAGGGTTAAGGCACACCGATTGGCTTTGTGTTATAGCCATCTTTATAGCACTTTTGCTTCATTGTTATCTTAGTAGTTCTTGTTGTTATTTGGCCAGAAGGCCCCTCTTTTGTAATAACTATCCCTTATTTATATTAACTTCTGGTTTGTTGCTTATGTACTATGTGTTGTATGGAATTGATATATTCTTTTGTTGTGAGGTATGTATCCGCATTCGGGAGTATACATCTCTCGAGACTGGTTTATTTGGTTGATAATACTAGGGTCAATTGGATGACTAAGTATTATGAGCTTAATAAACCGGTGCTCACAAATGGTCGTGGGTCAGTCCATCTCGCAGATCAACGGCCACGACCTCCTCTCGATCGATCGCGCAAGATGAGGTCCAAGGCATGAAGGCCTTGAATCTTGAGGTCATAGCCGTTGGATCCAAGATCAACGGCCACGACCTCTATCTCATGACGCTTGGCGTTCTGCTGGGAGGTCTTGGGCGTCGATCCAGATCAACGGCTCATGTCCTCCCAATTTGTTCTAGTCCTTAGGACCTCCGTGAGGTCTTAATTGTAAACCGAAAAAGGTATGAACTTTAAAATTGCATATCTTTTTCATTTTAAATCCAAATGAGCTCATTCAAATTTTGTTAGCTCTGGTTTGATCTGGGCTCTAATCTAAAAATGGTTGTGAGCCCAGTTCAGCTCCAGAACATGGTTTTGCAAATAGATTTTAAAACTAACTTTAAATGTACACTCAAAATAGTGTTTAACTTGTAAAATTCATAGGTAATGCTCTGTAGATTATTTTTGAGTGAATCCAACTTTGTTGGTTTCCTCTATTAATGAACTTACTGTGAAAATTAGTTTTGAACATGTTGCTGTTGTCAAAAAGAGTACTTGTGCATTATAATTTTGTTCAAGTTCTTGTTTTTGAAAGATTATAGAAAATGCATAATAGCTCCAAATGGGATGAACTCAATTGTGTTATTCATCTCATGAGGTGCTGGTTTTACAGTAAAAATCTCAGTATCACCACCCTTCTAGAAAATGTTGCCTAATAATTAAATTAGTGAATAGTGGCGTTTAGTATTTTTAGGGTCGAGCAGATTTGTGTTGCTCATAACTTTTGCATTGAGAATCCAAATCAATTGGTTCTTGTTGCTAAATTCCCTAAAAATCATCCTCTTGCTTCTGTAGAAAATTCAGAGTATTTGGAGTTTGTTTGCTGTGCTGTCTTTGTCGTTTTAAATCGTTCTTATCGATTCTTTTCGTCTTTTTCGATTAGGTGTTGACGAGTGTGTTGATCCCGTGAGCGATCCTCAGCAACAATTTGACCAGCAACAGCAAGGCAAGCAGTTTGATCATATCCCCTCTATTGTCCCATTACTTTAAAGGTTAATATATTGTTTTACTTGTATGTATGCATGCTACTTTGTGTTAAAGTATCGTTAGCAAGCCTATAGTTGCATAATCTGTAGGAATTGTTTATCCTCTACTACCATGAGCCTAGGTTATTTGCTGTGGTTTGAGCTCGTTGGATGAGCTCTTATCACTTAGTAGTTTTCGACTTCAACTGCTTAGACATGCTTAGTTATCGGTAGTAATGGGCGATCATCGATTTAGTCGATGGTCTTGATCACACAAATCTAATTATTACTCCTTTATGTCCAGCACTTGTGCTTTGTTAATTTGTAAAGTCAAAATCTGAAAATAAAAGATTGAATTGGACTTGGGCATATTGGATGGATGGTGTGGTTTTGGAATGTGGTGGTATGCCCGAGTCAACAAGGACCGAGTTACTTGCGCCACCAGATCTTGAGCATTATTGCGTACTAACCACACGAGGGGATATGGGACCTCTTGACTAAGTACTTTGGGAGGTGTTAATTATGAGTGGTCGGTGGGTATGTTTAAATAAAATATGTGTGTGTGGTGTTGGGAGGGAGCATTAGCGCACCGGCTAGGCTGTCTAATGTGTCCTTATCCCGTGGGTTGCAGCTCTTAATTAGCATCGTCCATTGGAAATGTCTCAGAGGACTTAACCGTGCGTTAAGCATACCAAAGGAAGTGTGCTAAATCATGTGGCTAAAAGGCGGTCGACGTGTGGGTACATTGGTACACCCCTGCAGGGTTAAAACTATTCGAATAGCCTCGTCCTAGGTTATGGACACACTCGGATACGCCCCGTGAGAACTAGACTACAACCTTTAATTAAAATTTGACATGGGTGGTATGAATGGGTAATTCATGCTATTGTTGTGGTGGCTATTGGGTTAGTCACTTCCAGGTTGTTCGTGTCGTTGTTATTATGTTATTATCTCGTTGTTACTTCAACAATTAAAAATGCTTTGTCAAATTGCTTTCAATCTATTACATTATTGCAAATGAAAACTTGCTTTATGCTAAAAATGAGCCCAAAGCCTCATCCACTTAAATCAAGCTTGCATGTAGTTAAACTATAGTTCTGTTATACTATACGCCGATCTTGCGAGTATATTTTTGTACTCATTTGCTTTGCTTAATAATTTTGTTGCAGAGGAGGTAGAGCCCAAAGGGCTTTACTTTTTGTGAGATGTCGGTGGTGGGAAAGCGACTAGCTTGGCGGTCCTGGTCCATTGCCTTGTGGGTTAAGGCACCTTTGGTTGGTTCTTGTTATGGCCATCTCTATGGCACTTTTGCTTCATTGTGTATCTTAGTAGACTTGATGTTATTTGGCGGTCGGCCTCTCTTTTGTAATAACTATCCTTTGTTTATATTAACTTCGGTTTGTTGCTTGTTTCATTCTATGTGTTTGAATGGAATTGATGCAATCTTTTGTAATGAGTTGTGTGTCTCGCATTTTGGGAAGTACATATATCTCGAGGCACAGTTTATTTAGTTGATAATACTAGGGTCAATTGGATGACCAAGTATTATGAGCCTAATAAATCGGGGTCTCACATAGTGCATAACTGAGCTCATTTTTATATTGTATCATTGCCATTCCGATGTGTCAGTCCTGAACAAAATTAGATGTGGTAGCAATCATCTGATAATAACTATTGATGATATTAAATATGTTTTTTTTACTCAGTTCTTGCCTTCATGGTGATCTAACAGTTAAAACTCGCACAATGTTTGATTGTAATGAATTGTTGTCTTTCACTATAGGACAAGGAAATTTATACCCAAGATAACAATAAAATACAAGCATATAAAATTTCTGCTGCACACAAGGTTATTTTTTCCATTCATCATGTATACAAATAATATTTTTGTCTTATTATAGTTTGCATGAATTCACTAGTTATTATGGTTGTATGACAGACCAAAGAAATTCATGTCCACAATGACACCAGACTGGTCCTAAACAACCACAATAATGCTATCAAGGTAACTGACATTTATTTCTACTACAAATGCTTTTGGGGTTTCTCTAAGAATGTGAGGTTACTAAAATAGCATACACTACTGGTTGTTGATTATGAAGCACCTTCATATTTCTCAAAACGTCAAATGGTTGGTGACAAGGTAAGAATCATTCATTTTTCATTGTAGGTTGATAAGGTAGTGCATTAATGGACTCTAATTTTTTATTTTTTATTGTAGGTTGATAAGATAAATAGATGATGCTTTGGATGACATGTTCAATGCAAAGTGGAGAATGGTGACATAGGCAGATGATCTTCATTACATTTAGATTACATTCTGTTAGGAAATGATGTTCAAGATCTTCATTACATTTAGATTTCATTCTGTTAGGAAATGATGTTAAAGTAAAATATTTATATCATGTCTTATGTGGATGGTTCTCTGTGTAATGCAGCAATTTGTTTATAATATATGAGTGTTCTTTTTAACCATGCTATGACCGATAATGATTTTTTTTTACTTTGACTTCTATACACTTATAATCATTATAGCAACCTAATTATATCCCTTGCCAAAATAGCAAAACTCATCTGTATGGCAAGTACCAACGCTTCTATGTGTTGTGACAATATAATTATATCCATTGTTAAAATAGTAAAAGTCATCCATGCATGGTAAATACCAACGCATACAAGTGTAGTTACAACATGACTATATCCGTTGCTACTTCGCAATGTCTTTTCATATCTATTACCAACGTTTATTTATCTGTTGTAATAGACTCTCGCAATGGCCTCAATGGCAACGCATAGTAAATACGTTGGTATAGATCGTACCAACACTTATTTGGATTTTTACCAACGCATATATGCGTTGGCAAAGGGGTGTTCATCTTGTAGTGACTACACCAACTCAACCTGCCAACCTCTACACTACGACTCATCTCTCTCGTGGTGGCAATAGAAGTAGCAATAGTAATGGGTGGGTGGGTGGTTGCTTTCTCCTCTCTCCCCTCCCTCTCCTCCTCCCCACCCTGCTAGTGTTCCCCCTCGCCTTCGGCCCACTCCCCCCGCCCATCCACGGAGATGGCCTCCCGTTCCTCAAGATCGACCTCGTGTCTTCCGACCAGAAGCGGGAGCCAGTAGCGCAGAGAGGAGGCAAGGCGGAATATTGGTTGGGCGTGATCCGAGGCGATGCTGGGAGGATCTTGGCGGTGTCCGGCGCGGATCTAACCAAGCCATGGGGATGGAGGACGAGCGTGAGGAGGGGCCGCGATGATGAATGGGCTGGGAGGGGAGGACTACGTCATCATGAAGGCCGGGGAGGAAGGTAACGCCGACGCGGCGGTGGAGGGCGGTTATCGAGGGGCTCTCATCGGTGGGGAGGCGGCAGGTGGATCTAAGGCCGCAACAGCGGCACCCGGGAAGCCGACCAGGGTGAGGGGATCGCAGAATTTTGGTTCTTGGGTTGCTCTGGTGTTGTGTAGTGATCCATTGCTGACGCTGGGGGTTGCTATGCGCATAAGGGTGGATCCGAGGATGCTAGGGTGGGGAAGATGGGGAAGGTGCAGAACAGCAAGGTGGCCACCTCGGTGGTGGTGTCGGTGCGGGGGAAGAAGCCCAAGCTATCGCAGAGCACCTCCTTCCTGGTGAGAGGGCCCACTAGTGCCAAGAAGGGTGGTAGTGCCGAAGCAAGCGAAGTCGGAGGGGAAGGGTGCGGTGCCCAATGGATCGGAAGCGACGGCTAGTCAGTCTGGGTTTGGTCTTATGTTTGCTTGGGATGGTTGGTGTTGGTTTTACCTACTGAATTATGGTGGAATTGCAGGAAGAGCGGCGGAGAAGAAGGCGAATTCAGCTCGAACGCCTATCGCTCGTCAGTCCTTGCTAAAGCACAGACCTTGAGTGATTCGTTACTTGAAGTCAGAAGTTTGTCAATTTTAGTTGCATTGCAGTGAACTTGGTTTCAATTTTTTTGACTTAGCCTATCAAGTCTGGATCGGTGGACGCCACTCTAAATGATGTTTCTTCTGAAGTCCAAGAGTAAGTGGTAGTCATATTACCAACCTGCATTAGGTCATCTTTTTCCTGCTTCTGGATTGCAAGTTTAGTTATTGTGTAAATAGTACGCATAATTAATGTGTGGGGTCGTTTGGGTCTTCACCCCAGTTGTGATGCTTGCCAAAAATGGTATAACCAGCAACCCAGTGTACTATTGCACTAATTGATTAATAGAAAACAACATCATTTTCATCATGTCTAAGTGTTTGCTTGGGCTAAAATGGTTGATATTGGAAAACAGGTCAAATGAGAACACCACCAAACCTTTCAAACTGATGCCGCTAGGGGCAAATGGAGGATGACGCACACTCCACCACATCGGAAACATTATTATTTCCCTGATAGTTGCCCATTTATTATGTCCTATGTTATTAATATGCAACGCTGTTATTTGGTGTTGTTGCAGGAGTACCAATACTCCCTGAGCAATAGCTCAATGCAAGAGTGCTGTCGCTGGTTTTAGTTTCAGATTGGAGGAGCGTGCTGAGAAGCGAAAGGAGGTGCATTAATTCTCATATAGGCATTATGTTAATTCATATTTTCATTTGCCCAGTTTTTCTTTTTTTATACTGAACAGGCATAGTTGTGCTTTACTTTCAGTTCTTCCAAAAGCTTGAAGAGAAAATCCATGCAAAGGAGCTTGAGCGAACGAATTTGCAGGCAAAATCTAAGGTGAGGACTACTTTCATATCATTTATCTAAAACCTTTGAAATACTTGTATGTTTTTGTTCTGAAAATTGATTCATTACTCTGGAGAGCCAAGAGGCTGAGATCAAACTACTTAGGAAGAGCCTGGCATTTAAAGCAACACATATGCCAAGGTTTTACAAGTAGCAGCCTTTTAAAGTTGAGTTGAAAAAGGTACTGAGGTCGATTTACTTGATGTGTTGAGGTTGTAGATATCTTCAATGTAAATTATTCCATATGATTCAAGTGCATCCTATTTTTCTGTTTGAATGCAAAATTGTGCTCAAAAGTAAAAATTGTTTGTCTCAGTGTCTCTGGCTTACGATACCAAAAATTTATACTAGAATATGTTTTGTTTGCAAAATGCTTAGGGTTGTTAGGGAGGGTGAATCTTTGACTACATGTCAAAATGCTTGTTAAGTCCACCTTAATTTTTAACCCTTCTTGGAGTGCTAACTCATGTAGTTATCTTCACTATCTTTTGGTTCCCATTTCATACTTGCTCATTCAAATTTAAATATCAACTTTATCTTCATTGAAGTAATTGGTTGTTTCTGCACACAGTTCGGTCACATCATAGCGAAAAGCAATTATGGTTAGGGTGAACCTTTTTAAGAAGAAAATATGTAGCTTGTTGTAGTAGTTCTGTTTAGCCATGGTTTCCAGGTATCAGATGGGAATCAATGGCACGTAGTTGAGTGGATGCATGGATGGTGATACCAGAGATAGAGAGCAACAAACATTGTAGAATCTAGGAGGCAACTCCTGGCTTCCATGGAGAGATTGTCCTACCATGTCGACTATAGTAGCATTAGGCTATCACTTTGCTAGGCATTTCGTACGCCTCAAAGAGAAAAGCTTAACTGATATTTGTTTGGAGCTTGAGAATTGTAAAAGTTAACATATGTATACATCTGAAATGTACTTCTTTTCTTGCGTGTGGATCCCAATTGTTCGTTAATTAGTATGCTGGCCATTGTTTCAATCAAGGCTCTTGATTGTTTTTAGTGGACGTAATCAAGTAGCAACAAACTTCTATTCCTTTGAGCAAGAATGTATAGCTGTAACAAAATATTTAGTATAAAGGTTGGTTTTTCCGTTGCAACGCACGAGCACCTAACTAGTATTTTCAATATGAATTCGAATTCCTCTCTCCCTAAAAAAAGAAAGAAAGATGAATTTGAAAACACTCCGATTTGAATTTGAATATGGTCAAATGAGCATCAGGAATGAATTCGGATGGAATTTATGCTCGATTAGATCAAAATCTTGATACCAGCACTACTTATACATTAGTATTAGTATATCTACTAATAATAATAATAATATAAAAATATAGTAATTATAATTGTGTGACAATACTTATCATCTCCCTATATAAAAAGGGGCAGAAAGGGGCTGCTGCGAGGATGGCCACGTCGACAGGATTGTTATGGCCGTTGGATCTTCGTTCCACGCGTCCGTGTCCGTCGGATGGAGGATCTGGTCTTACTCGGCGCTCGCAGCCTCAGCTCGCCACGCGTGCTCCAGTCGCGTCGGTCCTCCATCTTCCAGAACACGCCTCTTCCGTTCTTCATCCTCCCCTCGCGCCCCACGCATCTTCATTCCGCTTTTCCCTGTTCCCCTACCTCGCCTCCCACGACGGGCGCCTCCTCTCCTCTCCTCTCCGCTAGGCCCTCCCCCTCCCCCTCCTCCGTCTCAATGCCCCTAGCGCCGCGCGCGCCGTCGCCCAAGAGGAGGCCGTCGGAGGAGGATCCCAAGACCGAGGAACCGGCCAAGGAGGAGCCCAAGACGGAGGCACCGGCGGAGGCTGCGGCCAAGGACTCCAAGGCTGAGGCAACGGTGGCCGAGGAGGCCAAGCCAGCGGAGCCGGAGCCGGAGGAGAAGACCGTCGTGGTCGCCGAGGAGAAAGGTACCAAAACGGTGGAAGCCATCGAGGAAGCCGTCGTCCCCGTCGCGTTTGAGCCTGCGGCGGCCGCTGAGGCAGAAACGCCGGCGCCGGCGCCGGTGGCCGAGCTGAAGGAGGACCTGATCTGGGGCGTGCCGCTGGTGGGCGACGACAAGCATGTGGAAACGGTCCTGCTCAAGTTCCTCTGCGCGTGGGAGTTCAGGGTGAAGGAGGCCATGGTGATGCTCAAGGTGGCGGTGCTGTGGCGCAAGCGCTTCGGCATCGACGCGCTCCTGGGCGCCGACCTCGGTCTGTCAGAGATGGAGAACGTGGTGTTCTACCGCAGCGCCGACCGTGAGGGCCCCCCCGTCTGCTACAACATTTACCACGAGTTCCAGGACAAGGAGCTCTACAAGAAGGCCTTCGGCGACGAGGAGAACCGGGAGCGCTTCCTCAAGTGGCGCATCCAGCTCCTCGAGCGCGGCATCCGCGAGCAGCTCGACTTCGCGCCCAGCGGCATCTGCTCCATGGTGCAGGTCACCGACCTCAAGAACTCGCCGCCCATGGTCAGCAAGCACCGGGCCGTCTTGTCTTGTAATTTATTTCATTTCACTGAGATTTTGTTCTTACATTTTCACCTGAAGTCCTTAAACCTATGTTGAGTTTACTAATGAAATTGTGTATGATTACTGAACTCAATTGATGTATTTGCAAACAAATAGATATACCTGAATTCTCAATATATCCATTCCTTACAATGATCTATGTAATTTTCTGCAGGACAAAGCTACTTGGACGCCATGTGGATGGAGGAGAGGAAGGAATCAATGGGGAGGGGGAGAGATCAGTTCCTGGTCGCCATGGGGGTCCTTGCTGTCGACGATGACCCGGTGTGCCTCAAGGTTCTTGAGACCCTCCTTCGGCACTGCCAGTATCATGGTCAGTACTTTCACTTATCAGTTATCTATTCTTACACATTGATATTGCTGAAGTTTGGTCATCTTATTTATGCTGCTGCTTGCAATGTAACGGTGGAAGCCATCGAGGAAGCCGTCGTCCCCGCCGCGTCCGAGCCTGCGGCGACCGCTGAGGCAGAAACGCCGGCACCGGCGCCGGCGGCCGAGCTGAAGGAGGACCTGATCTGGGGCATGCCGCTGGTGGGCGACGACAAGCACGCGGAAACGGTCCTGCTCAAGTTCCTCTGCGTCCGGGAGTTCAGGGTGAAGGAGGCCATGGCGATGCTCAAGGTGGCGGTGCTGTGGCGCAAGCGCTTCGGCATCGACGAGCTCATGGGCGCCGACCTCGGCCTGTTAGAGATGGAGAACGTGGTGTTCTACTGCGGCGCCGACCGCGAGGGCCCCCCTGTCTGCTGCAACGTCTACCACGAGTTCCAGGACAAGGAGCTCTACGAGAAGGCCTTCGGTGACGAGGAGAAGCGGGAGCGCTTCCTCAAGTGGCGCATCCAGCTCCTCGAGCGCAGCATCCGCGAGCAGCTCGACTTTGCGCCCAGCGGCATCTACTCCATGGTGCAGGTCACCGACCTCAAGAACTCGCCGCCCATGGTCAGCAAGCACCGGGCCGTCTTGTCTTGTAATTTATTTCATTTCACTGAGATTTTGTTCTTACATTTTCACCTGAAGTCCTTAAACCTATGTTGAGTTTACTGATGAAATTGTGTATGATTACTGAACTCAATTGATGTATTTGCAAACAAATAGATATACCTGAATTCTCAATATATCCATTCCTTACAATGATCTATGTAATTTTCTGCAGGACAAAGCTACTTGGACGCCATGTGGATGGAGGAGAGGAAGGAATCAATGGGGAGGGGGAGAGATTAGTTCCTGGTCGGCATGGGGGTCCTTGCTGTCGACGATGACCCGGTGTGCCTCAAGGTTCTTAAGACCCTCCTTCGGCACTGCCAGTATCATGGTCAACACTTTGACTTATCAGTTATCTATTCTTACATATTGATATTGCTGAAGTTTGGTCATCTTATTTATGCTGCTGCTTGCAATGTACTACATATTGAATTAGTAATTACTATCGCTTAGATGGTTTCTGTAGCTGCAAGAGTTGCCGCATGTAGAGTAGAAAAATTCTTCCTTTCATGATCTGACATGCATATTATAGTCAGATATTTTACAGATGTTTGCTTATACTTATGAATTTGATTATACATTTTAGAACTTCTGGATGTGTTAATGGTCTTACAATGCAATGCAATATGTAATTATGTATAAATTGCTTTGTATTGCTTCAACAATTGTAAACTGATAAGAGCACCTTCTGCTGCCTTAACAGTAACAACAACCAATCAAGCTATTACTGCACTGAGGCTGTTAAGGGGGAACAAGGAAATGTTTGATCTGGTTATCAGTGACGTCCATATGCCCGACATGGACGACTTTAAGCTCCTTGAGCTTGTGGGGCTTAAAATGGACCTCCCTGTCATCAGTAAGTTCAGAAGTTCCTATTCTAGCCATTGTCCTTGGTATCAAGTGGTTCTTGTTGAGTAATGGTGTTTCCATGTTTAAAATGTGGATGTTAGTCAAGTATAATCCATGCAGTGTTATCAGTGAATGGAGAGACAAAAAATGTAATGAAGGAGATAACTCATGGTGCTTGTGGCCATCTCCTAAAACCAGTTCGTATCGAAGAAGATGTATTCTTAATCTGAAACATATATACACATGGTCCATTACAAATGAGCAAAGACAATTGCATTTTTTTCAGTCAAATCAAATGTAAGGGTGTAACATTCAGTTCAATAGTTGAATTAAATAACATAAGGAAACTTCAGGACCAAAGCTGCAACTCATTTCAGCGGCTAATCACTGTAACTTCTCTGTTTTGGAGACAAAGGCATCTCTGTATGAGCGGAGTCATATAAATTACAGGCAATATATAGAGCTTGAAATCATGATGCATTCCATACTTCACAATGAAAATATGAAATCCCAAGAGGAATATCAATATGCATAAAAAGGGCAGCAATTTTTATCACAAACTGGTACCAGCCAACTCGAAGTGCTTCTCAGCCTGGTCCGGGAATAATGTTATAAACAAGGGGGCACCTGCACATGAATGCCCATAAGAAAAGATGATCAGCTGATGCACCTATTAATCAGAGATAGCACAGTTTAGTCATCTTACATATCAATACAGTCCCAAGAACAGCTGAAATCTTCCCTTGGACTATCACAAGGCCAGCTTTCCCTGCGTTTTGCAGCTCGCTTTTGCCGACAGACTCAAATGTTCCTGTGAAATATGACTCATTATATCGTAATGCGAACTGCAAAATATTTTGCATGAACAAATTCTGTAAACAGCAGAGAGAATTTCAGCTGATTGTATACCTGGCTTCAATGTCTGAAGACCTGATGTGATGCTTGCCAGATTTTGGAAGCCTTCTCTCTCCAATGCATCTGCAGCTTCTGTGGACCTTCAGCGTATGGAAAATGCAAATAACCAACCCACATTAAATTATCCAAATAAAATGCACTAATTACATTCTGTTGATGTTAGAATTATTAAGATTAGCTGAACTGTTTTAGGTAGTATATATAAGCAACTGATTTGGCTCTACTCTGGGTTCTGAAAATCTTCTAGCTTAACATCATCTGATAAGGAGACTTGATAACTTAACTGCATTGCTCACCAACCTGAGCCCTTGCTGGCAGACAACCAGCAGCTTGCTCTCCGGCGAGAACTTCTCCTTCACCGTCTTGGCGAAGTACGGGTTGAGCTAACTACAGGTATAGTTGTGCTTGTGTTGTTCATGTTGTAAAGTAGATGATGTAATCCCTTGCACACAAAGTTCAGTGCTCATTTCTTATTGCGGAAAGAATTTTGTTTTTGTTTTCTATTTGAATGTGTCAGATACTTAACGCACCGAAAGCTCGAAATGCAAGCTCTTGATCGGAGAATATTCACACACTGTTTTTATATGAATTTCTTATCTACCGTTACTGCTGCACCTCTTCTTATGGTGTAAGCCTGTAATCAAGTATGTATGTTTTCACTTATATTTGCAGTCACATGCTATTCCCATATCTTATCTTATGCAGTTCATCTATATTACTTGTACAACCTAAAAAGGTGATTGTCCATGCGTTGTGTTCCTCTTCTATTCGAAAGTTATCTATTGCAAGTACTATATGTTCATGTATTACAGGTTTTTTTAACTTTTTTTTTGTCCTAATCATGATCACAATCACACGACCTTTTTTTTGTCCTAATCATGATCACAATCACACGACCTTTTTTTTCGTCCTTATCACGATCACAATCACACATTTGCAACTCCGCGCGCCAATGGCGCGCGTGGATTTCTAGTTCTTATACTATGCGACATGACATCTGCAATACGTGAAAATTTATGTTTCACAAAATATAATTTGAACAAAATAAAAAATACTTTTACTAGAAATGTTTTATGTATGTGTTTCAACGATTTCAATGTATATGTATATGAAAGAAAATATATTGGAGATTAAAAAATCCAAACCATATTATTGTCCTCGGATTCAAATACGAATTATAATAAAGAAGAAAACTGTAATTTCAGTAGGAAATATGCTAAACTACATAGGAACACTGTTGCTTGCTAGAAGTGCATGAAAAGGCCCGCATCGACCCTTTCCATGGTCAGTCCCGACGGTCGACACGTAGACACTACCTCCCATCTCCTTATTCTTTCGCTGCTGAGTTGTCTCTTTGATCTACTCTCTCTCTCATCCAAAAATTTTAGCATAAATGTTTTTCCAAGTTTTCAAAAAAAATTCAGCATCAAAATAATCCCAAATTTTTTTTGAGTTTAATAAAATTGGCCCCAAATTTTGTTTTCTGAGCTCCATGCATTTTTCTTGAGCTTAAAACCAATTTTTGGTTAACTAAATTTTTTTTTTCTATTTTTATGAAAACTTTCCTTGTTTGGAAAATCTCTTTGTTTTCCGCTTTCCTTTGTCGGAAGTACGCTTTTCCCTCAGTCCTTGCACCTCTGCGTGATGTAACATCCCAAAAATTTGGTTTGTTTTGATGTTTTTAAAATAAAAATAATCATTTGAATTTTCCTGTTAAAGTTAAAGCTTAATCTAAATTTTCATGGATCAAAAAGGATTTAATGTGATTAATGTCAACATCAACTTTTTATCAAAACTATTTTATTTGGATTCTATGTGCTTGGATATAATTTCTAGTTTTTTCTAGAATTTTTCCGAGTGCATTTGCTATTTTCTAATTGTCATTTGCATTTTTTTTTGTATTTTCTAAAAAAAAAAGGTATTAAAATCCCAGAAAAAGCTTTCGGGCTGAAATTCCTAAGCCTTCAGCACATTTCTTGCTTCCGGCCCATTCCTGCAAGGCCCGCTTCTCCTTCTCTCTCTGCCCACGAGCGCAGCCGGTCCCACCTGCCACTCACCGTTGGGTCGTGTGCGACGCGACCGCGTTTGAGCCGCACCCGCTGCCATGTGGACCCGCTTTGCCACATCATCTTCATCTCTGATCCCATCTCACGCCCGGAATCCTTTGCCGCACCGTTTTCCTTGCCGTTTACGCCATGGACTCTCTAGGTCGCCTATATAAAAGGGGAGGGATACTCCTTGGTCTCCGCGTCCCATAACCTGCTACCTTAGCCCCGGAGCGAAGCCCTAGCCGCCGTATTTCGCCGAAGGAGAAAAATCACCGCCGCAACTCCGACGCGCCCGTTCATCGCCGTCAAAGCCGCTCAAGACTCGTGGCTGCCGCCGCTGTGATCACAAGGTCCAGATCTACCTCCTAGCCACCTTGGTTCCGCCAGAGAGTCACCAGAAGATAGATCACATCGAGCTCGAGATCCAACCGCTACCTAAACCTCGCCACCGGCCACCGTGGCTCGCCTCTGGTCATCGCAAGCCCCTTGTTGAGTTCAGCACCGCATTAGCTACTCACCGGAGTCCTCCATTCACTCCGCTGAGCCCGCAATCGCCGGCAACCATCAGGCCTAGAGCACCATCGCCACCACTGTCGTCCGCGTCAGCGCCACCTCCGCATCCACCTTAGCCCCAGTGCCCCGTGTCGCCCACGTGTCGCTGAGTCACCACCGAGTCAATGCCCGCGTGGCATATCTGGATTCAAAACCCTAAATTGGCTCGGTAGACTTGGTCTACCGTAAGCCATCTCGCTGACGTGTGGGTCCCACATGTCAAGAGGAATTTCAATTTTATTTTTTTATTTTTAGCTGAAATCCTTTGCTGACATCAACTTGCATCATAATTTGGAATTCTCAATAGAGAAATAATTCGGAAAATCCAAAAATTCCAATTTTGGGTATTTCTTAGTGTTTTCATCTTCCAGAAGCCATATGTTCTTCATCCGAACTCCGATTGAGCCCATTCAAATTTCTAAATTCATATAAATTCAAGCTCTATTTTCTTCATATTTTTATTTAATTTTTGAAGTTTGTTTTATCTCTATTTTTTATTTATTTATTTTATTTACTTTATTTGCGAGTAGACGTTGATACTTCGGGGAATTTTGAGCAAGGAGGAGTTCACCAAGATCAAGATCAATCTCAGGATTTATTCTAAGGCAACTCATGGTCTTTTGATCATATTGAACATATGATTTTAAAAGTACATTGTTTTATACAACTGCATGCTATCTTTATACAAATTATTTTGGGATTAGCTATTACTTGTTGCCATTTTGCTTCCTTTGATTATTTGAACACTATGAATCATTTGTCACCCTAGCATGGATAATTTTAGTTAGACATAATTATATCACCAACATGGGAATCGTACAGATTCTTAGTTCAGCTTAGTTACGATGGGTTCGTTATCACATGTGTCATAATGATTAATCTTGACTTAATGAAATATGGAATCGTGATGGTTAGCCACTATGGTTAAAATTTGTGTACCATGACAGGGTATGTCATTGGTCTTGGTTAAATAAAATGATTTTCGCTCGGGCGAGCGGTTGTGTAGTGAGGGCGTGAATTTAACACGTTGTGGATTTATGGTAGAGTCGCCTGAGTAACTTGTCAATGACTTAATCTTGTGCGCCATTGAACTGGGCCTTAACCGTATAACCACATGTCTTGTATGGGCAGGACCTGGCCAATTAATTAGCAATGTCTTAATTTCGGTTCTTGTCTTGGAAGCGTGAGTTGCGGGATAGACATACACTCACGATGGCGCAAGAGGGGGCCCCTGTCTAGTCGGAAAGACATTCAGTGTTGAAACTTTAGCAGGCAGAATTGGGTTAAGAAGGAGCTTTGTAAAGGCCTTGTGATGATCACTTAAGTCGCACACCTAAGAAAGTGTGGTTAGACCCTTTGAGTTGATTAATCTCTTGTGGGAAAAGCTGTACAAGCTCTGCAGAGTGTTAAAAACTATTCGAATAGCCATGTCCGCGGTTATGGACGTGCTTGGGGATTTCACACGAGAGATAGAGTTTCTTCATAAAATACGTCGGAGTGTGAATGGGAAGTTCACTTGATGAATATAATGTTCGTTCGGTGAATGGGTAATTCACTTGGTGGTTTGTCTTGGGAAGTGAATGGGGAGTTCACTGGTTGTTTCAAAGAAATTACTTACTTATTTACTATCCTTTTCAATTACGCATTCCAATATATTTATTTTATTTATCGTCAATGTTGCTTTATGCAAAAGAACCATACAACTAACCTTTGTTCAAGCCTTGCATGAATACTATTTGCATGCATTTCCCCACGACTTTGCCGAGTGCTTTATGTATTTACAGCTTTACATCATTGTTGCTCAGTTGAAGAATATCAAGCTGCTCAAGAGTTCTTCACTCAGGAGTACCATGAAGGTTTTGCGGATTAGGATGCGTTCTCCACTCGATTACCTGTGGGCATGTTGATTGGTCATTTCAAGAGTTTCGTTCCACTGCAAGAGTTTATTTGTTTCTTTAGCCCTGCGTGGCAAGTTAAGTAAACATTGATCTTAATGTCCAATTATTATTATTATTATTTGTTACTTTGAGATCTTTTTAGTTAAATCGAATAAATGGATGGTATTTCATCACTGTTTCCTGTGTGAGCTAGCTGCTGATCTGGGACTAGTTCAAAATACATAGAGTGTTCCTGCATTGTATTTTTGGGTCCTGACACCTGAGCCGCCTCCTCCATTGCACCAAGCCCCAACTCCAGAGCCACCTCCCTCCTTGCCCTCACGTTCCTGAAGCCGAACCGCCTCCTCTCTCTCATCAACGCTCCCAGCATGCCACCACCTCCCTCGCTAGCGCGCATGCCACTGAAGCTGTCACTCCCCTCGCAACCTCTCCATGCGCTCTTACTCGGCACCATCGCCATCGTTGTCGCCATGGCAGCGTCTGCCTGTAGGTGGGCCCTCGTCGCCAATTCATCTAGGTCGTTTGTGTGCATCTGGCCAGATCCAATGCTGTGCATCGCATCATCTTCACCAAGAGCTTCGCCTCCTACATTCAAAGCCGAAGCAGTGAAGGCGTTCACTTCAACCTCTGCATTTTCACAACGCCGCCACCCTCGCTACGGCTTCATCCCTAGCTTCGGTAATGCCACACCACCACTCTGCCCCCAAATCTGTAATCTCTAGGAACCCCTCGCATCTGTTGCTTCTTCTCCAAAACCGATCTTTCCCAAATAATCCCCACCTCATTGTGATACCATTTCACCCCTTCTTCTGTTCCAATTCCTCCCGAGTTGCCACCGCCATTAGCGCCGCCGCCCGAGCTCCATGTGCATGGCACTAGCACAATGTCAAGCTCTTCTGCCCGAACCAAGCATGTGCGAAGCTTCTCCTTGATCCACTGATACTCATGCTCTCCTCTATTCGCATGCGCCATCACCAAAAGTCAGCTGTCGCCAGAGAAGAAGAGTCCCATGGCACCACCACCGACGCCAACCCACCCCAGCCTCACTCTGTCCTCTCCATCCACATCACTAGGACTACCTCGACTCCCTGGTGCTCATAGTAACCTTCTCTGCCTAGTACCGTCACTGGAGAAGCCGCTGCCAACCTCTCTTGTTTTGCATCTACCGCGGCCATTGCGTCCCTGTTCCGGCCACCTCTGACCTCTCCATTTGAAACCGCCACCACTATTACCTTCCACACTCCACGTTCTACGCCATGCTTGCTCCGCTTTGGCAAAAGCATTTCCCGAGCTCGCCGTCGTCCATGGCCGAGCCGTCCCCGTCTTCCTTTATTACCGTTGCTCACTCCAGTGTTCTCCACCATCTAATGTCCATTGCATGTTGTGTTCCACCCCCACATAGTCTCTGAAACGCCATCATCTTCCCAAAAATTGGCTCCATGTCGCTCGCGTCCACTGTCTTCGCCGTCGCTGCCGTGTTATGCCCATTCCATACCAAATCAGGCCAATTTTGGTAGAGTTCATCCGATTCCACTACTTCTTGCCCTTCTTTGACCCGTTCTACACAGTATAGACTCTGTTTAGTACTGTTGCACTCTGTTTGTTCCAGTGATGCTATCTCGATGCTTTCTGTCACCCCGACACCACTTCGTTAATTTCAGAGTTTCTATTTTTGCTTTAAAATCTAGATTGTTGTCAACTCACATTCAAAAGCATAGCATGCTGATGTTTTACTCAGTTGCATTCGGCAAGGGACGAGGTGGGGCTAGCGGGAGTGGAAGAGGAGGCAGGATGAGCTAGAGGAGTTGAAGGAGTTGGAGGAGTGTTCGACGGCTTTGCGCAAGAAGGCAAGTCGCATCCTTGATCATGTTGAACCTATATGCCACTGTATTATGCATATTATGCATTACTTTGATGTCCTACAATTACTTTTTGCATGGTTATTTAATAGAAATTATCTTTTGTATGAATGGTGTAGCGGTAGCTAATTCCTATTTGATTATGTTGTCATCCTTGTTACTTGAGCCATATTCACCTTGACAAGCTTAATAAGATTACGTTAATATGATAATTCAGTTGGTAGTGACCATGTTATAGTTAGAGTCATGGCACACTTGTTTCATATGTTATATGCAAATGCTAGTTGGTTATGGTGGCTTACAAAAATGGTTAAAGACAAGGGTAAGAATGGATGCTAGTGGTGAGTTCTTTATGAATCATGTTGTGGTTGCTCTTCCCAAAGCACATAAGGACTACCAACTTTTGCCAAGATTGAATAATATAGTTCTCGCCCATCTATGTGATCATTCATTCGAACTTTATTGAGTGTTGTTTTATATACATGATGTTTCCGCGGGCATAGGCTTGTCGCTAGTTTACCTTTGTGGTTATAGTGACCCAATAGTTGTAGGGTGTCATCGGGAGTAGTCATAATTTGGCCTCTGTACCACTAGTCAAACTTCACAACAGTAGATCCTATTTAGCAGCGGATGATTCGGCTTGCCAAGCTCGGTAGGTCCCCGTGTGTTAAAATGGACAAATCATATATCGGGCGGAAACTAGTGTGGTGAAGTAGTATCTTGTTCTTGGTATCTCAACTCCGATTCGATTGTGGTATCATATGGGTGAAGCTGGGTAAACTCTGCAGAGGTTAATTTAAGTACCGATACGTCGTGCTTCCGGTTAATGAAGCTGTGTTAATGGGGTGATACCAATTATCATGGCATAAGTAGATGTTCTTGATAATTAAAATGTGGATATGGTTGTCATGTTGTCATTATCACTTAGTAACAACCCTTACAAAACGCTTTACTCTTTATAAATATGAAAACATGTCTTTGTAAAGCTATAAAGACGGTAAGTAGTAGGACATAAATTACACCATGACATTCCCTTTCGATTGCCATTTGCATTTAGTTAATAGCATCCTCATGTGGCTTGTTGAGTATGTAAGTACTCATGCTTGCATATTTGAATTCAACAGAGAATCCAGATCTTCAGGATGAGTGTTCTTATGATGAAGTATATTAGGAAAATTGGAATGGTGATGACTTTGACTGAGGTCACTCCTACGCTCAGGCTTGCATGTGGTTGTACTGAGGGATTTTATGTATCCTAAGCATTGTAAGTTGTTCGGAGGCCATAAGACTTCCAAACTTGGCCCTAAGGCCCTACTTTTTGCTGTATATTGAGCTCTATTATATTTAAAAGCTTGAAGCATGTTGATGTTATGTCTATGCGCAACTAGTTTCCCAGACAGTTGTGCGAACGTGGGGGACCGACTTGTAAATCACCGAGTGTTCCCCCACACTCCCCCCTCTCTCTCTCTCCTACTCGCTCGCTCTCTCTCTCTTCGTGCCACCGACTACACCTCTCTCTCTCTCACCTGGAGCATGGGTGTTGTCTGCGAGCAACGTCCTGTCATCCATCACCTCTCTCCCTTCCCAAGCACCGGGTGTCGTGCATGAGCTCCCCAAGGCAGACCTCGCCACCATCAGCGACTGCACCGCCACATCGCCATTTGAATTTTTTTGCATTTTGATTTGAAAGTTCTCATTTTGTATTTTTTTTGCAATCCAATTTGAAAGTTCTCTGTTTGACTTTTTCCCAATCCAATTTGAAAGTTCTCGGTTTGAAGTTTTTGCCATATGATTTGAAAGTTCTTCAATTGAATTTTTCTCGCAATCCATTTGAAAGTTCTCAGTTTGAAGTTTTCGTCATCCAATTTGAAAGTTCTTGAGTTGAATTTTTCTCGCAACCCATTTTAAAGTTTCCCATTTGAATTGTTTTTCAATGTGATTTGAAAGTTCTCGGTTTGATTGTTTTGCAATCCGATTTGAAAGCTCTCTGTTTGATTTCTTTTCCAAATGGATTTGAATTGCGATAAGTTCTTGAGTTGAATTTTTCTCACTGTCCATTTGAGAGTTTCTCGGTTTGCATTTTTCAATCCGATTTGAAAGTTCTCGATTTGAATTTTGTGCAATCCGATTTGAAAGTTCTTGAGTTGAATTTTTCTTGCAATCCATTTAAGAGTTTCTCGGTTTGAATTTTTTGAGAGTGAAGGGGGCCAGTGTTGTGGGAGGCTCGTTGAGAAATGGGTGACCAGTTTGTGCGCACGCTAGCTCGAACCAGTAGCCAAAGAGATCAACTGGACGTGTTGGATGTGTCAGCACGACGACTCCCGCATCTACCACGTATCGCTCAGGGGAGGTGTCCGTTAGGAGTGCAAGTGGGATAGGCCCAGCCCGTTCAATCTGATCCGAAATCCACCGATACAGATCCAAACACAGGTTTTAATAGCCCTGACTCCTGATACGGACACAAACACCAAAGAAATATATGATAAACACACAAAATAATAAGTGGATATCGACTAATTACGGTAGGCACAACGCTAACCCACGCTACCCAGCCCAGGATGACCCTTCTTTTGTCAGTTTGCATTTTGCACTTTGGCCGGTCTACTACCCAACACAAGAATTTTTTGCCGATACGACCAGTTTGCGAAGCATATTTACAGTTCTGACCGTATACAAAGTGTATTTGCAAAAATAACCACGCCGACAAGACAAGGATGGGGCACACGGTAGCGGTGGTTATGACACCTGCATGGGAAGTAGGCGAGCATCACCATCTGGGGCCATGCAGGCGACTGCGCCATACCGACCCGCGCCACATCAGCACGCCAAAATGGCTGGCGCATGGCCACCATGCGCTAGCCAAAGTGGCTAATTAGTGTTAGGTAGGTTAGTTTAATTAGAGTTAGGTTAGTTAATTAGGTTAGTTAGGCTAGTTTTAGGTTGAAATTTGGAGGAATTTTAAAATATAGCAAATGAGTCCAAAAAATTATGAAAGTTTTTGTGGAGCCTCCTGACACCGTGTACTTGTTTGTGTAAATTTTTCATAATTATAATTGTTTAGAATTGTTATCGCTATTTCGTATAAGTGTCATGTTCGTATGAATCAATAAATGTAGAAAACGAGCTCAAAAAATTATGAATTTTATTTTGTTCAACTCCTCACGCAGTGGACTTAATTGTGTAATATTTCAGCAATTATGAATTTTATTTTGTTCAACTCCTCACGCTATTTCGAAAATTAGGGTTTCATGATTTCATGTGTCTTGGAATGATTAAAAAACCTCACGGTGGTCATCTTTCCTACCGTCCCTCCTCCCTCCTCCGCACATCTGTCACCTTGTCCAGAAATTCCGGCGCCAACGCCGCGACTCCTGCTCCGCTCGGCTATAAATACCGAACTCTGGCACTCGCTCTTCACTCATCTCAATTGCATTTCGATTCTCGTTCTTGCGACCATTGCCAGTACAAGGTGGTCCGGGCGGAGGGGCTCCAGGCGATGAATATTCATGAGCTACGAAGCTGCATCCGGAGAGAGTTTGTCACGGAGCCAACGACGAAGAAAGTTATGATCGAGGCGATCACCTGCACGAATTATGTGTGGGAGCTCGTAAAGGTGAATGGAAGCATAGCATGGAGGCAGTGCATGGAGATTGTCTCCCAACCCGAGGCGGCTATTCACGGGAAGCCTATGGTGTACGTGAAATTCGTACATAGGGCATCGGGAAACTCTGATGATGCCGAGGCCTCTACAAGCGGGTAAGCGCGGCCCGAGCCTGAAGATGGCGGCACAGAATGTGCTGCCTTGGAGGGAAGTCCCGCACATAATTTTGTGCCAAATGAGGAGGCGGAAACATGGTGGTCGGCCCGCATCGACTGCCACGAGTATCTACCGGACGAGCCTCTCGGGTTGGAGTCCGACGAGGACACCAACCCAATCTCGGATGGTACCGATGAGGACACACACGAAGCCGGTGGTCCTTACGTGGCATCGAGACTTGATGATATCACGGTGCGTTCTCTCATACTGCCGCAAGACGAAGGCTCCCAGTGGGGGTTTGAAGCCGACACCCTCTTAGTTGGACGACGCTTCCCAAACAAGGAGGCTGTGCAATAAGCTATAGCACAGTACGCCTTGTCTATCAGCCGTGTGTACCAAGTGTACCGGTCCAACCCATGAAAGTACGCAGTGAAGTGCGTAGTAGAAGGCTGCCCTAGCAAGGTCAGCTCTCTCCGAGCAAAGATCTTTGGCTCAGGCCATTGGGGGCTTCAAGTTCTGCCGTCCCGTGCTAACGATGGATGGCACTTTCCTCACGGGGAGGTACAAGGGCACCATCCTCACCGCGGTGTCGGCCGATATGAATGACCAGCTTCTACCGATGGCATTTGCCATTGTGGAGAGCGAGAACACATCCAGCTGGCTGTGTTTCTTGGAGAACTTGAAGAGGGTGGTGGTGGGAGACCGGCCCAACGTCTGCCTAATCACAGACCGCAATGCTGGGTTGTTGGCGGCAATCAACACCATGAAGCGTGGGACGGATCCATCTCACCAGTGGAACGACGTGCAATCTAGGTCGTTAGGACGCACCACGTTGCTTACCTTTTCCAGCTCTTTGGTTGGGTCATGTTTCCAACCACAAAGGGTGATTTTTTGAACCCCAGCTTCATCCGCGTCGCCGAGTCTTTGGTGAGATGGATCCGTCGGGGGCCCGAGCTCATCCACACAACCGGAGTTGCAGGAATCGTACCCACAGAGTGGTTTTCTTGCCTCCGTCGTGGATGAATTCCTCAGAGGTGTCCCAGAGGTCGGCATGGCTCAGCAGGATGACATGTTCGCCTATTAGACTGGTCCACCTCCGCCTCAACGGTCTCCATACCCCCTCCGAACCGACACACGTTCTCCGGACCGGTGGACGTACTCCACGGGTCATGCTCGGCGCAAAACAAGGCCACCGCAGGCAGAGAGTAGTGGCTCAGACGAGTGAGCCATATAGTATCACGTGTTGTGTGATTTTATTTTACTATATTTGTACGCGTATTTTGGTTGTTACGTGTGTATTCGAGCGCCATATTGTATATCGACATCTCCAATAGAGTTGCATTGCTATTTTTTTATACATTCCAAGTCACACGAAATCATGAAACCCTAATTTCCGATACCTAAAATCGAAATTTTCGTAACATAAATCCTAAATTTTCGACATAGTACCAGAACACATACAAAATTGCCACAACATTACACAATTAAATGAATTGCATGAGGAGAGCCTTCAAAATAAAATAGACCGTGTGTGTGTAGAGATATATATTCTTTGCTTTTACGACGCTTGCTATGTGCTTCCACCTTGTCACACTTCTTCTTGTGTTGCTTTTCTAATTGTTAAGTGACGAGCGTTTACAAGAAGCAACAAAATAGTTAACCTCCCAATAAAATTAGTTATGTTACATTCTCTGGGTTCTCAGCGACGAGCGCAAGAACGAGAATCGAAACACAATTGAGATGAGCGAAGAGCGAGTGCCAGAGTTCGGTATTTATAGCTGAGTGGAGAAGGAGTCACGACGTTGGCTCTGGGAATTCCATCAGCATTAGCGCCGAAATTTCTGGACGAGGCGACAGATGTGCGAAGGAAGAAGGAGGGACGGTGGGAAAGATGGTCAGCACGAATTAACCCCACTGTTTTGGCTGGCGTATGGTGGCCATGCGTTAGCGCACACTAAACTAAATGTAGTTTTTTTATACATTCTTCACATGAAATCATGAAACCTAAAATTGAAATTTTCGCGACTTAAATCCAAAATTTTCGAGACAATACTAGAACACATATTGTTGTAGGTGTAAAAACCAAACACAAGTGAGGGGGTGGACGTCGGCCGTCTGACGGGCAATCGTCCATGAGAGTAAAAATGACACGAGGATTTATACAGGTTCGGGGGTCCGAGAGGACCGCCCTACTCCTGTCGATGAGCCAACGAGGGGTTACCTCCAGGGAGGGAGCCCTCGAGGGCTCACCAGTTTTGAACATGTTGCTTTATTGCTCAAGAGAGCTCCCCCCAAAATGAGGCATACATGGGGTATTTATAGGCTCCCAAGCCTGTACAAATGACCAAAATACCCTTTAGGAGATGACTATCCTTTGAGTACAAGTGAGGGGTGCAATAGTCTTTCAGGAGCGTTACTGCACTTCTTGGACCTGTACGCGAGTCTTCTGCAAGGCGGGCCCCATTAGTGTGATTGATGAATTATTCTTACAACACTAGCCCCCCTGCCCCTTGGCGTTTCGAGAGGAACGTCAAAAGGGGCAGTCTTTAATTGTGCCTTTTATACAGAGGTTGATACTTCAGAAGAATTCCGGTAGAGCTGAATGGCGATTATGTTCGAAAGTATGAGGCTGCACCTTCTCCGCCGTGAGTTCCTTGTGAGGCTATACCTTTGTGCATGTATGTAGATATATGTCAACCGAGGACACAGTAGCTAGGGACATAAATGATCCCATTACGCCAATTCAAGGAATACAAGGCAAATAGACCACAGTATATGCTGAAGGGCACTCTGGAAGTGACCATGTACATCTTTAAACTTGTGACCACAATATACGCGTGTCGACATCCGGATGTTGGACCAGTCTTCCTTTTTTCCAACATTATTGTATTTCTCATGCTTTTGATGGCTTGATGCCGCATCCAAGGAGCGACAGTTTGATTAAGTCTCGTGGGATCCAAGGCGTCTTGCCTTTTCTCTCTCTCTCTCTCTTCCTTATCTTCCCATTCGACTGAGGACAACCACTAGCTTCCTTCATCTTCATTTCCTTTGCTTCATCTCCCCAATCCTTCTTCTCTTCTTATGGTGATTTGCTCCAGCCGAAGGAAGTCCTTTGAGAAGCTCCTCCATTCTTCTGTCGGGTACCTCCAGCCCCACAGTCTTCTTTGTTGTTATTCGCCATTTGCCCTTTCGCCAGCCAGGCCCTCGGCCAGCGCCGTCGTCTTGCGGCCCCCAGTCTTGTAGCGCCTCCCGAGCCCGACTTCGGCCCACGCGCCTTAGTCCGCTCGTCCTTGACCTTAGCTCGATCCATGGTGGCTTGGCTCGACTCGGCGGCCGGTCTTCGGCCAGCCGCCATCGGTGCTCCTCTCCTCCCGGCACCACGCTTCGCCTCCTCATCTCGCCCAACATGTGTTGTTGAATCGCTACCGCCTGCGTCGTTGTTTCTGGCAGAAGCAGCGCGCAACGTTAGTGAACGTGAAGTCGAGTTGGTGAAGGATCTGGCGCTCGGCAGGTTGCACCACCTCGCGCCACCCACCACTGCCGACCTTGTGTCCTCCCCGACCCGCCACGCGTCTCGCGCCACGAGCTCCTCGGCGACAGATCCGTCCATTGTGTATTCGACTTGCGGATGCGACTCTCGCGTTCATCGACAAGTACCGACGCCAGACGCTGCTTGTCCCTCGGCGGCGGTGTGTCCTCACGGACCCGGCGCTCGGCGAAAAAACAAGCCTGTGTGGCAGGCGCGTGTGTGCAAGGGCGCGGCGGCCACCGGGCGCAGGCGCTTCGGTGTTAGAGCGCTTCGGCGGCGTAAAGCGGCGCTGGTGGTGGTGCGGGCACTGGCCGTACAGGACGCCGTCTTCGCCGGGCGCAGGCGTTAGACCGCCAGGCCCTCGATTTGGGCGCAGGCACCGGTAGGCTATACCCATCCGCGAGCACTTCACAGTCGTCAGATCGCGGCTTCAAGAGGCTCACATGCAGGAGCTCTCGTGGGGCGTCATGGAGTCCATCTACTTCTACATGACGTCCATGTACTTCATGGCGGCTCGCCTTCTTCCTCCGGACCAAGAAGGAGCCGTGCTCGAGGGCTTCTTCGAGAGCGAGTTCGCGGGTTGTGCGTTAGCGATGCAGGGCCGGATTTTGATCTCCGCCAAGATCGACGAGCTCTGGCGAGCCAGCAACTGCCGGCTCTCGGGCTCATCCCTGCGCGTCTTCGCAGGAGGGTCATTGCCATTCTTACTACCATTGTCATTGATCATCTGTTCTTTTTCGATTTTTTATGCCCATTTTATGGGGCTGCTTCATGTACCGTTCTGATGTGCGGATGCAAAGTACTCATGCACGCCACTTGTTTGATAAAATGCCTCTACCTCTGTTGCCACATATTTCTTTCTTGTGTGTGAATAGTGATCGCGGATGTGTTTTGTTTATGTGTATATGTCTTAGCTTGCAGCTGGAGCCTTGGAGGCCATTATCTAGTCGTTTGTGTGTAACTTGTGTTTGCTTGTTGTGGTGAACAATAAGGCTCAGGCGAGGGTATCGCGAGGGCGTGTGAGGGTTTTCTTGAAGGCTTGGTAGGGTACATACTGGTCTTGAGGGTTTTGAAGGCTTGGCGCGAGGGTTTCTGAAGGCTTGGGCGAGGGTGCGTGAGGGCCGGGCATGAGGGTTTTATGAAGGCTTGGTGAGGTTTTTGCTGAAGGTCTCGGCGCGAGGTTTTTGGCGTCGGACGCGAGGGTTTTGCGAAGGCCTCGGGCGTGAGGGTTTTGCGAAGGCCTCGATAGCGAGGGTTTGGCGAAGGCCTCGGGCGTGAGGGTTTGGCGAAGGCCTCGATCGTGAGGGTTTCTTTGCCAAGCACTTATCCATTTTTGCATTGTTGTCATCGCAGGTTCTTCCCTCGGTACGCGCAAAGGCACACAAGGGCTTCGGCCGTGAGGGCACGCGCGATGGCCCGATGTCGACGAAGGCGCGGCGACGGCCCTCGGAGGTTACCCAAAGTCGTCGCGTAGGTGCCCCGAGGTAGGGGCTCGTCTTGAAGACGAGTGGTAGGATTACTCAACACTAGCCCCCCCCTTGGGTGCTCGCAAGGATGCCGGGGCAAAGAAGATCTTGAGGTCTTATATCTTGTTGATGAATATGCTTGGCCAAAGACTTGGCGAATTCCAAATTTTGACGGAATCGGGCACTCGACACTTTGCCAAATTCTGATTCGGTGCATGAGGCACGAGGGTCGAGGAATCTGTATAAGGGCACCTGCGACTTAGCCAATTTTGACCTGGTGGGCACATGGATGCCCTAAGACTTATGCTTATTTTGTGCTCCATATCGTGTGAGTGCTCCACGCGAGGGCGGGTACCAAATTGCCGCTTCTCGTTGGCCCTTCGTGTGGGGTGGTGTTTGTTGCTACATTTCTAAAGGCGAAGTACTGAATGCCAAGGCACCCCACCGAGGCACAACCTTCAGGGCAAGGGGTTTGTTCGAACGAAGCCTGTGCATGCAAAGTCATGGACACAGAGACCGGCCCACCGAAGCACAGCCTTCTAGGCGGGCGGCGCATCAGCGCGAAGCCTTGTAGGCGAAGTCATGGACACAGAGCCGCACTGTCGAGGCGTTGCCTTCGAGGAGGAAGGCATGTTGGAGCGAAGCCTATGTAGGCGAAGTCTTGGACGCAAGGCCACCGAGCCAAGGCATAGCCTTCGAGGCGGGTGGCGCGTCGAAGTGAGGCCTATGTAGGCGAAGTCTTAGACACGAGGCCGCTGAGCCGAGGCATGGCCTTCGAGGTGGGCGGCACGTCAGAGTGAAGCCTAAGTAGGCGAAGTCTTGGACGTGAAGCCGCCGAGCTAAGGCCTATCCTTCGAGGCAGGCTCGCGTCACAGCGAAGCATTTGTAGGCGAAGTCTTGCACACAAGGCCACCAAGCCGAGGCATAGCCTTTGAGGTGGGCGACGTGTCACAGTGAAGCCTTTGTAGGCGAAGTCTTGGACGCGAGGTCACCGAGCCGAGGCATAGCCTTCGAGGCAGACGGCGTGTTGGACAGAAGCTCGTGTAGGTGAAGTTGTCCTCCTCTTGCTCCGCAGCTTGATGAGAGTTATCGAAGTAGAACTCCTCGAGTCGCCTGATTCGAGCTAGAAACGTTAAAGGATGTAGATAACACGAGCGTCTCTGCGGGAAAGAGAGAATGATCAACACTTATTTCTTGTAGCAAGATAACATTCATTTGACATGAGCATTGATCGAAGTCGTTGTCGAGGGACTAGTAGAGTCCCATCACTTTAGATACTAAGATCTCCGAGGTGATAACCTTATGCGAGCATGATAGTCCTTGATCGATATTCGAGCAGTCGATGGTAGATGATTTGAGTGCGCTTCTGGCCAATCATGGACATATCAGAGGGGTGCCCACGAGGCTAAGTCGTGGGGCACTGAATGGCTCATAGGGGTGGTAGCCCCCCATTGGACTTGGAGGCACTCATGAGGCTAACTCATGTGTACCTAGAAGGTGTGCCCACAGCACTAAGTCACAGGCACACCGGAGGGGCATCCACGAGGCTAAGTCGTGGGGCACCGAATGGTCCACAGGGGTGGTAGCCCCCCAGTGGACTTGGAGGCACTCATGTGTACCTAGAAGGTGTGCTCACATCACTAAGTCACAGGCACACTGGAGGGGTGTCCACGAGGCTAAGTCGTGGGGTACCGAATGGCCACTAGAGGTTGTAGCCCCTAGTGGACTTGGAGGTGCCCATGAGGCTAACTCATGGGCACCTTGGATGTGTGCCCTCAATAGTAAGTCACTGGCACACCGGTGACGCCCACGAGGCTAAGTCGTGGGGCGCCGAACTATGAGAGTGATGGAGCCCTTTTACCCCGTAGGTGGGTTTTTTGTGGTGATCGGGAATGCATGAGAATGGTTAACCTTTGCGAAGCAATGGAGCTATGCCTGTGGGGACCTGGAGGTCGTTCGGCGCGTGGCCTGGAGTCTAAGGAGGATGAGTTCTTAGCACATCCATCAACTTGGTACTGGACCAAAGTTGTCGCTCATGCCCTAGGTCTAGTAGGACACGAGCTACCATGGTGAAAGCGACAGACGCCCAAGCCACCATGGACTTTTGCTAGGGGAGACCGTAGAGGTCGTACGCCCTACGCACCACGAGGGTGGTCGCTCATGCCCTAGGGCCAGTAGGACACGAGCCGCCATGGTGGAGGCGACGGACGCTCAAGCCACCATGGACTTTTGTTAGGGGAGACCGCGGAGGTCATACGCCCTACGCACCACGAGGGTGGTCACTCATGCCCTAGGGCCAGTAGGACACGAGCCGCCATGGTGGAGGCGACGGACGCCTAAGCCACCATGGACGTTTGTTAGGGGAGACCGCAGAGGTCGTACGCCCTATGCACCACGGGGGTGGTCGCTCATGCCCTAGGTCCAGTAGGACATGAGCCACCATAGTGGAGGCGATGGACGCCCAGGTCACCATGGACTTTGCCGCGATCAGACACCCCACGCACCACAAGGGTGAAATCCTTGGAGGAAAGTGTCTTGAGAGCCCATCTGAGATTTATATGTCGACTGCCCCTAACAAGATGGCGTGTTACGGGCAGCCTCATGAGCGAGCCCGTCGCTTGTGCCGCATGAGCGTCATGCGTCCGGGGTGATGGTTGGCCTCGAGAATCCTTAGCCTTCGCTGCGAGGGTGTTTGAGGCTGCCGCCCATGGATGGGCCTCGACGACTCACACAAGGGAGGAAGATACGCATGGGAGCCCTGGGGCATGTAGGGCGTTGCCATCCCGGGTGGATAGCTCTGATCTCCGATGAGGGTGCTTGGCTCGGGCTCCTTCAAAGAGCGGATGGGTTGTCCACGAGATTATTGCCCTTCGGAGCCGGAGGAGGTTTCGTGGACTTAGAGTATTTTTTTGGTAGGAGACATAGCCTTTCATCGATTAGCTCGTCCCCATGGGCCAGCGCCAATGTTGTAGGTGTAAAACCAAACACAAGTGAGGGGTGGGCGTCGGCCGTCGATGGGCCATCGCCCACGAGTAAAAATGAATCGAGGATTTATACATGTTCGGGGGTCCGAGAGGACCGCCCTACTCCTGTCGGTGAGCCAGCGGGGTTACCTCCGGGAGGAGCCCCGAGGGCTCACCAGTTTTGAACATGCTGCTTTATTGCTCAAGAGAGCTCCCCCCAAAATGAGGCATACATGGGGTATTTATAGGCTGCCAAACCTGTACAAATGACCAAAATACCCTTTAGGGGATGACTATCCTTTGAGTACAAGTGAGGGGTACAATAGTCTTTCAGGAGCGTTACTGCACTTCTTGGACCTGTACGCGAGTCTTCTGCAAGGCGGGCCCCATTAGTGTGATTGATGAATTATTCTTACAACACATATAAAATTGCCAAAATATTACACAATTAAGTCCACTGCGTGAGGAGTTGAACAAAATAAAATTCATAATTTTTTGAGCTCGTTTTCTACATTTATTGATTCATACGAACATGACACTTATACAAAATAGCGATAACAATTCTGAACAATTAAAATTATGAAAAATTTACACAAGCAAGTATATGGTGTCAGGAGGCTCCACAAAAAATTTCATAATTTTTTGGACTCATTTGCTATATTTTAAAATTTCTCCAAATTTCAGCCTAAAACTAACCTAACTAACCTAATTAACTAACCTAACTCTAATTAAACTAACATAGCTAACACTAATTGGCCACTTTGGCTGGCGCATGGTGGTCATGCGTCAGCCATTTTGGTATGCTGATGTGGCGCGGGGTCAGGGGCGGGCGCATGATTACCCGCGCCGGCCCCATGGCGACGCGCCCTCGCTCGCGCTGCGAGGTGTCGCGAGCCTGTTGGCGCCACGGTCACCGTCTTGCCCAGGGTTATTTTTGCAAATACACTTTGTATACGGTCAAAACTATAAATACGGTTCGCAAACTGGCCGTATCGGTCAAAAATTCACACAATACTAACACACAAATTAAGCATATGTATCTCTACTACTTAAAAATTTGAGTAAGTGATTGTGTCCTCCCCAACCTCTTCGACGTTTGCATCGGTGGGAGTTTTGTTTTTGTTTCATGAGTTTGTGGCAATGGCTGTTGAGCACTGGATTGGTAAGTGCTCAATGTCTGCAATCAGGTACATCATTGCACATGGTATATCACATTGTTTATGCATGCCAAATGCTCGTGGAAATTACCAAGTGGTTAAAGTCCCAACTCCTGTCTACCCTCTCCATGGCATGGAAGCCTTAACATGGCCATGGATTTAACTGCCGGCTAGGGTGGAAGAAGAAGTTATAATGATGGACCGACTTCACTTTCTCCATCATCTTGGACACCGTGGTGCACGAACACAACGGTAGGCTCGACAAGTAGCAAAAGAATGCCGCACTCAAGGTAAGGGATTTCAATATTTCGTGCAGTCGTGAGGGATTTGAGGGGGAACTTTTGTCGTGGGTTTGTGTATGTTCAGGAGATTGTGAAACCGCTGGTGACATCTTTACTGACTGGTCGAGAAAGGCAGGCTGCGTGAGCGTGTGGCCTCGAAGGTGGCGACATGAAGGCAGTGGCTGTGGCGATTAGGCCTAGGAGGAAGCAAAGCAGCAATGGAGGGTCTTGAGCTCACGATGCGGAGCTACGAGCTTTTGAAGTAGTAGA
This sequence comes from Phyllostachys edulis, assembly GCA_036346405.1. Lineage (NCBI taxonomy): Eukaryota > Viridiplantae > Streptophyta > Magnoliopsida > Poales > Poaceae > Phyllostachys > Phyllostachys edulis. The sequence goes on along the minus strand of CM070549.1, from coordinate 89,160,298 downwards.
ATAGAACAAGAACATCCTTTATCTCTGCTTTGAGGCGAAGGCAACAATGCGTCTCTTTTGCGTTCAAAAGAAGTTTGAGCAATGAATCAAGTTCGAATATAAGAGGTAATCACGATTTATGTCTATCGGTATCTGTTTGAGCTACTTATGCTGTATGATCATGTGAATGGAACATTAGAACTTAATTTTTCAGCAACTTTGTTGGAATTTTAAAGTTTATTTGAAACTTCCAACAACCATGGCACCTATGTAAGATCACGTATTTTTTTGCTCACTCGTCTCAATTAAGTGGCTTTATTCCTTCTTAATTTAATCACATTTTTTTTTCATTTCTTTGCTGGTCAATTATATCTGCACAATTCAAGGACTAGACAGCTAGACTGCATAGGAGAAGATGTACACCTATCTCTTCTGATAAAGGTAGGATCTTTAGTTGAGAATTGTTCAAATTCTAGCATTGTGCGGGTGTATGTTCAATTCCAATTTTTTACTCGGTAGTTGCTGCAGATGGCACAATAACTTGAACTAAAGTGCAAGTAAGGTAGGGGTCCTGGCCTCCTGGGAAAACGACATGCAATTGTGTGAGAGATGAGTTCTCATGTGTTCTAGGCTTCTAGCAATAATTGTTGGTCTTGGAAGTGAACTTGCTTGAAATCACAGACTGCATCAAATGCTTATGTTTGTTTAATTGAAATTTAGATGTTGGGCATTGCGTGTTGAGTACTTTCTTGGTGAACACTTAGAACATATAATTGATTGTGAACTAGAGTTTAGCAAGTATGTAGAATGAAACTTATCCCAAAAGGACTCAGGCATCTATTCCCTTATAGGTAGTTGTTAACGTTTTATGAGTTGTTTGGTGTTCTAGATAGACCAAGGGTGGTAAATATCTTTCTAAAATCATTAAGGGTGGTAAATGTTAGTACTATGTTGAATGAAATGTTAAGTTAGCTTAACACTTCACTCAATTGGCCTACAATATGTTGTAGTGGTAATTGTTATTGTACTTTCAACCATGCAGCTTTGTTTAGTCTGGTAAATTGTCATAGCAACAACGGATTTTAATGGTCAAATAGTTTGGATATAGGTTTTTTGCGGTGGTTGGGTAAGACAAGGAGGCTCAATTTGGCTATGAGCGGTGCGACATAAGGACAACGATGCAGGTCGGATGAGGTGGCAGGGCTGCGGGTGCAAAACATAGACCGAGCTTGGTGGTGGAGATGAGGGCATATTATAGGCTGAGCATAACGACGGTTGACGACTCGATATATTGGGATTATGATTTTTTTTTAATCCGTAGCAAAGCACAAACATTGATCTAGTATAGAAAAATATATTATTATGGAACCACCTCTCGTCATTTGATAGATACGTGGGATAATAAACCCATCCATCGAGGATTAAAGTATGTTTGATTTACCTTTTATGCACATGAGAGTACTATGCACACGAGAGTATGTCTACGTTGAGAAAAATATGGAATTTTGGCCATAGTGACACGTTTTGCGAGTGAGCGAACGACTGCGAAATAAAATTATGCTCATTCGCTAATTTATAGTCGGGGTGAATCCTTCCCCTACACGTGATTAGTTTTAATTTGCATGCGGCAGACAAGGATTAGACGTGGGAGACATCGCGAATAGATGGAGGTGATAGAGGTGACGAGATGACAAGATTGCTTGCTTTCAGTGGAAAAGAAAGGCAGATGGAGGGAGGGCCTCATTGGGATGTTTGTCTGCACAACACATGGCACGATTTTCTGTTGATTTTTTTGTTCTCGCGAAAACAGTACACGTTTAAGAAAATGCGAGAAAAATCCTGAACGAATAAAATTATGGCAAATTTACAAAAATAAGTACACTGTGTCGGGAGGCTCTACGTAAAATTTCATTTTTTTTTGAAGCCGTTTGCTATATTTTAAAATTCCTACGAACACCCAAAGCCCTAACCCAAATTTAACCCTAACCCTAATGGAGGACACGTGGCGGGCAGGCGCTCTTGCATGGCGGCCGTATGATCAGGGTATGTGGTGGCAGAAGCGCCGCCAAGACAAATGCCGTCTTGACGAGGTTAAATTTGCAAAAAAAAAAAATGGAATGACCATTTCTGTATATACGGTGCGAAAACGTGCTAATACGACTAAAAATTCAACAATTGGTGCCTCAAACCGTAAACGGGTCGAATACGTTGGCTCATATTAGCCTTCAATATTCTAGTCCTATTTTTCCCCAATATAGAGATAGATATTAATAGTACATGAGGATAAATCCGTAACCTAGTAGAAATTGGACACATGTTTTCCGAATTTTTGGCCGTATTGGCAACTTTTGGACGTGTATTTACAGGAACGATCGACTCTATTTTTTTTTGCAAATATAGCCACATGCTGCACGCCCACCGTGCGGCAGAAACTCCCCGGCTGCCACATCGCCCTCTTTGCACGACCACCGTGCGGTGGCATTGCCGCACGGTCGCTGTGCGGTGACGCCCCCAGCCCGCCACATGTCCGTAATTAGGGTTCGACCGAAATCACGTGTCCGCAATTAGGGTTCGACCGAAATTAGGGTTTAAACTTTGTTGCTATTTGTAGGAATTTTTAAATATAGCGAACGAGTTTCAAAAATTATGAAATTTCTATGTGGAGCCTTCTCACAAAGTGTCATTGCTTGTGTAAATTTTACATAATTTTATTCCTCCAGAATTTTTCTCGCAATTTCGTATAATTGCCAGGTGTTGTGTAAGCAAACAATCGAATGAGGCTCCTCCCTCCATCTGCTTTTCTTTTCCATGGAAAACAAGATTCTTGTCATCTGTCTCATCAATCTATTCGTTATCTCCCCCATCTTGTATCCCATCTCATTAATCTATTCGTTGTCTCCCCATGTAATCCTTGTCTACCGCATGCAAATTAAAACTGATCGCGCGGGGAAGGATTCCCTCCTGGCTATAAATTAGTGAGTGAATGAGCGTGATTTTATTTCGCAGTTGCTCGCTCACTCGCTCTTTCGCTTGCTCTTTTGCTCTGTCGATTATATTTTCGGGGACATTTCAGCGCTATTGACCGTTGTCATTCGTAGGTAATTTGTATATCCGTCGTTTAATTCTTGAGGCCTCATTAATTAGTTACCAAATAATTAGTCATAATTTACTGTGGATGCGTACTTAAGTAGTTGTAATTTTATAGACATTGACTTAGTTTAACGTTGTTAGTCCTATGTAATTAGTGTTATGAGATTTTCATAAGAAAATATTTTTGACCTTAGGAGTCCCATGTAATTGTCAGTACGTATGTTATCAATGTAATTAGCATTATGAGATTATCATACATTGTATATGTTGTAGGCTATCAATGCATGGACAAAGTAATGTATCTAAGACCATGGGTAAAGGATCTTAAGAACACCTCCACTTATACTGCTATACATGGATAATAAAGTTGGACCTCATGAGTGGCTTTGTACTTTTGTGCAAGAAACATATTTGAGCACTAAGCCGAGGAATGTAGTCTATGGTCAGCTAGCTGATAGCTACATGTCTTTGGATCATCGGTTAGATGAGTGTCTTATTGGGTGGCAATTAACTACTACTGACCCATGCCATCAGATAAATTAATTTGTAGTGTTCATTTAGTTGTAATTTTTAATTTGCACTATTTATCATCATTAAATAGCCGTATTTAATTTTGTACCTACAAATTAGTGTACATTAATTTGTAGTGTTAGTTTCGTCGTAATATTTAATTTGCAGTATTCTATGGTGAATTAGTTATGAAATAATTAGTTGTAAATAATAAGTTTGTCTTAATTAATTAGTTTTAAACAATTAAAAATTAGAAAAATAATGACAGCATGCACTGCTAGTTATTCATGCAACTAATTATTTTGTGCTAGTTATTTTATGGCCGTTATCAATCTTGTCACTAATATTTCATCTATTTCATGTGTTGCAAGCCATGTCTCTACGGAGCTTTTGGAACACTTCTACAATGAGGACCACCGGTGAAAGCTATGGATTGCCGGTGACGCCAATGGCCCTTTGCCCTACTGCTTTGAGCGGGGAGGGATTTCTGGGAGCTAGACGATCGCTATGTTCCGATCCTCTGGGACATGGGCTTGTTGCCCCCTTGCGAGGCTGGTGTCCATAGGATGTCAGTTCACCCTAGACGCTAGTCTATTGTCGGCACCTATCAACAGGTGGAGACCCGAGATGCATATCTTTTACTTTCAGTGGGGTGAGATGACGGTCACTCTGAGGACATCTTGCTCTTGACCGGTCTCCCAATCCGTGGTGAGCCACTTGTTCCGGGCCCTTCGCCGGCGCACTGGAAGGCCATGATGGAGCATCGGTTTAGCCAACCTCTCCTGGAGAGTGCACGTGGTGTCCCTCGGACTTGGCTGAGGCAGTTCAATGACTGCCTGCAGGGTGCACCTAACGAGGTCATTAGAACGCACCTCATTGCTTACCTTCTTCAGCTCTTTGGTTAGGTCATGTTTCCAATCATATAGAGCGATTTTTGCTACCCCAACTACGTCCGCCTCGCCAAATCGTTGGTTGACGTGGAAGCTGTGCCGATGCCTCAGTATAGCTAGGGATCAGCCGTCCTTTGCGCCACATACCGAGGGTTGTGTGACGCTTCACGACGTGGCACTGGTGGTACCCCCAGCCTGGCCGTCTACTATGCGTTCCTGCAGCTGTGGAGCTGGGAGCACTTCCCTATTGGGCGACCGTCCATTGAGAGAGCGGTGCACCCGTACGCCCCCCCCATCGACGCAATAGACGGGCCCTCCATGGGTTTACGATGGAATTTTGGCCGTCTGCGCTAGGCCAAGGATAGATCGGCGAGGTGCTACTCGTTGTACCACAATGAGTTCAAGTCGTTGCATGAGCACGATAGTTCGTGCGCACGGTAGCGCCGCACGGACTATCCGTGCAATGCATCCAGGACATACAACTGTGGATGACAGACTACCACCTGGTGTTCATACATATGGTGGAGCCTTACGCGCCGTAGCGCATAATACGACAGTTTGGTGTGCACCAGGTCATGCCCCCCCGGGACAGCAGGCTCCTGTTGCGAGCTATACACCTGTGAGTCAAACATCATTCGAGTAATGTTACAATTCTTACGTCTTCTTTTCTAACATCAATCATTCTAGAAATGCAGGCAATCGAGGGTGGGTGGACATATTCAGGAATCAGGACTAGTGCCCAGTCCAACACGAGTGGACTACGACATGGATGGAGAGGGCACACTTGGATGTCTTGCATGACCCACATCCGTACAACCTTGAGACGTAGAATGCGTACATAGAGTGGTACCTGCCATGGACGAGCACAAGACTCACCATTCCTCCACCGGAGTGCCCGGAGCTGGTGATAGTGGAGACGCACCAGGAGAGCCTCTGTTGCTCGTTCGATCGTCACAGCACTTCGCGCCATGACGACACCGTAAGACACTTACAACATCTGGTCGTTTCATTGATGATATTTGTACCCTTCGTTAATGAACCTGTTATGTATGTCACTACAGTTGGAGTGGACGCAGCGCATCTTCGGCGCATCGGAGTCCGCCATCCGCAACCCAGACACAACATCGACGAGATATCAAAAAAATTTGAAGTACATCTCGGTGCAGTCGAAGAATATTATAAAGACCTTGAACTGCGGTCGTTCGACAAACGACGTCCTACACGTCGGGCACCAAGTGGGTGGGGGGGAGGGGGCGTGCTCACCCACTTCTACCGTCCGCGTTCGGTACACAAACTAGTGCTCCCCGTCGGTCATCTGTACTGCACATCCGGGAGGTACGAGATTCTCAATTCACGTCTAGAGTATTTATCTGTACTGACATCGTTCCGTCTTGTAGCCTTCAGTTGACTATGCGGGTGACGGTCAGTTCACGTCGACTGACAATGACGATACGAGCCTCCCAGCTCCTACTAGGGAAGCGAAAGACAGCGTCGGGGTATGGAGCATGGCGGCGTGGTTTGGACCGTGCAGGCGTAGCTCCTCTGGGTTCACTGTCCCATCATACGTTCAAGGCTAGAGCTCATTTGGGTTGACTGGCACCCATACCTCTAAGTACAGAGCTCATCAGCACAACCGGAGTTGCAAGCATCGTACCCCGGGAGTGGATTTATGGAGTCCGTCATTCATGACTTCTTCAGAGATGGCGTCTAGGTCGGCATGCCTCATCAGGATGACATGTACGCCTACCAGACTAAGCCTATAGGTCCACCCTAGCCTACTCAGCGGTCTCTGTACCCCCTTCGATCCGACACGCGCTCTTCGGACCGGTTCACTTATCCCACGGGGCACGCTTGACGCAAAACATCCAGGCGCACGCGGAGGCAGCCGCAACGACCAGAGGGTAGTGGCTTAGACGACGAGTGAGTCATATCATATGTGTTATGCGATTATGTTTTGATATATTTGTATTCATTTTTTTGTTTTGCTATATTTGTACGCGTTTTTTGGTTGTTATGTGTGTACTCATGCACCATATTGTATATCGACATCTCCAATGGAGTTGTAATATAGTTTTTTTTTCATATATTCCAAGTCACATGAAATCATGAAACCCTAATTTCCGAAACCTAAAATCCAAATTTTCGAGACCTAAATCCTTGATTTTCGAGACAATTTCAAAACACATATAAAATTGTCGAAACATTACACAATCAAGTCCACTGCGTGACAAGCCATCAAAACAAAATTCAGATTTTTTGGAGGTCATTTTCTACATTTACAAATTCGTACAAACAGTACATTTATATAAAATTGCGAGAAAAATTCTGGAGGAATAAAATTATGAAAAATTTACACAAGCAAGTACACTTTGTTAGGAGGCTCCACATAAAATTTTATAATTTTTGAAACTTGTTTGCTATATTTAAAAATTTCTACAAATAGCGCCAAAGTTTAAACCCTGATTTCGATCGAACCCTAATTGCAGACACATGGCGGGCCGGAAGCGCCACCGCACGACGGCTGTGCGGAGAGGGCGATGTGGCGGCCAGGGAGTTGCTGCCGCACGGTGGTCATACGGCATGTGGCTATATTTACAAAAAAAATTCGGAGTCAGTCATTCCTGTAAATTTGTGTCTAAAAGTTGCCAGTACAGCCAAAATTTTCAAATTGTTCTCCTTTTTCTAAGACTATGCCGAACGATAATCATATTGTAGTATTTTTTAAGTATAAAGATAAATCAGAGAATGTACCTGAAAGACATGGCTCTCAAAAAATAAGCAATAAAATCCCATGAGCCACCAAAGCATCATCGTACTAGCACGTAGCAACTGCAATGCACAACTGCATATGTATTACTTTAAGCAAGTCAAGCAATTACTTCAATAAAAATGACTAAAAAGCGTTTCAAATTGTCTCGGAGCATCTTTAAGGATATCTTTTCTAGCGAGGCTTTAAAGACATCTAACAATTTGTTCTCCTTTGGCATCTAGACTCTACAGTAGTTTCCGAAGGCTATCACTCTCTCCCGTCCTCCTCATTACCATTGTTAGCTACTTTTGTTAAAACCTTTAGCACCACCTATGGGTGGTAATTGGTACCGAATATTTTTAAAAAATATTTTTAAGTCTGAACATTAGCACCATTGTCCAACATAGCTCCGATACCATGCTTCCGGGCCGTAGCGACTACGGTGGTAATGCTTAGCATCGATGCTCTCTAAGTCTCTAGCATTCCCTAAGAAGTTGGGGATGGTGATGCTCCTTATTTTAAACTAAATTTAATTTCTGTTTTGGCGAATACTTCTATAATAATGGTGGTGTGCTATGTGTCAATGTGACAGTATATCTTTTTCGATTCATTCGTTTTTCTTTGCCGAGTACAAAAAAGGAATGGAAAAAGAAATTAACAATGTAAATAGACTTACCTAGATAAATTCCCCAAGCCTCCTATTCCCATTCCACTAGGAATCCACATATAATATAGCTGGCATTCACAAATATGGCAAATCAAACATGAATTAGAAATCGGTGGCATACTGGCATGTGTAGTGCAAACCAATAAAAGTGCAATTATATAAACCATTTCAATTTAGACACCAAATTAACATGAAAAATTACATATCAAATTGATAATGTAGTCTATGGAGTGTTCTAGCACCATTCAAAATTTGAAATTCAACCTCAGAACGTTTAGAAGGAAAAGAAGGATGTTTGACGTGAGCAGTAGCTTTTTTGTCCTTAATTTTCTTTTCAGCATTTATCATAATTTCTCATTTCTACTACTGCAACATAGATTGAATTTGAACTTGAAGTTTTATACAAAAGTAGAGTAAATTATGAAGTACATCTACAACTTTTTTCAGCATTGTTGATGTTGATTTGATAACCAAATCGAAGTGGTTTGCATGTACCTTTTAGTTTGTACAAGATAAAACCACAAGCAAAATAAACAGAGGAAAGGAGTAACAAAGCTAAAACCACAACATCTCAAAGGAAAGAAAAGCTAAAAGCACAAGCAAAGCATGACATTCCAATATAAATGGAGTAAAGACTAAAGAAGGGTGGCTCGCTGCATTTTTCCTCTGAATATTGTCTTTATCAGCTCAGTGCATTTGCACATTAGGCGCACAATGAGAATTAATGTAACTTCAAAATCGATTATGTCGTTGTCAATTGCTTGAAGATAATCAATTACCAAATCGTGCCTAGCTAGTGTTATGTTCGTGCACAAGTGTTTTTATCCAAGAGATGTTCGTGCAGAAGTTTATTACTAGATTGTAATATGGAGATGCGTCCTCCATTTTGGAGGGGTTTAGGTGGCGTCCAAAGTTTATACGACCTTTTGTTTAAGGGACAAGGTTTTCAGATTTATGCTTCAAAGAGTTGATGCTTGAAATGCGTACTCCATACACGGAGTGAGTGGAGCCGGCACATGCCATGAGACACCGTTGATGAACGCCACCGGCAAGCGATAAGCATAGGATGAGCAAGGAGATGATGACCCGAGAGAGATGTGTAACATCCTGTTTTGAGTTTTCGGATTGGATCTTTCCGTTTGTCTTCTTGGATTTCAAAACCTATTTCAAATTATAGTGTATTTGCTAAATTCTCTAGTTTTGCCTCATTTCAAATTTCGGGATTTTGAATTTCGGCTTGAATCTCGGTTTCAATTCAAATCCTCTCTGTTAAGCTCCGCCCATCTGGCCCCTTCCCTTTCCTTTCCTTTCCTTTTGATCAAGTGGTCGAAAGCTTCTTTCTTTCGACCACGTGCCTGCTCTGCCGCGCCCCCATGCGCCTTGTCCCCGCCCGGTCCCAGTTGTGACCACCACCTCGTTGTCGACCACCTCCTCGTTGTCGACTGGCCTCTTGGTTTCAACCACCTCTTAGTTTAGATCACCCTCTCATTTTCGACCACTCTCGCCTCGGTGCGTCTCTCTCTCTCCCCCCCTATGTGGTGTGCGCATTAAATGCCGTTGTCTCCGCCACGACATACGAATAATCTTTCCTGCCTAGTCTTGTCACCAGAGTGTCCCGCTCTGTCCGCCGCTCTCTCTTTGCAGACGCTCACCGCCGCCAAGACCTTGTCTTGTCTCAGACTGCCTCTGTCGTGCCTCGGCACCGCACGCCTCCAAATCTCAAAGGCTCTCCTCTGGGCTATATAGAGCCAGAGTCGCCCACTTTCATCTCCTTCCTCCACCCAACTTCATATCTCACCCTTGTTGCTGTGGTTTGCCCGGAGCTCTCTCTCGGTCTTGGTAAGTTTCCCGTGTCCTGTTTTCTATCGCGTTCTTGTGCCCTGTTTTCTATCATGTTTCTTCTTTCGACCACGTCGAGTAGTCGAATCCTCCTTCTTTTGACCACGTCGAGCAGTTGAATCTTACTCCTTCTGACCACTCGGGTAGTCCTTCCGACCACTCGGGTAGTCAAACTCCTTCTGACCACTCGAGTCACTGAACCTCTCCTCCTTCCGACCTCGTGTAGTCGGATGAGCAGTGCTCGAAACCAAAGCTTCGAGGACTCCATTCTCCTCCGTTGTAACTTTGATTGCAGTGTTTTCTATTTCTAATTTTGTCTAAATTCAAGATCTTTCTTTTAGCTCGGCCTTATTTAATTTAGAGTTCATTTATTATTTCTTCAGTATTTATTTGTTCTCTTTGCTTGTTATTCCTTTTTCCAATACATTCGTCCGAGTAGAGTTTGAAGAAGCGGGACACCTCCAGTTTGATCAAGCTCAAGGCTACCAAGACTCACTTACCTTTAACACAGATGAGTCAATACTTTGATCATTCCGAGCTTACTTTTTATGCAAATTATATTCCTTTAAATTACCAAAACTGTATGCTTTAATTCTTTAAGCAAATGTATGCTAACTCTTAAGGTAGTTAAATGTCCACTTGTTAGTTAATTTATTTATTATCCCATCCTTTGGTGATTGAATCCCTTATTTTATGTCACCCTAGTAATTATGTGGTAACTTACTAACTATAAGTTGTACTCAAGCGACGCGCTAGTCTGGCTTAAATACCTGGGGCATTACAATGTCCTGATCATCATCTCTTAAAAAAATAAAAATGGTTTTGGGGCAGTCGTGGGAGGTACATGACTGCTGCATTTGGGATAAATTGATTTTTCCTCCTCAAAACCCCCAAACTACTATACCACATCTGGGCAGATGGTATGATGGTGGGTGCGGATGTAGCACGGAAATGGTGGGTATGTGGAAAGAACCGCCCAGATGGCTTTAAGGATTGAATTCGGTGATGGCCTCCCATTGTAAAACATGTGCAACCATAAGTTTGCAAAGTGCAACTTGGCTTAGAAAAATTATCGAACCCTGAAAGTCATCTCGCTGGAGAGGATTGGGGTAATGCAAATGGCAGATGTGTGCTGGCTTGCATGGGACACCGTGGTAAGGTGAGGTTCGCCAGCTGCACTAGTCGTTGTGGCGAGTGGAGGCTAGCTACGCTAGTCGTTGTGGTGAACATCCCGCACAACGTATGGGCGCAACCCCATATGGGTGAGATGACGGAAAGGGCGAGATGATTCGAAAAGTACTGTGGGGGTAAATTGTACAACCTCTGCAAAGCGTAAAATTGTTTAAACAGCCGTGCCTACGGTCAAAGGCGGACATGGAAACTTACTAAAGTTAGTTCTATTTCAAAAACCTTTGTGGGTGGGATGAAAATTGGTCGGGTGGATGTAACCCGAACCTTGTGTTGTTCCTGGGTAGTCGTACTAGTATTGTTAAGTGGTGGATGTAGCCATGACAAAAAATAAGTATAGGTCGAGGTAGCCTCTGCTGTTATACTTATTGCACAACTACTCTCTCTTTACAAAATGCAATTTTGGTTAAAATAGTAAGTGATAGGAATTTCTATTTATGTTTATTGGAAAACACTGCTTTAGCAAATAAAAGAACCCGAGCCACCCTTGCTAAGCCTTGCATGTATATTATTGCATCTTGTGTGTTGGACCGCGAGCACGGAAGTTGTGCTCATTCTCGCTCTTTCCAATCCCCCCCCCCCCCCGAACCTGCGGATCTCGGAGATTATGCATACTACAAGGACCAAGACGGCGATGGGCAAGGAGATGATGAGGACCAGTCATAGCCTCTAGTGGTCGTAGCCTCTGGTGATCGTGGCCTTCTGTGCCCGTAGTCTTTAGTAGTCTGGGTCTCGCCTCAGTCTAGCTGGTTCGTCGGTACTTGCGTACGACTGGTATTGTCCGAGTCCTTGGTCAATACCCGTCATACACGAGTATCCCATTCGCTGTCGTAGGGGATATACTCTGCCCTTTGCTTCCATCGTGGCTTTCGACTGTGGTGAAACCAAAGATGTTTTATTTGTTCTTTTGTACTATAATCATTTGGTATGTTCGGTCCTTATTGTAAAACCCAACCCGACGAGGTCTATATCACTCTGATGATTGTAATATATTGCATGGTTTGGTCTTACGACTTGTATGAATTGATTCAGTGATATATCTGTGAGTGCTATCTACTGATTCAGGGAATAGTACAGTATTTTCACAGAGGATTCGGGATTTTGAAAATCCAGATCCGACAAGATGAGAGTGGGATAGAAAAGGAGGGGAAGATAGTGAATGTTGACGCAAACAGTAAATGAAAGGGAGTAGGTAAGTTTTACCAATGCTAGTGAATCTTCAATTTTATAGGTGAAGGAAACGCATCCTGTGCACTGTACCATTATCAGTTGAATAAAAAAAGAACACACGAGAACCAGATGCAGCCAAAAAGCAGGTTATTCTCGTGCAGATCCCAGAGGACACGCTCGGGTAGGGATCCAGGTCTTATACTGTGTAAACTGTGGTTTAGAAGTAGGCAAACAGTATGGCAACCGTAGCAAAAGCAACCGTGTAACCTGCGCTGGATCAATTCGACCGCAGCGAAACGGTGTAGCATGTACCGTAGTAGTTGGTCTAGACTTTTGATTTTCGATCGCACAGTTAAAATCTCTCCTAATGCCACTACACTGTAAATCCTTTGCATTGAGTACTTCAGTGCACTCTGCATGGAGTACTTCAGTGCAGAGGATCCCTTTCCCACCAGTAGGTATAGGAGGACAATCGTCGGTACCTGTTTGCATCTTGCAGAAGAACATACAATTCGCACCCTTTCTCAACTCACTTTTTTTTTTTAAAACTGGTAGGAGAGCTACCTTTTAGATTCATAGAGCAGATCGAGAAACAAGTTTTCGATGGCCGAAATCCTGATGAACAATCTAGACACTAATTACACGGGCATTAATTGCCCCAAACATTTCCCCCCGCCAGGGTCCAAACTCTTCCTTCTTCCTTGATCTTAGAGACCAGCTCCATGAGTGAGGAGAATCGTCGGTTGAAAGTTCTGGCATTACACTCTTTCCAGATCTCCCAGATGATTAGGATGACCACCGATGCTGTTGCCCTCCTCGGCAGATGGGCAGTGTGGCAAATTGTCCTCCACCATTCCTCGACGCCATGATTGACCGGCCAATAGAATGGCCTAAGCGGCGCACAGCCCACCCAGTTTCCCATAGATTGCCAAACTCGACGAGAGTACCTATGCTCCACGAAAAGGTGGATGACCGATTCTGAGGCTTGTCTGCAGAGGGGGCAAAGGGCCTGGTTTGGCCAGCCCCGCGTTTGCAGTCTGTCAGAGGTCCAGAGTCTGTTTTGAATTGCTAGCCACACGAACTGTTTGCATTTAAGTGGCGCCGAGGTTTTCCAGATAAGACTTTGAAACTCCGTTGTCGTTGATCCTAGGAATTGCAAATCGTAAGCTGATTTTGTTGAATATTCAACCTTTGATGATTGCTTCCAGGTGATCTCATCCGAGGCCGATGAATCTAGGGTGATTTGATGAACTCTTTCCTAGAGTCGTAGAAATTGATGAACTAGCCCATCTGAGATTACGCCTTGTAGGTTTATGTTCTGTATCCAGCAATTTTCCTGTGGCGCCGTGTGGACTATTCTGTTTTTTCGGATGGAAAGACGGAAGATCTCCGATGCAATGTTCTAAGGGGAAGTCCCATTGAGCCAAGCTAAAGTGCACAACTTTGCTTTAATCCCGTGATTGAGGTGGTCGTCCAAAGAGTTGTCAGTCATTCTCAACTCACTTTGATGACAAGAGAACCGATCAATCAAGACATGCATGATTATTTACATAATTTTTGTTTCAGTCTTTCCGCATGGACAGATTTGATGCAGATTAGAAACTTAATAAAAACGTCAACCAAATTTAATTAGAACAGAGGGCGTATCCAGTTCAAAATTGAAGGCAGGTGCGATCATCCAAGCTAAGTTTGAGTACAAATAAACCCAAAAAAATTCTGAGAAAAATGCGAATGTAGTTCTCAATTTAATCTGCCACCATACGAAAATTAAGCTCTAATTCAATATATCGATCGAAAAAAGTAACCCATGATGGCTTGTAGATATTTTTTCTGTGACAGTTTGAGCTGTAATTCATAAGGAAATACAAGCAAAAAGATAAAGTTATTCATTCATATAAAAAAATTGTTTTCTTTTCTCCCAACTAAATATGAGTATTGACTTAAAATACTCTGTAAACTATCTCTTAGAAGGTTATTTGTTGTGCCGTAACACACTCAAAACTACCTCTTAGAAACCACTTAGAAGGTGTTTCTTTGGCACCCAAACGGAAATAACGTGCTACGGCCCAGCAATTCTTACATGACACTCATGACGTACACCGGTAGGTCAAAAGGGCACAAATTAGTTCCAAATCATCGCTCCCTGCAATATGCTGTCCGATGTTGGCGACTTGATAATTGATATACAACAAAACTATTGAGTAACCTCGAAAAAAAAGAGTACAACCCTAACTAGGGGTGCAAGTGGGCATAGGCTGCTTGCGAATTTTTTTTGTAAATAATCTATTTTTATTCGGAAATACTGAAATAATACCGCTTAATTTTTTTTACAGAAATAATCTCTAGTCGCCGTTCCATTGGGCGACTAGAGCCTCATGGGTATAGTCGCCAAACGGATGTACGACATTAGTGCAAGTCGCCCAACCAAAGGCGACTTAGTTAAAGTCGCCCAACCAAGGCGATTTAAGCTCCTAAACTCACAATTATGTAAACCCAATTGGAACAATTGTGTTAAAATAGATATTACATTTTGTAGGTATTGTATTTAGCAAATCGTATTATATGATGTTATTTTTGTAAAGATAAAAGTGTGGTGACAACGTTGGTTGGTCTTTCTTATTTTCAGTAGAATATGAAGGGTACGAAATATGTCGGACTACATAATAACATTTTGTGATCGCCGATATTGTTGTAGTCGTCAAATTTCAGAGAATTTTGTGAGGACGATTCAGATAGTAATGAATGGTAAGTAGATAGGTAAGTGATATTCGAAATCTGAAATAATATAGGCTTGCTTTCATGGCTTAGCGGAGACACGAACGAGAAGTACATTAAAGTCCGCGGACAGAAGCACATTACACGTAGTGACATGGCATGATGGTTCGGGTAATTGCTTTAGTCATCCTCGCTACTACTACGGTACACCATGACAGAAGCATCCGGACCATATAAGTATACATGCCTTTAGGGATAATAAAAACAAGAGGGGTATGACGGGTACTACTACGTAATGACTGACCATCTGCGTGGACGGGGCCATTTTCCTTTCTTGCTAGCTCGGCGTTGAACTCCTCGGCCTTCCCTTCCCTTGTCGCGGGATCGCCCACGTCGGTTTGGTATGTCGAAGTCGTCCATATCCTGCGATTCGATGATGTAAGTGCACCGTATAATGAGAATCGTAAGAAGGATTTAACTTCTTCATAACTAACGTCGTGG
Source organism: Phyllostachys edulis (assembly GCA_036346405.1). Classification (NCBI taxonomy): domain Eukaryota; kingdom Viridiplantae; phylum Streptophyta; class Magnoliopsida; order Poales; family Poaceae; genus Phyllostachys; species Phyllostachys edulis. The sequence goes on along the minus strand of CM070549.1, from coordinate 89,145,000 downwards.
ATACGGATTACGTACGGGCGATCGGATCTGTGTATGGCCGGGTTCACCAAGATGAGCCTTTCCTTGCCTTTGTCGCGGATTTGTACATGTCGGGTCGGTATGTCAAGTCGCCCATGTCCTGCGATTGTATGATGGATGTAAGTACACCGTATCGGGAAACCTTACGTAATAAGGACGCCCAGCTGGAGAACACTCTATGTGGGTTGCCTTATGTTCAATCTCCTAACCGTTGCACGACTTGGCAGGAAGTGCTGGCCCAATGGTTGAGCGACACGTGGACTAGTCGTTGAACCGTTGGATGACTTGGCAATAAGTACAGGCCCAATGGTTCATAGTCGCTCAACCGTTTCACGAACGATTCGAAACTAATATATTAATAAGTAATAGAACTATGGTAGAGGGAATGCATAGACAACCATATCATAGTCGTTACGAAGGAGAATACGTCAACACAAAATACAAGTTATATAACAATGGTAGATGGAATGCATAGACAACCATGTAATAGTTCCTACAAAAGACAATACGTAAACACAAATGGCGTAATAGTTCCTACGAAGACAATACGTAAACACAAATGGCGTAAACCCCCATCGCCACGGCTGCGCCACCCGCAAAGACTCCGCTCCATCGTCGCCACGCCCCACACCCGGTCCGCGCCAAAGAAGACGCCCCGCTTGGGCTTCCGGCTGGGTGCCTAGTCCGGCCCGAGACAGGAAAGGCGCCAGAGCCTGGCGATCCGTGGTCCGTGGGGTCGACTCCACTGTGTGATCACCGGAGGCCCGCTAAGCCGCCAATGAAAGAACGTCGACAGTGCGAGCTCACCGCCACCGTCCGTGGCCCCGGTGCAAGCCGCGAAGTAAAGATCCACGTCCTCGCACGTCCTCGTCGGGAGAAGACACCGCCGGCTCTACAAAAGTACTGCATGGCAAATAATGTTAGTCTCTACCAAAAATCGACGATCGCTAACTTGAACAGAGCAAACGACTTTTGTTGGGCGGCATCTTGCGGGATGCTATACCCACCGTCATCGTCCGGAGGGTCGGGGTGAGAATATCTTGTGGCGGTGGGGTGTGTACCCACGTGCCCACCGGACCCTCCGGCCGCCAGCGCAGCGCAACAGAGGCGGCGGCGAGGAGCAACAGACGAAGGCCTTCGCGCAAGCGGGCCACGTGGGCGTGCCTCCCGAGCTTCTTGAGTGGGTCAGAGGACACGGCGTCCTCGACCTATGCACCGACGAGGCCACCTCCGGACCGACGAGCCCACCTCTGTCATCGACGAGGCCACCTCCTCTGCCGTCTTTGCATGACGTCGGGGCCACGATCGCCTCGCCGCGATCAGAGGTCCGACGAACAAAGCGCACTAGCTCGTCGCTGCGTGACCTCGCGACCAATGCCGATCCTGCCCAGATCGACCGTCCGTCGGCCGCAACCCCGACGTTGATGTGCATGCGCAAGGAGTATGTCAAAGCGTCAAACCTATAATTGAATGTAATGAGACGAAGACATTTTCAAACACGATTTTACGTACCACGAGGTGCACATTCCGCGCTAAGTGCAGAGGGTAGGCGTCGGTCAGTGCTGGCACGCGAGCGGGGGGAGGGTCGACGACATGCACCAGCCTGGTGCGTGTCTGCGGGCATACCAAATGAAGGTACTCGTCAGACGCTATTTGGGTCGTCTGGCCATCATCCGCACACAGTCCTCATGGGCGTTCGCCCACTGTGCCACCCACGGCTCCATCTTGCCCGGCCACTGCGTCCTAGTGCCACCCCTCCTACTATGCCTGCGAAACGTAGCATTGCAATTGGAAGCAAACGTTACGGAAATGTCAAAAACATATGTGAACAGGTGTTGCATGTAACTTACGCATGGGTCGACTCAGGCACCCTCGTCCCGACGGGAACTGGAACAACCTGGCGGAGGCCGAACTGGCGATCACCACATGCATCGCGTAGTCCTCCACGAACACGTCGAAGACGAAGCTTCAAGGCCCGCCAAGACGCGCCGGTCGCGCCAGACAGTGAAGACAGCCCCGCGGGAGCACGGGCCTCCGTCTCCTGATCGGAGTACGGCTCCCAGCGCACGTCGTCAGCGGTGAGACGGTCCAGCTGCTCCACAAAGTGCTCGTACGCACGTGTGACCTGCACGTGTGCATACTGTGCCTGCGAGCCAAAACAGTGGTTAAAAAGGATTACCTGTAATACGACTAAAGAAAATATATAGGGAAATATGTACCCGTCTACGGCACCAAAGGGACCCTACGGTCGGCCGGTCCACCGCGTCACCATGGTACATGTCCGCGCCGTACGGTCCTGAGTCTATCAGCATGGGCCGTCCGAGAGAGAAGCGCTCGAACGACCACAGCTGCAGCAGTAGGGGGCAGCCTGTGAGGATAGATGCGGGCTTCGTCCGACAAAGACGCATCGCGACAAAGCCATGATGCGTCGCGGCAAGTACGGCCGATCCCCAATCGATCTCGGCTCCTCGCCGTCGCGATGGCCCTCGCGTACCACGAGGCGGGCCAACAGAGTCACCGTGGTCAGCTGGTAAACAAGATCACCCAGTAGAAACCACAACAGATCGCCTCGGTGTCGCGAAACCAGTCGACGGTGGGTCGTGGGACCATCCGCTCGACCTCAGTAAACGAATAATTAGTAAGCCCGTCATATGGCTAGGCCTTAATGAATCGCTAACCCCGACGAAAATAGGTACTATACTTACCCGAATCTGAAAGCCACCGCAGGGCGCACCATGCCATTGCCGCCCGAGAAGTCGGCACGGAGGTGCGGCCTCCGCCCAAGAACGCCCAAACTCGCCAACAGGCGTCGCGCCGATCCACACCAGCGCCCCGTGAGAATGCGGCCGCTCGCGATAGGCAAGCCGAAAGCGACATCGCGACATCCTCGAGTCGGGCCATCTCCCGAAGGGAGGTGGAAGGTGTCGCGTCTCGCCGCATAACGGTCCACCAGGCGGTCGGCCAGAGCGACGGTCGAGCGGGAAGCGTCGTGACCGCCCGGACCGCTGAACCTCCCCATCGTCGTCGACGACCAGACCGCCGTCCTCTTCGGTGGCCTCAACCATCCGTGCGAGCGGTAGAAGACCGGAACGACTCAGCCTACAAAGCACGAAGACGTAAGTACAAAGTGCGCATACGACACAAAAAAAGTTACAAAGTTTACGGACAAACCTCTCTACCCGGCGTGGGTCTAGTCTCCAAGCCCGTCGGGGTGTCCGCGTACGAACCACCCCCAACTCAGCCGCGTCCTGCCCGCCAACCGGATGCGGCACACGACGACTCGCGCGGTGCTGCACGTCGACGAACCGGTCTAGCAGACCAAAATGCCAATCCGAACCACCAGGGTCTTGAGCCATACCTGCAAATTAAGAAATTAAAAGCATTCATATTACTTACGCATTTAAATTATATTCCAATGTGAAATAAATCATATTTGATATGTTAAGTAGTGCCACCTAAACACTTTGCCCCAACACAATGACACAATTTTTCCTACGAAAGGCTATATTACGTTAACGCCTATACCGACTGCTATGGATTGCGAGATATTTATTACATCATCGTTACTATGCGTATTTATAATGCGTGAAGCTTTGGAGAAAAAAACAAAATTTCACATGTTTGATAATCCTCGTGTTTGGAACCATGTATCGCGTATTTACCATTCTATAAACTAGTATTTGCGAATGCATGAGTTATCGACATGTTTATCATTTTATAAACTAGCATTTCTAAAAGTAACATGTTATCATTCATCTAGCCCAGACGCAATTAGCGCAAAGACGCATAACAATACAACTAAAATTTGACATGTTTGATAATCCTCGTGTTTGAACCATGTATCGTGTATTTAACATTCTATAAACTAGCATTTGCGAATGCACGCGTTATCGACATGTTTATCATTCTATAAACTAGCATTTAGAAAAGTAACATATACGCAATTAGCACAAAGACGAGAATAGTACAACTAAATTTATTTTTACTAACTCATTTTTCCTTCATGTTATCTCTCAACATTTGCTAACGCACCATGGTTACTAACTAATTATGCCATCTCTAGATATTTGCTAACAATATGTCATTACACATAAAGTTGATTGCTAACCTACCATGGTTTAGAAAAAAACTTATACAAAGTAATATAAAAACTTACCGACCCTCTGCGCTCCTCTTCTTCCCTCCTCTTCTCCTTTTCTTCCCTCCTCTTTCCTTCTCCTCCTCTTTTTCCTCTCTTTCTCCTCTCTCTCCTCTCCTCTCCTCTTTTCTCTGCCGATTACATACTGAATGGCGACAGTTCGGCCATGATTTTATAACCGCCCAAGTCGCCATACCGTATGGCGACTTTTGCTGATTTGCCACCATGTCGCTATACGGTATGGCGACGACCTTAAGTCGCCGTGCGGTATGGCGACTATGCCTCGAAACCTTCAATGTCGCCTTCGGTTGGCGACTTGAAGAAGTCATGGCAAATGACGGCGACTAGAGATTATTTCAAAAAAAATTAAGCGGTATTATTTCAGATTTCGAATAAAAAATAGATTATTTAAAAAAAAAATTCGGCTGCTTGCAAGCCCACTTAGCCCATCAAGAAAGAAAAAAAGGCTAAGCGAAGACCCACGGCGACTTGGAAAATTAAGTGGTGAACTTGCGGACGCCGCTCTGTGTCCGCGTACCCGCTTAGCATCGCGTGGTCCGCCGCCCTCCACGCCTTGCGGCCACGGTGGTGCCCCTCGCGGCCTCGCGTCAGATCTGCCGCGGCGAGGGCGCACGGGGCGGCGGATCCAACCGGGCGTGGCAGAGAGGGCGCATGGGACAACAGATCCGGAGGGGAGCTACGGCAAGGTGCACGGGACGACAGATCCGAAGGGGCTCCGCGGCAGGGTGCACAGGGAGGCGGATCCGGCGGGGCTGCTGGTGCCGATGATATGGCGGATGGCGAGCGCTCAACGTCTGGTGCGGAGAATATGGTGGGGCTCTCCATAGGCGGCGGGGAAGAGTCACTGGCGGTTGGCGGTGAGGTCCGTGACCACGAGGAGCCGCTACTATCCAAGAAGTTTGCATCCTCCCCTTCCCTCTTGCAGTTCTTGATTCATCATTTGCTAGTTTTTTTGTTGCATGTGTAGTTCTGATTTGTTGTTGCGTGTGCTTGCTCGCTGCAGATCTAGAAAAGAACACAAGAGAAATAAGTTGGAGAAGAGGAAGAGGGTGGAGGAGGATAGCCGACCTAGGGAGATAAAGACGAATAAGGTGAGTGTGCCTGCTTTGCATAACTATATATTTTTTATTCCCCTTGCTTTTTCATGTCTTTCACATAGATTCCGATCCAAACATGATTCTATATGTACAGACTACAAAATTTCTGTGAGAATCCTGCATTCCAAACATGATTCTATATGAATTTCATGGAAAGAAAGGGGGAATTGAAATCCCCGTCCAGAATTCGCTCCAAACCCTTCACCGGTTTAGTAGTATTTCACTGACTGACAGCTCAGAATTCGATGTCTTCCTATGGTTTGTACTCACATGTCTAATTGATGATTTGCTACTTATCCTTGAACCAGAATCTATGATACTTATGCATTACATGTCATTTTATCGACAATGAATGGAATGTTAAAACAAGAATCATAAGATTTTGGTTGGTACTCATAAGATTTACAAGTCTGTCTCCTACACTAGGAGTCCTACTATATGCATCTTTATGCATCTTAATTCACTTGTTCTCTTTGTTTCCCAGAGTGGGTGTTCACCGTCGGCTACTCTACGGAGTTTACAAATTCGGTCTCCAGTTGAGACATTGGTGAGGTCACCAAGGATAAACTTGTTGATGTCTCCGCTTGGGGCATTGGCGAGAGCCGTAGCATTGAAACAAGGGATGAGGTCTCCATCCCCATAGACACCATGTTGTACTATACATGTTCCATCACCGACGAGGTCTCCGACCCCGGCGAGGACTTCATTTGGTGAGATTTACTTCCATGTTCTTTTTACTGCAGTAATTTTTAATGCTGTAACATAAATCTATAGTTATTTCACTTCAAATAATGATGCTGCATTGATTTGTCTACATCTAGTTGAAATTAGTATTTTTTTTCATGATATAGGCTCTAAATGTAAACCACGTAAGTTGACATCTATTATATGGAAGGAGGCTGAGCCAATATATTGTGATGGGAAACTTGTAGAAGGAAGGTGCACACATTGCCACCAAACCTTTCCAGCATCTCGGGACTTGGGAACTAGCCAAATTGGTAGACATTTGAAGGTGTGTGAAATGAGAATTAAAATGCACAATATGGTAGATAAAATGCATTCTTCAGCAACTTCACCTGAAGGAGTTGTCTTGAAAGATTGGAAATTTGATCCTGATGTCTCGCGGAGAGAACTTGTGCGAATGGTTGTCCTCCATGAGCTCCCTTTTCTTTAGTGGAGTATGATGGCTTTAGATCTTTTGTGGCTAGTTTAAACCCCCTGTTCAAAATGGTTTCTAGAACAACTGCTCAAGCTAATTGTATTACATCTTATAAGGAGCATAGGTTGGTTTTGCGAGATTTTTTGAAGAACTGCAATGCTAGAGTATCATTGACTGCCAACATGTGGACCTCAAACTAGAATCTAGGATACTTATGTATTACATGCCATTTTATCAACAATGAATGTAATGTTCAAAAAAGAATCATAAGATTTTGTCTTATGGAGACTCCACACGATGCATTGAACATGTATAATGTAATATTGAAGGGCATTCAGGATTGGCACATTGAGGATAAAATCTTCAGCTTTACATTAGACAATGCATCGGTTAACACTGCAATGATCAACTTCTTAAAAGAAAATTTACTAGAGAAGTATCTTCTACATTGCCAAGGTAAATTGTTTCACATTCGTTGTGCTTCTCATGTCTTCAATATTATCATCCAAAATGGTTTAAAGGCAATGGATACTATGATTGATAACATTAGAAATAGTGTCAAGTATGTCAAGAGTTCGCAATCAAGGAAAGAGAAGTTTGAAGAGATCATTGCACAGGTGGGAGTATCTGAGAAGCACCCTTCACTTGATGTAGCCACAAGATGGAATTCAACTTTTCTTATGCTTAAGTCGGCGTTGCCTTTCAAAGCAACATTTCATGCCCTAGGAAAGCAAGACTCAAATTACAAATATGCTCCCACATCTTTAGAATGGAAAAAGGCTGAAGATATTGTTAATCTGTTAAGGGTTTTCTACAATGCCACTAAAGTTGTTTCGGGTTCAAAATATCCAACATCCAACCATTACTTCCATGAGGTGTGGTTAGTTAAAAAAATCTTGGAAAATGAAGCTAAAAGTATAAACCCTACCATTGTGGCTATGGTGAAAGAGTCGTATTTGACAAGTACTGGAAAGAGTCGTATTTGACAAACTACATACCTGTCATACTTGACCCGAGGTACAAGTACGACTACATTGAGTTTCGCTTGAAGATAGCGTTTGGAGATCATGCTGAAAAATATCTCAATGAGGTTCATGAAGCTATCAGAGTCCTTTTCTATGAATATGCTGCTAAAGTGAGAAACTCTCTTGAGCATTCATCACAAGGAGCAAATGGTGATGATGTGGAGGCTGAAAATGATCCTCTTGCCGATTGGGATCAACATTTAAGTGCAAAAAAAGTCAAGCAAGCAATGAGCTAGACAGATATTTGAAGAAAGAGTTGTTCCCTCGCAGAGAAGCCCTTGATATTTTACAGTGGTGGGAGGTACAATCTCTAAAGTATCCCATCCTTTCTTGTATGGCACGTGACGTATTGGCTGTCCCTACTTCCACTGTTGCATCTGAGTCCACTTTTAGCACTAGAGGAAGAGTTATTAGTGATTATAGGAGCATACTCTCTAGCGAGACTGTTGAGGCATTGATTTGTCTTCAAGATTGGTTTAAGGCAGATAGTAAGTTCTTTAATTATTTTTTTAACCTTGTCAATTTACTTTACTAAATAATCATATGTAAATATATGACTTTACAATGTTTTAGCATCTTCTCACTAAAAGAACACGACAAAGGATCTGGATGATGGCGATGACTGATGAAGTGCATTTGTAACTTAGAATTCACAGGTATGGAACCACCATACCTTTACTAAATAATCCACATCAGATTTGCAAGAGCTAAGGGTAGGTGCATGCTTGCGCCATACCTGCAACCATGTAGTACATGTTTACAGATTTGCAGTTCAGTTCATGTAGTAGATGTTTACAGATTTATGTTTTGATGTAGTAGATGTTTACAGAATACCTAGCAAATATTATGGTTACCATGTAGTAGATGTTTACAGATTTGCAAGAGCTAAGGGTAGGTGCATGATTTTAGGATTTGCAGTTCAGTTCACGGCCGTTAGTTTAGCTGCTCAAGTAGTTGTTAATCTTTTGCATTCCATATTTGCATTCTAGTGGCCCCATGTGAACACAGTGAAAATGTTTACTCGTTTAGCATTCATTCTTGCCCCCTGATATTGATAGTTTGTTGAGCATACTGGTGAATACCTTCATCCAAGGGTTGAAAACCCGTTACCGGGTTATTTCCCGCCGGAGGTCCGGTACCAGTAACCGGACCGGTTACCGGTCAAACCGGATTTGGTTTGACCGAAATTCGTTCAAATTTGATTAAAATTCATTCGAAATCTGAAAATTTGAATTTGGATTTGAAAATACCGCCGGGATTCCGTTTCCCGGCCACCCTCCGGTAGCCGGTTACTGGCCGTGATTTTTATCCCTGCCTTCATCCATCCCCTACCGGTGTGTGGAAGCCAACAACGATCGTCAACCTCCTCTAACCGGCCCAAGGAACCATAATTGGCTGGTTAAGGATTTAGGGTTTAACAGATGGATCCTATTCTTATTTGAACAGAAATAACAGATGGACTCGCTATTTATCCATTTTTTAGTAATTTTCATTTGTTACCAACATTTTATCAGTTAGATAATAGATACTCATCGCCATTGATCTTCTTAACTTTGCTCCTCTTTACTGATAAAAGTCCCCAAGTGCTCGCAAGATATTAAGAGTGAAACTTCGGACAATTTTTTTTCCCAGATGCAATTCCTTCATCGACAAAAGAGAACTTGTTAGACATTTTCAAAGAGCAAGAAAGGTGTGTACTGACAAACTTCCGGGACTGTCTTTTTAAGCTTGTGAACTGTGGACGACTGCAAAGTGAGTGTTGGCATGCTATTCATCTACTTCTGTAGATGCAATAGTAGTCATTAGCCAAATATGAGATGTTGAAAGCATCTAAAGTCGTAGTTTTTCCTTGATTCTTCATTCATTATCGGCACTTCACTTGGCAAATGGGTATCATGCTTTTCTTTTCTGCAGAAGAGAAGCTCTCTTCGATGCCAGTGAAGTGCGGATGGGTGATCTTGTATTTGCATAATGTGTAATCATGGAACAGTTTAGGAGTTATGTGAGAATGTGCAATCCGCAATGTGCTCGACTGCAATGAAGCACTTCAAGTGCTTATGAAACTTTTTTTTGTTAAAAGGAAGCTGATGCAACATTTATGTCAAATGATGTAGTTATTTGATTGGATTTCGTTGCCGTAAGCAACTAAGTAGTTCATACATCACTTTTCTGACTAGTATGTATTGTTTGGGTTCTGATTATTTTTTTGATTTTTCCAAAGCACCAGTACATACTAGTTACTGGGTTGTTGGTTTGCAATACAACAACAATACAGCAGCAAGCAGCAGACTCCACGTTGCCCCACATAAGCTTTGACCGGCTTCTGCATATGCCCACATAAACTTTGGCAGACAATGCAGGAAAAGGGTGGGATGGCCGCAAACCATTCCACTTTCATCCTGAACTCTAACACCCCAGAAATTTAAGTAAGATACCAAAACAACCCTGACACCTTTCAAGCGAAACTGTTCCTCGATCCAAACAGTTTACTTAATTTCAACAACCTGAAATAACATTTAAGATGCGGTTCTGCTACAATGAAACAAAAACACAATACTATGGGGATATGCATGCTCTACTGTCAGAATAGCAAATGCAATGATGCAACAACTAATAGCAGAATTATTTGGCTGGAGTCCGACACATCTGTGATAGCAAGTTCAATTATGGTTACGTACGTGTGTCCATTTGCCTACAAAAGATTGCACGTTCATGATATAATTTCACCATTACAGTGCGTCCAGGTCAAGAGGAACAGAACATACTGCAGCTCATCAAGTTCCCCGTCACTTATACAGAAAAAGGAAGGTGATCTCCTCAAACATCAGTTGGAAATATTTTTACACTGGACACAGGAACAACACAACAACAGAAATGTCAAAACAGTGATGCAGAGTCACCTGCAGGTAAATAAGGTATTATTCAAGTATTCTCCCTTGAAATCAAATAATTCTTTTGGGATCTAAAGATAAAAAAATTAGATATTTCAAAGTAAACCACATCCCTATATAAAAAAAATACTGGGACACAACCACCAAAATGAAAAATTGCATTATAAAATTACAGCTTACCGAGTACATGTAAAATATCGAGGATAGACTTTAAATTGAAAGGCTTGCGAAAAGGAGTTCAAGCTCCTCATCTTGGGATGTGGTCCTCTATGATGGGAAATGTAAAAAATGATCACATGCTTGATAAAGAATCAAAATGCAGGCATAAAACACGTTCTTGGATCATCCAACTAGTATAATAAGTTCATTTTCTTTCAACAGAAGTTGGGTGACAAATTTTCAGGGATACTAGGAAAAAAACTGTTTCATGCAACAACAGATTGTAAATTGTTATTTGGTTAGGATAGTATCAATTAAATATCTTGTTTCGTAAAAAAATCATTTTGTTTATTCTACTTTGAGTTCACTGAAAAATAGGTGGCAATGGTTTTTCACGCAATTCATAAATTTGAGTTTTGAGGAAATTTGGATTTTATTACCTTAGTTTTATCCTAAACTAACAAAAGAAGGTTTAGCAAAGCCTGGTTTAGCTGCTTAAGTCCAACGAATCCCGTAGTTCATGTGTTAATATTCAATGGTCAGGAGAAACCTCCAACTTTTCATGTCAGTGCAAAAGGGGCAACCAGTTAAAATTTAGAACTCATCATGGTCTACAGAGCACAGCCTCATTAGTAACATAAAGCCATTGACAATATTCATGTTATGAAACTACTAGAATTTGATGAATTAGCACTGCGTTTTTTTGCTGGGCGATAGGTGATTGGTGCCTCATTCAATCAATTTGATCATGTTGCCACAATACTTCAACAATAAATGAGTTTGTCCTAACCCCAAATAAAGCCTAGATGTATCATCCTCCAGTCCCCACATGGACAGAGGCCATATAACCATAAAAGGCTCGATGTAGAAACATGCTTAAGCTAGATGTGGATCATAATATCTAAATTTATATATTAAATATATCTGATATCCTGACATACAATATGGTAGTCTGAAAGAAAGGAAGGAAAACTACATAAATTTGAGAAAACATATGAATCTTCCATCCCCAACTGGTTTAGCCTATGCATTTTGATCCTGTAACAGCCTGATGTCCAACCTATTGTAATACTTCGTCCCATCCTCACTAACCAAAAATGGGTTAACAGGGTTTTACAAATTGGCCATAGAGTATACTCGATGTCCACAGCCTCTACAACAAAAATGGACCAAACCCCCAAACTTACAGAGGGGTATCATAAGTTTGTCACGTAACCGATGGGTGAATTCATTGGTCATTTCCCCTGTTCCATCATATGGTGGGGATCCTAATATATTTGTAAGAGGTCAATTATCTATGACCAAGATGTTACTTTGATACCTCCAAGGAACATAATTAGTACAATTACACTATTTTTGATAACCATTATTGGGTATGAAAGACATTCATAGTTCTACGACCAACAAAGTCATGGGACTTTCTGAAACAATATGCAACAGCAATTTTGCCCATCTTCGAGTTGCGATAAAATAGAATACATAACACCCACCCCCACCCCCGCGTTCGAATATTACAAACATGTTCACTAGGATACTAGGATATATAACAATCCAAGGGCCTGGTCGGAAAGGGTAGATTTGGATCCAAATCCTTAGGTGAACTAAATCCTCAAAATTCCTATACCAACCCCCTCTTCCAAATAGGCCATAAGTTGAAGTTTGCACTAGATTGCTGAGATCGACAAACTGGGAGGACAAAGGCATATGCCACCAGCACATAGTTGATAAAAGAAAGGAGGACGATACCACGTAATTTGTCAGAACGGCCAAAAATTTATCAGCCAGAAAATTCGCAAACGCAAAGCTCACCTTGTAGACATCAGATGGCGAAGTTTGCTTAGCACCTTCATGCGGTGTATCGCGTAGGAACTATTGGCTGGCAGCTTGTTCACCCTCGCTACCTCGGCATCAATACCAGCTTCCCTGTCCCCTTGTTGAGAGCCACCCTGCTTGCTAGCAAAACCAGCTTTTGATCAGTGCGCCACACCATAACCCGATTAATTGAAATTAGATGCACTACCTTGCAGCTGTGTACTTAAATGAAGGTATGAAAAATTCAAGTCCCATAAGGCATAAGCTTAACATTTCCCTCCGAGGATCTCTCTCGCACACGAACTTATCATTTTCTATAACGCTCGATAAAATAATTCACTAATGAGATTTCACTAATACAATAGGTTCACATTCAATTCCAGAATGAACATACAAAGGAAAAGTATGGGACAGCCTGCTGCTTGCTATTACTGACTGCGGCTGCCGACCGAAGAAATGAAGATCTTCAAGTCTTCAACCTATGTTTGAGTGCTCTTGCGAAAGAAAATAATTTCGAAACTTCCGTTCCATAATTCCTGAATCCCCTTGAGATAGTGAAAGAAGCAACTGTGCGAGCCATACAACATAGCGACAAGAGATCATGCATAAACACACTACCATCTCTAAGGACGACACAAACAGAAGAAGACCTCGATTCCAATAAACCAATTCAAGAACGCACTCAACCACGAACAAGGAGATGAGACGAGAGAAGATACAGAAAACATACCGCAGTCGAAGAAGAGGTGCTGCTGAGGGTGGTGGTGGTGCGGGAGAAGGGCGTCGCGCTACCTCCTTCCATGATTCGATGCTCGAGAAGTCGGGGTTTACGAGGCGCAGGGAAGGGAAGGAAGAAGAAGGCTCGAGAACGCCGCCACTGGACTGGAGTCTGGACGGAGCAGGAAGCCTGAGAAAGGAAGACTGGAGGGAGCGAGCTGCTGGCCTTCTGTACTATCTTTCGGCCCAAGAGCAGGAGGAAACAATTGGGCCTCACCTCCACCGAAGGAATCAGAACCACACCGTCGGCCTTTCATACCTGCCTCTAAAGAGAAACTATCGGACCTTTTTTGTTTTGTTTTAGAAAACCATACCATAGTATATGCTAAGTGTCCTTTTCAGGTTAGCTTCAGACTTTAGCTCGATAGTCTAGCTGGTATTCTGGTCATCATGTCCCAGCAGATCCGTCCGGTCTGTGCTTCCTGCAGTGATGCTATGGGTTTGTTCTGTACGACTACAATTATGAGTTCATGTTGTTGTACAGGAGGATCGCTGACTCTGTTATTAGTGTAGTATCTTCTTCTGCATCTGTCTGCCTGTCCAGCATCAGTCGCATTAGAGCATGTATGATAGGTTTATGTCAGTCGTCTATAGTTATTGTTACGTAGGATTTTTACCGATGTGGATGAAAGAGAATAAAGAGACAGAAAGATACTGTCTATAATCGTGTAGCCGACTATAGCACAAGAAACAAGAAAAATATTAAAAGATTGTGTGTTTTATAAAGACAACTAAAAATACAGCAGCTGTCTGTACCATTGTATAAGTTATCTTTAGTGCTGTCTACAGGTGATATAGAGAGTTGCTATAGATAGCAGATATTTATATCATTGTACATGCTCTTATAGGTGCTTAGTATCTGCTCTTAATGACACGCCGCGCTGCTCTGTTGGTGGTGAAGACCAGGCTCTCAACATACCCTAGAATAGCCTTTAGCTGTATTTGGTTTCTTAGTGTTGCTAGCTAGAGTCTGTATTGATCGTGTTCCTTCAGCTACTGATTGTGCGTTGCGATGCTAATAAGCTTATATTCAAATATTTCCAATGGACGTGGAGTGCTACCTCCTGTTGCCAAAGTATGGTTATATTTGTTGATGGTTCCTCTTTCTTTTCCATGCATGATTGGTGTTGCTGTAGTATCTTTTACTGGCTTAAATTAAAGTGTTTGGGATAGATGTCGAGTGCTACCTCCTGTTGAAAGAGTATGATTGTATTCTTTGGTTGCTCCTCTGTTTTACTGTTGCACCCATGATCGCTGCTATTGTAATATTTCTCCGTGTTACTACCACAATGCCGCCCTAGGCATGCCTTTCTCATGTTTTCCTCCTGGGTTGCCCTCGTAAGCAGGATGTCGCTTTTGTCAGTGGTATAACCCAGTAGTAATCATGGAAATAATTGTACTACGTCTATGTTTATTAATTATAGAATAAATATTATTATATTTTTTGGATGAATTATCATTTATAAAAATTAGCAAGTACGTGGCTTGTTAGTGAAACTCTTTAATTGTTGCATGATATCATTCTAAAAGATCTCTAGCTAGTCGGATGTCACTGGTTGGGACACTAGTGACTTATAGACCAACACATGTATTGACTGATGACCATATTTCACTGGTCATAGATATAGTGATATCGAATCATTAGTGTAAGCACATGTGTAAGCACATGTTTGTGATTGTTATGTTTCTATGTGTCATAAGTTGGCCTTAAGCAATGATGATGTATAACCCTTATACCTAAGGTTAACATGGTTTTCTACATGTATAACAATACACTTAGGGTTACCAAACGCTACACCGTAACTGGATAGTTATAAAGGTAGATTTCAGGTATGCTATGAGACATACGGAGGGATGTAATTGATCGGATATAGGATTGATCCCTCCTAGCATAACATGAGAGATATCTCTGGGTACTTGGATGTGCTCGGATAAAGTACGTACATAGCCGTGCCACAAGTGGTCGAAGAGTCCACCACATGAAGTTATTCAAAAACTAGATCGAGAAAAGATTTAATAATCCGTGGATGACATATATATCTGTTGGTGATATGCCCTAGAGGCAATTATAGAGATGATTGTATCACGTCTATGTTTATGAGTTATTAAATAAATGTTATTATATTTCTTGAATGAATCATCAGTTATAAAGATTAACAAGTATGTGACTTATTGGTGAAGCTCTTTAACTTATATGATATCGTTCTAAATGTATCTCTGGTCGGATGTCACTAGTCGAAATGCTAGTTACCTAACGACCAGCACATGTATTGATTGATGATCATGTTTCACCGGTCATGGATATAGGGATATCGAATCAATAATGTGAACACATGTTAGAGAACATAGTGTTGGATTGACCCAAATTGAGACACTATTGAGATTGTTATGATTTTATCTGTCATCAGTTGATCTCAAGCAATGATGATGTATAATCTTTAGACCTAAGATCAGCATGGTTTCCTACATGTGTACACTTTGGGGTTGCCAAACGCTACTCCGTAACTGTGTAGTTATAAATGTAGCTTTCAGGTATGCTATGAAACATGCGGAGGAATGTGACTGGTCGGATATGAGATTTCCCCCCCTAACATAACAGGAGAGATATCTCTGGGCCCCTTGATGTGGTCGGATAAAGAAAGTGCATAGCCATACCACTAGTGGTCAAAGAGTCGAACCATATGAAGTTATCCGATACTTGATCGAGAAAGTATTGAACAGTCTATGGATAACATAATATCCCACCTGGAGTTTAACCATATATCGTGAGGCAAAGGGAGAATACTTGAGCAGGTCATTCAGTTTGATCAGATACGGACTAGTCATATGGAGATACGAGCTGGTCATAGACTGGTCGAACATGATCACTAACTAGTCGTAAACTAGTCATAAGGAGTTACGAACTAGTCATGACTAAATATGAATAGGTTGTATGGAGATACGAGCTAGTTATAAGTGATAAAGACCACTCGTAAATCATATTGCATTCAGTTTCGTCTGATACAATTTATGTATATTCTGGAATCGTTGTGTCCTGCTAGGAGCTGATAAAGACTTGTGGTCGGAAAGGAGTTTCTGAGTCACAACTGATTACACGTGAACCTAACGGGTCACACACTTAATGGGTTGGAACAAACGTGTTCGGATAGGATCCGTCATGGGCTCTATATAAGGAGATGCATGAGGCTGTTGGGACATATGAGATAGAACATGAGTTGCTCCACCGAAACCCTAGCCGCCAGCTTCTCTGAGAGCCCTACCGTGTGAGTTAGTACTAGCACACTAGCATACGGTGTTCCCTCCCTAGATGTGTGGATACCGTAGAGGTGCTACTGCGGTCACTGTTGCGCTCAAGGATGATCCACAACTTCGCAAGGAACGCGATTGGTACCTGGAGGTGACGACCGGCTCTAAGGATGCTGGACGATCGACTACGATAACTTCATCGATGCACTCCACGTTGGACTAGGCTGCTCCAACTCTTCTTTTGCTACACTGCGCATCTAGTGGTAACGATCTATGATCTCTTGCTTACTTGGCATCCTTATTTACGTGGTAGAATTTTTGAATTGCCAACTAGCGTAGCCTACCCGTATTCCTTCAGTGGTATCAGAGCCATCTTGCATAGTTTTTTTGTTAGGACCCAAAAATGCAATTCAGGAACCCTCTGTGTATTCTGATCTAGTCCCAGATCAGTAACTAGCTCACATAGGAAACAGTAATAAAATACCATCCATTTATTTGATTTAACTAAAAAGATCCCAAAATAACAAATAATAATAATAACTGGACCTTATGGTCAATGTTTACTTAATTTGCCACGCAGTGCTAAAAGAACAAATAAACTCTTGCAGCGGAACTGGAAAACTTGGAAAGACCAATCAACATGCCGCAGGCAATTGAGTGGAGAACACATCCTAATCCGCAAAGCATTCATGGTACTCATTCTGAAAGAACTTTTGAGCAGCTCGATATTCTTCAACTAAGTAACAGAAATTGGAGTTGTGAGCACATAAAGTACTCAGCAAGTCGTAGGGAAATAGTATGCACATAGTATTCATGCAATGCTTGAACAAATGTTAGCTATATGGTTCTTTTGTAGAAAGCAGTATTGACGATAAATACTATAAATAGATCAAAGTACGTAATTGAAAAACAATTACTTTGAAACAACTAGTGAATTCCCCATTCACTTCTCAACCAAACCAATGATAAGTGAATTCCCCATTCACCAATCGACACAATCCACCAAGTGAATTACCCATTCACCAACGAACATTATATTCATCAGTGAACTTTCCATTCACACTCCAAAACATTTTATGAAGAAACTCTATCTCTTGTGTGAAATCCCTAGACATGTCCATAACCAAGGACGCGGCTATTCGAATAGATTAACACTCTGTAGTTGTTATACACTTTACCCACAAGATATAACCAGTGTAGCTAGCACCAATCATAACAAAACATTTCAGAAATTTCATCTCGACAATTGACTCTCCCGTTGTGCATATTGTTACCCCAACCTCACCGTTGGTTTGACACACATCATTGGACCTGGAAGCGGCGAACCGACCATTGATGTGACCTTAGAAAGGGTACACACCTCCACCCATATACTACCTGAGTAGTCAATGTAAAAACTCCACAACGTACTAGGTTAGGCCTATCCCGTTAGGCATGTGGTTGTACGATAAGGCCTAGTTCAATGGTGCACAAGATTAAGTCCTTGACAAGTTACTCAGACGAGTCTACTACAACCCACAACTTGTTAATCACACTCTCAATGCATAACCGCTCGCCTAAGTGAAAATCATTTTGTTTAACCAAGACCAATGACATACCCTATCATGGTACACAAATTTTAACAATAGTGGCTAACCACCACGATTTCATATCTCATTAAGTCAAATTCAACATTATTTATACATGTGATCATGAACCCATCACAACTAAGCTTGCTAAGCATCTGTACGATACCCATGTTGGTGATACAAATATGTCCAACTAAAATTAACCACGCTAGGGTGACAAATGATTTATGGCATTCAAATATTCAATGGAGGCATAATGACAACATGCGATAGCCAATCCCAAAACAGTTGATATAAAGATAGAATGCAATTGATATAAAACAATATACTTTTGAAATCATATGTTCAATATGATCAAAGGACTACGACTTGCCTTGGCTTTGGATCTGCTCTGTTACCAAACTTGGATCTTCAAAGTTTGCTTCTGCTCCTGCTCCGTGAAACAGATCGTCTAACGAGAGAGAAAACAACAGACGAAACATAAATAAATTCAAATAAAATCTAAAAATAGTAAAACCAACTCTAAAAGAAAGATCTCAATTCTAAATGAATTTAGGAATTTGAATGGATTTAATCGGAGTTCGTATGAAGGAGAATAGGCTCTTGGAAGATTGAAATTCACATGAAATGATGAAATCAGAATTTTAGAATTTTCTTTCAAAAGAAAAATCTAGATTATGATGTCAACATGACATCATCATTGATTTTCGGCTCAAAAGAAATTAAAAGAAAATTGGCTGATAAGTGGGTTCCACTTGGCATTGATTTGGTGCATGGTGGTCTTGGATTTAGATCTAGGGTCTGCCACATGGCTTGATGACCAGAATTGACACACAAGCAAAAAAATGAGGTGGATGCTGACTCAGAGGACACATGGACAAAGGAGGTTGAGGGGGCAGTTGAGGTCGAAGGTGACGTGGCTAGCCAAGTCAGCAGAGAGAGAAAACGAGGAAGAGGGACAGAGGACATGGCTGGCGGCTTGGTGGCGGCATCGTCTAGTGGTGAGAGAAGTTCGGCTGAGTGCGAAAGCAGAATCCCACGAACATGACGATGCTTTGGGAGGCGGTGACTCTCTTCTTCGGCAAGTTGTGGCACGAGGTGATTGAAGTAGATGGCGGGGCTTAGGGGTTCGGGGAGAGGTGATTGGGATGGAGAGTTTGACATGGGTGGTGGCCTTTTATAGCACCAGAACGGGAGAATCCAAGAGGGACACGGTACGGCACAAGTTCTATTTGGACACGGGCACAAGAACTCCATGAGGAAGACAATGCTGGCATGGCGCCTGACGAGCGGGGATCACCGGGCAGAGAGCAAAGGAAAAAGGGGAGAAGGAGCAGCTTGGCTGGGCTTGGGCTTCGGCGCAAGGAGAGGAAGAAATGGGTCGCTTAGCTGGACTGGAAAGAAAAGAAGGTGCGGGCCGGGAAAGAGAAATGGACCGGACCGAAAGAAAGAAGATATGGGCCGAAGAAAAGAGATTCAGCCCAAAGATAAAATCTGGATTTCTCCCAGAAAATTCTCTGGAACACCAGGAACTCAAATAAAATAACTTTTAATTTAATTGGAGTTTAGATTATTCACATTAAATCTTTTTGATTTCTAAAAATTCAATTTAAGCTGGAACTTTAACAAGAAAATTCAAATGGTTATTTTTATTTTTAAAACTTAAAAAATAGACCAAAAAATTGGGATGTTACATTTTTGATCTAGATCGATCGCATATACTTGATATGTGGTAGTAGTAGATTAGATCTATTACTTGATGGGTCTGGTAACCTAGATCGGTTTATATGGATGGAACGATCTAGGCCCTGGCCGATAAGATCAATCGGTTTTTTGACGAAAGTACATGGGTTTGTGGGAGGTATAAATTGAGTGCACCAGATGATTTACTACTCTCATTTATGATCGCATTGCTTGATACTCCTACCGGTCGGAATTCTGCCATCGGAGTATGTTGCGATGCATGGTCGTATGGGACTGCCGTGCTAGGTAATCGTTATCGCGTTAAATAGTAGGAATAAGTCCAGTTTACTTCCTCTAACTATCAGAAAAGTCTGGTTTACCCCCTAAACTACAAAACCGGTTATTTAACCCCCCTAAACTTGTGAAATCCGGTCACTACACCCCTCAGGCTAGTTTGAATGGCTGGTTTTGTATGCTCCAAACATCTGGGCCGCCGTCCATGCTTTGAGATGTGTGCAACACTAAATAAAAGTGCAAATAATGATGCAAATACATAATACCATACACGTGCCTTCATCCATTCCCATTTCCTTTGTTCAATCCACTTTCTCTCTCTCTCCCTCCTCCTTTTCTCCATTTGGTTTAGCCAAAAAATCTCCTGGAGCTTCTTCTTTTCCGCATTCTTCTCCATCTCCTCACTTCTCCATTTTCTCTCCTAGTGATTCTTCCTGGCCGAGGCTTGTTCATGGAGCTCCCTCCCTCTCTGGCGTCGCCTCCTCCTGGTGCCGCCACCGCTGCTCAGCCCACCTCCCTATGCTCCAGCCGCCCCGCAGCTTGCTGCCATCGGCTCGGCCCGCCCGGTTGAAGTAGAGCACGCCGTTCTTGACCCTTAGCTCCTCGGCCTGCTTCGCCATCTCCCGCTACTACAACGATGGTGAGAGCGAGAGGGAGAGCCCCTAGACTTCCACCCCTCTACCCCCGCCCCCGCCGAATGGAGCCGCGGCGCTATCGAATGCCTGGAACGCTTCGTGGTGTTGGATAGTGGACTGTGCATCCGACGGTGGCAGCGACGACGGCAATGACCTCGACTGTTGCTACTGGTGAGGGTTCATGAAGAACAGATGCATCCCAACGGCCGGGTCGGTGGCGAGGCCCGGCATGCTGCCTTGTTCCTTTGGCAAGGACGTCTCACCTAACGAGCCCAGGTTGGCACCATTGAGGAAGCTTGGCCAGCTGCGCCGTTGTCGAACCAGCTGCCGTTGCCGGCCACCCCTCCCAGCGCCTACTGCAACCCGAAACGATAGTTGGAGGTCATCTGGCTAGCGAGCAGCTCGGTGGAGGAGGGTCCTGACGGCGGTTGGCCAGGGAAATTGAACATCTCGGAGAGCATATTGGAGGCCCCGACGGCCGCCGCGTGCACGTACATGGTGGCGGGCTCGGTGTGCTCATCTCCCTCGATGGGGAGCAGCCCGTGCCCACCGGCGGTGGCTAGGTCGAAGCCCTGCACCCTGAGCTTGTCGCGGCGGCTTTGCTGTGCCACGTGCTACTGTTGCTGTTGGTCCTGGCTGGTCGAAGCCATCGGAGGAGAAGCTGAAGACGCCGCCACGCTCGTGGAATCCAGGAGTGGGACATAGAACTCGAGTGGCTAATCGTCACGGAGATCGCCTGACCGCTCTTTGGTTGGCTCACGTATGTGGTTGTCTGCCCTGGCTGAGACGGTGGCACCGCTATTCCCATCGTCAGCGTGATTCCAGCCAAGAAAACCCCTTTCTTCCGCAGCAAACTAAGCTCACCAGCATGGTGAGTGCATTCACCGTGGACATGCACTTGGCCCTGCGACTCACCGCCGATAGCACTTGGCCCTGCACCTCACCGCTGACAGCACTTGGCGTATACTACATGTGTATGTGGCTTGTATACTGTACTGTACATGCGTATGTGGCTTGTATACTGTATTGTACAAACCACCTATTCAAACCGGCCTGAGAGGTGTAGTGACCGGATTTCGCAAGTTTAGGGGGTTAAATAACCGGTTTTATAGTTCAGGGGGTAAACCAGACTTTTCTGATAGTTAGAGGGAGTAAACTGGACTTGTTCCTAAATAGTATTATGTGTTCATATCACCCGATACAATTGGATTCTATGCATAACTCGTTTTTGCAGGGATTGATGTGAATAGTATGGCCCATTGTGTATGTGATGCATGTATGGATTTCACATGGCCTGCGTGTCATGCTGTGTGACAGCTATGGAGCTACATATTGTTGTATAACGGTCTGCGTGCCGACATGTGATGATTGATATTATCCTATATAATTCATTACTAACTTTTAGGAGTAATTGCTTAGTAGATGAATGCAGTCGGAGATTTCAAGCATGATGGTCGGAGGACAGGAAGCATGGTGATGGATATCATCATATTAAGGGCCATACTATTTCACAGTTTAATATGATTATATGTGAATGTTTATTTTGCTTCTATCATGCTATTGATTATGTTTTATCATTAGATGTTTTAACATGGTAGAGTAGTATCCCTCGAGAAAAATGAAGTTAATTTGATGCATTTCCAATTGCTGCACCTATCACGATTTTGATCGTTAATTGGTAGGTCTACCAAAGTAGGGTGCCATTAACTATCTAAATAAGATGGGGGTGCGTGTCAGACACCCACATGCATAGTGCTGGTTTAACTTGACAAGGCTATCAAAACAGTTTAATTTGGGCCTTGGGGCATAATGTTGGTCGCCGAGGCATAGAGATGCCACCCAACAAACAAGAGTCATATAAGATATGATTGGCAAGAGGTTGCCTACCTAAATCACTAGGTCTCTAGCAGTGATGCCAAAGCTCACTAGGACTTAATGATTTATGGATCTTTAACCCATTCTATGAAGTTAGAGGGAAACTTGGTTTAGAACATGTAGTGCAAGTATCTTTCATTAAAGTGCTTAATAGAAAGTCTTACATAAATATAGTAATGAATTTTTGCATATATTTCTGTTGTAGATCATGGCACCTAACACTTCCTCCACACCTACCTTTAACTTGCGATATATTCTTGAGAAAGAAAAGTTGAGTGGAATAAATTTCATTGATTGGTTTTGTAATATGAGAATTGTTCTCAAACAAGAAAAGAGGGAATATGTTCTAGAGGGTCCCTATCTTGAGGAACCAAATGCTGATGCTACTCGTGCTGAAAACATGCTTATGAGAAGCATTGCAATGATGTAGTCGATGTGCATTGCCAAATGCTTGCCACCATGAACTCTAAGCTTCAGAAGCAATATGAGACCACATATGCTTATAATATAATTGTGGGTCCGAAAGGTATGTTTTAGGATCAAGCAAGGGCAGAGAGTTACAATACCTCCAAGGCATTGTTTTCTTGTAGGCTGTCAGAAGGTAACCCGGTCAGTCCTCATGTGATCAAAATGATTGGTCACATTGAGTTCTTGGAAAAGTTTGGTTTTCCCCTTAGCCAAGAGTTGGCTACTGATGTGATTTTCTTCAATCGTTCCTTGCGAGCTTTAAGTCAGTCATATTGAATTTTCATATGAATGGCATGGAGAAGTCAATGACCGAGTTGCATAGCATGCTTAAAGGTGTTGAGGAGAGCATCAAGAAAAGTTCTAATCATGTGATGATGTATCAAAAGACTACTAGCTTCAAGAAGGGTAAGTCGGGAAAGGGAAAAGGCAAAGGAAAGACTCAAGATGAGATCGAGAGTCTCAAGTCTAAGCTTAAGAAGCTCAATCTGGGTCCTAAGCCTAACACAGAATGCTACCATTGTCATGAGACTAGGCATTGGAAGAGAAATTGTAAGAAGTACTTGGCAGAGTTGAAAAAGAACAAAGCAAGTAAGACTTCTAGTTTAGGTATAAATGTTATAGAAATTAATGTTGCCACTTCTCCTACATGTTCTTGGGTATTTCATATCGGATCGGTTGCTCACATTTGCAATTCGATATAGGGACTGATAAGGAGTAGAAGTTTGGCAAGAGGAGATGTTGATCTTCGCATGGGCAATGGAGCAAGAGTTGCTACATTAGCTATTAACACTTTACCATTAGCTTTACCCTTAGGATTAGTTATGGAATTAAATAATTGTTATTATGTTCCAGCCTTAAGAAAAACATTATTTCTGCTTCTTGTTTGGGAGCAGAAGGTTATGAGTTTAGAATAAAGAACAATTGTTGTTCAATTTATTTTTGAAGATATGCTTTATGGCCATACTCCATTGTTGAATGGATTGTATATTTTAAATCTTGAGGATATGCCTATCTATAACATAAATGCTAAGAGACTTCAACCTAATGATTTGAATCCCACTTTTATTTGGTATTGTCGTCTAGGTCATATAAATAAGAAGCACATTATGAAGCTCCATAAATATGGTCTTCCAAACTCATTTGATTTTGAATCATTTAAAACATGTGAATCTTGTTTACTTGATAAGATGACAAGAGCACCTTTCACAACAAGAGGTGAGAGGGCAAGTGAGTTACTGGTCGTAATACATTCAGATGTATATGGACCAATGAGCACCCTAACCAGAGGTGGTTTTTAGTATTTCATAACTTTTACCAATGACTTTAGTAGATATGGATACATCTACTTAATGAGGTATGAGTCGGAATCCTTTGAAAAGTTCAAAGAATTTCAGTATGAAGTACATAATCAACTTGGCAAGATAATTAAATATCTACAATCTGATCGTGGATGTGAATATTTGAGCCACAAGTTTGGTGATCATCTAAAGAAATGTGGAATTATTCCACACTTACCCCACCAGGAACACCTCAATGGAATGGGGTGTTTGAACAATAGAATCGAACATTGTTGGACATGGTTCGGTCAATGATGAGCCAATCTAATCTTCTATTGTAATTTTGGGGATACACTCTAGAGACAACGACTTTCACTTTAAATAGGGTTCCATCAAAAACAGTAGAAACAACACCATATGAGATATGGACCGGGAAGTGTCTTGGATTGTCTTTTATCAGGATATGGGGTTGTGAGGCATATGTAAAATATTTGACGTCTGATAAGCTCACATCCAAGTCCGATAAGTATTTCTTTGTGGGGTATCCTAAGGAAACTAAAGCATATTATTTTTATAATCAGGTTGATAACAAAGTGTTTGTTACCCGAAACGGTGTCTTCTTGGGGAAAGAGTTTCTTTCTAAAGGAGTTAGTGGGAGCAAGGTGCAACTCGAAGAAATTCGGGAACCATCTAAAAATGTTTCAGTTCCTACTGAACCTCTATAGGTGAGCAAAATATTGTAGACCCTGTAGATAAGGCATAAGTCCCACGTAGATCTAAAAGGCCACGTCAATGGCCTATAAGGTATGGGACGTTTTATTATTGAATAATGATGAGCCTAAGACTTATGCGAAAGCGATGGTGGACCCAGACTCAAAGTCATGGCTTGAAGCCATGAGATCCGAGAAAAAAATCCATGTATAACAATCAAGTTTGGAACTTGGTTGATGCACCTGATGGTGTTAAAACCATTGAGTGCAAATGGATTTTTAAGAAAAAGATAGATATGGATGGAAATGTTCACATTCATAAAGCAAGATTGGTTGCAAAGGGTTTCAGACAAATTCAAGGTGTTGATTATGATGAAACCTTCTCGCCTGTCGCTATGCTTAAGTCTATCTAGACCATTCTAACTATTGCTGCATATTTTGATTATGAGATATGGCAAATGGATGTCAAAAATAGCTTTTCTAAATGGAAACCTAAGTAAGGATGTGTACATGACACATCCTAAAGGTTTTGTCAATCCAAAGGAAGCTAGAAAGGTATGCAAGCTTCAGAAATCCATCTATGGACTAAAGCAAACATCTCAGAATTGGAACATTTGTTTTGATGAACTGGTTAAAGGGTTTGACTTCATCAAGAATGAAGAAGAACCTTATGTTTACAAGAAGGTTAGTGGGAGAAAACTTGTGTTTCTGATCTTGCATGTGGATGACATACTACTGGTCGAAAATGATATTCCAATGCTTTAATCTGTTAAAACTTCATTAAGAAATAGTTTCTCAATGAAAGATTTAGGAGATGCAGCATATATCTTGGGCATAAGGATCTTTAGAGAAAGATCTAAAAGGCTAATTGGATTAAGCCAAGATATCTACATTGACAAGGTGTTAAAGCGATTCAACATGCAAGATTCCAAGGAAGGTTTCTTGCCTATGACACATGGCATTAATCTTAGCAAGGGTCAGTGTCCTACGACCACTGATGAGCGAGAAAAAATGAGTAGAATCCCATATGCTTCGGCTATAGGATCTATCATGTATGCCATGCAATGTACACGACCAGATGTGTCGTATGCTCTAAGTGTTACGAGCAGATATTAGTCGGATCCAGGTGAAAGTCACGTGTTAGCAGTCAAGAATATCCTTAAGTACTTGGGAAGGACTAAGGATGCATTCCTTGTTTATGGTGGTGAGGAAGAGCTAGTCGTAAATGGTTACACCGATGCATGCTTCCAAACCGACAATGATGATTTCAGATAGCAGTCTGGGTTCGTGTTTTGTCTTAATGGAGGAGCAATGAGCTGGAAAAGTTCCAAGCAAGGAACGGTTGCTGATTCTACAACAGAGACTGAGTACATTGCGGCTTCCGAAGCTGCAAAAGAAGCTGTGTGGATTAGAAAGTTCATTAATGAACTAAGTGTGATTACTAGTGCTTCTATTCCAATGGATTTCTATTGTGATAATAGTGGAGCCATTGCACAAGCTATAGGGCTGGAAAAATAGCTCGAGGCTCGTGAGCCTACTCGAGCTAGTCATGGCTCGACTCGGGCTCGTGAATTTTCGAGCCGAGCCGAGCCTCCTCTCTAGCTCGCAAACAAAACAAGCCGAGCTCGAGTTGGCTCGCGAGCCACTTGAGTGGCTCGTTTGGCTCGGCCCACGAAGGCCCAGTTGCCCAGCCCAGCAACGAATCCCTATTCGGCCAATGCCATCCCTATTTCCCTAACCCTACGGCGCCGTTTCTCAGACCAGCACCAGACCCGATCCCCTTTCTCCTGCGATGCCGGCCTTCCCTTCGCCCTCACCCAGCTCCACCTCGCCGCCGCCACCCGCCACCTCCACCTCACCTCCACCTCGCCACCTCCACCTCGCCTCCACCCGCCACCTCCACCCGCCGCCTCCACCTCGCCTCCTCTAGGCTCCACCCCCCGTCGCCTCCCCCTCACGGCCTCCACCTCGCCCTCGCCCTCACCCAGCTCCACGCCTCCACCCGCTGCCTCCACCACGCTGCCTCCACCTGCCGCCTCCACCTCGCCTCCTCCACCCGCCGCCTCCACCTCGCCTCCTCTACCTCGCCGCCTCCACTCGCTGCCTCCACCTCGCCTCCATCTCCCTCATCTCTGACCGCCTCCCCGCTGAGGTGCCGACCTCCCCGACGAGTCGACGACATCGAGCCTATGTGGAGCTGCGGTGGAGGCCGGGACGTGCCGCGCTGTGCGGGTGGGCCACGCGGTGATGGCCAATGGTGCATGCCGAGGCAGTGGAGAACATGGTGGCCCTCTACTCTGTTCCTAGCACCGGCGACGACGTCGATGCAGAAGACGCGAAGTGGGAGGGTGCAGCGGTGGAGGCCCTCCTGGCTCCTCCCCTAGTCCCCTGGCCTGGCCCCGTGCTCCCCTCGTGAGCCGTGACCCCGTCCTGCCCAATTGTTGAATCTAGTTCTTGTGTCTTCACTCGTGAATTGTGATTTTGTTGATTGAATGGATGCACTGATTTTGTGATTTTGTTGATTGAATTTGAATGGATGCACTTCTGACTGTTGTTCACATTCTGATCCCTGGCTCATGAGGGCTCACGAGCTGGCTTGAGTCATCTTCCGAGCCGAGCCGAGCCGACCTTCTGGCTCGTGCTCAAAACAAGCTGAACCAAGCCGAGCCTACTATGGAAACAAGCCTGAGTGAGCCGAGCTGAGCCTGGCTTGGCTCGGCTCGTTTCCAGCCCTAACAAGCTAAGGAGCCTAGATCATATCAAAAGTCCAAACACATACTTTGATGATATAACATTATTCATGAGATCGTTGAGAGAGGTGATGTGAAGATATGCAAAGTACACACGGATTTGAATATCGTTGATCCATTGACAAAGCCTTTCCCACAACCTAAGCATGAGCTGCACACAAGAGCTATGGGTATTCGATGCCTGTATGATTGACTCTAGTGCAAGTGGGAATGCGTTGGTGATATTCCCTAGAGGCAATCATAGAGATGATTGTGTCACGTCTACATTTATGAGTTATTGAATAAATATTATTATGTTCCTTGAAAGAATCATTAGTTATAAATATTAACAAGTATGTGACTTGTTGGTGAAGCTCTTTAACTCATATGATGTTTTTCTAAATGTATCCCTGGTCGGATATCACCGGTTCGAACGCTAGTGACCTAATGACTAGCACATGTATTGATTGATGACCATGTTTCACTGCTCATGGATATAGGGATATCAAATCAGTAATGTGAATAAATGTTAGAGAACATGGTGTTGGATTGACCCACCTTGAGACACTATTGAGATTGTTATGATTTTATCTATCATCAGTTGGTCTCAAGCAATGATGATGTATAATCCTTAAACCTGAGATCATCATGGTTTCCTACATGTGTACACTTTAGGGTTGCCAAACGCTACTCCTTAACTGGGTAATTATAAAGATAGCTTTTAGGTATGCTATGAAACATGCGGATGAATGTGGCTGGTCATATATGGGATTTGCCCCTCCTAACATAGCAGGAGAGATATCTCTGGGCCCCTCGATATGGTCGGATAAAGAAAGTGTAAGGCCATGCCACTAGTGGTCGAAGAGTCGACCACATGAAGTTATCCGACACTTGATCGAGAAAGTATTGAATAGTCCATGGATGACATAATATCTCACTTGGAGTTCAACTAGATATCGTGACGCAAAGGGAGAATACAAGAGCAGGTTATTCAGTTCGATTAGATACAGACTAGTCGTATGGAGATACAGACTAGTTGTAGATTGGTTGAACAAGATGACTAACTAATCATAAGGAGTTACGAACTAGTCATGGCTAAATATGAACTGGTCGTATGGAGATATGAGCTAGTCGTAAATGATAAGGACCTACTCGTAGATCATAGTGCATTAAGGTTCGTTCGATACAATTTATGTGTATTCGGGAATCGTTATGTCCTGCTAGGAGTCACTAACGACTCTTGATTGAAAAGGAGTTTCCGAGTCACAACCGATTACGCATGAACCTAATGGGTCACACACTTAATGGGTTGGAATAAACATGTTCGGATAGGATTCGTCATGGGCTCTATATAAGGAGATGCATAAGGTTGTTGGGACATACGAGACAGAACGTGAGTTGCCTCACTAGAACCCTAGCCACCATCTTCTCTGAGAGCCCTACCATGTGAGTTGGTGCTAGTACACCGGCATATGTTGTTCCATCCCTAGACGTGTGGATACCGTAGAGGCACTATTGCGGTCGCTGTTGCGCTCAAGGATGATCTATGACTTCACAAGGAACGCGATTGGTTGCTGGAGGAGACGTTTGGCTTTGAGGACGCTGGGCAATCGACTACGACCACTTTATCGACGCGCTCTATGTTGGACCAGGCTGCTCCAACTCTTCTATCGCTGCACTGTGCGTCTAGTGGTAACGATCTATGATCTCTTGCTTGCTTGGCATCCTAGTTTACATGGTAGAATTTTTGAATTGCTGGCTAGCGTAGCCTACCTGTATCCCTTCAATCTCACCTAGAGTTCGATCAGATATTGTGAGACAAAAGGAGAATACGCAAGTAGGCCGTTAGTACGACCAGATACGAACTAGTTGTATAGGGATACAGACTAGTCATGAGCTGGTCATACATGATCACAAACTGGTCGTAAGATGTTACGAACTGGTCGTGACTAGATGCGAACTGATCGTGAGGAGTTACGAACTGGTCGTGAGTGACAAGGATTTGGTCGCAGATCATATTGCATAAGGTTCATCCGATGTGATCTTTGTGTGTATTCGGGAGTCGTTATGTGCTAGAAACCGCTACTGACTTGCGGATCGGAAAGGAGATTCTGAGTCATGACCAATTATACATGAACCTACAGGGTCACACATTTAATGGGTTAGAACAAACTAGTTCGGATTGGATCCATTAGGGGCTTTTTATAAGGGAATGCGTGGGGCTTTTTGGGAGTAGTTGCACCACCCACTGGAACCCTAGCCACTGCCTCTCCAAAGGTCCTACTGTGCATGCTAGTTCTAGCACACCAGTGCACGACGTTTCATCCCTAAACATGTGGATACTGTATAGGAGCTGCTGGGCTGATCGAGGACGATCCATGACATACATAGGAAACACGAGAGGCTGCTGAAGGAGATGATCAATGGCCAAGGACGTTGGATGGTCAACTACTTCCACTACATCGACGCACGCGACGTTTGACAGGGCTGCTCCAACTCTTCTTCCATTGCACTACACGTCTAGTGGTAACGATCTATGATCTCTTACTTGCATGACTTCTTAGTTTACGTGGTAGAATTTTGAATTGCATGCTAGTGTAGCCTACTCGTATCCCTATAGCTTTCTGATGCGAAGATGTGTTCAAAACTCGAGGGAGGCGCCGTAGGTGTCATGCATCAATCACTTAGAGTGCGCCTAGCTTCCGTAGTTCTTATTGTTTCCCATGTTATATGCCTTTATGTTTAGTTTTACCCAGGGGCGGCCCCACCCCAGGTAGCCATCGGTGGTACCCCCCCTTCCCAGACGTCGGCGAACAACGACCCCTCCTACCATTCCCTTCGACCAGCACGGTGCAGACGTGCAGTGAACGAGTCATGGGTGGAATGGCATGGCAGATTGGTAGGCCTTCACCACTCGAGGCCTCACCCACGGCCCCATTAAATTTCGCCCAATTTGCCACAATTTGCTCCGCCTTCCGCTCGCTGGCTCGCTTCCCCAATCCCCATTTCCCATTTCCCCACAATTTCTAACCTAGGCGGCGACAAAGAAGCGTAGTAGTGACGCAGGCGAAAGCGGCAGCGTGGGTTGGCGACACAGGGCCAAGGCGCGCACGAGCCAGCCGATCAGGCAGCGACGCAGAGAAGAGGGCGAAGGTGGCGCAGCAGGCAGATACGACAATGGCGCAGCCAAGGCGACGCAGGTGGCAACCAGGACTGTGGAGTGCCGAAGGTGCGGCGGTCATGCAGACATGGGGCGTGTACGCATGGGCGTGTGGTATCAAGCGCCGACGTGTCGTGGTGGACTGGTGGCGTCAGGCTGTCGCCCGTCGGCAAGCCACAAGCACAAGAAGTAGCGGCCAGCGGGGTGGGGAGCCAGTGGTGGACTGATGAGCCGGACTACCGGAGACTTCGAGACTGGGCACATTGGATAGGTGAATGGCTCCTACCCCCAAGTAACTAAGTAAGTAGTAACAGATGCTGTAGAGTGCAGACTGAGACTGGAAATATGGATTCTGGAATGCTCTCTTTAGACTTTAAGGACTTAGGCACTTAGCGGTTCAGCCTGGTTATGAGAGAACAAAATCCATTTTGTGTTTGCCGGATAGCATCCAACCTTAATACCTTATAATTGGCTACCATGTGGAAAAGTCATATGAGGTTCTGCTAGACTTCAAAAAATCTGCCTTGAAATCTTGAATGAAGTACTCCTGTTAAATTTAGGATTTGGAATTCTGGATTCTGGGTGGCTCCTGAAAGGCTGAAAATCGGGATGGCTACTGAAAATGTCAAGTCCAAGTCCAAAGGTAAGAGTAAGAATTGGTTGATTTGGTTCCAGTGATTTATCATTTATATTACACTATTATTTAGGAATTCCATTGGATTGTGACTAGTTGATTACTTGATTTGCTAGATTTGAAGAGCTATTTTATCATTGCGTCGAGTGGCTCCTCCCCAAGTACCGGTGCATGCGTAATATGATCTTGGAGAATGAAATTGTCTCGGCCTCCTAGACGTAATTAGTACTTTAACGTATGTCTTTCTGTTTTATGATTTATGATTTATTTTTATGATTTATAAAGAATTAATCTGAATATTCACTATCCATCTACTTTTGACAGGTTGTTACTAGTATATTCAATAATTTGGTATTTTGGTAGCAAATTGTTATGTAAACTTCATTGATGAGGTACATTTTCTATATTTTACCTATCTTTGTATGTTCACATAATGTGGATTGTAGTTTTGAGTTCTATTTAGTGTCATATACTCTATTTACTTGCCAATGGGAGATATCGTAAGGCACGCATTTTTAAATTGGAACAAGAGGATGGGGTGATAGAGGGTAATGATAACCTTAAAAGATATATCACTAAATATTATAAAGATCTTTTTGGGTCACCAGAGGAGAATCATTTTTCAATGGATGAATCTCGTCGGGATGATATTCCTCAAGTTTCCAATGTTGAAAATGAGTTGTTAACAGCATGTTTCTCAGTTAAAGAGGTGAAAGAGGTGATCTTTCAAATGGAATTAAACAAGTCGTCTGGTCCAAATGGTTTCCCGGCTAAGTTCTATCAAACTTTCTAGGAAATCATTAAAAAGGACTTAATGAGTTTGTTTAATAATTTCCATAATAAGAAATTGCCTATTCATAGTCTAAATTTTGGGATCATTACTTTACTACCTAAAAAATCTGATGCTATTCTTATTCAACAGTTTAGGACTATTTATTTGTTAAACATGAGTTTTAAGGTTTTCACTAAAGCTCTTACTAATAGATTATTTGTAATAGTTCAAAATATGATCAGACCGACTCAAACTGCTTTTATGCCAGGACGCTATATTTTGGAGGGGGTCGTTGTTTTACATGAATCGATTCATGAGATGCATAGAAAAAAGGTAGATGGGGTAATTTTAAAGTTGTATTTTGAGAAAGCGTATGATAAGGTGAAATGGTCCTTTCTACAGCAAACCCTTAGGATAAAAGATTTTTCTTCGTTGTGGTGTGCTTGGATAGATCAGGTAGTATCAAGAGGAAGTGTAGGTATTAATGTAAATGATGACATTGGTCATTTTTTTTAAGAATAAGAAAGGTCTTAGACAGGGAGACCCTTTATCTCCTATTTTATTTAACATTGTTGCGGATATGCTGCCCATCCTTATCCAACGGGCCAAAGATGATGGGCAATTTAAAGGAGTTGTCCCTCATTTAGTTGAAGATGGTTTGTCAATCTTACAATACGCTGACGATAAAATTCTTGTTATGGATCATAATTTAGAACAAGCCAAGAATATGAAGCTCTTGCCTTGCGTGTTCGAGCAACTATCTGGGCTGAAATTACATTTCCATAAGAGTGAATTATTTTGTTATGGTAGAGCAAAGGATATGGCAAACTCATATTAATAGATTTTTAGTTGTGGAAGGGGTAATCAGCCTTTTAGATACCTAGGTATTCCAATGCATCACAAGAAGTTATTAAATAAGGATTGGCAAGCAGTTGAAGAGAGATTTCAAAAGAAACTAAGTTGTTGGAAGGGCAAACTTCTATCTTTTGGGGGGGTAGACTTGTTCTTATTAATTCTGTCCTTAGTAGTTTAGTCATGTTCATGCTCTCTTTTTTCGAAGTGCCCAAAGGAATTCTTAAAAAAATAGATTACTTTCGATCTCGATTTTTTTGGCAAAGCGATGGGCATGAGAAAAAGTTTAGACTTACTAAGTGGAGCATTCTTTGCACTCCTAAAGATCAGGGTGGCATGGGTATACTAAATCTAGAATTACAGAATAAGTGCTTACTTAGCAAGTGGCTTTACAGCCTAATTAATGAAGATAAAGTTTGGCAACAAATGCTGCGAAATAAATATTTGAGGAACAAAACAATTGCACAAGTGGAATATAAACCAGGAGACTCTCAGTTGTGGGTAGGCCTTATGAAGGTTAAGAATGAATTTATGAGACTTGGCTCTTTCACATTGCATAATGGTTCTCAAATCAAATTTTGGGAAGATGTTTGGTTGGGACAAACTAAGTTGAGTCAAATATATTCTTCTTTATATAATATTGTCTATAGAAAGCATACTACTGTAGTGGAGGTTTTAGGTTCTGTACCTCCTCACATTTCTTTCCGTAGAGCTTTAGTTGGTGATAAGTTAGTTGCGCGGAATGAGTTGGTCCTAAGATTAGCTTCCATTCAATTAATAGATGGCCAAGATACCTTTCGATGGTCTTTACATCAGCACGGTAAATTTTCTGTCCATTCAATGTATAGAGCGTTGATTAATGGTATGGTAATTCCAACTAATCGATACCTATGGAAACTTAAGATCCCTCTCAAAATTAAGATCTTCTTATGGTTTCTGTTCAATGGAGTAACCTTAACCAAGGATAATCTAGCAAAGAGACAATGGAATGGTAGTACCAAATGTTGTTTTTGCAGTATGGATGAAACAATACAACATTTATTCTTTGATTGTCATTTTGCTAAGTTTATTTGGCGTGTGGTATATATTTCTAGTGGTATTAATCCACCTTCAAGTATTTCTCATTTGTTTGGAAATTGGCTTGTGGGGATTAATCGTAAACTTATGTATCTTTTATTGGTTGGGGCAAGCGCTCTTGGTTGGGCCATATGGTTGAGCCGTAATGAGCTGATGTTTGACAAGGCATGAGTTTCTTCTGTTATGTAGGTTATCTTCAGAGGTACCTATTGGTTTCGCTTCTGGTCGCTGCTACAGAGGGAGGAGGATCGTCCTATCCTTCAGGACATGGGCCGACACCTGGAAACTTCTGTTATGGAGTTTTTGCCAACCATGGGTGGCAGTTCTGTAATAGGATTTGTCTTTAACTTTTAGACTTGGCTGGGTCCTTGTTTTCACTTTCCTACATGATTTGTCAGATTCTCAGACGTTGGTTGTAATGAGTTACTCTTGGTCACATCTTTTGATGTTGACTAGCCATATACATCCTGCTGTGCAGAGGCTGGAATAAGAATTATTCCTTTTTCTAAAAAAAGTATACTCTATTTACAGTGATGGCAATATGTATTATGTATGTCTTGCTTTGTTATCGGATAATACTAGTAGTTCGTTTCGTCTAACCTAATTTTCAATCCTAAGTCAGCCGCTGGTTTTACCTTAGTGCCATAGGGACCGTGTTGGGTACTGCCGCCGAGCTTTCTCCAGCTGATTCAGCGGCAGGATCACATATGGAGCGAACAGCCACCGTGAGGCCCAGTGAGTCATTCTTTGACCGCATCCGTGGTCAGTCGACCGTTATCTGCATGCTGTCGCGTGCCAACGCACTTTAGTCTTAGTTGAAATTTTGCGAACCAGGGGATCAGTGTGCACTAATTGTTTCGCCTGATGTGGCATGTACCAACCGTCTAAGGAGGCTTGCGATTAGGCGTGGTCGCCGTGCATTCCCTTGAGGAAGGACTGTGGAGCACCTGAAAGGTGTGGGGTGTTAGGTTCAATGTGTTTTTAGGTTTGGTTTGTTTTCTTCCTATCTCTTCTGCATTACATGATTTTTCAACTATGGCAGCATTGTGCCCAGGAAGATCATACTTTTTTCAACTGTGGCAGCATCGTGCCTAGGAAGAGAATTTTTTTATTATTTAATCATTTTTTAAATTTATTTTAAAGTTAACCCCTCGCAAACATTATTTCCAATTCTGACCCTCTTTGGCTACGCCATCACCCGTGGCGTGGTAAAACCATACTGTCACGCCACCCTCTATAGCGTGACAAAACATGCCATGTAAGCCCTCGTCCGTTCGCCGTGCCAGCGTGCAGGGCTTGCGTGGCATCTGTCACGCCATTAGTGGTGGCGTGACAAAGTGCTATTGTTACGCCAAAGGGCGTGGCGTGACAGTGACTACATAAATGCCGCCTCTTGCCTAGGTCTTCACTTTTTCCCCGGCTAATTTCTTCCTCCCGACTACTCCCCTCCCCAGATCCGTCTTTGTCGCGGCCTCCTCGCCTCCCGCCGACCTCATCTCGGCGCCCTCCCCAGCGCCCCCCTCCTCCCCGCGGTGGCCCTCATCCCCCGCCGCACCAGTGTCCTCCCCTGCGCCGTCCTCCTTCCCACGGCGGCATCCTCCCCCGTGCCGGCCTCTCCCCCGCGTTGTCTTCTCCCGCGCTGGCCTCGTCCCTACGCCGGCGTCGTCCCCGCACCGTCTTCTCCCACACCGGCCTCGTCCCCACGCTGGCCTCGTCCCTATGCCGCCGGCCTCATCCCCACGCCGCCAGTGTTGTCCCCACGCCGTGAAGGTAAAATATTTTGTGCCATTTTTGTGAAATTGGTTCATGCTTGTATATCATGCTAACAACCGAGTCATCTATCAAGCCCCTGAATATGTTCTTCATAGTCCAATGGTTGACACTGCCATCTGTAAATAGCATTAATCGCTATTCTCTATGTTGATCTTGCTGCCTGACCTCGCTGTCCATCTTGATCATGGTATTGGTTGGAGATGATGAGCTGAGTATTGTTTTGACTAGTCCAAAAGAAATAATCTTCAACCCAAAAGTTGTCATAGAACTAATTTTGAACTTCTTTGTGGGAATACAAGTTGGATAAAAACATATTAGCACATGAGTTGGCACTCAATTAAGTTTTGAAGATATCTTTATTTTTATACTTCTCTTCTGGTATTATCTTCTTGTGAATTATTAGCTATTTATTAGTAGATAATATTTTAGTTTGGTGCTGGCTTATTATTAGTTTCTTTCCCCTTGAAGTGAAGTTTGTAGGTTGTTAATTAGTCGAACTCTGAGTGACTGTGATCACATCAATTTGTATAGGTAGCTTGGAGAGAGATGTAGGGAGGGCCAAGCTAATGAGATTTCCTTGCTAAGCTTTGAGTGAAAGGGCTAGTTTAGCATTTACTTAGAACTTATGTGGTAAAACTAAGTACTTCCTCGTTAAGCTCCGCCTCTCCGCACTTCATATATCTCGACTATATTCTGTCGTTTCATTTTATTTATGATATTATCATTTTCCATGTCTTTTAAATTATTCTATACTATAGAGAACCCATTGGGTAACAAAAACTGTAATTTTTTTTGTGTGTTTACCATGCCTAAAGATGTAATTGAAACTTGACCTAACAATGGCACCTAGCTACATAGATAACTAACCATACGCCTGAGTGCATGCATGCTCGTAGTCGTAGGCAATACAGAAGACACACAAAGCAAAGGCTCGCTTTTGGTGCACTTGAGGATGTTGCCCTCCTTCTAAAGTAGAATCTCCCTTCATGCCATGCAAGGCCTCTTCATTCTTGACATTGACACGGTTTACAAAATACTACTTTGACAATTAGTTACTATCATGATATATTTGTAAAATATGATAAACTTATAATATTATGAAAGTATTTTTTGAGGCGAATTTAAACATACGATTCTCATGTATATAATCTAAATATTTAAAAAGATACCAATAAACCAAAGTTTTCTAAGTTTGACTACACGCATTTTAAAACGACTTGAACACTAGTCCATTATAGGGAGGATTACAAGAAATTGGCAAGCATAATTTAGTGCAAATAAAATGGCTCTTGAGTTGCAACAACATATCAATTTAGAATTAGTTGGAGATGATGCTAAACTCCTATGGAGCAGTAAATTGTTATCAAGTTGGCCTACATGGTTACATATTTATTCACGTAATTGTGGTTAGGGCTAGTGCTTATGAAGTTGCTATTCAAGGTGAAATTGATAATGAAAGCATAACAAGT
Organism: Phyllostachys edulis; assembly: GCA_036346405.1. NCBI lineage: Eukaryota > Viridiplantae > Streptophyta > Magnoliopsida > Poales > Poaceae > Phyllostachys > Phyllostachys edulis. The sequence continues at coordinate 89,107,681 of CM070549.1, read as the reverse complement.
TTCATAAACATCATCAGAATTACATTTCATAAACATAAACTAAATATGGAGATTTTGCAATTGAAAACATCATCCCCATAGTCTTATGGTTCTTGGGAAAATTGTTGTTTGAGTTAATTATCTCAATATCTAAATTTGGATGTCCTATTAATTGCTGTACCTTTCCATGTTCATCTTATTGGAAATTCTGCATACTTGAATGGGCTTAGCTGAATTTGTGATATAACTTCTGTATGACCACTAGACAATTCCACTGAAAAGAAGTAATCCGTATTTTGCTCAAGCTCTCACCTTATGCCGTGCAGAATTAGTTAACCGACAATAAATTAGTTAACTATAGAAGAAATGAAATAAAGGCTGACTTACCTCCTTTCTGCATATAAGATTTCTCGAACGAGTGATTCGTGGCACTCCGAGCGTGTAGCTCTGGCATACCCAGGAGCGAAGTCCTGGGCATACTCAGGAATGAGCCTTGAGCGGTCCCAAACACGTGGTTTGAGTGGTCTCGAGAACATGATCTCGAGCGTACCTGGGCACGTGGATCTAGGGTAGTGTAGGTCGTACTTAGAGGCAAGCTCTGAGCGGTCCCAAACACGTGGTTTGGGCGGTCTCGAGAACGGGATCTCGAGCGTGACTGAGCACGAGAGACTTAGATAGTGTAGGATTTTGATCTTTTTGCATCTCATTGTTTTTTTGGTGTTATTCATCCACTGTGTATGGCCTAACACACCGCAATTCATTGTGAAACGGCCCATAAACTTCATTTAAAAAGAGGTATTATTCCATGATAACTGTAAACCATCATGCTCATTACTGTAACTACAGTAAAGTATTATAACAGTACACAACATGGAGGAAACAAGCTTTAATTATCCATACGTCTGTACCGTCAAACTGCTAGCATGTCTCAGGAAACTGAGCTTTTTTTATGTCCAATGTTGATCGTGATATTTCGTACTGCGGTATTTCGTTCATATGACATGTAGTACAGACTTTGCAATATTTTGTTGGATGTAGATGGACAAAGTTGTACGTGTATTTACTGGTAGGGCGATTAGCCAAACTGGCAGTTCTATCGACTTCGGTAGCATGGAAGCGACCGTCCTTTTGTTTCGCGAATCATCGGACTTTAAAACTCTTGTGACTAGTATTAAGTCGACCTTTGGATGGGATGAGCCCGGGGTTGTTGTTAGAATGCAAGGACGATATGACACAGGGCTGGGTTCTAAGGTGCACGCCTTGTTGGTGCCAATCTTGTCCGTCGATGATTGGGACATGTACAAGGAAATTGTGCTCGCATCTCAGGTCCGGTTGTTGGAGGTGGCGGTGGAGAGGACAATCGTTGTTGAGGATTTGCCAGACAATTTGGATGTGATGAATGGCAACACGGAGAAACTAGACCCTGCTGCCCATCATTCGCGAGGCCCCCTAATGGAAGAGCAACCTTCCGAAGAGTTCGTTAGCGTGAGTTGTACCAACCATGGCCCCCTGTCGGTGGATCTACCTGTATCTTCCCCGCAACGTGTTATTGACCCTGTGACTGATTTCAACGGTGCTGTAATGAACAACGAGCTTGAGGAGGAGTTGTTTCGCGATGGAACAACCTGTGACGTGGAGTTGGACGAAGGATGGAGCTCGACCGAAGACGAGGCTCCAGCACCTCTTTTCTCCTTAGAGGAAGGTAGGGTTCTTCGCAGTGTAATGGGTGAGGTCCCGTCGGTGCATGCTTTCGATGATATCAGTATGGCTGATAAGGCAATTTGTGCTAATGGGTTGAAGAGTAGGGATGGCCTTGCGGACCTGGAGAATGACATAATACAAAAAAACATACTGTTTCCAACCATAGAGGACGTGAAGGTTTGGTTGCAAGAATACTAAGTGCAGCACCATCGTCCATTCATAGTGCAACACTCTGATGTGAACAAAAGGTACACTATGAGGTGCAAAAGGGGTGCGGATGGAAGGTATGGGGCCACAAAACAAGGGACAAGCAATGGAAAATAGCGAATATGAAGTAGCCTCACTCTTGTGGGACCGCACAAGTGTCCGAGGAGCACCTCCAGGCGACCACAAATTTCATTGCTAGGAGTATTATGGTGGTTGTGGCTGTCGATCCTGATGTGACCGTCGCCACCCTCATCGAGGTTATCTATAGGTTCATTAAGTACCGTGTGAAGTACAGGAAAGCATGGAGGGCAAAGCAGAGAGCAATGTAGTTATTGTGGGGTGATTGGAAGGAGGCTTACGGTTTGCTTCCTCGAATCCTAATTGCTATGCAGGCCAAGAATCCGGGTATGGAGTTTTACCCTTGGCACGACAACCGTATGGAACTCGATGGAGGGGTTATGAAACATGTCCTTAGGAGGGTGTATTGGTCCTTTGGGCAATGCATAGAGGCCTTCATACATTGCAGGCCTGTCTTATCTATTGACGTTACATTCCTAACGGGGAAGTACTATGGTGCCTTGATGCTCGCTATGGGTATTGATGCGGAGGACCAGATGATTCCATTAGCATTCGCATTGACAGAGGGTGAGAACAATGCAAGCTGGGAATGGTTCCTCGATATAGTTCGTTTACGCCTCGTTGGGCCTGGACGATAGGTTTGCATCGTCTCGGATAGGCACTGCGGCATTCTGAACGCTATGAAGAGCAGACTTGATGGACACTCGGATGTGCTGCATAGGTGGTGCATGCGTCATTTAGCGGCTAATTTCTTTAAGCAATATAGCAGGGAAGATCTCACCAAAAGTTCAAGTCAACAGCGGATGCTTGGAGAAGAGGGAATTCGAGGTCAAGTTGATGGAGCTGAGGGGACTGACCAACGAACGGGGTAACTCGTGGTTGGACGAGGTCTTGCAGCAGAAGGCGAAGTGGGCACAGGCATACGATGAAGATGGCTGTTGGTATGGAATGATGACAACGAACATCTCGGAGGTGTTTAACAATGTTATTAAGGGCATCCGTGTGATGCCAGTAGCTGCTATCTTGGAGTACTCGTTTCGAAAGACCAACTCATACTTTGTGGATCGGTGGACCCGGGCAAGGGATACATACAACGCCAGCGAGCATTGAGGTGCAGCTGCTGCCAAGCACCTTGTTATCGCAGAGGTCGAGTCATGCAATCAGGAGGCGGAGGAATACGATCCCACTTTGTATATATACACCATCAGGGCAGCCGGGGGCACATCGATAAGGGGCGAGCGTTATTGTGGCCGGAACCATAGAGTGAACCTGACTGCAGGAGACCATACTTGCATGGTCCCGACATTGCTGCATGTCCCATGCTCTCATGTCATCACCGTCTGTCGCGTGCGCGGTGTAAGTCACCTTACCTTCATTGCGCCAGAATTCTCGAAGCTAGCCATGATGCGGACTTGGGAGAAGAGATTCGAGCCTTACCTAGATCCCTCGCATTGGCCACCTTACGTGCGGGAGGAATACATTCCCGACATAACAACGATGAAAAAGCAATGCGGTCGAAGGAAGAGGAAGAGGCTTCATAATGACATGGACCTCTCATAGCAAGGCGGTAAGGACATGTAGACACACCAAGGCAAAGCACGTCAGTAGGGATTCCCAGCCACGTAGGGTCAGGCAGTGGCACTCACGTGTCGCCCCACCTGCTTGAGGTATCCAATGCTGTTGTTCCGCAAAAATGGTTGTTCTTTACGTATATAGTACTTTCATTTGCATTTCACATATTATTTTGAACGTCATGTGTACGTATTGATATAGTTCACTCATTTGTATTCTATATATTGTTTTGTACCTCACGTGATCTTACAAAAATCCTTTCCTGTAATGTAGGATGCCGTAGCACGCGCAATACACATTGCTCCTCTCGGAGTATGATGACGACCACCGCGCTCACCGCATAGCCCACGATGGTGTGGTGAGATTTGCTAATCTTCTATTCCATCGTGCTTCCAACTAATCCACCATGTGCTTGTTGTTTCACTTATTTATTTACGTATCTCTCTTGCAGGTACTCCAGCCACTTCGCCCTCGGACCCACACCCCCTAGATTGGGATGAGCGGTACGTGCCATACGTCCGCTCAGCCAGTCTCCTTGCTTTGGTGCGGATAGTCATCAATGGGCTCCTTCATATGGACGGTGTTGCGCTCACAACACTGGTGGACCGGTGGCGCCTAGAGACCCACACTTTCCACCAACCATCAGGCGAGATGACTATCATGCTTCAGGACGTCATTCTGGGCCTCCCTGTAGAGGGCCTGGCTGTGACTGGGGACATCAATAGTGTGGGCTGGCGAGATCGAGTGGGAGAGTGGCTTGGAGTGCGACCGGAGGACCCCCCTGTAGACTCGAGGGACAACCGGCCATCTGCGGTGCTTGCGTCACGGCTGCACGCGCAGTTCATCATGTGCCCGCCGGACGTAGATGATGACACAGTGGAGCGCTTCGCACGGGCATGGATTTGGCTTCTTCTCGGCTCCCTCCTCTTCCTGGATGGTACCAGCAATGTTGTCTCCTGGATTTACTTACCGATTTTGGCAGATTTCACAACGGTAGGGACCTACAGTTGGGGTTATGCTACACTGGCATGTCTGTACTAGCATTTGTGCGACATGTGCCAATCACAGCGTGCGGACAACAACTTGGGTGGCTGCGCATACCTCCTGCAGATCTGGATGTGGGAGCGTTTCCCCGTGGGTCGACCCACTCGTGCTGCCTTGTAGGTATGGATTTTTTTTAATTAATCACACATATCTCGTTCCATAAAAAATGCGACTGATATATATCTCCATGCAGGCATGGCCATGGCCCATTGAAGACGAGGCGTCGCGACCCATAGTAGCCTACCTCTAGAGCTCCATCATGGCACCTACTGGACGTCCGAGGTCGTGGTACCTCGCGTATACAAACGAGCTCGACGACATCACGCAGGACCAGGTACTATTTCATAAGTTATTTTGCTTGCTGCTTTCACCTGTTCGAACTATGATTCCATCACTACTGTTGTATACATCTGGTGTAGGTCATGCGGCTGCCATACGTCCGCGACGAGGTCCTCCAAATTGAGCTAAACTCGATGTGCGAGTAGGGCGAGGTTTCGTGGTTGACCCTCTCACCGCTGATCTACTTCCATGCGGTGGAGTACCACTTGCCCCATCGGGTGATGAGGCAGTTTGGAAAGTTTCAGGCATGTCCACTAGTGGTGTTCTCGATAGACATGAACCTTCATGGGTAAGGATACCTATCACCGTGTATGTGTAGCTTCGGTAGCGCTTTTCGTGCTAACAGTTAGATTGTCCACGTCGCAGGATGAACCAAAGGCGGAGGTACCAGCACACCGACTGGTCCGCTTATCATCGAGCCTACGTGTTGGAGTGGGCGGACCGGACAAATCGATCAAGAAACGTGCCCCAGATCCATCAGAGGCATGACTTCGTGAGATACCTACAGTGGCTACACGACGTCACGCGTCTCCAGCTTCGACCAGCGATGACCGATGTGGATATAGGTGAGGGTGACTCGTCCGATGAGGACATCGTGGACGATTACGACGAGTTCACACAGACGAGCACTTAGCCGAAGAGGGCCCCCATCAACGCTTACTACGTGAGTACATTCTATCCCACCACTAATTAGCAATGTCACTATGTGCAAACTAATTTAATGTATTGACCCATTCACAGGGAAGGCAAGTCGCCCGCTTAAGCAACGAGGCCGGGAGGTTTCTCATGCTACAGGAGGGTTCAGAGGAGAGCTTCCAACGCTTCCGGGCCTTCACTAAGGTAACACACACTACGTTAAATTAACATGTTTTCCCTTGTTATTTATTTTGTTGTATTAAACTTCACTACCTTTTTGTTGTTTAACCTTGTAGTTGGTTCGCCGTCATTGCCGGCGAATGGCCACAAAGATGAGCTGTGTGGTGGCAGTGGGAGAAGTTGTGCAACCTGGCCTGGCTCGGAGTGGCTCCTGGCATGCTACAACATCGAGAGCGACGACATCCGCTTCGGTCGCACACGACGAGGACCCAGAGGATGACGACGAGGCCGGCGAGGACGAGGAGGAGGGTGGTGCAGATGAGGCAGATGAGGCCAAGGAGGCCGAGGAGGATGAGGAGGACGTCGCTGCTAGGATTCCCGACGAGATGGTCCTCGCGGACCTGGTTGGTGCACCGCCCCCTACACAGCCGACTTAGGTGACGCCACCACACCATAAACGGCGTGATCGCGCAGACATTAGTTCCATAAACGTCATTGAGGGCACACGAGGCCAACACCCAACAGCGAGGTTCACGCCGGGGTCGAGTGTGCGCCGAAAGCGCAAGTGATGAGATGAATGGGTGTATGCATGTCTGTACAGCTTATATTGAATGAAATCAGATGACTGCTATGTTTGAATGAAATGATTGCATGAAATGGAATTTCTGAGATGTTGAATGTTGGATGATTCTTATTGAATGCAATGTTGATTGAATGAACTGAAATTTCTGAGTTGATGGATGTTGGATGATTATTATTGAAGACAATGTTGATTGAATGAACTCAATTTGGATGTTTGAATTGAGTATCAGTTGCTTCTGTTGGCGTGACAGAACCGTCCAGTGACGCTGAGATAAATGGTGTGACAACACTTAGCACCAGGAGCGCTAGCCTTTTCCGCAACGCCTCTGGAACGGCTAGCAATTTGGCGTGGCAGTGTGGTTTTGCCACACTACGAAAAGTGGCGTGACAAGGCAGTCCTGTCACGCCGGGATAAATGGCGTGACAGCACTTAGCACCAGGAGCACTAGCCTTTTTAGCAACGCCTCTGGAACGGCTAGCAATTTGGCATGGCAGTGTGGTTTTGCCATGCCATGAAAAGTGGCGTGACAAGGCAATCCTGTCATGCCGGGATAAATGGCGGGACAGGGTTTTAGGGTTTAGGTTTTTAGGGTTTAGGGTTTAGGGTTAGGGTTTAGTTTATGGTTTATGTTTAGGTTAGGGTTAGGGTTTGGGTTTAGGGTTTAGGGTTTAGGTTTATGGTTTATGGTTTATGGTTTAGGTTTAGGGTTACAGTTTAGGGTTAGGGTTTGGATTTACGGTTTAGGTTTATGGTTTTCGGTTTACGTTTAGGGTTTACGCTTAGGGTTTAGGTTAAGGGTTTAGTGTTTTAGGGTTTGGGTTTAGGGTTTAGGTTTATGGTTTATGGTTTAGGTTTACGGTTTAGGGTTTTAGGTTCAGGTTTACGTTTATGTTTAGGTTAGGGTTTAGGTTTGTTCAATGCATACCGACGCCTATAGCTTAATGCACGCGACACATCGATGCAGTAATCAACTCGATAAAAGACAACCGCAATGATGCGTCTACCATTTAGTTACATACTTTATGAGATTGAGCATAATCGCGTACAGAAGGGGAGACTACCAAGGTACAAGCTTCTCTGCCCGTGCCTAATGATAGAAGGTGCCCCGCACTACCCACATAGAGTGTTGTACAGTAGGGCGCCTCGGATGTGGCCGACCGTCATTGTAGTGGCACACACATATGCAGCTAGGGTTCACGCAGCAGCATGTGGGATCATAGGAACTTCCTATGTTCACGACCTCGTTGCCCCTCTCGCGCTGCATCTGTTGGCAGAGGTCATCATTTTGCTCGTTGAGATTGTCAATCCATGCCTCCAACTGAAAGATTCAGTCCCACAATGTATCCACGTACATCGCAACATGTCGTTCATGGGGAGGATCGATCCAACGGACAAAGTCGCATTTCTCCATCTGCTACAAGGGACGGTTAGCATAGAGGCTGTATTAGCAGTAACATGAAGCAAACTATTTACTAATTGTACCCTCAGAGTGTGGGCATCGGAAGAAATGTCGTCCGCCATCGAAAGGGGCGTCCGTGACCTGCACGACAGCGTCCTCCCTGTGTCCGCATTTCAACCATACCGGTTGAGCACGCTTGTTCGGCATCAACCGATAGTTAGGGCTGAAGTCCTCCCTCCTTTTGAGGGGAAGGTCTTGCTTCGGCGACCCAGGTTGGACTGGTCCCTCGGCGTCTGCCATGGTATATTACTGTACGACGGAGAAGGTTTTTCTTCCTACGGTTTCAAGGGTCGAGTGGTCCTACTTCCGGAGCATGAGGCACACATTTTATAGCCTGCGGGGGGAGGCTAACAAAGCAAATAATGTGTTAGGTTGCAGATGACAAGACCTGACGGGGTTAGCTGCTTTGCGCAGAGACAAGACCAAACGAGGCAGCTTTGCGTAGTAACAAGACCAAAGGAGACAGCCTTGCACAGTGACAAGACCAGATGGGGCAGCTTTGCGCAGTGATAAGACCACACGGAGCAGCTTTGCGCAGTGGCAAGGCCAAAGGGGGACAGCTTTGCGTAGTGACAAGACAAGACGAGACAACTTTGTGTAGTGACAAGACCAGACAGGGCAGCTTTGCGAAATGATAAGACTAGACAGGGCAGCTTTGCGCAGTGACAAGACAAATGGGGCAGCTTTGGCGTGACAGGACTTAGCACTAGGCCAGGATAAATGGCATGACAGTGTTTACAGTTTTAGGGTTTAAGGTTTTAGGTTTACGTTTACGTTTATATTTATGTTAGGGTTTAGGCTATTAGGCTTTAGGTTTAGGTCTTGATTTACCTTTAGGTTAAGTGTTTAGGGTTTTAGGTTCAGGGTTTAGGTTTAGAGTTAGGGTTTGGATTTAGGGTTTAGGTTTATGGTTTAGGGTTTAGGCTTTTAGGTTCAGGTTTAGGGTTTAGTTTTAGGGTTTTGGTTTGGGTTTAGGGTTTAGGGTTTAGGTTTATGGTTTATAGTTTAGGTTTAGGGTTTAGGCTTTTCAGATCGACTTGACAAACCTGACCACCTCGCCAGCTTTTCAGAACGAAAAGACATGACTCTGCATAGAAAGACGTGATAACACTCTGCCTTACCAGCTTTTCAGACCGATAAGAAAGCACACTACAAAGCAAGACATGACTTCTCTCTGCAAAGAAAGACGTGACAACACTCTGCCTCGCCAGCTTTTCAGACCAAAAAGACAACACTCTGCAAAGCAAGACATGGCTTCTCTATTGTAACAGCCTCAGCTTTAATAAACAGTAATAAGATGCTGTTCATAGCATCGCTGTTCATTTTCGCAAACTAGGCATTATGTCACAATCTAACTTTCCCAAATTCTAGCTTAAAACCCAAACTTGTTTAAAGCTTCAAAAGGAAATACCAGTTAATGTTGGTATTAAGACTGTGAAGTATTTTTATTAAAGACTAGATAAATTATCTCGGCCAAAAATAATTTTTGTTGAATTTTTTTTAGAAATTATTTTGATCTTGAGAAAAATATTCGTCTTTAAATAAACCTATTCGGGTTAATTAAATTATTTATGTATTTAAGATGTGAAACAGTGAATTTTCAAATTTTATATGGGACATACATTATCCCAGTAGTATCTTTGCAAAGTTTCACATTTTTATAAATTTATTTACTATTTATTAAGGCTCGGTCAAACTTTTGAAGATTTGAATTTGGGTTAGTCAATCTTTTCGGTCTAACCCTAACCCTTTTGCACTATAGTGACTCGAGCCCAATAGGTTGAGTCCAATCGGTGCACTCGGGTCGAGTCTGTCACGACTTGGGCGCATGCTCAAACTTCAAGTGAACAAGCGCCGTCGATTTCCTAGCCAACGGTTGAGATTCGCAAGCCGTGCGGGTCATCCCACACGCATGATGCGGTCCACACCGTCGGATTGTCATCTAACCGCATCTAGTCTCCGCTTTTGAAACCCTAACGCGCCTCCAACACGTGGCCGTTAGATCTCAACGGATGGGCCAGATTTACTGGGCCGTTCGGACCATCCCAGCAGCCATTCAATATTGGTCGTAGGATCTGAATCGTGCGGTGCGTCATTTTCGGGGTATACCATTTTTAAATGGTAAGAGCTGAAATACGCGCGAGCCGTTGGATCCTCAATGAGCGGGCCAGATCTCGTGGGCCGTTCGGACCGTCCGAACCCCTCTTCAATCTCGGTCGTTGATCTCCAATCCAACCGCGCCACCCTTTCTGATTTTGAACTCAAAGGCGCGCATTAAATGGTGACCGTTGGATCTCGATCGTGTGGTCCACAAGAGATGGGCTGTTCGGACCATCTGCAGTACCCGCCTAATCTTGGCTGTTAATTCAAAATCTAACGGCGCGAAGGTTTTAAGGCACGCTCGACCGCGCGACCGTCAGATTCAAATTGGAGGGCTCCTGTGAGTTGAGCCGTCGACCACCTCTGATTCCCTTTCAACCTCGTCTGCGATGAAAATCGATGCTTGATTTTCTTTTGAAGCCAGTGGTGGGATTCCTTATGCAGCTGACATTGGGACCCGCTCATCAGTGAGGTGTCTCTCTTCCTCCTCTCGCCTGGGCATCGCCGCCGACCCGAGCGCCGGAGTGGTTCCGTTGCACAGGGAATATGCGAATATTCTTGGACACCTGGCATCAAAATTGCCACCGCATCATCTCTGGATACTTCTCGCTTGCTCTACAAGATCAAACTCTATATAAACCCTACTTTCTGAGCCTCTGCCATTGTTGACCAAGGGAGCTCTCCTCACGTTCTTTCTTCCTTTCCAGTGAAGCTTTCTGGCTTGCACTCCATGTTCATCAATAATCATGCCTAATTCACTTAGTAATGTGAGTTTTGGCATTATTTTGTAGGTTGAACAAGGGTTTGCTCTCTGTTGAACCAAGCCGGTTAGAGCATCACGTGGTGATTTCATGCTTCGATGAAGTATGTTTCCCCCTTTTTCTGTCAAGAACGTGTATGGTGGTCTTTAGAGCTTAAGCTTCCATCATTTTTGTTTTGGTCAGACCAGAGAAGAGGACTTTGGATCTTTACTGTTTGGCCAAAAACTTGACTTCATCTTCTCCAACTCTAGTTGGTAAGCTTAGACTTTGATTCTTGTCACCTTGAGCCCCCTAAGGACATCAGGAGCTCACTTGAATCACTCACTTGTGCATGTGATCCTCAAATCTTGCTTTGACTGAAAAGTTCTTTTTATAACTTTTCGGTCTTTCATATCGTTTAGAACTTTTAAATCTATCCTTATGTAACTTCTCAGTGTAGGGAGCTATCTACTAAACCCTAGTAGCATAAGCAGCACCCCTTTTACTTTTCGTGCCTCCAATTTAGCTAAATAGCAAACTCCCTTTCTCTGGATTGTTGTTCCAGCAAACTGACAATAGCTATAGCCTGGCTCTTTTCTGTTTATCTTGCTAATTAGGATTAGTAGGGTTCAAATTAAGTTGCTAGGTTTACCAAAGAAGTATTTGTAACTTAAGCTAAGATCTCTACTTTATTCATGTTCTCAATTTGGCAATAGAGCTAGTAGTTATGCTCTATCTTTTAAATCGGTCAAACCGACAAGCTCGTAGCTCAAACTGCTTCAACTTGTTCTGCATTCGATTTTCTTTCAAAAGTCAAATCAGTAGCATTAGGTAAACTGTATCTTTTTAATTAGTATCATCTAGTGAGAAGTTAGGCTTTTAGCTTTACTACTTAGTTGTAACTTAAGCTAAAACATTATTTTGTTCATAATAATAAAGCAGCAAACTGTTCTTTTATAACTTTGTCTTACTTTCGGCCTTAAAATCAAACTCAGAACTTCAAACTAAATCTTAATTCATGAACAGTTAGTATCAACCAAGATATTATGGGTTATTATCCTTATTTGAGCTAGAGGTAACTTAAGCATGTTGTTAAGTATGCATTAAGCAATTGATCATGCATTCTTTTCTATATTTTGATCTCTACCATTTTCTTGTGTTCATTGGATTTTTATGTTTTAGATTCTGGTTCTTCTGAAGTGGTTGAATCTATTGTTGAGCAACAAGAACCTGAACAAGAGGTTTACTATTACCAAGGCAAGCATCCTCTTTGCACCATGTTGATCCCAAATTTGTGAACTTTAGATTTACAAACCACAGTGACACTGTTGCATGCAAATTTTCTAAAAATTAATTGTGATATGTCAATAGATAGTTATATCCTAACACTTGTGGCTTATCCTTAATCTAATCATACACTCAACTTAAGGTAGTGATTTGTACTAAAATATTTAATTTCAAAGCATTTGCTTAGCCATGCAGTCCATAGAACGTTAGTATTTGACAAGCTTATCTTGTCAAACATGGAAAAAATAAATGAATTTCATTTATTTTGATTCTTTGTTCAGTTTATTTAAATCAGAAATGAATTTAAATCTCGTTTGATAAACTGAATTTAAATCTGGACAAGTGGATGCTAGTGATGGTGCCTTTGTGCACGAGAATTGGGAAATGTGGTTGTCTTGTCTGGATTGATTAAGGATTGAACTTTGACAGCCCAATTCAAGCCCCAACGTACTTCCACACGCGGTGTATGGGCGCTGTTTTATTAAGTAAAGGGTTGATGTTATTGAGTTGAAAAACAGGTGGATAAGGGCATATGTGTAGGATCTCGTATCCGTATCATATGTTCTTAGGGGCGAGGGCATTTGTAAAGGTTACATGTTCATAGAGCCTAATTTCAATCTTATATGTACGGCTAAGTACAATTTTTAATTATGATTGAATCGGTGTTCTCAACGTAACATGTGTGCCCCCGGTTAACAAGCTCTATTAGAAACTTGTTTTAAGCGGGATCAGGTGCACATGGGTGATTCAACTCAATAGTGTCAACTTGTTGAAATACACCAAATCTTAGTTTATCCGGCCGGCATACCAAAGGCAGTGTGCTATTATTCCGGAGGCTTACGGGCTAACTAAGTCGTGTGGGTAAAGATGTACACCCCTATAGGGTTAAAACTATTCGAATAGCCGTGTCCACGGTTACGGACAACGCTTGAGTTGATGTCATCTGTATAGACTTTGAAATAAATCTTGTTAGGGGTGTTATTTCGGCATGATTGGCGTCATGCAATGTTTTGGTGGTGAACAACCACTTTAATGATGTGATTGTTTATGATTATGTTCTCATTTACTTACTGATTTAGTCCAAATTGATTTATAAAATTGCTTTGTCAAAACTTAGCAAGTGTAGGTTAAGATGTATTGCTTTATGCAAAATGGAACCATTATAACCTTCCTTTTGTTAACCTTATGCATGTACAATTTCTGTTCCTTTGTATAGATTCTATCAAACACTTTCTTTTATTAGTTTGTGTAAGTCTTGCTGAGTACCTTCCGTACTCAGGTGCTATAACCTCTTGTTGCAGGTGAGGATGGTTATCTGTATGAGATGCCCGTTAGCACCGATCAGGGTGACGCTAACGAGTGAAGCTATTTCTAATCTCCACTCAATAGCCTGCGGGTGATGGGGCCATTGGTGGTCTTTGGCTTTTGTTGTTTAGTTTGTTTCCGCTGCTAAACTTTGTTGAGACCAAAGTCACTTGGTATTGTATAAATAGACCGAAGTGTAAACTCCAGTGTGTAATTATGTAAATATTGGTCTTGTATGTTTGATGCAATGTTGTTTAAGGATATATGTGCAATAGTCTTTAATCCTGGGAACTATTGTGATTCATATATCCGGGAACCTGAATATTGGGGTTGTAACTTGTTAAAGATTATGCTGTTAGTATGGTTCTAATTAAGGGCCGAACTGTTCTTAATTAAAGACTATGATTTTAGTATAATTTTTAATTCGGTATAATTCCCTATATATTGGGGTCCTGACAGCGTTGGTATCAGAGCATACGTTTGACTGTAGGTTAGAATTAGCATGGTCATTATCATTAGTGAGTTTCTGTGAAATTATTTTAACATAAATAATTTCTAAAAATTTAAGTATGCTATCTTTTACTTCTTATCCTCCTTAGTATCAATTCTTACCCAACTTTCTGTTGACTTTCCAAGATAAGTTGCTTACTTACCTTGTCTTTTGTCTATAGATGAGTGGCTGGTACTTGGTTAAGGAGACTCGAGCCGAAGACATAGATGGATTTCCGGTTTTGCTGCGGGATATGATGTGGCGAGCCAATTTCACTTATCAGCCGGAGTATGCCATCTATCGTCGAGATCGAGGACCCAGGATGGAGGAGTACCGGGCTATCATTAATGTGATTGCCAGACAGGTGGTGGGTAGTATTCCATACTATATCCATGTACATGCCACCTCTGAGTCTATGGCCATTCAGGAAGCAGGTCGTAGGATAATGTGTCTTCTTCGTCATGATTTGACAGAGTTGTCTCAACCACCCTATGATCACTTCCCGAAGAAGGCCCTAGAGCAGATGTGAGCACGTTCGATGAGATTCAGTTTGGAGAGGACCCACATGTGCGCCAGTTGGCGAGGTTGGTTCATATTATGGACCAAATCCATCGCTGTCTGGTGTATGAGTTGTGGGAGACCCGCCGTCGTCTGCATGAAGCTCAGGAGTATTTGAGGCTTGGTGTTGCCATGAACCGCGTTCCCCGTAACGTGCTTTATGGTAACAACGAGATCTCTCCAGCTGCTGCTGCACCACCAAAATTTCGATTTCCCGAGGTGGCTAGACTTGTTCCTATCCTTGGACAGTGTCGCCAAGCTCAAATGTCTGTAGGCTTTCCTCGCACACAGCGACCTGCACCTCCTGGAGGTCATCATCTGCTGCTAGGTTCTCCTCGGCGTCTCATCAGTCCATCGAACCCCATAGACACGGGTTCACCTGAGGCTCATCTATTAAATGAGTTTCCGGTGAATTTTAACCGCGATGACTATGTGTAGGGATGGATGATGAGCACCAAGCTTAGAAGTAGTAGTAGCCAACAAGAGTCGATGGTATCTTGTATTAAAAATAATAGGATGGCCCTTTGTTTGACTTTGAAGGTTGTAAAGCTTTTGTTGGAGCTTGCCCATTATCGTCTCTCGACATATATGGGTGTCAGACTAAACTTTTGGTTGTTGAAATGGATCTTGTGTTCTTTTGGTGTTAAATTTGATGCATTTCATATCATTATGCATGGGGGGTTTAGTAATTTCTTTCTCTCTATCCAATCTTGTTTGTGTTTGCTCGAGTATATCCTTGTGATGTTGTTAACCATTATATGGCAACAGTATGACATGACCTACTACTTGCGCACGAGCACAACAAGAGGAGAGATTCTCTACCCCAATTCCCTACTCTCAGGGAGAGCAGGCCGATCCTTCTGGTTCTCACGGTACACAAGGTGGTCGCCAGGAAGAGGAGCTTCCTCTGCCGCCCTCAATGGCTGATGTGCTCATGCAGATAGAGCGCAACAGGATGGACCAAACGCGCATTCTAGAGCAAATTGCGCGTAACACTTCTTCCACTACCACACCAGCTGGCGGTGCAGGAGGTCATCATGTGCATGGGGGTCTTGCTGATTTTCAGCGGACCAACCCGCCAGTGTTCTCCAGTTCCCAAGAACCGTTAGAAGCCGAAGATTGGCTCCGGAATATTGAGAAGAAGTTGCTGATATCTCAATGTTCTGAGAGGGAGAAAGTCCTATTCGCTAGCTACCAGTTGAATGGAGCAGCTAGCGTTTGGTGGGACAGCCTTCTTGCCACCCAACCTGCTGGACATGTCCCTACTTGGGATGAGTTCACGGAAGCCTTTCGTGAAGCTCACATTCCCGAAGGGGTGATGTTGATTAAGCAGCAGGAATTCCTCGCACTCAAGCAAGGGCGAAAGTCGGTGACCGAGTATTTGCATGAATTCAACTTCCTTGCTCGGTATGCGCCTGATGATGTTTCGACTGACCTTCGTCGTCGAAACCGCTTCATGCATGGGTTATCCAAGAATTGCATTGTACTCGGCAAAGGCAAGACTTCAGGAATTTTCCACATCTTGTCGACAAAGCCATTATTGCTGAGACTAAAAGCAAGGCTTTGGAGGAGTCACGGAAGCGGCAGAAGGCCACCCAGTTTGCAGCTAGTAGCCGTTCAATAAGACCGCGTCTATGGCAGCCTCAGTCTTTTCGAGCGCTAGCTCTAGCTCCACCAAGGGCGCCAGTGTTTGCATTTCGTCCACCTCCACCCTCGGGGCAGCCAAATCTGGTGGGAATCGGCCACCCACTGTCAGCAATGTCAAGCCTGGTGTGATCTGTTTCCATTGTGGACGTCCTGGACATTTCGCAAATAAGTGTTTTGATAAGGCACGTGGATTGCCATCTGTTCAACCTTCCCCACCGTTGGCGCCCCGCACCATCTCCAAAGACACCGTCAAGCTCGATCCAGATTCGATCCTCGTGTAAATCAAATAATCTTTGAAGAAGCGGCCGAGGCACCCGAAGTTGTTCTTGGTATGCTCCTAGTTAATTTCAGTTCAGCTACTATTTTATTTGACTCTGGAGCATCCCATTCTTTTGTTAGTAGGCAGTTTGCCACTCAACATCAGTTAGTTATGCACCATCTTCATCCACCACATATTATTCACTCACCTGGGTCAGTCTTCATGACTGATCAAATCTGCCGTAATGTCAATATCAATATTGAAGGGGTAGATTTTTGGGCAGACCTGATTGTGATAGATTCTAAAGGGTTGGATGTTATTTTGGGAATGGATTGGTTGTCCAAGAATCTAGGACAAATTAATTGTGCTCAACGAACTATTTCCATAACTAATAAAGACGGCATTTCAGTCGTTTTTTAGTCTAGGACAGTTGATTCTCATCTTTGTGCCTTGCAAATTGATGCCACCCCTACCTTGGAGTCAGTACCAGTAGTGTGCGAATATCCTGACGTCTTTCCTGAAGATCTTCCAGGTTTACCACCGGATCGGGAAGTGGAGTTCGTAATTGAACTAGTTCCCGGTACTGCTCCCATATCTAGAAGACCTTATCGTATGCCTTCCAATGAGCTGCTTGAAATGAAAAAGCAGCTGGGAGAATACTTGATAAGGGATTTATTCGACCGAGTTCCTCACCATGGGGATGCCCGGCCATCTTTGTCAAGAAGAAAGACAAGACTTTACGGATGTGTGTGGACTACCGTCCGTTAAATGAAGTCACTGTCAAAAACAAATATCCTTTGCCTCGAATTGATGATCTTTTTGATCAATTGGCTGGAGCCCGAGTCTTTTCAAAGATTGATTTGCGATCGGGCTATCATCAGATCAAGGTTAGAGCTGCAGACATTCCAAAAACAACATTCTCTACTCGCTATGGGTTATATGAGTATACTGTCATGTCCTTTGGCCTAACTAATGCTCTAGCTTATTTCATGAATCTTATGAATTCAGTATTCATGGAATTCTTGGATAAGTTTGTAGTCGTGTTCATTGATGACATTCTTATTTATTCTAAATCTATCAAAGAGCATGAACAACATCTGAGACTTGTATTGGGAACACTTCGCAGACATCAGCTGTATGCTAAATTTAGCAAGTGTGCCTTCTGGCTCAACAAATTGCATTCTTGGGACATGTGTTATCCAAAGGAGGTATCACTGTTGATCCCAGCAAGGTACAAGATGTACTAGACTAGAAGTAGCCCTAGAATGTTCCTGAAGTTCGAAGTTTCCTTGGACTTGCGGGTTATTACCGTAGGTTCATTGAAAACTTCTCCAAAATTTCAAGACCTCTGACTCAGCTTCTAAAGAAGGAGAAGAAATTCTTTTGGTCAGCCGAGTGTGAAGAAAGCTTTCAGCTTTTGAGAAAGCTCCTGACCGAAGCTCCCGTTCTCACTCTTCCAGATATTCATAAGAGTTTTGATATCTATTGTGATGCATCTCGCCATGGACTTGGCTGTGTACTTATGCAAGAAGGCCGAGTTGTGGCATATGCATCCAGGCAGTTGCGACCTTATAAAATAAATTACCCTACTCATGATTTGGAATTGGCAGCTGTGGTTCATGCCTTGAAGATTTGGCGACATTACCTTATCGGTAATCGTTGTGAAATCTATACTGATCATAAGAGCCTGAAATATATATTCACTCAAGTTGACCTGAATATGAGACAGAGAAGATGGCTTGAATTGATCAAAGATTATGATATGGGTATTCATTACCATCCGGGCAAAGCCAATGTTGTGGCCGACGCTTTGAGCAGAAAGTCACAATGCAACTGCTTATCAACCACCTCTTTGACTAAGAGCTTGTGTGCTGATTTTCGGCGCTTAAGTCTTGAAATGGTGGAAGATGGATTTCTCGCTGCCTTAGAAGTGAAGTCCACACTCGAAGATCAGATTCTGGAGGCCCAGAAAACTGATGCAGAGGTAGTTGAAATCAAGGAAAATTTGAAGGCAGGTAAAGCCAGCGAATTTTCTGAAGATGCCCGTGGTACCATTCGATATCGCAATCGTCTGGTGGTACCCTCAGATCCTCAGCTGAGAGGGCTAATCCTTAAAGAGGCTCATAATTCCAAATTTTTCTTACATCCTGGAAGTACTAAGATGTACCAATACTTGAAAAAGGCATTTTGGTGGAGCCAGATGAAAAGGCAAATTGCTCAGTATGTTGCTGAATGTGATATTTGTCAAAGGGTTAAAGCCGAGCACTTGAAGCCTGCTGGTACCCTTCAACCTTTGCCTATTCCACAATGGAAATGGGAGGAAGTCGGTATGGATTTTGTTACCGGACTTCCAAAGACTCAAAATGGATTCGATGCCATTTGGGTGATAATTCATCGTCTAACGAAAGTGGCTCATTTTATTCCTGTCAGAACCACTTTCAGTGGCAAGCAATTGGCAGAGTTATATATTGCTAAGATTGTTTGTCTCCACGGTGTTCCGAAAGTCATTGTCTCAGACCGTGGACCTCAATTCACTTCTCATTTTTGGAATTGTCTTCATCAAGCTATGGGGACCGAACTTTCTTTCAAAGATCTTGCCATCCTCAAACCAGTGGTCAAACTGAAAGGGTGAACCAAGTGATGGAAGATCTCCTTAGAGCCTGTGTGCTATCATATGGCAAGAACTGGGAGAAGTCTTTGCCGTATGTGGAGTTTTCCTACAACAACAGCTACCAAGCAAGTATTCAAATGTCACCTTTTGAAGCCTTGTATGGAAGAGCTTGTAGGGCTCCATTGAATTGGCTCTGAAGTTCGTGAAAGACCATTTTATGGTCCAGATCCGTAATAGAAGTCAAGAACAAGTTCGTCTGATTCGAGACCGTTTGAAAGTTGCCCAGTCTCGTCAGAAGAGCTATGCTGATCATCGGCGTCGTGCGCTAAGCTTTGAGGTAGATGATTATGTCTATTGTAAAGTATCACCGATGAAGGGCACTCACCGCTTTTAGGTGAAAGGAAAGCTAGCACCTCGTTATATCGGACCTTTCTGAATTATTACAAAACGAGGAGCTGTGGCATATCAATTGGAACTCCCTGACTCTCTCTCGGCAGTGCATGATACTTTTCATGTTTCTCAATTAAAGAAATGCCTTCGTGTTCCTACCGAGGCTACTGCTTATGAGAGTCTTGATTTTCAACCGGATCTTTCTTATCAAGAACAACCAGTGCGTATCCTCGATGAAATGGAACGCAGGACAAGAAATCGCACCATCAAATTCTTAAAAATTCAGTGGGCTAATCATTCTGAAGATGAAGCCATTTGGGAGCGCGAAGATCTAATGAGGATTGAGCACCCCCACCTTTTTTCTGTCTAAAAATTGCCTTTGAATCAAGAAAGGCAAGGTTAAACAAAGCAATGTAAAAGGAGACGTAATAGCAACACTATGTTGTTATGTAAAATCTTTCTTTCCTGTCTTTGAAGGAAATTAAGACAACATATGTTGTTTCTCTAAAAAGAAATCATTTCAGCTTCAGTTTTTGTCCAACTTCTGTATTACCCGGAATCTCGGGACGAGATTCTCTTAAGGGGGGTAGGTTTGTAACAGCCTCAGCTTTAATAAATAGTAATAAGATGCTGTTCATAGCATCACTGTTCATTTTGGCAAACTAGGCATTATGTCACAATCTAACTTTCCCAATTTCTAGCTTAAAACCCAAACTTGTTTAAAGCTTCAAAAGGAAATACCAGTTAATGTTGGTATTAAGACTGTGAAGTATTTTTATTAAAGACTAGATAAATTATCTCGGCCAAAACTAATTTTTGTTCAATTTTTTTTAGAAATTATTTTGATCTTGAGAAAAATATTCGTCTTTAAATAAACCTATTCGGGTTAATTAAATTATTTATGTATTTAAGATGTGAAACAGTGAATTTTCAAATTTTATATGGGACATACATTATCCCAGTAGTATCTTTGCAAAATTTCACATTTTTATAAATTTATTTACTATTTATTAAGGCTCGGTCAAACTTTTGAAGATTTGAATTTGGGTTAGTCAATCTTTTCGGTCTAACCCTAACCCTTTTGCACTATAGTGACTCGAGCCCAACAGGTTGAGTCCAACCGGTGCACTCGGGTCGAGTCTGTCACGACTTGGGTGCACGCTCAAACTTGAAGTGAACAAGCGCCGTCGATTTCCTAGTCAACGGTTGAGATTCACAAGCCGTGCGGGTCATCCCACACGCATGATGCGGTCCACACCGTCGGATTGTCATCTAACCGCATCTAGTCTCCACTTTTGAAACCCTAACGCCTCCAACACGGGTCGTTAGATCTCAACGACAAAGCGATTTATCGGGCCGTTTCGACCATCCCCATCAGCCATTCAATATTGGCCGTAGGATCTGAATCGTGCGGTGCGTCATTTTCGGGGTATACCATTTTTAAATGGTAAGAGCTGAAATACGCGCGAGCCGTTGGATCCTCAATGAGCAGGCCAGAACTCGTGGGCCGTTCGGATCGTCCGAACCCCTCTTCAATCTCAGCCGTTGATCTCCAATCCAACTGCGCCACCCTTTCTGATTTTGAACTCAAAGGCGCACATTAAATGGTGTCCGTTGATCTTGATCGTGGTCCACAAGAGATGGGCTGTTCGACCATCTGCAGACCGCCTAATCTCGATCGTTAATTCAAAATCTAACGGCCTTGAAGGCTTTAAGGCACGCCGATCGCGCGACCGCCGATTCAAATCGGAGGGCTCTCGTCGCTTGAGCCGCTCGACCACCTAGCCCCTTTCAACTCGTCAGGTGTGATGAAAATCTGACGGTTGATTTTCTTTGAAGTCGGTGGGATTCCTTATGTAGTCGACATCGGGACCCGCCGCTGAGGTGTCTCTCTTCCTCCTCTCGCCTACGCATCGCCGCCGACCCGAGCGCCGGAGTGGTGGCTTGCATAGGGAATATGCGAATATTCTTGGACACCTGGCATCAAAATTGCCACCGCATCATCTCTGGATACTTCTCGCTTGCTCTAGGAGATCAAACTCTATATAAACCCTACTTTCTGAGCCTCTGCCATTGTTGACCAAAGGAGCTCTCCTCACATTCTTTCTTCCTTTCCAGTGAAGCTTTCTGGCTTGCACTCCATGTTCATCAATAATCATGCCTAATTCACTTAGTAATGTGAGTTTTGGCATTATTTTGTAGGTTGAACAAGGGTTTGCTCTCTGCTGAACCAAGCGGTTAGAGCATCACGTGGTGATTTCATGCTTCGTGAAGTATGTTTCCTTTTTCTCGTCAAGAACATGTATGGTGGTCTTTAGAGCTTAAGCTTCCATCATTTTTGTTTTGGTCAGACCAGAGAAGAGGACTTTGGATCTTTACTGTTTGGCCAAAAACTTGACTTCATCTTCTCCAACTCCGGTGGAAAGCTTAGACTTTGATTCTGTCACCTTGAGCCCCTAAGGACATCAGAGCTCACTTGAATCACTCACTTGTGCATGTGATCCTCAAATCTTGCTTTGGTGAAAAGTTCTTTTTATAACTTTTCGGTCTTTCATATCGTTTAGAACTTTTAAATCTATCCTTATGTAACTTCTCAGTGTAGGGAGCAATCTACTAAACCCTAGTAGCATAAGCAGAACCCCTTTTACTTTTCGTGCCTCCAATTTAGCTAAATAGCAAACTCCCTTTCTCTGTGACTGTTGTCGGGCAAACTGACAATAGCTATAGCCTGGCTCTTTTCTGTTTATCTTGCTAATTAGGATTAGTAGGGTTCAAATTAAGTTGCTAGGTTTACCAAAGAAGTATTTGTAACTTAAGCTAAGATCTCTACTTTATTCATGTTCTCAATCTGGCAATAGAGCTAGTAGTTATGCCTCTATCTTTTCGTTGGTCAAACCGACAAGAAACTGTAGCTCAAATCCGTTTCAACTTGTTCTGTTCCAGTTTTCTTTCAAAAAGCTGAAATTGTAGCTTTAGGTAAACTGTATCTTTTTAATTAGTATCATCCAGTGAGAAGTTAGGCTTTTAGCTTTACTACTTAGTTGTAACTTAAGCTAAAACATTATTTTGTTCATAATAATAAAGCAGCAAACTATTCTTTTATAACCTGTCTTACTTTCAGTCTTAAAATCTGAAACTGTAACTTCAAACTAAATCTTAATTCATGAACAGTTAGTATCAACCAATATTATTATGGGTTATTATCGTTATTTGAGCTAGAGGTAACTTAAGCATGTTGTTAAGTATGCATTAAGCAATTGATCATGCATTCTTTTCTATATTTTGATCTCTGCCATTTTCTTGTGTTCATTGGATTTTTATGTTTTAGATTCTGGTTCTTCTTAAGTGGTTGAATCTATTGTTAAGCAACAAGAACCTGAACAAGAGGTTTACTATTACCAAGGCAAGCACCCTCTTTGCATCATGTTGATCCCAAATTTGTGAACTTTAGATTTACAAACCACAGTGACACTGTTGCATGCAGATTTTCTAAAAATTAATTGTGATATGTCAATAGATAGTTATATCCTAACACTTGTGGCTTATCCTTAATATAATCATACACTCAACTTAAGGTAGTGATTTATACTAAAATATTTAATTTCAAAGCATTTGCTTAGCCATGCAGTCCATAGAACGTTAGTGTTTGACAAGCTTATCTTGTCAAACATGGGAAAAATAAATGAATTTCATTTATTTTGATTCTTTGTTCAGTTTATTTAAATCAGAAATGAATTTAAATCTCGATTGATAAACTGAATTTAAATCTGGACAAGTGGATGCTAGTGATGGTGCCTTTGTGCACAAGAATTGGGAAATGTGGTTGTCTTGTCTGGATTGATTAAGGACTGAACTCTGATGGCCCAATTCAAGCCCCAACGTACTTCCACACGCGGTGTATGGGCGCTGTTTGGTTAAGTAAAGGGTTGATGTTATTGGGCATATGTGTAGGATCTCGTATCCGTATCATACGTTCTTAGGGGCGAGGGCATTTGTAAAGGTTACGTGTTCATAGAGCCTGATTTCAATCTTATATGTACGGGTGAGTACAATTTTTAATTATGATTGAATCGGTGTTCTCAACGTAACATGTGTGCCCCCGGTTAACAAGCTCTATCAGAAACTTGTTTTAAGGGGGATCAGGTGCACATGGGTGATTCAACTCAATAGTGTCAACTTGTTGAAAAACGCCAAATCTTAGTTTACTCGGCCAGCATACCAAAGGCAGTGTGCTATTATTCTGGAGGCTTACGGGCTAACTAAGTTGTGTGGGTAAAGATGTACACCCCTGCAGGGTTAAAACTATTCAATAGCTGTGTCCACTGCTACGACAACGCTTGAGTTGATGTCATCTCAGATAGACTTTGAAATAAATCTTGTTAGGGTGTTATTTCGCATGATTGGCGTCATGCAATGTTTTGGTGGTGAACATCCACTTTAATGATGTGATTGTTTATGATTATGTTCTCATTTTCTTACTGATTTAGTCCAAATTGATTTATAAAATTGCTTTGTCAAAACTTAGCAAGTGTAGGTTAAGATGTATTGCTTTATGCAAAATGGAACCATTATAACCTTCCTATTGTTAACCTTATGCATGTACAATTTCATTTGCCTTTGTATAGATTCTACCAAACACTTTGTTTTATTAGTTTGTGTAAGTCTTTGCCGAGTAGCTTCCGACTCAAAAGCTATAACCTCTTGTTGCGGTGAGGATGGTTATCTCAGATGAGATGCCCGTTAGCACCGATCGTGGTGACGCTAACGATTGAAGTTATTTCTAATCTCCACTCAATAGCTCGGGTGATGGGGCCATTGGTGGTCTTTGGCTTTTGTCGCTTAGTTTGTTTCATTGCTAAACTTTGTAGTGACCAAAGTCACTAGGTATTGTATAAATGCATCAAGTGTAAACTCCAAAGGTGTAATTATGTAAATATTGGTCTTGTATGTTTGATGCAATGTTGTTTAAGGATATATGTGCAATAGTCTTTAATCCTGGGAACTATTGTGATTCATATATCCGGGAACTGAATATTGGGGTTGTAACTTGTTAAAGATTATGCTGTTAGTATGGTTTTAATTAAGGGCCAAACTGTTCTTAATTAAAGACTATGCTTTTAGTATAATTTTTAATTCGGTATATTTCCCTATATATTGGGGTCCTGACATCTATGCAAAGTAAGACGTGACAACACTCTGCTTCGCTAACTTTTCAGATCGACATGATAACACTCTCACGCCCTCGCCGTAACCAAAAGACAGACTCAGAGAAAATTTACTGCACCATGCCAACCATGTGGCCTATAAAAGGGGGTGGAAGAGATCTGGGAGACAACACTACACAACCAAACCCAACACTACACCAGAGCTTCCTTCACCACGCCGAGATGGACGATAGGCAGAGGCAATGGGACTGGATCCATGAACTAGCAAGGGCTGCTAGGGCCCGAGAAGAGCGAGCAAGGGCTACTGCGGTCCGGGTCGAACAAGAGACGCGTGCTAGACTAGCAGCTCTCTGCAATGAGGCCCCCCGTAGCAGCAGCGTCTTCCAGAACATTCCAACCAAGCGTTCACCGCAACACCCGCCAGAGGGGGAGACGCCGCCCCTCTGTTGGTGCAGGGACCCATACATGTTCTTCAAGTCCAAGCACCGGATTAGCCTGGGCATGCGTTACTGGGGTTGCGCGAACTACTCCAGTGACTATCCCGACCGACGTTGGGACACGAAAGCACTATCTCGCCGTAAGGACCATTCATGCATGTGTTCCCATACTATTTCTCATTCAAAGTACGCACTAACAACCTCTCCCGTCTACCTATAGTCCCTGGATCTGCTATGTGGCTACTGTAAGTGGATCGACCAAGAGATCCACCCATATGACCAGTGGTCTCTCGACTTCGACGAGTGGAATGACAAAAGAGACCGCGTGATCTGGGAGGAGTGACGCCGCAACGACAAGCAAAATGAGTGCATATGTCGGGAGATGCAAGCTCATCTCGAGGCGTGCAGGCGCAGGGAGCACGAGGCTCGCGAGAGGGAGCGCGAGAGGAAGCGCGAGAGGAAGAGGGAAATGGCGGCCAAGGCCAAAGAGGCTGGTGTGGAGTTCAATGCTGAGCTAGCAAGGAAGGGAAAATGGCCCCGGTCCATGCAGTAGGTCGAACCATTCCGTACTAGTTCCCGGAAGGTCGAATTTATTTCCATTCCAAAAAGGCGCATAAGTATCATAGGAGTACTTCGGTTTGTTGCATCGTGCATGATGTTGTTTCTTATGCATGTAACCAAACCCCGTGCACCATGTTATTCCAAGCTTTATTATGAAGTCTATTTTAATTTGCAACTTAAAATCTCGTCGTCTTTTCGCATTCAATTCTTCGCGTAGCAAGGCATCCAACAAGATGAAAAAAATGAGTTCTGGAAGTGGGAACGAAATGATCTACGACCACAAAGTGATGAAGAGCACCACCTATCGTTACAGTAGGATGTCTACGCATCTTTCATCAGTGGTACTATCTAGCATATGTGCATAATTGTGCCTCATATTGTACCACACAATCCACATATTAGTCATTTATTCCAGGATGCATTATGTATCACTTCTGGGACACGCCCTAGAAATATTGTGAAGTGTCAAAGGTTTTCAAAGCACAAATAGATGACCGGTCCATATATGTATTTACTCTCAGTTAAAAGGATGGTGTTATATTTGGTTACATAGAGAGATCTCTATTTTTAAGTTGTGGATTGTTAAATGTTACATGTACATGGTGTTATGCATCACCGTACCTTCAATTGTTTTTGATCTTTCAAAAGGAAGTCCCTTTGTTATCACCTTACCACAGGTTCCAAATCTATAAATCCAAATGGAATAACTGTCATAATTTACAAACAAACTGCCCTGTCACGCCAATCCGGATGGCGTGACACAACACTTCTGTCATGCCATTTATAAGGGCATGACAACGTCTCCGTCTATTCGGACCGTCCGATTTCGATCGGACCGTCCGAACATCTACTTCGCATCGGGCTCGGTCACGCCAAATACAAAGGTGTGACAAGGGAGACTAGTCACGTCATGGGATATGGCGTGACACATGCCACGCAAGCTCCATGCTGGCATGGTGCGCGGCCGAGTGCTTGTGTGGCAACTTTGGCCACACCGCTACAGGTGGCGTGATAATGTTGTTTGGTCACGCCACTACCAAAGGGGTCAGAATTGGAAATAAAGTTCGCGAGGGGTTAACTTTAAAATATAATTAAAAAAAGGATTAAATAAATAAAATTCCCTAGGAAGATTATATTTTGGTGGCCCTGAATATAGATACCGCTACTGTGGTGTTGTCTTCTGGTACCAAGAAAGGGTAAAGACCAATACTGTAGGTCACAGAGGCATACCATGTACAGTCTCTGTTGCAGAGGAGGGTGTATATGCCTACCCTCCTTTTCTAGACCTCCTAAGTGTTGGAAATATGCCCTAGAGGCAATCATAGAGATGATTATATTTCTTTATGTTCATAATATTGGATAAATGTTATTCTGTTCCATGAATGAATCATCAGTTATGAAGATTAAATGAGTATGTGACTTGTTGGTGAAGCTCTTTTAACTTATGATGATGTCGTTCTAAATGTATCCCTAGTCGAATGTCACTGGTCGGAACGCTAGTGACTCTACGACCAGCACATGTATTGATTGATGACCATGTTTCACCGGTCATAGATATAGGGATATCGAATCGATAATGTGGACACATGTTAGAGAATATGGTGTTGGATAAGACCAACCTTGAGACACTATTGAGATTGTTATGATTCTATGTGTCGTTAGTTGGTCTCAAGCAATGATGATGTATAATCCTTAGACCTGAGATCAGCATGGTTTCCTACATGTGTAATAACACTCTTAGGGGTTGCCAAACGCTACTCGTAACTGGGTAATTATAAAGGTAGCTTTCGGGTATGCTATGAAACATACAGAGGGATGTGATTGGTCGGATATGGATTTGCCCTCCTAACATAACAGAGAGATATCTCTCGGCCCTCAAGTGGTCGGATAAAGAAAGTGTATGGCCATGCCACTGGTGGTCGAAGAGTTCGACCACATAAGGTTATCCAATACTCGATCGAGAAAGTATTGAACAGTCCTTGGATGACACAACATCTTACCTGGAGTTCAACTAGATATCATGAGGCAAAGGGAGAATACATAAGTAGGTCGCTTAGTTCGACCAGTTACGGACTGGTCGTATGGAGATATAAGCAAGTCGTATGGGACTGCCGTGCTGGCTAATCGTACCGCGCGTTATAGGTAGTATGTGTTCATGTCACCCGATAGAATTGGATTCTATGCGTAACTTGTTTTAGCAGGGATTGATGTGAATGGTATGGCTCATTGTGTATGTGATGCATGTATGGATTTTCATGACCTGCGTGTCATGTTGTGAGATAGCCATCGAGCTACATATTATTGTATAACGGTCTGCGTACCGGTATGTGATGCTTGATAATATCCTATGTAATTCATTACTAGCTCTTAGGAGTAATTGCTTAGTAGATGAATGCGGTCAGAGACTTCAAGCATGGTGGTCGGAGGACAGGAAACATGCTGATGGAGATCGTCATGTTAAGGGCCATACTATGTCATAGTGATATGATTATCTGTGAATGTTTGTGTTTATTCCTGTCATGATATTAAGTCATGTTTTTCATTAGATGCTTTTAACATGATAAAAGTAAAATTCCCTCACATAATGTTAAGTTAAATTGATGCCCTTCCAATAAGCTGCACCATCAAAAGTCTTGTATTTTAATGGTAGGTCTTGCTAAAGCGGAATGCCATTAACTTTCTTTGACTAGATGGGTTTGTGTCGGATACTTACACGCATTGCATTGGTTTAACTTGACAAGGTCATCATAACGGTTATGGACCTTGGGGCATAGGTTTGGGTGCCGGAGCATAGAGATGCTGCCCAACAACAAGGGTCATATAGAGATATGATTAGCAAAGGGTTGCTTACCGAATTCACTAATCTTCTAGCAGTGATGCCAAAGCTCACTAGTAGATTATCTGATTGTGGATCTTGAATCGCTAAATGTCATAAGAGGGATATGGTATTTAGTGAGAGTATCTTTATTAAATTGTTTAATAGAAGTTACTTTTATTGAACATATATCTTAGTTTTGTGTATTTTATGTTGTAGATCATGGCACCAATTGCTGTACCAACATCCAGTTTTGCTTTACGTCCGGTACTTGATAAAGAAAATCTGAATGGAACAAATTTTGCGGATTGGTCCCGCAACCTAAGAATTGTTCTTAGGCAAGATAAAAAGGAACATGTTCTAGAGGAACCAATTCCAGATGTGCTCACGATAATGTTGCTACTTTAAAACCGCCTATAAAAAGGCATGTGATGAGTCCCTTGATGTTAGCTGTCTCATGCTTGCTGCGATGAACTCAGACTTTCAGAAGCAGTTTAAGAACATTGAGGCCTACGATATGATCGTGACGCTCAAAGGCATGTTTGAGACATAAGCAAGAACTGAGAGATATGAGATCTCAAAGAACTTGTTTGGGTGTAAGCTAGCTGAGGGTAGTTCGGTGAGCCCACATGTGATCAAGATGGTTGGTTACACTCAGAGCTTGGAAAAACTTGGTTTTCCACTTAGTCAAGAGTTGGCTACAGATTTGATTCTTGCTTCGCTTCCTGCAAGCTATGGTCAGTTCATTCTGAACTTCCATATGAATGGCTTAGACAAGAATCTCACCGAACTGCATATGATGCTTAAGACTGCAGAGGATAGCATTAAGAAAAGCAACAGTCATGTGATGATGGTGCAAAAGAGTATAAGCTTCAAGAAGAAGGCTAGAACTTGGGTCAAAGGAAAGGGCAAGAAAGTTTCGGATGGGATCCAAACTAACAAGCCTAAGACCAAGACTAAGTCTGGCCCAACTCAAGAGAATGAATACTTTTACTGCAAGGAACCAGGACATTGGAAAAGGAACTGCAAGAAATACCTGGCTGATCTGAAAAAGAATGGTGGGACTAAACCTTCCACTTCAGGTATTAATGTTATAGATGTTTTTCTTGCCGATTCCTCTGTTAACTCATGGGTATTTGATACCGGGTCGGTTGCTCATATTTGCAATTCGATACAGAGTCTAACAAAGAATAGGAGAGTTGTAAGAGGTGAGATGGATCTTCGCGTCGGGAATAAAGCAAAGGTTGCTGCATTAGCCGTCGGGACTTTACCATTGTTTTTTTCCTTCAGGATTTATTATGGAATTAAATAGTTGTTATTATGTTCCAACTATGAGTAGAAACATTATCTCAGCCTCATGTTTGATGGCAGAGGGTTATAAATTCATTATTGAGGACAATGGTTGTTCTATATTTTTGAATGATATGTTTTATGGCTATGCTCCTGTTTTGAACGGGTTGTTTATTTTAAATCTTGATCATGCACCCATATTTAATATTAATGCAAAGAGGTTTCGGCCTAATAATATGAATTCCACTTTCATCTCGCATTGTCGTTTGGGTCACATAAGTGAGAAACACATGAAGAAGCTCCATGATGATGGAATTCTAAACTCATTTGATTTGGAATCATTTGAAACGTACGAATCTTGCCTACTCGGGAAAATGACCAAGACACCTTTCACTGGTCGGAATGAGAGGGCGTCCGACTTGTTGGCACTCATACATACTGATGTGTGTGGACCAATGAGCATGACAGCTAGATGTGGTTTTCAGTACTTCATTACTTTCACCAATGACTATAGTAGATATGGATATATCTATTTAATGAGGCACAAGTCGAAATCATTTGAAAAGTTCAAAGAGTTCTAGAATGAAGTACAGAATCAACTTTGCAAGACAATCAAATCTTTGTGATCTGATCGTGGAGGTGAATTTTTGAGCCAGGAATTTGGTAATCATTTGAAACAATGTGGAATTGTTCCAAAGCTTATGCCACCGGGTACTCCACAATGGAATGGGGTGTCCGAGCGGTGTAATAGGACCTTGTTGGACATGGTTCGATCGATGATGAGCCAATCTGATCTGCCATTGTATTTTTGGGGTTACACTCTAGAAACTGCTGCTTTCACTTTAAATAGGGTACCATCTAAATCAGTAGATAAGACACCATATGAGATATGGACTGCGAAGAGTCCTAGCTTGTCTTTTCTAAAGATTTGGGGATGTGATGTCTATGTTAAACGTTTGACGTCTGATAAACTCACACCCAAGTCGGATAAATGCTTCTTTATAGGATATCCTAGGGAAACCAAAGGATATTATTTCTACAACCAAGAGGAGGGCAAAGTGTTTGTTGCCTGAAATGGTGTCTTTTTGGAGAAAGAGTTTCTTTCCAAAGAAGTCAGTGGGAGAAAGGTGCAACTCGAAGAAATTCAGAAACATCCGAAAGTGTTTCAACTCCTCATGAACCTCTACAGATGAACAAAATGTTGTTGAACTTGTAGATGAGGCATCACCCCACGAGATCTAAAAGGCCACGCCAATTGCCTATAAAGTATGGGCATGACGTATTATTATTGAATAATGATGAGCCTAACACTTATAAGGAAGCGATGATGGACCCAGACTCTGAGAAATGGCATGGAGCCATGAAATCCGAGATAGACTCCATGAGAGACAACCAAGTTTGGAACCTGGTCGATCCACTTGATGGTGTTAAAATCATTGAGTGCAAATGGATCTATAAGAAAAAGATTGATATGGATGGAAATGTTCACATTCATAAAGCTCGACTAGTCGCAAAAGGTTTTCGACAAGTTCAAGGAGTTGACTACGATGAGACCTTCTCACCGGTAGCGATGCTTAAATCTGTACGGATCATTCTAGCTATTGCTGCATATTTCGACTATGAAATATGGCAAATGGATGTCAAAACGGCTTTCCTTAATGGAAACCTAAATGAGGATGTGTACATGACACAACCTGAATGTTTTATCGATCCAAAGAATGCTAGTAAAGTGTGCAAACTTCAGAAGTCCATTTATGGATTGAAGTAAGCATCTCGGAGTTGGAATATACGTTTTGATGAGGAGATCAAAAGGTTTGGTTTCGTCAAAAACAAAGAAGAACCTTGTGTTTACATGAAGGTTAGTGGGAGCGCACTTGTAATTCTAATCTTATATGTGGATGACATATTATTGATTGGGAATGACATTCCTATGTCGAATCTGCTAAGGCATCATTGCAAAATAGTTTTTCTATGAAGGACCTAGGAGAGGCAAAGATATATCTTGGGGAATAAAGATCTATAGAGATAGATCGAGAAGGCTAATTGGATTAAGCCAAAGTACTTATATTGACAAGGTGTTGATTCAGTTCAACATGCAAAATGCCAAGAAAGGGTTCTTGCCTATGTCACATGGCATAAGTCTTAGCAAGAGTCAGTGTCCTTCGACTACTGATGAGCGAGACTGCATGAATGGTATTCCATATGCTTCAGCTATTGGATCTATCATGTACGCCATGATATGTACTCGACCAGATGTATCATATGCTCTAAGTGTTACGAGTAGATACCAAGCTGATCCCAGTGAAGGTCACTGGACAACTGTGAAAAACATTCTTAAGTACTTGAGAAGGACTAAGGATGCGTTCCTAGTTTATGGCGGTGATGAAGAGCTGGTTGTAAATAGTTACACCGATGCAAGTTTCCAAACCGACAAAGATGATTATCGTTCGCAATCTGGTTTTGTATTCATTTTGAATGGAGGTGCGGTGAGCTGGAAAAGTTCCAAGTAAGAGACGGTTGCTGATTCTACAATGGAGACCGAGTACATTGCGGCTTCAGAAGCTGCAAAAGAAGGTGTTTGGATAAGGAATTTTATTGCTGAGTTAGGTGTGGTTCCGAGTGCCTCAAGCCCAATGGATCTCTATTGTGACAACAATGGAGCCATTGCGCAGGCTAAGGAGCCTAGATCCCATCAGAAGTCCAAGCACATACTTAGGCGTTATCATCTCATTTGTGAATTGGTGGATAGAGGAGATGTTAAGATATGCAAAGTTCATACGGATTTAAATGTTGCTGATCTATTGACAAAGCCTCTCACACAGCCAAAGCATGAGGCACACACAAGAGCTATCGGTATTAGATACTTAAATGATTGACTCTAGTGCAAGTGGGAGACTGTTGGAAATATGCCCTAGAGGCAATCATAGAGATGATTATATTTCTTTATGTTCATAATATTGGATAAATGTTATTCTATTCCATGAATGAATCATCAGTTATGAAGATTAAATGAGTATGTGACTTGTTGGTGAATCTCTTTTAACTTATTATGATGTCGTTCTAAATGTACCCCTAGTCGAATGTCACTGGTCGGAACGCTAGTGACTCTACGACCAACACATGTATTGATTGATGACCATGTTTCACCGGTCATGGATATAGGAATATCGAATCGAAAATGTGGACACATGTTAGAGAACATGGTGTTGGATAAGACCCACCTTGAGACACTATTGAGATTGTTATGATTCTATGTGTCGTTAGTTAGTCTCAAGCAATGATGATGTATAATCCTTAGACCTGAGATTAGCATGGTTTCCTACATGTGTAATAGCACTCTTCGGGGTTGCCAAACGCTACTCGTAACTGGGTAGTTATAAAGGTAGCTTTCGGGTATGCTATGAAATATGAAAAGGGATGTGATCGGTCGGATATGAGATTTGCCCTCCTAACATAACAGAGAGATATCTCTCGACCCTCAAGTGGTCGGATAAAGAAAGTGCATGGCTATGCCATCGTGGTCAAGAGTTCGACCACATAAGGTTATCCGATACTCGATCGAGAAAGTATTGAACAGTCCATGGATGACACAACATCTCACCTGGAGTTCAACCAGATATCGTAAGGCAAAGGGAGAATACATAAGTAGGTCACTTAGTTCGACCAGTTACGGACTGGTCGTATGGAGATACAAGCAAGTCGTAGACTGGTTGAACGTAATCACAGAGTGGTCGTAACCTGGTCGTAATGAGTTACGAACTGATCATGATCACATGTGAACTGGTCGTATAGAGATGGGACCTGGTCGTAAGTGATGAGGACCTGGTCGTAGATCATATTGCATTAAGGTTCGTCCGATATAATTTGTGTGTATTCGGGAATCGTTATGTCCTGCTAGGAACCGCTACGACTCGTGGTCGAAAAAGGTTTCCGAGTCACAACCGAACTACGCATGAACCTAACGGGTCACACACTTAACGGGTTGGAACAAACCAGTACGGATACGATTCGTAAAGCATGTTCGGATAGGATTCGTCACGGGCACTATATAAGGAGATGCATAAGGCTATTGGGCATTAGACGAGTTGACGTGAGTTGCTCTCCCGAAACCCTAGCCGCTGTCTTCTTGAGAGCTTTGCCATGTGTTGTAAGAATAATTCATCCATCACACTAATGGGGCCCGCCTTGCCGAAGACTCACGTATAGGTCCAAGAAGTGCAGTAATGCTCCTGAAAGACTTGTCGGTGTTTTAGAACCGAACTTACGTAAAGATTGTTTGATTCGGGGGGTCTCCTAGAATAGAATCATGTAGAGAGATTGACACGGGAATTTTTATACAGGTTCGGGCCTTCTCCGGAGAGAATAACAACCCTACTCCTGTGTGTGTATGGTATTGAGTGTATACTTGAACAATCAGGGGAAAAACTAAGACTATTACAGATAGTGCTTGTATTCCTGATGGCTCCCTCTTTTCTCCCTTTCTAGTTGCCGCCTTTTATAGTACGTGAAGGAGCGGCATTAGCTATCTAGTAAAGCGCTACCATCACCTCCTCGTAATGGGCGATGTTGGTAGTAATTACGGTGTATTAATTCCTCCACGCCGCTCAACAACTATATACTAGAGATAATGGGTATTACGTGCCATTATTCTCAGAGAATAACAACAGATGATGATCTTTGAATCCCTTAATCAATAAGACCCACTTGTCTGCAGTTCATTTGATTATAAGGTGGTCGTGGTGACCTAGTCGAGAGGAATCTACGATTATGAGGTAGTCGTAGCAAGACTTACGACTATGGGATAGTCGTAGCATAACTTACGACTATAGGGGTGGTCGAGAAGAACTTACGACCATCCATTTGGTTCTTCCTTCATAACATTAAGGGTACACTCGTGGTTCACATGACGCCATATTTACCTATAATAAAAATTATAGATAAAAGGTAAAATGAGGATTATTATATCTCGCCATCTAGCCCCTGACTTCAAGTGAAAGCAACTTACTTGGTAAAGGGTTCTAGATGGTCTTACGATCATGAGAGGATCAGAGAAAATAATCGAAGGAAAAACTCTTCGATTGTATACTACTTTGACCGTAAATGTGCTTGGTCAAGAAAATTGCTTACCACTATCAAGTGGTCGAAGCATTTCTACGATCACAAGGTGGTCGAGTATAGTGATCGGAAGAAGGAACTTTCCGATTATCATTTCCTTTGGTTGAAAAGATCTAACCAAGGAAGTAATTTCGCTTGAGATGTAAACGCAAACCTGAATTTCTCGAACGGACACACGGGAATCTCAAACGACGCCTGCTAGCTTTGTCTGCTGAAGCGTTCCCGAGACGGTGGCGACCCTTGAATGTCACGATCCGCTCAAGGTACGCGGTTATATATACTCACCGAGGGTAAAACCTAAGATCTTACTTTTCCCCAAATTGCTCCTCGCCGTGTTCTTCAAGCTCTTGCCTTCTCTCCGCCGAAGTCGTTTTTGCCTTCTCCGCCACTCCAATTGTGCCCTCTTTTCGACCCAAAATTTCTGCTTCCGGAGAGATGGCCAGAAAGTTTCGATTGGGAAGAGTCGGAGATGGATGCGCGAAGATTCAAGCCCTAGTTGTCGCCGGAAGATTCCAGAGAAGACTCTTGTGAAATGGCTTCCCAGATTTGGGCAAGATTGGCCGTCAGGAGAATGGGCAAATTCGCCTTCCGTGCTTATTGTGAGTGTGGCCTTCGACCACCGCTCACCCCTTTCTCACCATTGTGCTCGAGTATTTTGGGGTGGAGTTAGTGAACCTTGGTCCTAACTCTATCACCATGCCGAGCTGCCAGATATTTGTGCGAGGCGACACAGGAATTCCCATGACCTTGAGCTTTTCCAATATTTCTATGGAATGTCTCGGCAAGCCGATTGCTGGACGTTGTGGTCTAAAACTCCACGACGGGAAGTCGAGGGAGTATATTCAGAGTTTCACCCGGTCTTCGTGGGTCGAGATGGAGGAAGAGGTGGTTTTATCGAAAGTCACCTCGTAAGACACTCTCTTTTCGTGGGAAAGGTCTGCTGAAAAGCAATCTTCATGGGATTCGACTCAAGATATCACAGGATTGCCCTTATGTTCAAGCTTATCAAGGACTTGAAGAAGGAAGGGTTGACCGGATGGCATGTGGTGAAAGATTTCATCACACGCCGAATTAGTCCTTGAAGAAACGAGCATCCCTATGTGGAGATACTCGGGGCTACTGCACCCAACCAGGACTACAACGAGGGTAAGTGAATTTTCAACTTAGCTCTCGTTTGGTCTTTCGCAGTTGTTTAAAAGATGCCTTTATCTGCTTGAACAGATCTTTCACCAAATGGAGATTGACGTTAGAGTCAAACTCGTTAGAGAAGTCTCCGCCACTTAGTGTGGCGGTTCCTAAAATCCTCAAGGTCGATCCGCAGAGGAAAGGATGGTTCGCCTAAAGGTAATCAAGAGTTGATTTTATCTTTAAGACTTTATAGTCGAGAAAGAACTTACGACTAGAGAAATGTTGTAGAAAAAACTTACAACTTAGTCGTGACCGTAGGAAATCTTACTTGCCGAGGAAAGGTCGAGAAAAACTTACGATTTGATATCGTCGAGAAAATCTTACGACCGCTTAGTAATTCTTTCTTCGCTTTTGCTTTACGTAAAGTAGGCATGGAAAATCGTCGGGATGATGAAGAAGTCAGATCGATAACCATCGGTGCGGGGTTGACAAAGGACAAAGGCTCGGCTCCTTCGCCCAAGAGACGCCGACTTTTAAGGAGTGATGACAAAGGAGGGCGAGCTCGAGTTCTAGTCCTTGACCGGATCCTCTCGCAAAGCTTAGGCGCATATAGCCGCAATCAAGCCGAGGCTAAAATAGTCAAGTGGAGGAGGTCAAGTAATGAACCTCTAAAGCGCAAACCTCGCAAGGCCAAGGTACCCTTCTATTATGACAAAAATCTTTCGCAGATTTCGCCACTCCCGGTTTTATTAAGCACTTGGAAAAGGAGAACCGAAGGATTTTATGTCTTTTGTGAAGGATAATACCGCCCAAAGAGAGCCTATGGTCGATGACAATGTCGCTCTTGGAGTGGTCGAGACCGATCTCGCCATCCGTAAAGTCGAGACCGAGAGATGGTCCTCGTTCAAAATCCACCACTGACGTGGTCGTGGCTAAGCCCATTCTTCAACTCGAACTTCACCGAATGGTCGAGAGAAGAAGAAATCTTCCGCTGGGAAAGTGACTCCCAAATTCTGCTTAGGTCCAAGGTGCAGAGGTATGTGAAATATACTAAAGTGTAAAAACAGAATTTACCTTTTTCCTTTTCACAACCTGAATTGCTTTTCTTTTCTTTGTTTTTAGCCCGACTCCTTCAAATTTCGAGAATGCTTCCGCTGAGAAGCCTATTGCTACCTCTCCACCGCTTTGGAGAGACAACAAGGAAGTGGTCGAGGATCATCCTCGGCCTGTGGTAGAGGAAGTCGTATACCAAGTGGTTACGACAACCAATGAGGTACCTGTTGTACCCAGTAAGGTAGCGGCTACAACCTCTGAAGTAGCAGCGGTGACCACAGAGATGGTCGTGGAGACTCCAGCAGCAGCTGCGACCACTGAGATGGTCGTGAAAGCTCCAAAGAACAAATGCGACATCGAGGCGGTCGCCACGACCACCGAGATGGTCGTGGATAGAACAGAGGCACCGCAGGCCTCTCCGTCAAGATGGTGGCGGTTACGCCCACCGGCCGAAAGGAGATCGCTGCGACGTTCCTCCCGCACCCAAAGAGAAACCGGTTACGTAATCAAGAAGAAGAGTATTTCAACCTGCTACCGACTTCTTTGGGCCTCGCTTCCATCGAGGGTCTTCGCTTTCAGATCTCGCGATCGAGTCCCCATCCCAACGATATTCCCAATAGAGGGATACCTTTGATAATGAACGCCTTGAGAAGGTTTGGTAGGACCAAGTCACGAGGGTAGACAAGTCAAGATCCCTGAGCTAGTTTACTCGATGTTTGCTCGATCAACTATGAATGTAAGTACTTAATCGTACTTATATATACAGTATAATCTTCTTGTTTTCACCGCCTTTTCATCTTGCGTAAAGCCATAGAGCAAATTGTCGTTGTTTCGGTGAATATCATCGACAACTTCTAGAGTCGCGACAGAAAGAGGAACTCGCAAACAGCAGAGAGGTGGTAAGTCACGCTATTCATAGTCACCTTGGATTTGACTACTTATATAGTGCTTACGGATTTGTCATGGAAAAACTCACGACTAGGTAATGGTCGTAAAAGACTTATGACCAAGTGGCTTTGTCGAGAAGAACTTACGACTAGGTCAATGGTTGTAGAAGAACTTACAATCGATTGACCCATGCTCATGTCCACCGTTATCCTTGCGGTGTTAAACAAAGGACGCTAAGATCTTAGCCGACTCGCCGATTATGAAAAAGAGGAGTCGAAAAAGTTTAGGAAGAGGTATTAGACCTCCGGAAAAAGCTTAAAGAAGCTAACTCGCAACCATGAAGTCGCAGAAAAATTAAACAAAGAAGTCTTGAACTTAAGATCGCTTATATCTTTGATCTTTACCTAACTCTTGCTTCTTTTCGTAAAAAGAAGACGAGACGAAAAAGCTCCGTAATGAAGTTAGAGAGAAAACTTCGCTTATTCACGAGCTTACTCGTATGTCCAAAAATAAAGATCAAAACCTTGAGACGTTGGGAACTCAATATCAAGTAAGTAATTTTTACCCGCAATCCTTACGAAGTTATTTTTTTCTCACTTCCACTTCCTTTCTAGCAATGGACGTTAAATTGAGAGAACTTGAGATCTGAAATCGCGATAAAGCCGTGATTTATAACCGCATCGCCCTTATTGCAAAGAAGAATGTAGAGGATATTGTATCATGGGAGAAAAAGTATGCCGAGACCGTTGCTTCCCATAATGAAGAGGTCAAGAAGTTGATTCTCAACTAGTGGGTAAGAAATTCTTTTACCCGTGATTATTTTTGTTTTTTTTTCCTCTAGGAGTTTATTTTGTTTGACCAATCTTATTTCTTCAGAGCAAGTGGTCGAAAACAAAAAACTCGCGAGGCTTCGACTTGTACCCAACAGAGATGGAAGCAATGAAGATTAAACTTCAAGGAAACATCACGCCTGAACAATGTGCTTGGTGAGCTACATAGTGAGGGAAAGACTCTCAAGATGATACAATAGCTGCTCACACAAGTACCATTGGGGATCAAGTCGATTTTGCAAGATCCGTGACCACTCAAGGCCAACCAAGTTGAATCGATAAAGGAGGCGGTCGAAATCGCAGAAGTTATGCATTAGCAAAACTTAAAGCTCATGACCCCAACCTTAATGTGCAACCACTCGGCCGACTTCAACCGCTCTCAAGGTAAGGAAGACGTCGATGGAGGAGATGCAATCGTTGGTTTAAAAGTTTCAGAGGAGATGCAATTGGGCTCTCCTCTTCGAGTAGTCTCAGAATGAACTTGTGAAAAAGTCTTTTGTTGATGTAATCCATCTTGTTCCCTGCAAATCATCTTGTCGAGTAGTTAGTAACTCAAAAGATAATTAACGAATTTAAAGACTAAGAAATGAAGTCAAATGTAATGACTTTATCCTAGCCCCCGACTATTTGCTTAGTTTATGAAAACTAAGTAAATAGTTTTGTCTCCTGCAAATCATCTTGTCGAGTAGTTAGTAACTCAAAAGATAATTAACGAAATAAAGACTAAGAATTGAAATCAAATTATCCTAGCCCCCGACTATTTGCTGAGTTTGTTTAGACAAACTAAGTAAATAGTCTGTAGAAAGGGTTTCTGAAAACAGAGAGGTTTGTTTAACTTGTAGTTTTTGGGTCTCAATTGTCATGCACTGGTCGAAAGGGTGGTAACGAGTTGACACTAGGAAGTTCCTTCTAGTGGGGTGACCACGCAGAGAGGAGAGGCTTCGACTAGGTAATGTTAACATCTCCGACTAGTTTAATCAAATCGAGAACGGCAACTTGAGTTAAGCAAACGTCTAGAGGACTTTAAAATATTTACTCGTCCTTCTCCGGTGGACTCGATAAGTCTGTCCTGGTAGCAAGAGTAGGAAACTGAACAAAGCTAGGAAGCTCCTTCCAGCAAGGTGACCACGCAGAGAGGAGAGGCTTCGACTAGATGTGTCTCTTCCTCCCACCAGCTTGAGATGAAACGAGTACACCCAAGACGGTTAAGCAAATCGAGAAAGTGCGCTCTTCTTAGAGTATTTTTCAAATTAATCAAGAAATAAACTAAGGTGAAAAGAGTTGGCCTTCAAAAATATTTCGACTAAATAAAACCCGAAGTTCTTTGTGTTGGCCATAAAAGCGAGCAACGAGTCGACACTAGGAAACTCCTTCTAGTGGGCGTGACCACATGCAGAGAGGAGAGGCTTCGACTAGGTGATGTTATCGCCTTCCCGACCAAAGGTAAAGAAAGCGGGTGTTTAAAACATAGTCGAAAAATAATGAAAGCACTACTCAAAAGTAAGACAATAGAGATAGAAAAACCCGATTCTTTATTGTCAGAATGGTCGGTTACACATAGAACTTGCGTGAATCGGGTCGATGTTCCAAGAATTCGAGAGAACCTCGCCGCCTTCCATTGCCAATCGTATCGCCACTCGACGAGTAACTTCGACCATCGTAAGGACCTTCCCACTTGGGAGAAAGTTTGTTCCGATTAGACTTGGATTGGCAAAGCCTCAATACTAAGTCACCTACAAGAAGGTCAGCGAGGTTGAACCTTACGATCGTAGTATCTTCGCAGGCTTGTTGGTAGATTGCCGAACTAATTAGGGCCCTGGTTTCTCCTTTCTTCAAGTAGATTAATATCATCTGTCAATTTGTTCCTGGTTGGAGTCCGTGAATGTTTCAACTCGTGTTGACCAGATCTTTAGTTCCGAGGAAGCATAGCTTCAAAGACCAAGACTAAAAAGAAAGGTGTTTCTCCCAGAGTCTGATCGGTAGTTGTACGAATCGCCCATAATACGTAGGGTAATTTTGTACCCAAGCCCCGAGCGCTTGATGAGCCGGGTCAAGACTCGAAGTTTTAATTCCTCTCATTATTTGGCCGCTTGCACGCTCGACGCCCCATTACTCGAGGATGGGCCATGTACATAACATAACTTGGTACCCAACTCGTCATAAAATTCCTGAAATTTTGCGCCAAAATTGCTTACTATTATCTGTAATTATTCGACTTGGTACTCCAAATCGAGTAATTACGATCTCATCATAAACCGCTTTGTCGCCTCGCTGTTATCCGACCACAAGTTCGCTTCAATCCATTTTGTGAACGATCAATAGCCACAAAAGGAACTCAAACCTCCCGGAGCTTTAGGAAACGGTCCCTGTGATATCAAGACCCCTGTGTTGCAAAAGGCCAAGATAGAGGTATTGTTTGTAATGCCCGATTTGGTTGGTGTATTTGCTCGCTATGAAACCGCATCGACACACTTTTTAACCAACTCTTTAGCATCGATAGGGTCATACAAGAAAACCTTGTCGAAAAGCCTTGCCGACCAACGCTCAGAGGAAGCATGATTTCCACAAATGCCACCATGTATGTCGTGAAGGAGTGTTAATCCTTCGCTCATGAATGCATCGCATGAGCACCCCTTGAGTACCTCGCTTATAGAGAACTCCTTCGACCAAAGTATACATTTTGGCTTTTCGATAAGCGATCCGCCTCGAGATCGCCTTCGCATGTAACCCTTCAAGATAATCATAGATGGGCGCCATCCATGTATCCTCGTATTCTAGAGAGGCCGCCTCAATAGGAGGTGTCTCGCTCTTCGACCAGAGAAGGCTTCGAGTTGTTCCAAGAAGACTCCTTTTGGTACTTCAGATCCGAAGAAGCTATTCGAGCAAGTCGGTCTCGCGAGGAAATTATCCTTTCGAGGGATGAATTGTGCCTCAAACCTAAAAATGCTTTTCTAGCTTACGATTCGATAAGTACCGAGACATTGTCGTTAGAGCACCGGTACTTTTACCGACTTGATTCACGACTAGTTGAGAGTCTCCTCTCACGAGTAGTCGGCGAATCGAGAGCGCCACGTCAGATACCGACTAGCAAACCTTCAGATTCTCGCCACATTATTAGTGGCCCGAAAGTTTAATTGTATGGCATACTTTAAGGTCTCTCCGGTAGGAGATACCAGACCACCTCAAATTTCGAGCCACTTAAAGTAAGCGACCCATCAAAGTACATCGCCCATCGGTCGGGAATCAGATCGGGATCCTGAGCGAGTTCAGATTTGTCCATTCGGCGACAAAGTCCGCCAAGATCTGGGATTTAACGGCCGTCGACACGAATGGATGTCGAACTCCCCAAGTTCGACCGACCATTTTGCCATGCATCCCATTGCTTCCTATTCTCGAGGATCGCTCCTAAGGGAAACTCAGACAAGACAGCCTAGTTTGTGCGCTGAAAATAATGCCGCAGCTTCTCAAGACATGAGGAGGGCATACTGAAGCTTTTGGACCCGAGGGTAACGCTCCTTAGGTCCGTAAAACTTCACTTACGTAGTAAACCGGTCGCTGTACATTTTCACGCTCTACAACCAAGATCGCTACCGTTCGCCTGTGGCGTGGCAACTAGGTAAACCAAGAGCGCTTTCTTCCGCCCCTGAGAGACCGTAATAGGAGCACTCAGAAGGTACCTCTTGACATCCTCAAAGGCAGCGCTTGCCTTCATTCGACCACTCAAAACTTTCGTGTCTCCTTAGAAGTTTAAAGAAAGGTAGTCCCTTTTCTCCCATCGTGCGATGAAACGACTTAGAGCCGCCATGCACCCAAAGGAGTTTCTCGACTTCTTTCCGTAGTTGAGGGCGATTTGTAAAATGGCTTTTATCTTTTTTGATTCGCTTCAATTCCTCGATAGATACTAGGAATCCAAGCAATTTCTCAAGAGATTCCAAACACACACTTCTCGTGATTAAGTTTTAAGCGATGTTTTCTCGAGATTGTCGAATGTTTCTTGTAGGTCGGTAATATGATTAAGTTTCTTGATGCTTTTGACAACTAAGTCATCAACATAGGCTTCTAGATTTCGCCTAATTGAGATGAAAAAGTTGCTCGCATCAAGCGTTGAAAAGAAGCGCCGCATTTTTAGACCAAATGGCATTTTGACATAGCAAAATATACCAAATGGTGTAATAAATGCGTCTTTTCTTTCATCGCTAGACACATATTAACTGTGATATCCGCAATATGCATCTAAAAACTTAACATTTCACAACCCGCAGAGAGTCAACCAACCGATCGACACGAGGTAAAGGAAAATCGCTTTTGGACAAGCTTTATTAAGATCAATAAAGTTCACGCACATACGCCATTTGCCGCTTGACTTTCTAACCATTACAGGTTAGCCAACCATTCTCGATGGTTGACCTCTTATAAAGCCCGCTTAAGTAGCTTATCCACTCGATTTAATAGCATCTCGCCGATCAGGGCAAATCTCCGCAATTTTTGTTTTACGGTACTTTGTAGGCCGTAAGGCTAGTTCGGCTCGATCACCTCCCCGGGACTCCGCATGTCGGATGCTTGCCACGCGAATACATCTGCGTAGCTCTGAGGAAGGTGATGAGGGCGCCTTCCTATTTGGGGTCGGAAGTATCCTCGATGCTAACAGCCTTCGAGGGCTCTCAAGGCCCGTGAGGAACCTCTTTGACTTTGTCGCTCGGCTTTGGTGTAGTTTTTAGGCTTCGACTTGCTAGTCGAAGGTCGACTTTCTTCTCGAGTTGGTATTTGTCCTACCATCTCAAGGGATCGACGGTCGCAGTATGCGCCATCTTCTTGTCACAATGGATTGTAATTAC
This sequence comes from Phyllostachys edulis, assembly GCA_036346405.1. Taxonomy (NCBI): domain Eukaryota; kingdom Viridiplantae; phylum Streptophyta; class Magnoliopsida; order Poales; family Poaceae; genus Phyllostachys; species Phyllostachys edulis. Next base: position 89,064,399 of record CM070549.1, on the reverse strand, counting down.
TCCTTTGGGACCCGCATCTTAATACATTGATATCCATAATGAGTAGCCATTAGAATTTTGCCAAAGTTGGTCGTCCGAGTATGGCGTTATATGTCAGATCGAAATCGACCACATCAAAGGAGATTTTCTCGTCTCGAAATTACTTGGTGAACCAAATGTTAAAGGAAGAGAAACTTGACCAATTGGTTTGGTCAAGATCCCAGACAATCCCATGGAAAGAGTATCGCATCGGTCTTACTTTGGTCCCGGTACTTGCATGTCATCCGTGGCACTCAGAATAAAATATTTAACGAGCTTCCACCATCAACCAAAACTCGATTGACCCGACAATTGTTGATGGTGGGTTCGACCACGATTGGGTATCGACTGTCGAGTCGAAGGATCGGGCGAATACTCTTCTCGAAAAGAAATGGTGACTTCCGACCACTTCGTAATTTATTGACGAGAGGAGGATCTATGGAGTTTACCTCGCTCAGCAGACCTTTGAGTTGCCGCTTTGATTCATATGCCGATGATCCCCGTAGATGTGTTCAATGGTGTGTTGCGGATCCTGAACGGCATCTCCTCTTCGTCATCCAAGATTTATGACCACTTGTTTGACCCACCGCCGAGGGTGGGAAGTGGTCCTTGTCGCTGTAGTAGTCTTCAAGCTTTGTTGGAAGACGGCGATAGCTATGAAGGTCATGCCCTTCCTTTTTATGGAAAGGACACCACCTAGGCTTATCATTTTTCCGATCAGGGCGCTTACCTTTGCCTCTGTCGGAGTGTGGCTTGGATGTGCGTGGCTCTTTATCATTCACAGCCAATACCTCCTTGGAACCGCCGGGTTTTTGACCCTTCATCTTATTCTTGGACTTTTTTGCTTTCTTATCCTTCTTCTTACCAACTTCGCCTGGCTCTCGAGATGGATTGTCTTCACGATCGATTGTGTTGTTCCACTCGACCGCCTCAGAGGCGAGAGTATATCGACGCCATTTCAAGAGTTCGCGATGTAAGTAGGAGGATTTAAAGCAATATCCTCTCGTTATCCTTCTACTACGGACTCGCTTGAAAGCCCCGATGACAGATGAATCGAAACTTCCTAATTGAGTTACTGAACCGATCAAGCGCTTTGATGAACTGGCGCAATGTCTCGTTGTCGCTCGCCTCATCCGTGCAAGTCGCCCTCCTTTCTGTATGCATTGTATGTGCCTTGGAAATTTGCCAAGAGAAGATCGCAGAGATGTTGCTAAGAATAGATCGACTCGAGTGGTTGGTTTAGTAACCACGATCGAGCGATCCTTCGAGCACGCTTGGAAGGTAATTTGCCATCACATGCTCTCCTCCTCCCGCCGCTCGAGCAATGTTAGTAAATTTGAAGGAATTCGATGGGATTTTGGGAACCATCAAACTTCTCCATGTTCACCGGTCGAAAACGAGGTGGCTAAATGAATGCTCGAGATCGGCGAGAATGCCCGACATCCAAGAATGACTTCTTGACGCCTCCTTTGCGTAAAAGAAGGGTTGATATCATCGTGGTCGTACTCGACGATACCCAAGAATAAAGTTGACCCGATTGTAATAGGTCTCGGCCCACGAGGGAATACTCGTAGTTTATCTCGCCGCTGCAGATTTCCATGTCGAGTGGTGAACGATCACCTTCCGAGGAGCTTTTTGATCATCACCATTTGAAGACATTTCTTCGAGTAGGAGATCGACACGACTTGTCTGTTGCGCCAATTTCTACGCGGTGATATGTTGGATTGATCGGTAGTCAAGAAGTCGTATGGGTACGACTACTTGAATGATGTCGACGAGGAGCTTCCAATTTTTTCATTGTAATTCAAGCCTTTGTGCGATCTCTTCAAATAAGAGGTCGAACTGGCGTTCGGGCTAGCTCTTGAGTTGGATTCTCGAGCAAATCATTGATGTGCTGGAGCTCTCGAGCTTCCTCTGATTGATATTGAATACGCCCAGGCAAATTCTTCTGAGCTTCAATCTTCTTCCTTGAATTGCCTCAAGATTTTCCATGTTAGACTCTTGAGATTGCCTCAATGAAGCGAGAATGTCGAGGATTTCCTGGCGCTCATGAAGGCGTTGGTCGTGTCCGCTTGCTGGTGGTGTCCTCGCCATTGCCACGAGGGGCGCAGTGTGACCTTCGGAAGGGTCTCCATCTCGGTCTCTAGAAGAGTGATCTTGATCCGAGGAAGGACTAAGACCTCCTGCTGATGATTCTCACTTGCGCCGAGGCCTCCGCTTGAGGAGTCGCCGAGAGACACCATCTGGCGACTTGGAGTAATCCTCCAAGTAGGGAAGTCCGGTTATAACTGTCTCCGTCGGCAGTGTGACTCATGGAGAGATGGTCGAATTTGCAGAAAAGCATGCTTGATCCCGCTCTCTCGGGCGTTATCCGAGAGAGAGAATCACCAGATTGGGTGAAGTCCTGCATGTGGCTTCTAGAGCTTGCCTCACCAAGTCGGACCGCCTTAGGGAACTTGGACACTTCGAGGAAAAACTCTCGTCAGGTCGTGAGTCCACTGGTGTGGTCCCGGTCGATTGACCCTTGCCCCTTGAGAGGGTAGATTCTCTTGACGCATCTTGTTGCAGGGGGATAAGGATCCTCCTCAACTCCACCGGCGACATTGTCTCTCGGATCTGTGGGAAGATCCCTGAGGCAAGAATGCCATAGGATGAGTCATCACTCGGTTCAGAATCAATCCGCATCCATGTCGACGTCACAGACCGCCAAGTCGAACCAGTTCTCCTCGCTCCATTCTCCGCCATGAGTGCATGAGATTTGGAAAATAGAGAGAATGTTTGACAAGAAATTACCGAAGATCCCCACGGTCGGCGCTAACCGCGGTGTTTTAGAACCGAACTTACGAAAGATTGTTTGATTCGGGGTCTCCTAGAATAGAATCATGCAGAGAGATTGACACGGAATTTTTATATGTGTTCGGGCCTTCTCCGGAGAGAATAACAACCCTACTCCCTGTGTGTGTATGGTATTGAGTGTATACTTGAACAATCGGGGAAAAACTAAGACTATTACAGATAGTGCTTGTATTCCGATGGCTCCTCTTTTCTCCCTTTCTAGTTGCCGCCTTTTATAGTACGTGAAGGAGCGGAAGATTATCGAGTAAAGCGGCGCCTCATCACCTCAGAACGGGCGATGTTGGTAGTAATTACCGTGTATTAATTCCTCCACGCCGCCAACATGACTATATACCGTAGATAATGGGTATTACGTGCCATTATTCTCAGAGAATAATAACGATGATGATCGTTTGAATCCCTTAATCAATAAGACCCACTTGTCTCGCAGTGTTCATTTGATTATAAGGTGGTCGTATTGACCTAGTCGTAGAGGAATCTACGATTATGAGGTAGTCGTAGCAAGACTTACGACTATGGGATAGTCGTAGCATAACTTACGACTATAGGGGTGGTCGAGAAGAACTTACGACCATCCATTTGGTTCTTCCTTCATAACATTAAGGGTACACTCAGGTTCACATGACGCCATATTTACCTATAATAAAAATTATAGATAAAAGGTAAAATGAGGATTATTATATCCTCGTCAAGACTGTAATACCCCTCGTTTGTACTCATAGTGTAGCTATCCCCCAAGGGGTACTTTGGTCATTTGTACAGGCCCAAGAGCCTATAAATACTCCATGTATCCCTCCTTTCAAGGGGATGGCTCTCTTGAGTAATAAAGAAACATGTTCAACCTGGTGAGCCCCGGGGCTCCCTCTCCGAGGTAACCCCGCTGGCTCATCGACAGAGTAGGGTGGTCCTCTCGGACCCCTGAACCTGTATAAATCCTCGTGTCATTTTTTACCCTCGTGGACGATGGCCCGTCAGATGGCTGACGTCCACCTCCTCACTCGTGTTTGGTTTTTACACCTACAACATTGGCGCCGACTGTGGGGACGTAGCTAATCGATGAAAGGCTATGTCTCCTACCAAAAAATACTCTAAGTCCACGAAACCTCCTCCGGCTCCGAAGGGCGGTGATCTTGTGGACGACCCATCCACTCTTTGAAGGAGCCCCAGCTGAGCACCCTCATAGGAGATCAGAGCTATCCACCTCGGGATGGCAACGTCCTACATGCCCTGGGGCCCCCATGCGCATCCTCCTCCCTTGTGCGAGTCGATGCAAGGCCCATCCATGAGCGAGCAGTTCAAGGCACCCTCGCAGCCAGAAGGCTAAGGATTCTGAGGCCAACCATCACCCCTGGGACGCATGACGTTCATGAGGCACGAGCGATGAAGGCTCGCTACGAGGCCTGCCCCCTAACGCGCTACTGTTAGGGGACAGTCCCGACATATAAATCTCGTATGGGCTCTCAAGACACTTTCCTCCAAGGATTTCACCCTTGTGGTGCGAGGGTGTCACGACCTCCGCCTCCCCTAGCAAAAGTCCATGGTGGCTCAGGCGCCCATCGCCCACTATGGCGTGCTCATGTCCCATCGACCTAGGGCATGAGCGACCACCCCGTGGTGCATAGGGCGACGACCTCCGCGGTCTCCCCTAGCAAAAGTCCATGGTGGCTCAGGCGCCCATCGCTCTATTATGGCGGCTCATGTCCCATCGACCTAGGGCATGAGCGACCACCCCCGTGGTGCATAGGGCGATGACCTCTGCGGTCTCCCTAACAAAAGTCCATGGTGGCTTAGGGCGTCCGCCGCCTCCACCATGGCGTGCTTGGTCCCATCGCCCTAGGGCATGAGCGACCACCCCGTGGTGCATAGGGCGACGACCTCCGCGGTCTCCTCTAACAAAAGTCCATAGTGGCTTGGGCGCCCGCCGCCCACCATGGCAGATTCAGGTCCTACTAGCCCTAGGGCATGAGCGACCACCTCGTGGTGCGAGGGCGACGACCTCCGCGGTCTCTCCTAACAAAAGTCCATGGTGGCTTGGGCGCCCGCCGCTTCCACCATGGCGGCTCGTGGTCCTACTAGACCTAGGGCACGATCGACAACTTTGGCCCAAGCCAAGTTGATGGATGTGTTGAGGACTCGGCCCCTTAGACCTGTGCCACGCCACGAACCACCTCTGGGTCCCCACACACCTAGCTTCATTGCTTCGCAAGGGTTAACCACTCTCATGCATTCCCGATCATAACAAAAACCCACATACGGGGTAAAAGGGCTTCATTGCCCTCATAGTTCTAAGTGCCCCACGACTTAGCCTGTATGCATCACTGTGCCCATGACTTACTGTCAAGGGCACACGCCCGTGGTGCCCATGAGTTAGCCTCATAGGCACCTCCAAGTCCACCGGGGCTACCACCCCTAGTGGCTATTCAAGCTGCCCCACGACTTAGCCTCGTGGATTCAAGACAGATGTGCCCGTGACTCCATGTCAAGGGCACACGCCCAAGGTGCCCATGAGTTAGCCTCATGGGCACCTCCAAGTCCACTGGGGCTACCACCCCTAGTGGCTATTCGCCCCCACGACTTAGCCTCGTGGATCGGCATGATGTGCCCGTGACTTACTGTCAGGGGCACATGTCTAAGGTGCCCATGAGTTAGCCTCGTGGGCACCTCCAAGTCCACTGGGGGGCTACCATCCCTAGTGGCCATTCGGTGCCCCACGACTTATTCTCGTGGCCACCCCTTTGATATGTCCATGACTCAGTCTCATTGGCAGCTCGAATCATGTATCACGACTTGGCTCAATATTGATCAAGGACCATCATGCTCGTGATAAGGTCACACCTCGAGATCTTAGTATCGAAAATGATGGGACTCTACTAGTCCCTCGGCAACACTTCGATCAATGCTCATGTCAAACGAATGTTATCTTACTACAAGAAATAAGTGTTGATCATTCTCTTTTTCCCGTAGAGACGCTCATGTTATCTACCTGTCACTGCAACGTTTCTAGCTCGAACCGCGACCATTCTGAGGAGTTCTACTTCGACAACTCTCATCAAGCCACGGAGCAAGAGGAGGACAACTTCGCCTACATAGGCTCCGCTTCAACGCACCGCCGGCCTCGAAGGCTATGCCTCGGTTCGGCGGCCTCGCATCCAAGACTTCGCCTACATAGGCTTCGCTTTGACGCACCGCTAGTCTCGAAGGCTATGCCTTGGCTTGGTGGCCTCGCGTCCAAGACTTCGCCTACAAGGCTTTGCTTCGAAGCACCGCCCACCTCGAAGGCTATGTCTCAGCTCGACGGCCTCGCGTCCACGACTTCACCTATGAATGCTTCGCAGGCATCACTATGACGCGCCACCCGCCTCAAAGGCTATGCCTTGGCTCGGCGGCCTCGTGTCCCAGACTTCGCCTACAAAGGTTTCGCTGTGACGCGCTGTCCGCCTCGAAGGCTATGCCTCAGCTCAGCGACCTCGTGTCCCAGACTTCGCCTACAAAATCTTCGCTGTGACGCGCCGCCCACCTCGAAGGCTATGCCTCAACTCAGCGACCTCGTGTCCCAGACTTTGCCTACAAAGTTTTCACTGTGACGCGCCGCCCGCCTCGAAGGCTATGCCTCGACTCGGCGGTCTCTCGTCCGTGATTTCACCTCAACATGCCTTCCACCTCGAAGGCTAAGTCTCGACAGGGCAGCTCCGTGTCCATAGCTTCTTCCCGCGTACACAGGCTTCACGCCGATGCACCGCTCGCCTAGAAGGTTGTGCCTCGGTGGGTGCCTCAAAGATTCAAGATTCGCCAGAATGGAACAACAAAAACTACCCCACACGAAGGGCCAATGAGAAGCGGCAATCTGGTACTTGCTCTTGCGTGAAGCACTCACGCTTATATGAAGCACAAATGAAGATAGCCCAAAGGACATAGCACTATGCCTCGGGTCCTCAAGATCAAGCTCAGAAGGCTCTTCAGATATATTCTCACTTCGTGGCTCGCATTGCGCCGATCCGCACTTGGCTAAATCTCAAGCATCTTCATTCCCGCTGTTGATTTGGCCAGTCTTTGACGCCTCGAAAAACACCGCTAAGTGCACATCAAAAGGATATTCAACAGATACAAGACTCAACATTTCTTTGTCCTCAGCGCTCTTGCAGCGCCTAAGGGACAAGGGGCTAGTAGTGTTAAGGAATCCTACCACCTCGCCTCCGCCCAAGCCTCGACCTCACGACACAGAGCCCTACTAAACCGAGAGAAGTTCAGACTTTAATCGCTTTGGTACAAGTTACAAAGTGAGTTGTCAAAGTAATTCAAGAGCAATTTCAGAGAAGTTCAGAAGAACATAACAACTCACACATGCTATTCATAAGCACTCATACTCCCGAAGAATACCCAAAACAGAGAAGTGTTTTTCGACGCAATATCAAATCACCCCTGCCGAAGCCCATCCCACATGGCATGGGATGAGTGACACCCTTCGGAGAGAGGCGCGTGGCTCCAATTCCTCCGGAGCGACTCCATGCAGCCGCCGAAAAGCCAACACCTCGCCTGCTCTGCCTCCCACTCAAGAAGCCCTGCCCAAGACGCCTTCACGCCCATGGTGGCCTCACACCTCAAGGCCCGGGGCTCGTGCCTGGGCGGCGGGAGCCTCGTGTCCTGTGCGCCCTCGCGGTGCCCTAGTGCCCTCACGACGTCGGGGCCCTCGCGTCCTATGCGCCCTCACGGTGCCCTTATGCCCTCGCGGTGTCGGGGCCTCGTGCCCTCACAAGAACGCCGGGGCCCTCGGCCCTATGCCCTCGTGGTGCCCTTATGCCTCTCGGCGTCAGGCATCGTGGCCTCAGAGGCCGAGCTCAAGGCCTTTGCGCCCTCGCGGTGCCCTCGTGCCCGAGCCTTCGCACACCCCACGCGGTCTATGCCCTGAGCAAAGGAACATCGATATACACATAAAATTATGTAAGAAGTGAATTTCTTCAGGAACTAACACTGACAGAGCAGCACCACTCCTAAAGTCCCACGCTACTTTGCACGCCTGGCGCCCTACCGATAGGTATGGTTTGTTTATAACGGTCAAAGGAAGGGATCGTGGTCTAAAAACAGAAGCAACCTCGGGGCCTCAAGGCCTCGGGACCTCGGCCTCAGCAGCCTCGTGCCCTTAGGGCCCCGAGGCCTCGTGACCTTCATGCCCTCAGACCTTGGGGCCTCGGTGCCTCGGGACCTCGGCTCGCAGACCACAGGCGCCTGTCGCCTCAGGCCTCGCAGACTCAGACTCTCGTGGCCTCGACCCTTCGGACTTCAGGGCCCTGCCTCGGGATCCTCAAAGCCTCAGACTCGGGGCCTCAGGCCCTCAGGGCCCCGAGGCCCTCGACCTTCAGGCTGCCGGGACCTCGGGGCCTCGGTGCCTCGGGACCTCGGGTCTCAGGTTCTCGAAGACCCTCGTGCCCTCCTGGCCTTGTGGTGTCCTCGCGCCTCCTGGCCTCAAGACCAAGAAGACCTCGTGCCCTCGTGGCCTCGCCCGGTGTCCTCGTGGCCTTGTAGCCTCGTGGCCTTGGGGACTCACACCTCCGCGGCATCATGCTCTCGCGTGCCCTCACACCTACGCCTGAGCGTCACTTGATCTTATGGGCAAAATCTACATGGAAACACAATTTTGCTCCTAAAAGCTTAGATAAATACATGTACAAGATGCCTCAGGCATTGTTTGGAGAAGCTTCTCATTATATTTTCTCTGTTGGCAACACATAGCTCAAGATACTAACAGAAGCGAAGCAGTTCCACAAACGCTTGGTGATCTCATCTCATCACCCAGACGCAAGAGATTGTTACTAGATTCTTTCTTGCGGCTGAGGACTGAGGAGTAGCCATGAATCCGACACTTCACACTCGTGGCGGCACGAGATGGCGTTGAGGTCGGCCACGCACGCCACGCCGCCGCACCTGGCGCGGGGCGACGCGACAAAGCGGGATCCGCGGCAGTTATCTCCCACCATCCGGCGGTGACGGGCGCTGGCGATCATTTGAGCGCTGCCGCAGCGCTCAAGGCCAAGAAGCTACTGTCAGCAGCCTCGCTCGACACCGTCTTGGCGCCCACGGCGATGATCAAGGTAATCCATCAGGCGCAATCCGCGCAGAAGAAGCGCGATTCGTGACTCGCCGACTACCGCTTCTTGTCCTCCTCGAGGACTCGCAGATTCCAATCGCCTCAAGGAGGCCGGGCGAAACCAAGGCGCGGTGCGCTACGAGATCGAGAAGCTCATGGCGGCGAGAACCATCGTGGAGTTCGCCCCGCGACACCAACTTCAGGCCTCAAGACCGGCGGCTTATCACCAGACCGAGCCGCAGAGGCAAGGAGTTTGACCAAGCCGCGGGCGCCGGAGGACAAAGGTGCGGGCCGAGGCCTGAGGCGCGCAAGACGGGCGAAGCAAGGCCGACGGCCAAGAGGCGGTGCACCGCGGCCAAACCCATGGCCGCAGGGAGGCGCGCGAAGAGCCTGAGGAGACGGCGGCGGCCCCCACGGAGGGCATGGCGGCGCCTCGCCACCGGCGACGGCTTCGTGGGGATACCGATGCCGGACCTCGGCAACGGCGACAGAGACGACGACCTCCGGAAGAGTTATCTCCTCCTCTACCTCTTAATCTGCGCGGCGCAAGAGAACAACACCCAACATTCCACCAGAGAAGAAACGGAGAGGAAGAATGAGGTTGGGGAAGAAGAAAATGGGGCTATGTGTGTTTCGGCCAAGCAAATGGAGGAGAGAGGGAATGAGATAAAAAAAGCCTCCTGCCTTGGATTCCCCAGCTCTCACATGAAGACTCATAGCATAGGGTGCTGCCTTAGGAGCCCTGTGTGGAAAAAGCAAAAGCTCTCCCGTGCAGCTCAAAAGGACAACAGCTTCTTTATTTCAAAATAATGAAAAAGCAGCCAAGAGAGAGGAGCTCCGAAAAAAAAAGAGGAGAGAGGCACTCACCTACCTTGGATTGCCATGAGGGATGGCTGTGGCCGGTGGCGCTTATAGCCTGTCTTCACGGTTTGATTCCCACGAAGGAAGAAGCAACCGAGAGAGAAGAAAAAATAGAAAAAAGAGAGGCACTCTCCTGCCTTGGATTCCCACGAAGGATGGGCGGTGGCATAACAGCCTGTCATCACAGTTTAAATGGCCTCATTGTTTCACGTGAAGACAAAGCTGCTGGCACCTCACAAAAAAAAGAACGTAAAGATCAAGTCTTGTCTAGTCGCGTCATAGGATAGCGGGACTCGCAAAGAAGTTTCTAGTTTGCATTCGCCTGACGAGTGCCTTGCTTGCGCGCGCCCGGAGACCCTGCCGTAGAGCACCCTCTACAGACGGCCCCGCGCCCTACGGCCTCGGCGCCCCATCCGCCATCACAGCCTCGGCGCCCCATGCGCCATCGCGGTCTCGCGGAGTCGTGGCCTCGCTCCATCGCGCCCTCGCGGCATCGCGATCTCGTGTCCTCGCAGCGTCGCGCCCTCGCAGCATGTGCGCCCTCGCATCCTCGCACGCACTCATGGCACGGAGCCTCATGTCCTCGTGGTGCCCTTGTGTTCTCAGGGCCTCGTGCCCTCGTGCGCCCTCGCGCCCTCGGGGCCTCGGGACCCTCATACCCTTGGGGCCTCGGGGTCTCGTGCCATCAGGGCCTCGGGGCCTCGTGCCTTCATGCCCTCAGGGCCTCGGGACCCTCGAGGCCTCGCACCCTCGGGACCTTGTGCCTTCGTGCCCTCAGGACCTTCGAAACCTCACACCTCAGACACCTCGCGCAGGCCTCGAGGCCTCGAGCCCTCGTGGTGCCCTGGCTCAAGACGCTTCCACGCGCCGCGCCCCGGGCCGGCGCCACCGCTTCTCACCGCAAACATTACACCTACAGTTTGCATACACTTCCTATATGCTATGCCTTTGTCACTTGTATACCAATCACTATGTTGTGTACATGAGTATACATGTACCTGCAAAACCTCACAACAGGAATAAGTCCTGTCGCCAGAATGAATACTTTGCCTTAGTAGTTTGAGGAAAAATCCAGCTCTACAATAGCCAGCGTTAGCACCACCTGCCTTAGCATTGTTTCATCACCTTGCTGCTAAAGCAAGCACAAGCATCTTCAAGTCCGAGTTGCTCAGCAGCACGTGGACTAGCTTCCTCGCCGGCTGCCCACACACCCTCTCCGGCCCGGACCACCTCGCCACCCTGGCTCCGCTCTCCATGGGGAGGCCGACTTAGGCCTCGGAGGTGAAGGGTAAAGCGATCGAGGCGAGGCGGCGGAGGTCATGGCGAGCGCAGCTCACCGAGGCGGCGCCAAAGTGCCGAGCATGGGCGGAGGTCGAGGCAGAGGCGGAGGTCGCCACGCCGCGCGCCATGGAAGCGGAGGTGGAGCGAGGAGAGCCCGCCATCGCGCCCAGAGGTCCCTCCACTTGGCGCTTGGCTTGGTTCTTCACGCCTCCGGCCTGGTAGTCTTGCGCCACAAGACCGACGGAGGAAGGCCCGGTGAACAGACTTGCCCTTCTGCCTGGGCGGTAGAGACAGTCCCAGAGTTCTCGGCGGACCGCTTGCTCCCGAACCGCCCTGTCGACGTCGATGGCTTGAGCCATTCCATGCCATGGACCAGCCGGTCGATGCCCTGGTCGGCGACCAGCGGCTCCATGTCCGCATCCATGAGCTCCACGGCGCTAGAACCATGGCCATGAGATCACCAGGAAAAAGGAAGTAAGAAGCAAATGAGGGCTGTGTGTTTCGGCGAAGCCAATGGAAGAGAGATAATATAAAATAATGTCTTGCCTTGGTCCCTTGGATTCCTGTGAGGACTGGTACACAACATGAAGGCACAAGTTACAACCCCCGTGAAAAAAGCAAAGAGCACAGGGTGAAGCACACAGACGACATCGCTTTTTAGTATCGCATATGGACCCACAAAGGAATCTGACCAAGCAACATCGAGACCCACTAGTGGACAGTACGCTCCTTGTGCCAAACACCCTACTACCACCAATACCAGCACCAAAGGTTTAACGTCATGCACCCTCAAACCGCGCCTAACGCTCCAAAGACTAAGGCCTCGCATTCAGACTAAGGCTTCAGGAGTCGCTACCGCATGCGCCTTCTCACAAGAAGGTTCTACCCCACGATTCGCAGAACGCCCTCGTGTCTAAGTTCTCTCGACTCCGGTTTCCATGCCTCCGGACCGCAACGCCCACAAGACCAGAGGAGCCTCGCCTCGCCTAATGCAACTACCATTCGTAACCACCATAACTTTTTGGAGTATCAACCTCACGTAAAAGGCATAATTCAAGACTGCCCCTTTCGACGTTTTCTCTAAAACGCCAAGGGACAGGGGGGCTAGTGTTGTAAGAATAATTCATCCATCACACTAATGGGGCCCGCCTCGCTGAAGACTCATGTACAGGTCCAAGAAGTGCAATAATGCTCCTGAAAGACTGTAATACCCCTCGTTTGTACTCATAGTGTAGCTATCCCCCAAGGGGTACTTTGGTCATTTGTACAGGCCCAAGAGCCTATAAATACACCATGTATCCCTCCTTTCAAGGGGATGGCTCTCTTGAGCAATAAAGAAACATGTTCAAACTGGTGAGCCCTCGGGGGCTCCCTCTCCGGAGGTAACCCCCCGTTGGCTCATCGACAGGAGTAGGGCGGTCCTCTCGAACCCCCGAACCTGTATAAATCCTCGTGTCATTTTTTACCCTCATGGACGACGGCCCGTCAGATGGCCGACTTGGTGCTAGCACACCGGCGTACAGTTGTTCCTTCCCTGGACATGTGGATACCATAGAGGCGCTTCTACTTTGTTGCGCTTGAGGACGATCCGCGATCTTCGCAAGGAACTGCAGAGGTGCTGGAGGAGACGATCGACTCGCGAGGACGCTGGACGATCGACTACGACCAAGACATCGACGCTCTTCGCTGGACCAAAGCATTCGACGCTTCTTCCACTGCTCTGTGCGTCTAGTGGTAACGATCTGTGATCATCTTCTTGCTTGGCTTCCTGGTTTACGTGGTAGAAATTTTGAATTGTTGCTATCGTAGCCTACCAGTATCCCTTCACTAAGTTCTTAGTTGACTTGCCAAAGCCCAATGGCTCTACGTAGGGACCTGGATTTGCATTCAGACACTGTGCGTATTCTAACGTAGTCCTATGATTACTAGCTAGCTCACACAGTATAATTATCGATGAATATTACATCCATACAAGCATATAAATAAAAGAGTACTTAATTATTACAGAAACAAAGTAAATAGGCCTTAGGGCCAAGTGTTTACAGAACAGGTCGACGGGACTACAAGTTCGGAGTGAAATTGTAGTAGTAGAAAGTAAGTAGCAACAACAGATAGTAAACCAAAAGAATGGGGTCTCCATGCATTTGCCACAGGCAATCGACTGAGGCTAGGACCTAGTTATAGCCATCATCGTCATTCCCATAGCTGGATGTATAGAAGTATCCGTACATCGGGTCTTCTACTTCATAGTTTGAATCCACATATTTGAGCAACCATGAGTATGAAGGTACTCAACAAGTCCTCACATTGATTGCAAGGATATAGATACAAGGTTTACCAAAGGAGGGGTTATGTTTATTTTAACACAAAGCTAGTTTACTCAAATACTATAATTATTTTTTGAAACCTATGACTTAGCTTGTTTAACTTTAAAAGAAAAGTTTAATTTGTGTGGGCAATTATATCTTGACATGTCTCAATTCCCAACGACCATGTTTACCCAACATGTCTCGGTTCTGAACGACCATGTTTACCCAACATGTCTCAATTCACATTTTAATAAAACTAACTAGTGTTACTTTCTGCACAATGACCATAATCAAGGGCACGACTATTCAAATAGATTAAACACTCGACATTGGTTGTACAATTTTACCCACAAGATATGATTAACTCATAATGTTAGCCATGACACGCTTTCTTGGACATGGGGCGAAGACAATCATTACAAGACTTTTCCAATTCCTAGTCCCAACACTAGACCCGCTTTGACGGGGAACCACTCAACACTGGGACAGTGATTGTTACACGGCACCCCCAGAATGCCTTCAACCAGGTGCATTTTCAATGAGGAACCCTTCGTTGTTAGGGAGTCATGGTCCTTCTTGGAATATATAAAAGTTACTCTAGGGCACAAGTTTTTATGCTAGAAACTGAGTAAAGTAGTTGGTTAGGTTTATCCCATACTAGACTTGTGGTTGCACGGCTTAGTAGTTTAGAAATACAACACATGATTCAGTCTTTAATCGACTTAGGCGAGACAATCCACAAACCCACTCGCGTGCACATTGCACCGATCTCTTACGAACCACTCGCCCAAGTCTCCACCATATTAAAATAATATTTTCCTATTTCCAATGGTAATCCACGTTAGCACACTATGATTTACAACATATCCCAAGTTCTTGTTATGGCAATGCTTGTCCTATTCAAACTCAACCACTAAGCAGTGTCTAAGCACAAACAATAGTCATCTTTAATTATCCGAAGGAAGTTTTACTCGTGTAATATTTAACCTAGGTGACAAGGCATAAGTGTTATCAATAATAAAGGGGGAATAATAATAATAATCAACCTTTTGGCATAGCTAGGTATCGTCGGACCCTAGGAAGTTAATTATGAAATCCTATGTGTTTACCGTTCTAGTCCCATGGTCAGTGCCTAGCACACACATTTATAACATTCATATCACATCCATACATACGTAAATAAAATAGAGTAGCACAATATAATTATACAACCGAAATTAAGTCATACAAGACTAAGTTTACAACATATACACCCGACTGGCCAAATGGTTCACAAGTCATAAAGTTTTGTAGCGAAAATGGTGATAAAAAAGACATAAAAAACCAGCAAGTATGCCTCTTCCCAACCACAGACATCTGACTAGGTTAAAACTGTAGAACTCGGTGTCATCGATGTCAAAACTCGAAGCATAAAAGTAGCCAATCGTTGGGTCTTCATTCACATCTTCTTAATATGTTCAACAAGAAAATCGTGAGTACAAAATTATACTCTGCAAGACTTTATAGCAAAGTTTATATAGTATGCAAGGTTATGTCAACAGAGGTGGCTGTCTATCTACAGTTTATCTTTTTTTGTGTGCATAAAGCGAGCTTTCATTTGCAATAATAAGTAATAGATTTCAACCGAAAGTTGAAAGAGCATTTGACATTGATAAGTAAATAATAATAAAGCATAAATATCATAATTTAGACAAGTAGACTACTGCGATTGACATTTAAAATAGTAGTAAAGTCCTTTTGCTGTACAACTACGCATGGATTCCCTATTCATACGTTACCCAAACCATTTTAGAAAACACAAAACTACTAATTGTGAGATATAACCAAGTGATGTCCATGGCCGGGGACATGGCTATTCGAATAGGTTTACACTCTGCAGGAGTTGTACACTTTACCCACACGACATAAACATCCCACCATGCTATACATGTCACGGATACCGAAGGTACCCGATTTGAGAGTTCATGACGAAGCTTTTACATCACCAACTCTAGCAGCAACCGTGCTATGATATCTTCTTAAATTGGGGAGTGCCCTCCGACATCCTAAGACTCATACGGTGTGTCAGTAAACCTTGCTTGAACCAGCAAGGTCCCTTCGAACATGGCATCCTCCATGCCTACACAAATCCAAAACCTACCATTCTACCACTTGCGGTTTTTCGTTGCTAGAACACATAAACTTATTATGCTAATGCCTTCCCATAAAGGCACACGTGGTCGTACAAGAATAATTGGGTCAATGGCACATTAGATCGGTCCTTGGTGACTCGGGATAAACAACCACAAACCAACATCTCGTGCATAACCACCGGTCTCATCCAACATTTGCCCAAGTCTAAAACAAGTTTTCATATTTAATTTGCTATCAAAATAACGGAGGTATCCCCCCTGGACATACATAACATGTGTCTCCCAACTTTGAACAAGTTTACAACTTCTGACCTAGACATATTAGTTCGATATCTAAGCATCGCTAAGCTTCAACTAATTCGATCTATCTACATTTCCACCATTTATTACCAGAGGATCATTATTAAGGTGACAAGGGTATGGATGGAAAAATATCATGGTGGGTCAATGCAACAAGTAGGTTTAACTATGAACTATACCAATATAGATATTTTTACCGAAATTACGTGAATGATATACATTTGAAAAACAAGATACATAACAATGAAATATGGGATCAATATGGTCAAAGGAGGTGCTTTCCTTGCTTGTTGAATGTTGGTTCTTGCTCTGGTTCTACTACAATTGTTTCCACGATATCGGTATCTATACGTACAACACCAAATAACAAAAATAAGAGCAAAAAAGAACTCAACAGAGGCCAAAATCAAATATTTTTCTAATTAAAAAGATCATTATGTTATAAAAATGTAGAAATAAGTTTCATTCAATTTGGAGTTCATATGCAAAAGTTATAAGCATTTGAATTTGGTTCGGTTACGAAAGTCCTAAAAAAAGAAAAGGGTGTGCCGTCGAAGGCGTCTTTTTCCAGAATACACTTACTTACAGAGAAGGCATATTTTCTTAAAACTGAAGGTGTATTTTTCATTATAACAATTTTCCAAAAATCATTTCTTACATGTGGACCATGCATGTCAGTCTCATAGTTCTTAAAACACATTTTATTTACAAAAATAGTAAGTAGGTCCCATGTGACATATGCCCATTAGCATCTAATTACCCAGTTAACAAACTAATTAACTTCAAAATCAGATTTGGTACCCTGACAGGAGGACCCAGCCTATCAGTGACTCAAGGCAGAGGAGGCTGGCGCGGTAGCTCGGTTGAGCCTCGTATGTGGCGAATGGCGCGGCGGGCGACGACAAATAGTGGTAGGAAAGGAAGAGAGGTCAACAGCAATATTCTGGGTGGTGGAGGCGATGCGAGAGGTTACCGGAGTGGCAGTGGTGATGGTGTCCAGTGGTGGCGTAGGGCGGAGCCCCAAGGAGAAAGGGGAGAAGAACGAGGAAGGCTACCATCCACTAAAGGAAAAAGGCTTCTAGGGTTGCTGGCGATGCGAGCATGCACAACTCGGGGACACGGTCCATGGTGATGGCGGGCTTGGAGTAGATCTATGCCATGAAAGGTGAGGCATTAGCATTGAGATGATCTAGGGATGTCACAAGGTCAACGAATTGAACGGTAACTCACTGGAGAGTGAGATACGACTAAAAATGGCAATGGTTGTCAGAAATGGGGAAGACGATGTGGCTTGGCAGAAACCTGCAAGAATCTCCTAGTTAGTGATTGTTTCTAACACGTGGGACTAAGGGGTGCAAGATAACATACGAAAGACAGGATGGAGCTCACCAGAGACAGGAAGACATGGCGGTTGCGCTTGGTTCATTTGCCAGAGTTGGAGACGACGACATGGATCTCGTCGCACAAGGCTTCAACTACGACACCATACAAGGAAAAGGCATGAGAGAGGCACGGGACTAGTTTGGATGTAGATGTCGAGGAAAAAGAAGCTCACCCGTGCGGATGCAGCCTTGCGGCGTGCTTACGGGTGCATGGGGCACACCTCACTTTCCTATTGAACTACAGACCAAGGATCTCAGGTTGGAGAGAAAATGGAATAATGGAGAGCTGAGGAAGAAGTTGATGTGGTTGGATGGCTTAAGTATTGAAGATAAACGTGCTAGATGAGCGCTGAGAAAATGGCGGCTGCGGCGAGAACAACGGGAGTGCGCGCTATCGTTCTCCACTGATTGGACAACAAAAGAGGAAAAGGGAGTGGATAGCGTTTGCAGTGATAGGCAGAGATAGCGACGCGGAGGTGACAGAAATGGTGGGCGGCGGTCTCAATCCAGGGGTGGGCACGTGGAGCTGGCGCAGCGAGCGGCAAATGGGTGAAAGCGAGGATGTAGGCCTCTGGTGTGTGGGACCC
Source organism: Phyllostachys edulis (assembly GCA_036346405.1). Taxonomy (NCBI): domain Eukaryota; kingdom Viridiplantae; phylum Streptophyta; class Magnoliopsida; order Poales; family Poaceae; genus Phyllostachys; species Phyllostachys edulis. The sequence goes on along the minus strand of CM070549.1, from coordinate 89,046,591 downwards.
ACACATCAGCGGCTGTAGAGGCGGGCGATGGTGGGTGGGCCGTAGTTGTGTCGGAACCTAGGCTAATAGTAAGGAAGTTGGTCCACAAACATATTCGAATTTTTAATAATTTTTAATTGTTTTTATCCCAGATAATAAGTTTGAATTTTTAAAAATTATGTAGAGGCACTTTAGATTATTTAGAAGCCAAATAAATTATCCCCAGGTTCTGGTCAAGTTTCAATTAATTTTAGAAAAGCATAAGCAACTATTGAAAATTAAGAAAACATTTTATTTAATGTAGAAAATTTCGAAAATTGCTCAAAAATTAAGAAATGCACACTTTGAAATTACTTAAGCAGACTTTTGAAATTTTGGAATGTTACAATAGAGTTTCAAACTTGCCTTTATTGCCTGCTAAGGTACATCATGAGTAAATTTTGGGATGTTACAGTACAGTTCCAAACTAGCCTCAAACCTTTAGCCTTTTGGAAAAAAATTTTAAACCAAATTCCTTTCTTGCCACTCCTTTGGCCCGCTAGCCTACCTCGGCCCAACCCCCACGCCACTGCGATGGCCTAGCGCTAGCCCGCGTCACTCCCCCGTCCCCCTCTCACTGACACGCTAGGCATTGTCTTCCACCTTGTGCTCGCCCCACTCGCCAGCATGTCCCCGTGTCTGTGCCCGCTCGCTAGCGTGTCCTTGCGCTCATGCCCATGCTCTCCATCTTTGCCCCTCGTTGCTGCTTGGTGGACCTGGACCACGCCACCTCAGCCGTCCCCACCCGCCACTTCCAATCCCTATGTGTGTAGTTACTGTGCTGCGTTGCCGTTCGCCTGTGCGTCTGTGCTAGCTCCATCACCCACCTCTAGTTTCCCCATCGCCTTATGCACCACCGACCTCGCCATAACCCGTCACATCGCTACATGCACCAACCACCCTCGATTTCATCTCCGTTTGTCCGCCTAGGTGGAGAACGAGGGCATGCTCCTGTTTTCTCACCACGACCACCATTTTTCTCACCGCTCGTATCGCGTGATTCTTATCGGTACTTAAGCTTCCCAACCATGTCACCTTCTTCCTTAGCTCGCACACGTTCTATTTTTTGTGCAAACCAAAGCTTCTCACTCCTTGGTTCCACGGGAACACGAACGTCGTCCCTTACACTGGTGAGCCTCTCTAAGCTGCCATTGCCACTAGTGAGCTTTTTGTCGCTCGACGTCTGCATCACAATTCATCTCACATCTCCCTCGTGCTTTTCCCTTGGATGATGTAGCCATTGGTGCTCTGTGAAGCTGAGCCCGAGCCATTGTCTTCAACTTTGGCGTCTGTGCATGTTCCCGAACGGTGCATTTTGTTATCTCTAGTGAGCTTCATCCGATATCTTCTGTGTCATCTTGCGCCATTTGCCTTAACACGAAAACCCCCTAATTTTATTGCATGACTCATGTAGTACTTTACTGAGCTCGGTCATTGTCTTTGTTTTTGGCCGCCACCACCATTTTCACTATTCCCCGTAGACCGGTGAGTCACCGATCGAATGGTTTCGTTTCCACCATCCTTGGCATGTTAGCAAGCTAGTGCTTGACTTCTTGTAGCCCATCCCTTCACCAAGTCCATCGTCAGTGAGCTTCACCTTCTGCCCGTTGTCAAGCTGTTCCAATATCTCTCCGATGTCATCATCATCACTATCTTGTGCCTGTCGTTTCACCTCGGGCAAGTAGTTTCCGCCGTTGTCACCATCGCCGCTCACAATGCCACCGCAGGAAACGTCACCGCCGCCACTCTGGTGAACATTGGTCCCCGAGCAGCGCGTGTTCACATCTCTAGGAACCTACAAAGCTATCCCTCTAGTCCATGGGAGCTCTCCTAGTTCTTCTTCCCCACCCTCCTTGCTGCTCTGCCCCTCTCCGCGTTTGGACGCTGCCGCCAACGAGCTACAGAGTCCCCCTTTTGAGCCTGGCACCTCAAATGCTTTCGTCATCCCCTCCTCTTTCCATCCCACCGGTCAACATCGCTGTTCCCTACGTCGTTCGTTGCTGGTGAGCTCACTCGCCCGAGCGGACGTGCCATACTATGCCCTCCCTTGCCCCCTTTGTCAACTGGGACGCAGCTGTTAGGGTCCTAAACTGGGTTAAGGATTCTATAGAGTTAAGTACTTAATTAGCGACTAATGAGCAACTGACATGTGGCACCACTCACTGTTTTCTAATTAAAACATGATTCAAAACTTGAGAGGCTGACATATAGGGCCCACATGTAAGTAAATGTTTTTAGAAAAACGTTAAAATGGAAAAGCCGCTTTCAGTTCTATTGAAGTACGTCTTCTCTATTATAAAGCATAATTTTAGGAAATACGTCATCGACGTCACTCCCTTTTTCTGTTTTTCAAGATTTTTCAAACCGAATAAAATTCAAATGCTTATAACTTTTGCATATGAACTCTAAATTAAGTGAAACTTCTTTCTAAAATTTTATAAAATTATCCTATTTCATATTACTTGAAAATATTTGGATTTATCCTCTGTTTGATTTATTTTGGCTCTTATTTCGATAAAAATTGCTTTGTGGTTAAGGTTGATAGTTAAATCCCATTTGTTGCATTACCAAGCCTTGATAACTTGATATCCTCGTTGTTGTCACCATAGTAATGCTATCCCCATTAGGTACTATTAGTTGTGGGAATTGTAGATAATCCGAGTAGATGAAGCTTAGACTAGCTAAAATCGATATTAGATGCGTGTTTAGGAGGCGGTCAAGGTGTCGTGTCATCTTGCGATAAGCAGCACTAGCGAATGTGGGGGAGTACAGCGACTCGAATGCAATGCAAATGTGGTTGAGGGACAAGAGTTGGTGGCAAACTTTGTCTTATTTGGTAGGGCAACGACACACCTATTTTCTGCTGGTGATAAGGCACAAGTGGCGATGTGGCGCCAATGGCTGGGGCGGCGTGTCATCTTGGGAGCGAGGTGGGAGAAGGGGTAGGTGAGCATCTTGGGTCGGCAGCATGAGAAGCCGGGTGGGCCGCGACTAGGCCAAGGAGAAAGGGAATAGGAGGTAGGCCAGCCTGCTCAAAAAAGAAAGAAAAGAGAGGGAAAAGAAGAGAAAAAGGAAGATGGTCTGTGTTGGTTAGGTCTTGGCCCAAATTGGTTTTGGAAATTTTTATTCTTCCAACTTTGATTCTTTTGCATTTCAATTTCAAATTCAGATTTCAATTTTTGATGTGGTGTTTTTGTAATAAAGCTATGCACTTAATTTGCTTCTGATTTTGTAGGACCGGAAAGGCGACTAGAGGGGGGGTGAATAGACGCTTTCTCTATTTTTCACCTCGATCGAACTCAACTCAACTTTCACTCCAATAGCTATAAAAGCTATGAAGATCTGTATACAGACACAGCGGATAACCTGTGTTGAATCCGATCACACCCCGAAGCAAAAGACCAAAAACATCTTTTCATTAATGCCTAAGATAAGAAAGTTGCTGCTGCAATGCTCCACAACAAATCAATGTCGAAGACTGCTGCTGCTCCCAAAAACAAATCACATCAATGCATCCGAGCCAGCAGCATATACACTGATCACCAAGACCATCCGACAAGCAGAGCACAAGGAACCAGGAGCCAAGGTAATAAAGAAATATAAAATCAATGCAAGTACACGGGACTGTAGCCTAAGGCAATAAAAGAACTAAACCAAAGCAAAGGATTCATTTTGATGGCAGTGCACAAGCAAATAAAAATTTAAAGACTCAAGGCAAAAGCTTTGGATTTCAGCCAGCATGAAGGGACAACCTAGATTAGTTTTCCTCAAACCTCTGCAAGCATGTCACCTTGCTACAGCCGCAAGCTCCTATTTCTGCGTGGGGAGCAGGCCACCGCCGCAGGCTCTCCAAGCGCATCAACTACAGCCTCCACCAATGGATCTGATTTTCAACTAGCTACAAGTCGCGCCGCAGCTTCGGTTTCTGCGGGGATCTCTCCAGGCGCTACACTACAGCTGAATAAAAAGAAACATCTTAACACAGCAAACAAGCAAACCGCCAGATCTACTCATTTTTTGCCCAGGAACTGGCCGCCGCCTATAGCAATTTGTCCGATCGGTCAGCACAGCAAGAATCAAATCTGATCAAATTGATCCAAGCCGACAAGGAGCCGAACAGCCACAACAAATAACCAAGGCTTAAAACTGCAACCCGAGCTAATAAACAAATCCAAATAGTTTCGGGATGGACAAAACGATGTGACAATCACACAGCAACATCCGCATCATTGATTGGCAGCAAAACACAAATCTTAAAAAGATTAACACCCAGAAGGCAAAAACCGGAAGCACTCAAAACTGAACCCTTGGTCGGGTCATTGATGGCATCCAAGCCCACGCGAGATCCGGATTTGGCCAGCGCCGGCACCAAATCAACCAGTAACAGCACGCACATAGGAACAACAGGCAAAGCAAGGCAATAAACAACAGATGCGGTCTCAGGGGAACACAAAACCACCGATTTTTCTGGGCTCCAATAGGCGCTGCGATTTTTCTTTCCAAGCCGCCGCCACACTGTTCTTTTTTTTAGCTAAGAACTGGGTTCATTTTTCTAGGGCAGCAACAGGGCGCCGCCCCCAGAACTTCTCTTAGCAACCCTATTTTCCAGTGGCCACAGCCCTAGAAGACCCATCACTATTCCTTTTATAGGGCAGCCCTAACCCTAAAAACCTTAATGGGCTTCCGTTAAGGCCCAACATCAACGGAACACACACGCACGTATTTTAAAGCGCCGTTTTCAATTCTCTTGACTTAAACCACTTCCTTTGCGCCGTCGATTAGCCAAAAGGTCACCAAGATGGTATTTGGTAAAATTACCAAAATACCCCTTCTCAATCCTTCTCCAAAAGACCGAGTCCATCTGCGCGAAGCACTCGCCTACTTCGCCACGTGTAGGTTGATCAACGGCTCCATGTCGTCAAGTCTCTCCCGTCCGGATCCCACCGGCACCACTGAGCACTTGCAACGACTCCCGCGCCGCTTGATCCAACCAACAGCACCAACTACTGCTCACCATCCATGTCCATTATGCGCCATGCTTGAATTCATTGACCTCACCCGCATCCTTGATCGCTCGACCTCGGCTCTCCAAGTTTAGTCCCGATCCTCCTCGCCGCTGACCGTCGTTGACCTTCAAGCCACCGCGACAAAGAATAGACAAGCAAACACGAATCCGGAACAAGTTCTTCACAACTTGACCCACGTTAGCCAAAACATGCAATATGCAACACATATGCATTAACAAATATGGATATGACCTATCCCAAAATCAATTCACCACTTATATCAACATTCAAGACAAAAAGCCGGCCGGGACACCGACCGACAGATCTGAAACTTTGTCGAAAACGCGTGAAACTTCAAACCAAAAGCCACATTCCAATTGTTTCATCATCCTAAGATCATGGGCATATCCCCATGATATCCATAGATTTCTTGTACTTTAATAATTGCTTTTGGGAATTTAAAACACAACAAAATTTCAAATAACTCTCCAAAATTCAAATGAGGCAAATGAGGCATCAATGAACAATTTTTTATAAAAAAATCCCACATTTTCATCCTTGGGATTTTTTGTTACAAATTTTGGGATGTTACAAAGGCATGAATGAACAATTTTTTATAAAAAAAATCCCACATTTTCATCCTTGGGATTTCTGGTTACAAATTTTGGGATGTTACAAACCTATTCCCCTTACAAAGAATATCGACCTCAAGATTCGGGTGAACTATGGAACATTTGGGGATAGCTGGCTTTGAACTAGTCTTCATGCCCCCATGTAGCTTCTCCTTCTATGTGATTGCTCAACTATACTCTACACAAACAATGTGTCTTGGTTCTTGTCTGCTTTTCTACAACATCTTGGATCATAACAGGATGATCTGGGTATGTCAAGTCCTTGACAAACTCAATGGTTTCTAACGTGGTCTGCTCCTCGGGTACCTGAGACACTTCTTGAGCTGCGATACATGAAACACGTCGTGCACATCTGCCAATTCCACAGGTAACTCTAGTTGGTAAGCTACACTTCCTCACTTGGCGGTGATCGGGAAGGGCCTAGCATATCTTGGTGTGAGCTTCACTTTGACATTGAACCTCTTAGTTCTCCTTAGAGGAGAAACCTTTAAGTAGATGAAATCTCCAACTTCAAAGCTCAATTCATGGTGATGATTGTCGGTGTAGCTCTTTTGTCTTGATTGTGCTGCCTGCAGTCGATCCCGGATAATGCAGACCTTGTCTTCAACATCCTTCAGGATATTGGGTCCAAAGAGGTATCCTTCTCCGGCTTCCGACCATAGCAATGATGTCTGACACTTCCTACCGTAGAGGGCTTCAAAGGGTGATGTCTTCAAGCTAGACTGATAGCTATTGTTGTACGAGAATTTGGCATATGGCAGACACTTCTCCTAGATGGTAGTGAAATCTATTGCACAAGCTCGAATCATATCCTCAAGGATTTGATGGAGGCTAGTCCAGAAATGTGATATGTTCCAAAAGCTTCATGGAGGCTAGTCCAGAAATGTGAGGTGAACTAAGAACCTCGATATGAGGCTATTCACTTTGGTATCCCATGCAAACACACAATCCGAGACATGTACAACTTAGCTAACTTGTCTCCTGTGTGGGTGGTCTTGACCAGTATGAAGTAAGCTACCTTGGTTAAATGATCTACCATGACCCATATAGAGTGATATCCCAATTTGATCTTCGGTAGTCCTGTGATAAAGTCCATGCAAACTTCTTCTCACTTCCACTCTGGTATCTAGAGTGGTTGCAAGAGGATAGCTGGCCTTTGATGTCCAGCTTTGACCTGCTGGCACATGCCGTAGTAGGCTATGTACTCGACAACATCCCTCTTCATGCGGGGCTACCAATAGCATTGCTTTAAATCCTGGTACATCTTGGTGCTTCAGGATGAATGGAGTATGCTGACTCTTGGGCATCCCTAAGGATTAATTCCTTCATGTCCTTCTGTGGGTTACGAAGATACGGTTTCCATACCAAATAATGCCCTGGTTGTCTTCAACCATCTTTGAAACCTTTCCTTGTATCATTAGCTGTTTTATCCTTCGAGTGCTTATATTTCCTTCCTGTGCAGTCTTGATCCTATCTTCTAGGGTTGGCTGCACCTCCATTGCGGCAATGCTCCCATGCACAACCAGTTCCAGATTGAGCTTCTCGAACTCCTCAATGAGTGATGGTTACTACTCCTAGATCATAATGTGGTTGCATTAGGACTTCCTACTTAGAGCGTAGCTACCACGTTGGCTTTACCAGGATGGTAGTCAGGCCTAGGTTATAGTCTTTTATTAGTTTTAACTACCTTCACTGCCTTAGGTTAAAATCCGACTGAGTAAAGATGTACTTGAGGCTTTTGTGATCGGTGTAGATGTCATAGTGGTTCCCGATGAGGTAGTGTTGCCAAATTTTCAAAGCATGAACAAATGACGCTAAGTCTAGGTCACGAGTGGGATAGTTTTCTTCATGTGGGTGGAGCTGCCTTTATTCATATGCCTCCACCTTTCCTTCTTGAAAAGCACACAACCCAACCCTTGGCGATAAACATCACAATACACCTCAAAATCCTTACGAATGTCTTTGAGCACCAATACTGGAGCAGAGGTTAGTCTCATCTTCATTTCTAGAAAACTCTTCTCACATCCCTCAGTCTAATCAGATTTCTTCTCCTTCTTTAGTATTTGGGTCGTAGGTCTAACGACCTTATAAAACCTTTCGATGAATCGACGGTAATACCTTGCTAAGCAGGAAACTCTGGACTTCAGTTACTGTGGTAGGCAGTTGCCAATCAAGGACGGCTTCCACTTTTCTTGGATCCACAACCACGCCACAACAAATATGATATGGACGAGGAAGCTAACATCTGACATCCAAACTTCGCACTTGCTGAATTTGACGTATAGTTGATGATCCCTGAGCTTCTCTAGCACCAACCTCAAATGTTGGGCGTGTTCTTTAGCGTCCTTTGAGTAGACGAGGATATCGTCAATGGACACCACCACAAACCTATCCAAGTACTCCATAAACACATTATTCATTTGGTTCATGAAGTAGGCCGGAGCATTGGTCAGTCTGAACGACATGACCGTGAACTCGTATAAGCCATATCTGGTGGAGAAGGCTGTTTTGGAGATGTCTTCAGATCTAAACTTTAGCTGATGATATCCTGACCATAGATCTATCTTAGAGAACTTGGTAGCCCCCTTAAGTGGATCGAATAGGTCAACGATCTGGGAAGGGGGTACTTATTCTTGATAGTTACTTCATTCATGGATTGATAATCCACACACACTCTCATGCTGCCATCCTTCTTCTTTACAAAGAATACCGACCTAATAAATCCCTTTTTCTATAACTTTTGGATTTGTTTATTTAGCACCTTTGAGTTCATTGACAGGCATCCTATAAGGTCTCTTTGATATGGGGGCAGTTCCGGGTACCAGTTCTGTGATGAACTCTACATTACGATCTGGTGGCCTTCCTGGCAATTCTTCCGAAAAAACATCGAGGTACTCTTAGACCATCACCATTCCTTCTAGAGGAACGTCTATGGCATAACAGATTGCTCGCCTCCATCGGAAAGGCCTGTCCGTTTTGACTTCCACCACTATCCTGGGGTCCTTGGTGAGGACTACTTTTCTATTGGCACAGTCTATCACCCCTTGATACTTTTCTATTGGCATCGTACCACCATTAAATTTGCTAGAAATATCACCCCCTCTAGCTAAATTTCTACCCTGAGACTCACTAGTGTGGCTCTTAGCGTTCACCTAGGAGAACTATGCTCTAAGGGTTCCTTGAGTAACAAAGGTGGCAGCCACCACCGGTCCACAAACTTATTGGCTACAAAGGAGTGGGACGCTTCTTAATAAAAAAGAACCCATGTTGGCAAGGAGTTAATCGAGAATGTACCCATCTGAACTCTTTGTGCCTCCTGAGCTTCCTCCAAAGTGATATGGTTCACTTGACCCCACCCTACGAAGGATGCAACCTTGGGTGTTTGTGGGGGCTGAAGTCCTCCCCTAGTGGTTGTTGCGGGGGTGGTCGATAAATGGGATAGGGTATCACTTATGTTGAACCTGACGGGGGTCACAGGCTACCTAGGGCACTGACGAGTGAAGTGCCTCATATCACCACAGTTGTAGCATGTGAGATTGGCTGCTGGATTGTTAGTTCCCTAAGGCTGGCTTGCTGGTCTTGGCATAGAATAGGTAGAACCACTAGGCCGATTTGCTAGGGCAGGGGCCTATGGCGGTATGGCCGACGTGGTCCTACTGATTGAGGAAGGACAATAGAACTGTTGGTAGCCATGAGTTGGGCAGCTGGCCTCGAAGGTTTTTTGCTCATTCTCGAGGAGTAGCACTTTGTTGATGAGGTGTTGGAAGCGGTGGAAGTCCTGGACAACCAACTGTACTCATAGTTCATCATGTAGCCCTTCCACAAAGCGATCAATCTTATCTCCTTCATCAGCCACATCACTTTGCGCATAGTGGTCCAACTGGGTGAATTTGGAAGGTAGTCATTCACCGACATATTGTCTTGCCTCAGGGCATGAGCTCATTCCTCTTCATGCCCATGACATTGGTGGGGACGTAATTGCTTCTAAATGCTTCCATGAATTCAATCCATGCAATTCTTGGCTTGGTCACTTCTACTCCTGCCTGAGCTTCACCTGCTTCATCCTCAGACTCTTCTGTTTCTTCCTCTTGTTCTTCTTCTTCTTCAGCAACTGCCACTTCTGATTCCCCTTCACCTCTGGCAGCCACATAATTGTCCCACCAGTCGGAGGTAGGTCCCACGAGCTAGTGCATTGCAAGCACCACCTTGTCCTCCTCATGACATCGAGCAAGAGTCAAGCTCTGTAGTCGCAGTGGTCCTCTCGCGCTCCGCTGTCACCAGGGCCTGCTCACGCTGCAAGATGAGAGTGGAGGGCCTCGACACTCTTCTTGCTATCAGTGAGAAACTGATGGAGAGCGGTGATCTCCTAAAGCACCCTGATGTACGAAACCTCTAGGGCCTGGGTGAGCCGGACCTAGTGGGTCAAGAATGGTTCATCCTTCGAGGCGGTGTAGTAAGTGTCGCAGTAGCATTCTCCCACACGGAGGGAAGGGAAGTTGCAGAACAGCGTAGATGCCAGTGTCCTGTCGTGGATCTTACATATGTGGATGAGCGCTTGGCGCGATGCGTCCTGTACGGCATCAATGGGCGAGCTCCTTTGGTGCTGAGTGCGAAAAGTGCGGAGCTCAAACTCCCCCTCCCGGGCATAGAGGAACACCTCCACCTCTCAGGCCTCGTGGTCTCCCTGGTGAGCCCTCTGGCCCTTGTAGATGGGGTGCTAGCGATGCTGAAGGTGCTATAGTAGATGGAGCAGCGTCTCCTCATATCCTCCGCTCTCACACTGGTCCTCACCATGGGAGTATTCCCAACGCTCAGGCTCTGACGATCCTGCAATCTACAGTTTTGTTTTGAAAAAGGGAAGTGTAAGTAATAAGGAAAACTAGTGAAAAGAAAAGACAAGTACAAAAACTAAGACTGGTGAGGTAATGTTCCAAAATTTGGGTTTTAAAAAATATTTTGTGTAGTTTAGGCTGAATTAATAAAGTTTAATTGAGAATTTCCAAAATTAAAAAAAATTTAATTTGACTAATGTAAGCATCCATTAAATGAAAATTTTGACTATTGTACAAATCCAAGGAATTTTCTTGGATTTTTTCGAGTTTGTTTGGTATTTATTTGGTCTCTTTTGAATTTTTAGCCTTTTTCTAAATTCATAAATCAATTCTTAATTAAGAAAATCCTCTTGGGCTGAATTGTTCTGGCCCATTTCCTTTTATCTCTCCTTGGCCCACTCCTTCGTTCGGCCCGCATCACTTGGCCTAGCCTCGAATCCCCTCCTCCATCCCCGCTTCACTTGACCTGCCAACTCGCCTCGCCTGGGCCTGCTTGCCAGCAGCTGCGCATGCACTAGCCCCACCTGCCAGAGCCGCCGTCGCTACTCTCGTGCGTGCTGTGGACTCATCCTCCGTGCCACTATTGGAGTCCTTGTGGAGCACACATCCCAATGCTATATAGTCACCCACTAGCCGCCATCGCCGGAGCACCACAAAGCTCGCCGCCCCGAGGTCTTTTTCTCTAGAGTCGACGCCGTTCGTGCCGCCGTTCTCACTGGTTCCTCCGCTATTCCTTCTCCTAGAGCCTTTGCAATCACGTCAACGGCATTGCCTCATCCTCCTCTCTGTATTTCCGCCACCCATTAGAGCTCCCAAGCCTCTGTTTGTCGTGGTCGACTTCATCTTCTTCCCCTCCAGCCGTGCCCCGTCTCCCCGAAACGATTTTGTTCTGTTCCCGACCACATCGGTGAGTTCCTCCCTATTTTGTCTGTGTCAACATGTCTCCCTTGCCCCGATGTACACTTCTACACTTTTATTTTGAGTTTCGTCCACCTTAGCCCGAGATTCCTCCCTTCTCTCTCATCTCCGACTGCCGCCTTTCACCGGCTGTTCCTCTTCACTCCAGTGAGCTCCTGCCTTCATCGACCCCACCATCTTCATCCTCGCGTCACGTTCTATGTCATTTTTCCCCTCTCGCTGCCGTTGTGTCCTTCCTTGTTGTTGTTGTCAAGCAAGACTCCGCTGCCGACGATTGCTGCTGTCCCTCACTGCTGCACCCGCTTCACCACCTTCACCTCATCATCCTCTTTCCATTTTTCCACTTCATAACCGTTGCCAAAGAACCTAGCTCCGGCAAGCACTTGAGCCCCTTGCGCCACCACATAAACAGTGCCACATCACCGACACCATGTCATCGCCACCTCAACTCACCATCCTCTATGGCATGCCTAGTCATCGTCCATGTGGCAAACTAGTTTCTTTCTCCTTTCTCTCTCTAACGTGCGGGCCCCACATGTCATCCAACAATCTAAACCATAAAACAAATTCTCTCACTTGCAAGTGGGCCCCCATGTCATGTCAACTCTTGGTCAAACCTCTCTCCCTGAATCCGGTTCACCATGAACTTCTCCCTTACTATGGACATGGTCCATGGACTAGTGGTCAAACCTCTCTTTATATTTTTCTGGAATTATTTTAATTCTAGAATATTCTTTTATTCTAGTGGATCCCACATATCATACACTCAGCTTTTCTTTCCCCAAAATCTCTGAAATAAAAGATTTCGAGAATATTCCGTGGACCCCCACCTGTCAGTTTCTCTCTCCCTTTTCCTTTTTCAGCATTTTCCTTCCCAATCAAACTTCTGAGAGCTCGTTCTCCTTGATATGAACTCTGATTGAACCCATTCCTGTCAATATCACCTAGTATGGAGACCGTCTAGCAGAATAGTATATGACAGAGGTGGTATATGCTAGAGTTGGTATAGTATCAGACCGACAGAGTTGGCCAGTTTACAGAATGTGCCAAAGGAGTTAGCATCAGACCAAGGATTCCAATTGACCTCGCATTTTTGACAGATTCTCTATGAAGCCTTGGGTACTTGTTACAGTTCAGTACTGTGTATTACCCCATACCAGTGGGAAGATTGAATGAATTAATGAGTTTGTGTCATAACTTATAGTACCAGTTGAAGCAAGATGTGTTGAACGCAGAGTTTCCCTACAACACCAGCTGTTAGCTAGTTTAGCAGTTGTCACCAATTGAAGTTCTCAGTTGTTGATTGTGTAAGTCATCGCTCAGCTAGTAGCAGATCAGACCACAAAGTATGTGGACTTTGCATTAATCATGATGCAGAAGGTCAAGTGTCCTTAATCCTAAAGGGATTGCAAGTAGTTTGGTACAAGCAGAAAAGCTACGCAGATTATCATCCTCGTAGTCATGCCTATTTGCAGGATACTTATTGAAAGGTGTTAAGAAAGTTTTCAAGCTCAGAAAAGTTGCGACAACGATATTAACAAAGTTTTGTGTTAAGAAGTTTGCCCCAAAGGTGTGTCAGTCAATCTGAGTTTCTGAAGCTCAAAAGAAGAGGTGGTTTGTCAACCTGAGTTACCAGTTGGTGGCAGAATTTCCTCAACTTTAGAAGGGTCTTCAAGCACCAACCAAGCAGTCACTGCTAGAAGTGATCGAGTTGGAAGAGTCCCTATCCTGCTAAGAGTCAATTTGCCAAGTTTCTGTTGAAGCGCAAAGTTCAGCAAGAAGCAAGGCGTCCATTCTGCAAGTGTTCATAGGAGCAGTCGCATCCAGATTGAGGTAGCTTAGAAGCAAGATCAGGACCTGGAGGCTGAGTTCCTTAACCTATTCCATAGCCAGCCTAAATCTCAGGGTTGCGATTCCTTTAGTGGGGGAGCAGGTTTGTAACATCCTAAAATTTAGATTTTCAAAAAAAATTTGTGTAGTTTAGGTCCCTGAAAAATTTCACCAATTTTCCATGGATTAATAAAGATTAATGGAGAATTTCCAAAATAAAAAATATTTATTTTGACTAATTTAAAGATCCAAGGAATTTTCCTGAACCTTCTTGGATTTTTTCGAGTTTGTTTGGTATTTATTTGGCCACTTTTGAATTTTTAGCCTTTTTCTAAATTCTTAAATAAATTATTAATTCAAAAAAATCGTCTTGGGCTGAATTGTTATGACCCATTTTCTTTTCTCTCTCCTTGGCCTACTCCTTCACCCAAACCACATCGCTTGCACCAGCCCCGCATCCCCGCCTCCATCCCTGCTTCACTCGACCCGCCTCGCCCAAGCGTGCTTGCCAGCGGCTGCACATGTGCTAGCCCCACCTATTGAAGCCGCCACTGCTGCTCTCATGCGTGTTGTGGACTCCTCCTTCGCGCCGCCATTGGAGTCCTTGTGGGAAGTGGCTTCATGTATCAACAACCAACCATTCCTTGATGTCAAGTCCAATTACATATCGATGACATCCAAGTAATTGTATGTTCACGTGCTCTCCTGACAGCCGTGCTTCTTGAACTTGCAGACTCGATGAGGTTGCCCGTGGCTGCTGTCTCATCCTCCTCACGACCCCCCGAAAGTGGCCGATATATATATATATATATGAAGCTGGTTTTAAAGGCACAAGTAGCTACTGCTTGGAGACTTTATAGAGAAGAGATCAGGAATAGAATTGTAGGACGTACCTAGGACGTAAGGGAGGAGAACTTGACCATGTTACACAGACAAAGGTGAAATGAATGGTGAGAAACATGTGAAGAGGTGTTGTAGTAGTTTTTGACTCATTTAGTCTTGTTTTGGAATAGAATACACATCAATTAATAAATAATTGATGATCAGAGGCACAAGCTAGGTAAAAATTCCAGAAATTTGTATGTTAATTGTGGCTTTACAAATTAGCCTAACCTTTACAAATTTGAAAAGTTAATTGCAGCTTTCAAAAGCAGAATACCATATAGGAACATACCATAAGATTAGTTACATGTACAAAAATTTGTATGTGTATAGACTGATATTTTGCCCCATCCGAACCCACATCATGAACTAAGCAAGATACACAGAATGCACATACACCAATAGCCCTCAGTTCACATCACAAAGCAAGGGGAGGGAAAGCGATAGAGAGTAGAGGGGAGTAGTTACCTCAGTGCGACGCAATACCGGCGACAACATCTCCACCATGCATTAACCCACCTCCATTTCATTTACCATGCTTAATCAATAAATTAACGCACATCAGTAAATAATCAACTCACATCAGTAAACCAAAACAAACTCAAGCATGAAACTAAATTGAGTCCAGGGAGGAGGACGCCCCCAAACTACTGGGCCTCAAACTGATAAACTGAAGATCAAAGTGACAGTAGTTAGCAATTCATTAGAGCTCAAATATGAACTAATTATCAATTCAATTTCAGCATAAGACTATTAACATCATTGAGCAGTTCAATAGAGCATATAAATAACAATTTGCAATACCTCCTAGTGCTAGGCATAGACAAATCACATAGAGCATACAAACATTTCTATCCACAACTAGCAGCTCCAGCAGTCACACCCAAACATAACACCATTCCCCACCTCCAGATCCATCCATCCAGCCAGCCAGCCAGCAGTCATAGAGGGCAAGACAGCATGGCCATGGGTGTCCAAACCGACCATCAACCGGCAAGGTAGCCCACATTGCAACTCGGTTCACATGAATACCAACAGCACAAACTAATAGGTGATAGATCTGTCTTACCTCGACATCGCCGGTGTCGGTGGTGAGGTAGCCAAGGCCGAGGTTGGTTGAGAGGTAGCCGGTGGAAGTCGGTGGAGAGGTAGCCGGGGTCACGCACGCTGGGGGGAGGAGGAAGAGGGGAAGGCAGCATCACCGTGGTTGTGGCACGACAGTGACACTGCACAAGACACTCTTATCGTACGAGTGTCTTGTGCAGTGCACCATGGTGTCACAATCGGCGGCGACGGGAAGAAGGGCGGTGTTGGCGATGGGGTCGGGCGACGGCGTTGAGGTTGGGGGCACTCGGGTGGGGAGGGGAACGGATGAGAGTAAGGGCACTGGGGAGTGACGAGTTAGGGCGCAAACCCTAGGGGGCTCCTACTAATAGAGAGTGATACTTATAACTAACAGTTCCATAATAGAACCGTCTGTGATATGGTGTCATATCATAGATGGTTCTAAGTTTTGTTATAATAAGCGAGTGTGAGTACACAACTATACTTCGTGACCTAACAGGCATACAATTTTAGTAGATGCAAGTCTATTCAAGGGAGGCTTGTGGTTGTTTTATTTGCACAAAGCTACAGTTGAATTAGATTAAATAGTAAGGAAGTCCTGAGACCTAGCATTTTAACTAACACAGGTTTTTAATGAAATTTAGTATTGATGAAATATTAGAGGAGGCTCCAACCTCCCTATATCATTGAGTGGCTCCATCCACCCAATACTGTGTTTTTCCTCGGGCTACAACCCGTACTTTCCACTGGCTCCAACTAGGACAAATCAAATCCCTGGGTTCCAACTCAACCTTTCATCCCACCCACAAATTTTCTTCTAAAAGTTGAGTCTAATCGAGCAAGTTATCGACATCACCCATGACCGTAGGCACGGCTATCCAGACAATTTTTACCCTGTAGAGATCACACAACTTTACCCCATAAGAGACAATCATCGTTTACTGTCAACACGCTACCATAGACGTGAGACCAAGATAATCATCACAAGGCCATCACAACGCCCCACCCCAATGTAGCCTCACCCCAATGTAGCCCCACCCACTGAGGTTTCACCGCCGTTAGGCTATGATCCTCGGGAGGCCCCCTCTTGTGCCTTGCGGTTTTCCTATGGCTCCCACCATGCCACATTAATTAGCCAGGTCGTACACATTATAGACTTGTAAGTTACACTATTAGTGCACAAGAGGTCATCATAAGAACAAGTCTTGGTCGTGTTCGATCTGCTACTCTTCCGGAGCTTCGAAATCTATATACGTGAAAGATGACCAAACTCGAATAAATCCGATTGAATTCAAATTGCATTCAAAATTTGAAATGAACTCTAAAATTAAGGTTTTTTGTTTTGTTAGGTTGGGTTTGAATTTAGACGAATTTAGAAACAAGAATTTTTGAATTTGGATTTCAAACAAGAAAGAACAGACTCTCCAAATTTTTAAATCCAGAAAAACCCTAAAATTAAAAAAGGAGATAGGGCGCTCTCACTAGGAAGTGGGGTCCACTGGATTTTACTTTCTTTTTGATTTATTTTTCAATTGGAAAACCTTACTGTGACTGACAGGTGGGACCCTTGGTATTTTGATTTCTTTTCGATTTATTTTCTAATTACAAAGGACTATAATCACTGACAAATGGGGTCACGGTCCATACGAACTCGGTCTGTGGGAATATTGTATGGAACAAGGGCCCACATGTCACCAGAGCTAGTCTACAGACTAGGTCTACATAGTGCTTTAAAGGGTAGGGTCCATGTGTCATGGACTTAGGACTAAATTTCAGGTTTAATTACGTTTTACTAATCAACTCAGACCTATGTGTCATAGTAACTTTTAACCACTAATTAACACTTACCTACTGACTTCATTAGGGACTAATGATCTAGCTACAGTGCTTCTCCCCCAATTCGCACTAGAACAGGGGAGGACGCCTAGAGCGCACTCAGGCCACGCTCAACGCAGTCGAGCCGGGCCTCGGGGGTGATTCGGGAGGCCCAAAATAGGACCTCGCGTCCTCGGTGACCCCCTTGGTATCGATAGTGAGGGAAGTGGTGGCACGTAGCGGCAACAGTGTTCTGGTCCACGACAGAACTAGTTGGTAGGCGGTCAATCCCACCCGAAGACATGCACACCACCATCTACTCCCCGAGGGGATTCTAAGCATGCCACTTGCATGATGTGACAAGCTCTAGGCGAGACTATCCATGGTGGTCGGCGTTGGGGACAAAGGGGTTGTGGTGTGGTGGCGCCACGCTACTCTATGACCCACATCGACCGACGCGCTAGCGACACCTACCCTAGCACACGAGGTGACGCGGCTACTTACGTTGGGGCGGCCGGGGTCACGAAGGAGGGAGGCGGCACTGCTCGGGGTTGATAGCGCCGAGGAAGAAGACATAGATGCTTTGGGTGTTTCTGCGGGAGAAAGAGAAGAATAATATGAGCATCAGATGAAGGAGGCTGAGGCGATGCTAGAGGACAAGGCGTTGGCGTGGCGTGACGTAGCGGGGTGGCGCAACCAGCTTCGGCTGATAGAGAGGAAGAAGACGGGACGACGATGACGATTCTAAGGAGAAGGAGGCAACCAAAGGTGAGCACAAGCTAGAGGACTCACCCGGATGGCGAAATGGGCATGATGTCATCGATTGTCACTGAAGAAGAGCTCGCAGACTGTAACACCCCGATTTTCAGAATTGGGATGTTAATATTTAATTTGGCGATCTAATAAATTTTTGACTATTTTAAAATTTCCCTGTGTTTAAATAAAAAGATTGCTTCAAAAATCAAATCAAATTATTTAAAAGGATGCATTTAAAGTTTAATCGAGTTGTTTAAAAAGTTGCATAAAAATAATAAGTAATATTAAATTGAATTGTCTAAAAGACTGTGTTTACATTAAATTATTTTGATTTCTTGTTTTAGCATGCATTTCAAAAATCAAGATGCATGCATTAGTACCACCGCTCTTTTTCAGTCTGACCAACCGTAGGCAAGACGCCTACGTGTCCATTCTCTTCCCCAACTTCGCTCCTCATAGTCACCACCAAAATTCAAGAATCCAACAACGCATGTTATACCGTTGCGTTCGTTGTCACGCAAGCGTTCCATTTTAGTGGTTAGTCCGCACATGCGAGGTCATTTGAGCGACTTGAAGAAAAGGAGGAAGATTTGCACTGCTATTATTCACAGTCATTTCTTGTTCCCAGCCGAACCAACCCTCTCCCTGTCATTTCGTTATTTTATTTTTCCCACTACCCAACATTTTCGAACAGAGCACTTGCTCAGGCATCTCTTCTCCTCGCTGCCCTCCTTTTCTTCTTGTCCATCTGATGGTAGTGGCCCATCTCTCCCAACAGCCAATCCCACAGGCCACATACCACTGTCCATTGTTCTTCTCCACGCCAGCTTTTTCTCCCCCAACACATACCGCTACTTCTTCTCACATGCTTAACACTAGTTCATCTTAAGCACCTTCTCTCTTTCCAATCACTCTCAAGAACACAAGATTGAGCTATGCATGTTACGCCATCGTGTTCATCTCCTCATGAGCATCCCATCCATGTAAATAGTTCTTGCATGCATGGCCATTTGGGTGTTTTGCAAAGAGGGAAAAAGATGCATGTAGGCGATGCACAGCTAGCTTGGCGCAATGGTGTCGTGGTCATGCGGCGCAGAGGCACTACAGCGGTGCACCGGCGCCGGCAGCCCAAGCACGAGGGATGGAGAGAGGTGGCCGACGGTGGCCCGAGGTGACTGAGGCAAGCCGAGGTGGCACTACGGCCACCGTCGTTGGCACAGCGGCCATCGAAGTTGGAGTAGCGGCTCCATGCGTGCATGCATGCAGCGGCGCTGCATTGGCTGTCGGCCGGCAGAGTAGCGGCGCGCAGCCCAGTGGCGACAAGGTGAGGTAGAGGCGGAGCGGTTGAGACGGTGGAGGCTCGCTACAGCACGGCGGCACCGAGATGGCGGAGCTAACGAGGCTGAGCGACGGTGCATGCAGCCGGGGCCATGCATGCACACGACTAGGCTCGACAGCAACAGAAGGCGCGGCCAAGGGCACGGTGGCAACAAGGCGAGGAAGACCGCGGGTGAGCTGAGCACCGAAGACAATGGCGTCGAGGGTGAGCGGGGCATGGCGGTGTCGACGTGATGGCGTGGCGCATGCGGTGGCATCGGGATGGCGTACATGGACAAGGAGCCGGACGTGGACAAGTTCGGCGACGACTACGGTGGGTGCAGACGAGTTCGGTGATGACTACGGTGGATGCGGACGAGAGGCCGAGCAGGTGTGGGATCGGCGACGACTACGGCGAACGTGGACAGGGAGTCGAGAAGACGACACCCGGTGACGATTCGCACACCTAGTGTTGTAGTAAAATCTTTAGTGTTATTTTTGTTACCGTGCTATGATATTAGTCATGAGCATGGCATCTATTTATGCATGTTTATTTTTTTAAAATGATTTGGTAGCTTAAGACCGGTATAACTCTCTGGTTATGTCCGAATTGTGCTTGTGTGTGATTTTGTGACAATATATTGAGGGATGCGATTGATTAGATCGTTGTAGCGGTTTAGGTGTATTATTGGTCGATGGATGCTAAATTAAATATACATTGGATCCATTTATTGGATGATATTATTTTGGAGTCACATGCAAAATTGTGGTGGTCTTAGATGATAAATTAATTGGAGGTTTTCCCTCACGATGGATTAGTAATTTTTGGAGTTAGGGCGCATAAGGATTTTATGAATTCATCTAAAATCATAATCTACTAACTCCAAATGAAATAATTCTTTCACCTAAATTCATCTAAAATCATAATCTACCTACTGTATAAATTTCATGCATTTTGGATTATATTGAAATTTTGATGTTTTCGGTGTTATTATTCTTATTCGATGTTCTCGTTTGTTCAATAGTTTACAAAGATACGAGTGTGATCGAGAGTGGTACTCCACAACACCTGGACTATCCATAGCAAAGGCAAGCAGTCCTTTCCTTTGATGCATGTCGAATTCCTATTAATTTCAAAAAAGTATCTATGTAGATTTTCAAGTATTCTATGCATTGCTTTATTTTCAAATACTAGTATATCAAATGGCTAGCTTTAGATATGCCCTACTTGCTGCATTGGCCTTCCTTTGAATGTTGATTACCATTTTACCTTGAATGATTATGGTTATATGCTATATGGGTTTGTTTGGTGATTTATAGAACATTGCATAGCCACGCTAGTAGTTGTAGCCGAAAGTGGTTAATAGAGCTATGCCATTGGCCAATGGATTGAATTGAATCTTGATGAAATTTGAGGAATATATGGATTGAATTATGTTGAATTTGAGGATTGTGTCCAGATCTTCGAATCTGATTTTGTGGACTTGTTGGGTGGGGGTTTATTGTGTGTTGGACTTGGACGGGTGATAGGTCGATAAAGGGAGGTTGTCCCGGATTCACGTAGCTTCGTCTGGATAATTAAGGACCGGTCTATAGTGTGTCGAACCAAGTCTCACGTACAACCACACACCGGGGTTATGGGCTATGCCTTGGTTAAATAATTTATTGTGTGTTAGCTATCAAAACACAATTAGATTAACAATTATTGTTTGAGCACCGGTAGTTGCCGAGGCTTTACCGGTGACTCGTGTTCTATTGTTGTTTTCTTGTCAATCTAGTGGGGCATGTTAAGTGTCGTCTTACTTGCTCTTAAGGGTCTTTTGCGTTTGCGGGTAGCTGCGCAAAGGACTTGCTTACACAATGATGTTCACCTGTGGTCTAGTGCGACCGATAGCCTGCCATGGGATCTATTCCTCAGGTGGTTTGATAGTTAGGACATGACATTGTAATGGTTTCGTTATGATATCTCAGTCATACTCCAATGGAAGAGTGCATTGGCCGACATTATGAGGTATTCATATCATGTGGGTAAAGCTGTACACCTCTGTAGAGTTTAAAATCTATTCGAATAGCCGTGTCCCTAATTATGGACATCGCTTGGTGAAACCATGCATAGTTAGCTTATGGGAATTTGGGTTTGGGTTATGTTGATAGTTCATGTGTTGAATTGTTCATATCTTGTATGTTGTCACGAACGGGAAGTTCGCGTGTTGATTTGTTACGGAATGAATTGTGTCACGAACAGGAAGTTCGTGTGTTGATTATAATTGGAGTATCTATGGTTGTTGATGATAAATTAGGATTCCCTACTGTATATATTGTTTTCTAAATATTTTACAAATGGCAATTTGAATCTATATCGGTTATCTCAAAGAAAAACTTGCTTTATGCTGAAAATTGCTTAGTATAGTAGCTTTCCTTTGACACTTGAATAC
Organism: Phyllostachys edulis; assembly: GCA_036346405.1. NCBI lineage: Eukaryota > Viridiplantae > Streptophyta > Magnoliopsida > Poales > Poaceae > Phyllostachys > Phyllostachys edulis. Next base: position 89,025,085 of record CM070549.1, on the reverse strand, counting down.
ATTTATATATATTTCTATTCGTAAGTCTTGTGACTACGTTTTTGTACTTAGCTGGATTGTCCATGTTGCAGGTGAAAAGTCATTTGAATCGGGTTTTGGTACGACAGATGCTACGACTTTAACCCCAGTTGGTTGCTTGTGGGTTTGGGCATGCCAACTCGCTTTCTCTTTTTTATTTCCTTATTTATCTTCCGCTGCAATTTATTCTCTTATGCTTAAATTTGGCCAATCGGCCCTCATATGCAAAATTGGACCATAAGGTTCTATTTGTTGAAGTTGTATTAATGATTCTATTCTCTTGTATATTCGTGTATGGATGTGATTGAAATGTTGTGTTTAGATATGTGCATGTTAGCCACTGATCCTTGGGAGCTAACATGAGAAACATATCCGGGCCACTCGGAATCATTTTCGTCTCACGTTAAGTGTTGCACTTTCGGCGTAATCACTTGGCTTGGAACGGATCCGATCCTGGGTCCCCACACAGACTCGCGGGGCTTTCTAGGTTTCTGGTGCTTGAAGGAGGAGAAGTAGAGGAAAGTGAAGCGGGGCGAGGGCAAACTCAGTGTGGCACATAAATAGACGTGGTAGCGAGGGAGACAGTCTAGGTGGCCAGGTCATGTGTGGCCTTAGACAAGGCGACGACAAATAGTGTAGTAGCGGATGCGGGGGAGTACAATAGCATGGACGCGAAGCAAAACATGGCTAAGGGGCGGCATTTGGCAGCCAGCATCGCTGCGCTGGTGGCATGGTGGTGACGCACGACACAACAGTGGTATGGCGCAAGTGGTGGCATGGCGCCAGTGCTCTGGCTGGCGGTGTGAGAAGCCGGGTGGGCCGTGATCGGGCCAAGGAGAAAGGGAGAAGGAAGCAGGACAACCTGCTCAAGAAAGAAAGAAAAGAGAGGCATAAGAAGAGAAAATAAATGGAAAAAGAAAAGATGGGCTGGGTTGGCTTGGTCTCGGCCCAAATCAATTTTGGAGATTTTTATTCTTCCAAACTTGATTCTTTTGCATTTCAAATTCAAATTCAGATTCTAATTTCTGATTTGGTGTTTTTGTAATTAAGCTATGCACTTAATTTGCTTATGATTTATTGTCACTTTAAAATTGCTTTTGGGAATTTCAAAAACACAACAGAATCTCAAATAACTCTCCAAACTTCAAATGAGGCATCGATGCAAAAAAAAAATTAAAAAAAAAAATCCCACATTTTCATCCTGAGGATTTCTGGCTACAAATTTTGGGATGTTACTGCCCCACTAGAAGAAGGGTGCCCCCATAAGACAGTGGCCCTAGGGACAAACCTCGCACCCGAAGCCAGGGCAGAGCTGCCCAGGGTCCTCCGCGAAAACTAGGACATCTTCGCATGGGGGGCCCAAGGATATCCTCAGAATGGCTCGGGAAACTATCGAGCACTGCCTCGCGATCAAAAGCCAAGCAAAGTCCAAAAAACAAAAGCTGCGCTGCATGTCCGTGGACAGACTGGAGGCCGCAAAATTCGAAGTGGCAAAGCTACTAAAGGCCGGTGTTATACATGAAGTCAAGCACCTAGAGTGGCTAGCCAACCCCGTCTTGGTACGGAAGGCCATCGGCAAATGGTGCATGCGTGTTAACTTCACCGACCTCAACAAGGCATCCCCCAAGGACGACTTCCCACTCCCTCGCATCGAGTAACTCTTGGACACAACCTCCGGTTGTGAACTAACGAGGTTCCTAGATGCCTACTCTAGCTATCACCATGTATTCATGGCAAAAGAGGATGAAGAGAAGACAACCTTAATCACTTTGTTGGGCACCTAATGCTTCATTCGCATGCCCTTTGGCCTCAAAAACGGTGGAGCAACTTTCACCAGGCTCACCGCGAAGGTGTAGGCCGCCCACTCGGCTGCAACATCAAAGACTATATCGATGACATAGTGGTCAAAAGCCTCAAGGCAAGCTCCCACCGAACAGACCTATAGGAGACCTTCGCCAACCTCCGGGTAGAGGGGGTAAAGCTCAACCCTGAAAAGTGCGCCTTCGGCATCAAGAGGGGAAAACTCTTGGGATTCCTTGTCTCTAAAAGGGGCTTTGAAGCGAACCCTGAGAAGATACATGTGATATAGGAGATGAAACCCCCTCTCAACGCATGTGAGGTGCAGAGGTTAGCGGGACGCTTGGCCGTCTTCAACCGCTTTCTTTCCTGCTCCATGGAGCAGGCCCTACCATTCTTCGAAACACTTCGAGGAGCGGTGCCTTTCTTTTGGACCGCAGAATGCCGAAGGGACTTCGATGTTGCTGCCTGTCACACCATCCCCCTTGGACAATGCATAAAAATGGGTGGACGATGGAGTGAAAAAAAGAGAGCTTACAGATCATGTCATACCTAGGGATCGTCGACGACAGATCATGTCATACCTAGGGATCGTCGACGACTCCCTCAAACCTTCTGCTTCTAGAGTGTACACGTGCGATGGGGTGATCCCCGCCAAAGACTCCTCGGGATTGAGGCCTACAATCCTGAAGGCCCCAACCCCAACCTCAACCTCCCGAAGGACACACCAACGGTGAAGGGTGCGTCGGCGTCAAATCACGACGTACACTCTTCGAAGGCCTCTGTTCCTTAGGTGTTGCGCTGGAAGATCCAAGCTTGGCTGAAGGACCCAAGTCACTGCCAGGACTCAGTATCCGCAAGGGGACCGTGGGGATGGGGTCAGAAGCCTTGCCCTCCTCACCAGTGCGAGGGCATTTTTCTCTTCCCATCGTTTGGTTCGTCCTTCTCTGCCAAACGCACCCCCTTGTGGTGGTAGGCCCTGTTCATGTAGGGCTCCTGCACAATGAGGGTGCGCTGAGAGTGCTCATCCACTCTGTACAGGCCAAGGAGCCGCTCCACTAGTTGCATCGCCTCGTTGTCGAACCCGGGAGCGAAGGATCCCGAATTCTCTATGTTCATACACTAGTCCAGGATTTCTAGTGTACACAGTTAAACAAAAGTGATAATCAAAACATATCACGCATTTTATTAATAATTATTGAGTTTATTACAAAGCGGCCTCGAGGCCAAATAAAGTAAAAACAATGAAATAAAATAGTAGTAGTAGACCCAACGATTCACCATGCACAATCGTCTAGGGAGCGTGGCCTAAGCATCGATGTCCTCACCGTCTTGATAGAAGTCTTCTCTGAATAAAGATTATTCAAAGAAGAGTAAGCACTACCACTATGCTTGCAAGCTACACCCGTAAGTAATGATTGAATGCATGCATAAAGTGAGCAAAGGGTAATGGCGGGTTTATTTGCATAAGACAAACATTTTCAGGTTTAAATACTCTTAGTAATTTCCAAGGCCATTTTAGAATTTAAGAAGATCAAAATCATATTTCAATTTCTCAATGTCAAGTGTAGGATGAACCTCCATACACAAATGGTGAAGGACTACCCCCCTTACACTAGGCTTCTGCCCAATCCCATTTTCATAAACCAGGTGACAAAGTCTTTTCAAACAAAACCAGAGACTAACTTCGAGTGGCTTTTGTTAAGCATGTCCATGACCGTGGACACGGCTATTGAATAGATTATTACTCTGCAGAGTTGGTGCAGCTTACCCACAAGAGATAGTTTGCTTATTATGTCGGCCAATACACGCTTAGTAGGCGTGCGACTAAGCGACTATCACGAGGCCTTTACCCTACATTATTTCAACATAATTATGCGCTAAGGTTTCAGAATCGAAGGCTTCGACCAAACGACTACCCCTCTTGCGCCATGTGGGTATAATCAATAAGTCTTCACGACTCCCACATCTTTCCAAGACATAAACACGGTGAAATGATATAGATTATTTGGCCAAGTCTGTCCCATTCGGACTTGTGGTGGTACGAGTTTGGCTTAACATCCATGCCATGAGACCGGTCCTTACATGGTAGGCGACTTCCAAAACAAACCCTGGGTCTCAATCATTCGCTGCATTGAGCCCGTGTATGAACTTGCACCCACCAACAATCCAATTCACCCAAGTCTAAACCAATTTCATTTATTTTTCTTTGGCAAAACGTTTTCCAAACATCTATGGTAAAAGCAATACCATAGATTCATTTTCAAAACATCTTTGTATTTTGGCAAAATTCCCCAAATCATCTTTTGGTCTAAGCAATGACTAAGCATAATTACCTTAATTATTTTACTAAGGTGACAAGGGCATGGCATTCCAAACATCAATATTGGCTATACAAAGGAATTGGCATAACTAAGGATTAAAACAGGAATTTAAAATACTTGGATAAAAATATGCATGCAATAATAACTTTAAAACAGAATTAATTAACTTTAAAATACTGGGATCAAGATGGTCAAGAATGTAACTTGCCTTCGTTGAAGTCTTGAGATTCTAAACCCTCTGAAAGATCTACCTCTCCGGAATCGTCAAACTCTATACGCGAAAGTACGACAAATTCAAATGAAATTCAAATAATTCCAAAAAGACACATCAAATTAACTCCAAATGAAATAATTTTATTTTATTTAGCTAGATAATAATTTTCTAAGATTTTAGCAATTTGAATCACTCAATTTGAAGTTGTGGTTCAAAAGATATGAATTTTACAAGTTTTAACCTAAATTTGATATTTAAAAGAATTTCTAAAATTAAATACAGATTCAAAATAGCTTCAAATTAAATAATTTTGGTTTAGTTAGCTAGATAATGATTTTACATGAATTTAGAAATTTAAAACACCCAATTTGGAGATTGGATGCGAAGTTATGATTTTTACAAATTTAAACCCTAAATCGATTTTTATTTCATTTAAGGATTTATTTTCCGAAGAAATCCCGATTTATTGCGCAATCATGGTGTCGGCCTCGGGCGTGTCTCGACGGGTGGGCCCGTGGTCGATGGACCACGCCCACGGCGATCAACAGATCCATAGTGGACTGGTGTACCAAACAAGACACAGGTGAAGGGTTGGCTCGATGGCGCCACGAGGTCGCCACGTTGGATCTAAAGCGTCGTGGTGTACACTGGCGCCGATGTGGCCATGCCACTTGAGCTTGGGTTGGCGGCTCCGGCGACCCTAGGGTTTTGGGCTCGCCGCGCGTTGTGCCACGGCGAAATGAATGGGTGGGCTCTAAAGAATGAGAAGACGACGCGAGTAAGATGCTCACCGAGATTTCAAGAAAGCGGCGGAGGGAGCGTCGGCGGCGAGGTTTAGCGGCGGCGAGCCGGTTGTCGGCGGAGTGGGTGGTCTGAGGCCCTCCGACAGCGTGGGTTGGCTCTCCGGCCCAGCGATGTTGAGGCGGTCTTGATGGTGTAGACGAAGGAGGCGGAGCGGGGACGGTGGCGCCGGAATTGGAGAAGAACGAAAGCTCGGTCGCCGGTGAGAAACTCCAAAATTCGAGCGCTAGGAGCGAGGAGGAGGGCAATGGGTGGTGGTGCTGGGTTGCTGTGTGAGACCCCGATGTTTATTAGGCTCATAATACTTAGTCATCCAATTGACCCTAGTATTATCAACCGAATAAACTTCGGTCTCGAGAGATGTATACTCCCGAATGCAGTATACATACCTCACAACAAAAGAATATATCAATTCCATACAACACATAGAACATAAGCAACAAACCAGAAGATAATATTAATATGGAATAGCTACTACAAAAGAGGGGCCCTTAGGCCAAATAGCAATAAGTTGCAAGAATACACAGCGGAAGCAAAAGTGCCATAAAGATGGCTATAACACAAAGCCAATCGGTGTGCCTTAACCCTAGGCATCGTGGGACCGCCAAGCTAGTCGTCAAGAAAGCGCAACACGTGGCACGTAAGTAAGGCTCTTGGAGCTCACCTCCGTCCTCTGCAACAAGGTTGTTAAGCAAAGCAAATGAGTACAATAACTTGTTTATTGTACTGCAAAACCGACGTGTAAGATAACAGAACTATAATTTAGCTACATGCAAGCTTTAATTAAGTGGATGGAGCTTTGGACTTACATTTAGCATAAAGCAAGTTCCATTTGCAATAACATAATAGATTTAAGGCAATTTGACAAAGCATTTTTACTTGTTGGAATAACAACGCATAATAATAACATAATAACAACAACAAGAACAATCACGGAAGTGACTAACCCAATAGCCACCACAACAATAGTATGAATTACCCACTCATACCAACCATGTCAAGTTTTAATTAAAAGTTGTAGTCTAGTTCTTCTGGGCGTTTCGGCGTGTCCATAACCTAGGGCGAGGCTATTGAATAGTTTTATCCTGCAGGGTGTACCAATGTACCCACACGAGACCGCCTTTCCTTTAGGCACACTACCTTTGGTATGCAGCACGGCTAAGTCCTCTGAGACATTTCCAATGGGCGATGCTAATTACGAGCCGCAACCCACGGGGACAAGGACACATTAGACAGCCTAACCGCCCGCCAATGCTCCCTCCCAACACTACACATACACATTTTATTAAAACATACCCACCAACCAGCTCATAATTAACACCCCCAAAGTACTTAGTCAAGAGAGGTCCCATATCCCCTCGTGTGGTTAGCACATAATATTGCTTTCGAGCGGTGGCGCAAGTAACTCGGTCCATAACGACTCGGGCATACTACCACATTCCAAAACCACACCATCCATCCAATATGCCCAAGTCCAAATCAACATTTTATTTTAGGTTTTGATTTTACAAATTAATCAAAGCACAAGTGCTGGACATATAGGAGGAATAATTATACTTGTGTGATCAAGACCATCGACTAAGTCGATGATCGCCCATTACTACCGATAGCTAAGCATGTCTAAGCAGTTTAAGTCGAAACTACTAAGTGATAAGAGCTCATCCAACGAGCTCCAACCACAGCGAATAACCTAGGCTCATTGGTAGTAGAGGATAAACAACTCCTACAGATTATGCAACTATAGGATTGCTAGCGACAATTAACACAAAGTAGCATGCATACATAGAAGTAAAACAAAGTATTAAGCTTTAAAATAATGGGACAATGATGGAAATGGTCAAACTGCTTGCCTTGCTGCTGGTCACTTTGTTGCGGAGGGTCGTTTGCGGGATCACCACAAATGTCGAAACCTAACGGAAAAACGATAAAGAACCGATAAGAACGACGAAAAACAACAAGACAGCACAGCAAACGAACTCCAAATTCTCTGAAATTTCTACAGCAGTAAGAGGGTGATTTTAGGAATTTAGCAACAAGAACCAATGGATTTGGATTCTTAATGCAAAAGTTATGAGCAAAACAATTCTGCTCAGCCCCTGAAAATACCAAACTGCACTATTCACTAATTTAATTATGAGGCAACATTTTCTAGAAAAGTGGTGAGGCTGAGATTTTTACTGTGAAACCAGCACCTCATGAGATGAATAACACAATTGAGTTCATCCCATTTGGAGCTATATTGCACTTTCTATAATTTTTTTAAAAACAAGAACTTGAACAAAATTATAATGCACAAGTCCTTATTTCTATAACAGCAATATGCTCAAATCTAATTTTTACAGTGAGTTCATTAATAGAGGAAGCTAACAAAGTTGGTCTCATTCAAAAATAACCTACAGAACATTAGTTATGGGTTTTACAAGTTAAACCTAAATTTTGAGTGTATTATCCAAAAGGGAGTACTAAAACCTATGGCAAAACTGTGCTCTGGAGCTGAACTCAACTTACAACCATTTTTGGATTAAAGTCAAGTTTAAGACAGAGCTAACACAATTTGAATGACCTCAAAAGGATTTAAAATGAAAAAGATATGAAATTCTAAAGTCTACCTCATTTCAGGTTCATACTTAAGAATTTCTTGACCTTCCTAACATTCACAAAGACATGGGAGGTCGTGAGCCACAGATCTCAGATCTAACGGCTCAGACCTCCCAGAGAACAACACACATGCACATGGGAGGTCCAGAGGTCTGGACCTCCTAACCACGCATCATGTGAGGTGAGGGGAGGTCATGGCCGTAGATGGAAGATCTAACGGACCACAACATGGAAGGGAGGTCCGGAGCGGACCAGATTAAAGGGAGGTCCTCAGCGGTGAGATGGCCTCGAGGAGGTCCCAGAGGAGGTCCTCAACGTCCGCTGCACCTCCGTGGAGGTGCAGGACGGCTAAGATTGCGCCAAGGAGGTCTTGGGCGCTCGGATCTCCTTGGAGGAGGTGCGGATGTCGAGATCGGCGCTAGAATTAGCGCACGACACGCACGCGCTATGGACCAGAGATTAAATGCGCGGGACCACGAGGAGGTCCGGCGGAGGACTTAATGGCGCGAGAAAATGGTGGATTTAAGGCAGTTAAGACACACCAAATGAATTCAATGATGGGAGCAATGATAAGCGCGATTAACTCGGTGGATCTTTTGTCCTAAAAGCGACAACGACAATTGTCGTTGCGTCGACAAAACCCGTGTTCAAATATTTGGTTCTCGGCGATGTAGACCTCGCCGGCGAGATCCAATGGTACCGCGGTTCGGTTAAATAACCACGCGCCAACGGACCTTCTCTCAACGGCAATGGCGGCCTTGAACGCCGCGAGCCGGAGAGGACAGAGGTGACCAAGACGGCAAAACCGAAAAGCAAAAATGAGCTCATGCGACAAACAAGCTTATGCCAAACTAAAGCTCATGAAAACATTCATAAGGGTGCAGCACTAAGGGATTACCGGGGATGTACAGGAGGTCCTAAGGTCTTTGAGGAGGTCGAGGAAGGAGGACCGGTCTTGCCGGGAGGAAGGGTGCTCCACGGCCAAAGCTTGACTCAAGCTCCACTTTGTCCACCTCAGAATCGCCCAAACCAATTCAAGTTAGGACTTGGTCCCAGAGGGAATGGCACAAAAGAAGCTTAGAGAAAAGGAGAAAAAACTCCGGTGACCCTTGTCCACCGAGGAGCTTCAAGCTCCAAACAATGGCGGCCAAGGAAGCTTTGGTGGTTTAAAGCTCACAAAGACAGGGTGTAAGCCAAGGAACAAAGGTGTGCAAAGGAAGCCAGCAGCCGCAGTGGGGAGGCTTTATACTAAGGGCACAGGAGGTTGTGGACCACCGCCAAGCTCATGGTGAGCTTGGCCCATGGGAGGTCCATGGCTTGGACAAGACACAAGGTTGACAAGGTGCAGAGCTGTGTGGGACGGGGGAGGCGGAAGGCCGACTGCATTAAATCTTGGTCGGCAAGAGTCGCTGAAGTGTACCTCATGTGCGCACACGCAATAAATGCTTCTTTCGAGCTTGCCCGGCGGAGGAAGGAGAAGAACAGGGAGGTCTTAGTGGCCGTTGGATAAGACACAGGAGAGGTCCCGCCATCGGATGAGAGTTTTGAACCGTTCGTTTTAAGTGGTGGGTGGATGTCCCACCACACGATCAAGGATGGGGAGGTCGTGGCCCTCCGATTTCGTGTCGCTAAACGCACGTGGGAAATGGGACAGAGGTCCAAGGCGTTGGATCTCCTCCAGCAGTGCGGACCTCGGTGAGGACTTAATCGCACGCGATCGAAAAAGACATGAGGGGAGGTCTGGCCTTTGGATTAAAATCCAAGGGCCTCGACACGATGGGGAGGTCGTCGCAAAGCGAAGGAGGTCTTAGCCCTCGATTTGGATCAAGGGCTATGACCTCAACAAGGCGGGAGGACCTTGTTGTGATGTTTTTCAGAGGAGGTCGTGGCCTTTGGATGTAAATCAGCGCCTCGACCTCAAGTGAGTGCAAAGGAGGTCGGCAGTTAGATTGGGAGGAGGAGGTCGTGACCATGGATTTTTGATCCAATGGTGTGACCTCACGTGGGTGGGATGTGGACTTGCTTAGTTTAACGGTGAGGGAGGTCGGGGCGCGGATCTTGAATCCAAGGGCCAAGACCTCACATAGGTGGGATGACCTCGCTGCGATGGCTTACAAGACGAGGAGGTCCTTTGAGGTTTAACACGGGGAGGTCGTGGCCGTGGATCTTTGATCCGGCGGCTATGACTGATGAATGGGAGGTCTGACGCCCACGTTGACGAGGAGGTCCACGAGGTCAAGAGGACCTCGAATGGGGAGGTCTGGGGGCCTTGGTTGAGGGGGAGGTCGTGGCGGTTGGATTGGATCCAACGGCCACGACCTCATCAAGGTGGGAAAGGAGGTCGAGATGGGGTTTGGGTGGACACGGTTTAAATCTGGCTCGGAACCAAGAGCAGTCTACTGTTTTAAATTTAATTTTCTATGACTAAGACTTGGCAAAATTGTTTGAGATAGCAAATGAACTCCAAAATTCATAAGATTTTAACTGGAGCTAGCTGACAACATGATTAACCTTACATAAATTTTCCAGAGGTTATTATGCAATGCATTTTTCTCAGGAATTTCATTAAGGTTGTTCAATGATTCATTTTACCTCCAAAAATTATCAAACTAGTTTTACAACTTGTGATATTTTTCAGAGGGGTCCCACCTCAGTTTTAGGACCAAGGAAGATACTTTCCAATTGTTTGGCACAAGATTTGAGAGAATTGGAAAATGAATTTGACTTTTGGTCAACAAGAGCTTTGTGTTCTTGGTTTACACAACTCTTGGACAAGAATTACATGAGATTGTAAGGGTTTTCAAGTTGTGAGAAAAAGTTTTAATTTCTACACATATAATTATACTTGAATAACCCTGATTATACATTTGGGATGTTACATGCTGTGAAGGAGGCGCACCCGGAGCTCCCTTTTATAGGGCGCGGGTGTGGCTGGATCGACGTAGCGCACAAGATGGTCGCCCGGCACAGCGGAGCTAAATCAGGGATTTTGGGCGTAAGGATGGAAGGTGAGGGCCGTGTCGGAGGCGGAGACGATTAGGGAATTGAATGCGCGTGTCAATCACGGGGATGTGGCCGGATTTGAACGCGTAAGGAAGGTTTTCGAAATAGCGTTAATGGCGGATGCGGGCGAGAAAGGGAAGATGCGCACGGGGAAGAAAGGAAGGTAAGGGACGACCCTATAGCGGCGGTCCCACATGGCGGTGACAGCAAAGAAAGAAAGGGAAGGATGAGCGTTAGCCGTTAGATGGCAATCCAACGACCACGATGATTTCCGCGAATAGGTAAGTGGCGGGTGCGCGAGGACCACACGATCGGGATCCAAAAGAGAGCGTGGGTTGAGAGCTCGTGGGCACGCCTTGAGGAAATGGGCGGCAATTCGGCCCTTTTACTGTTGAAGGATTTTCTTTTGCTTTCTTAATTGTTTTAATGTAGATAATTAAAAGAGGCTTTAGAAATTAGCAAATAAGTTCCAAAAATTCTAGAAAAATTCACAGAAATTCCTAGAAGGATTTTGGACTTAAAAAAATAATTCAACTTAAACTTAGTAATAGTTTTTGTAGTTAAATTTGTTTTAGCTTTAAGGTTAATAATAAGAGCTTTAGAAAATTCAGAAAATCCACCAAAATAAATAAGTTTTAAATTTTCTCAGAAATTGAAATTTTGGGCTGTTACAAACCTACCCCCCTTAAAGGGAATCTCGACCCCGAGATTCAGACTTGGTTAGCAAAAAGGTGGGGATACTCGGCTTTCAAATCTTCTTCTCGCTCCCAGGTGGCTTCTTCTTCTGAATGATTGCTCCACTGAACCTTGCATGAGCGGATGACTTTGCTTCTGGTGACTCATTCTGCCACATTGAGAATCTTGATTGGCTGCTCTACGTACGTGAGGTCTTCCTGAAGGTCTATGTTCTCAAGGGGTGTTTCTTCTGCTGTCACTCGGAGACACTTCTTGAGTTGAGAGACGTGGAAGACGTCGTGGACTGCTGTCAAGGAGGTTGGAAGTTCAAGTTTATATGCAACTTCACCTCTCTTGGCCAAAATCTTGTAAGGTCCCACAAATCTAGGTGCATGTTTTCCCTTGGTCCGGAACCTTTTTACCCCTCGAAGTGGAGTAACCCTGAGATAAACAAAGTCTCCTATTTCAAAGGTTAATTCTCTTCGGCGGTTATCAGCGTAACTCTTCTGTCGAGATTGAGCCACCTTCAAACGTTCCCTTATCGCCTTTACCTTGCTTTCAGCTTCTTTTATCAATTCTGGTCCAAAGAATTGATGCTCCCCTACTTCATCCCAAAGAAGCGGGTTCGCATTTTCTACCATACAAAGCTTCAAATGGAGACATCTCAGAGGGTGGCTTGGTAACTATTGTTGTACGAGAAGTCGCATAGGGCGATTCTTGTCCCAACTTTTCCCATAATCTAAGGCACAGGCTCGAAGCATGTCTTCAAGAACTTGGTTGACACGCTCGTCCGGCCGTCTGTCGATGGGTGATAGGCGTCTTGAAGTTGAGTCTTGTTCCCAAAGCCGTGCAAACTCTGCGGAATCTTGATGTGAACCGAGAGCCTCTATCGGACCACGATCTTTTGGGTACTCCGTAGAGGCAGACAATCTTGGCCATATACAATTCCGCTTAATGGTCGCTTCTATAAGTGGTCTTGATGGAATAAAGTGAGCTACTTTAGTTAACGGTCAATTATCACCCAGATGGAATCACATCTGTTTGGGTCCTAGGAGTCCGGTGATGAAATCCATACCAACTTCCTCCCACTTCCATTCAGAATTGGTAATGGTTGTAACAGCATCAATGGTCTTGATTGTTCTGCCTTGACTCGCTGACAAACATCACAACGAGCGACAAACTCAGCGATTTCTCACTTCATGCTGACCCACCAATATTTCTCCTTCAGATCCTGGTACATCTTCGTGCTTCCGGGATAGATGGAGTATGGCGATTCGTGAGCTTCCTTTAGAATCGACTTTTTGTCTCGTGATGGTTGGGCACACATATGCGATCTCCAAACCACACTGTTCCTTGTTCATCCTCAGAAAATCCTGGGGCTTTGCCTTTTCTCATATTCTTCTTGATTTCCTTGATGTCGTCGTCTTCCAACTGTTTTTCCCTGATCTGACTCTAAAGAGTGGGTTGAACTTCCAAAGCATTCACATGGCCTTGCTTGACAATCTCCAAGTTCAGGTGCTTTAGTTCTTTATATAATTCTGGCTGATTATTCTGAACCAAAATGGTGTTGTAATGTCGCCTTCTCGCTTTCGAGCATCTGCAACAACATTTGCTTTGCCGGATGATAATGAATTGCAAGGTCGTAATCTTTTATCAACTCTAACCATCTTCTCTGTCGGAGGTTGAGTTCAGCCTGGGTAAAGATGTATTTCAGACTCTTATGATCCGTGAAAATCTCACAACGGTTACCAATGAGGTAATGCCGCCAGATCTTCAAAGCATGCACAATTGCTGCTAACTCGAGATCATGAGTTGGGTAGTTTCCCTCGTGTGGCCTCAACTGACGGGATGCATAAGCCACGACTTTGCCTTCCTGCATCAGGACACATCCAAGACCTTGTCGAGATGCATCGCAGAAGAATTCAAAGTCATTATGAATATCGGGTAATACTAGCACAGGTGCAGAAACTAAACTCTTCTTCAGCTCCTGGAAACTCTTCTCGCAGGCATCCGTCCATTCAAACTTCTTTTTCTTTTTCAGAAGTTGTGTCATAGGCCTTGCTGTCTTGGAGAATCCTTCAATGAACTGCGGTAATAATCGGCTAGTCCAAGGAAACTCCTTATACGTGATGACTTTGGTTGCTTCAATCCATAACGGCTTCGACCTTGGTGGGTCTCTGACAACTCCTCCCGCCGTCACGATATGACCAAGGAAGGCCACTTGCTTTAGCCAGAATTCGCTCTTGCTGAATTTGGCGTAAAGCTGGTGTTCTCTGAGTTTCTCCAAAATCATCCTTAGGTGCTTCTCGTGTTCTTCTTTATCCTTTGAATAAATGAGAATGTCATCGATGAAAACAACCACAAACTTATCCAAGAATTCCATGAACACTTTGTTCATCATATTCATAAAGTGAGGCGTTTGTCAAACCGAAAGACATGATCAGTAAATTCATACAACCCATATCTGGTCGTGAAGGCGTCTTTGGGATATCTTCGCCGGATCTTTAGTTGATGATAGCCGGATCGTAGATCGATCTTCGAGAAGATGCTTGCTCCCTTCAATTGATCGAACAGATCATCAATCCTGGGTAGCGGATACTTTTTTTTGATCGTCACCTCATTGAGCGATCTATAATCTACACACATTCGCATACTATTGTCCTTCTTCTTAACAAATAGTACGGGTGCTCCCCAAGGTGATGAACTTGGTCGGATATAACCTTTGCTCCTTAGTTCTTCAATTTGTTTCTTCAGCTCTGCTAGTTCATTGGCCGGCATTCTATAGGGTCGTTTCGAGATTGGGGCGGTCCCTGGGACTAAGTCAATTAAGAACATTACGTCCCTGTCCGGTGGCATGCCGGGTAACTCATCAGGAAAAACATCCGGGTATTCTTGCTGTTGGTATGTCTTCAAGTTTTATTTCCTTCAAATTGGTCGGGATGGAACTTCCTCCGGTCGAAGACTTGGGTGCAATTCTTGATTCTCCTTGTGCATTGGTGAGGGTGATAGATCTATTAGCACGATCTATCATCTCCTCGATTCTTGGCTAGCTATCCATTCCAAGAATCACATCGAGACCTTGGGATTGCAGGACTATCAAGTCCGCTAGAAAAGGTACTCCGGATATTTCAAGGGTAAGGTTTGGGCATAGAGAACTGGTTCTCATTTCAGAGCCCGGGGAGTGAACTATCATAGGGTTAACTAAAGAGAAGATAGGTAACCCATATTTTCTCACAAATTTATCGAAAACAAAGGAATGCGATGCTCCGGAATCAAATAGGACCTGATCTTTGGTCTTGAATTAACAAGAAACGTACCAAGAACGACATCCGGTGCTGCTTGAGCTTCCTCGGCGGTGTTGTGGTTAACTCTGCCCTTCGCAAACTGATTTGTCTTTGTGACGACGGAGGTTTTGCTAGTAGCTTGGACTCCAGGTTTAGGGGCAGCTGGAAATGACTTCTTAGGACACCTATTGGTGAAGTGTCCCTTCTCCTGACAGTGATAGCAAGTAATCTCCGAAGAGTTCTTCTGATTTGGGCCTTCTGCAGACGAGTTGTGGATTCCGGAAGTGTTGGCGCGTTGCACTGGTGCTGAGGCTCTGGGTGTGGTAGACTGAAATCTTCCACGCTGCGGGGGCTGAGGTTGAGCGAGGCGAGGTTTGGGTTGTCCTCCTGAGTTGAACCTCTGAGTGGCCATCCTCCGCTTGCGGTTCTCCATCTCTATATGTTTGCCTTCATGGCGAATTGCCTTGTCCACCAACTGTTGGAAGTTAGTGAAGTCTCCGAGAAATCGATTGGACAGATATCTCATCATTGATCCTTCCATAAACTTTTCTCGCTGTCTTCATCTCTCGCTCGTCATGCGGGGCATAGCGAGCAAGTGGTTAAACTTATGCAGTACTCGCTCACCGAAGCGGTTGCCTTGGCGGCGCGCCAATTCCTTCTTTTTCAATGCCATCAGCCCTGCGGGAATGTGAGCATGACGGAAGGCTCGCACAAACTCTTCCCAAGTGATAGCTTGAGCGTTGGCAAGGGTGATGCAGAGGTTGTCCCACCACTCCGAAGCGGGACCACTGAGTTGGTGAGCGGCGAAAAGTACCCTCTCGCGATCCGAGCACTGAGTAATATCCAACTTCTTCCCTATGGCACGGAGCCAATCGTCGGCGTCCATAGGTTGAAGATCGCCGAGAACGTCGGAGGACGCATCCTCATGAACTCCGACATTGACAACTTTTGCGGAGGTGGGGGTGGAGGCGGAGGTGGAGGTGGAGCGTGGGTTGCGGCTTGCACGTTCTGAACGCTGCTGAGTGATTGAGCCAGCAAACTCATCATATGCGTCTGGTGAGCCATTAATTGACGCCAGCTAGGCTCTTCAGTCGGTGGAGGTGGTGGCTGCTGGACGGGATTTTCCTGATAATCCGCGTTCTCGCTTCCACGACCTTGAGCACCGCCATGCGCCGCAGATGGGTGGTCACCATCGCTAGATGTTTCTAAGGATTTTAGAAGAGAGAGATAGAACGAAAGCTCTAAAGGGGTAAATCTAATTAGCCCAAGAACAATCACAAGACAAAGAGCCAAAATTTTTCTAAAATAATTCTTTTATTATTTTATTTTATTCTTTAGTTATGGCTATCACAATGGTAACGATGGCTCATAATTCGTGCATCTACTTGATTTACAATATGGGAAACAACTAAGGGGTGATTGGGGTATAATCCGCTCACTAGAGCTACCCTCGCCGCCTTGTAGCAAGCTAGCTCTTCTTCCACGGCCTTGACCTTTCTTCCACCTCTTGTAGGTTTGTCTTGAGCGGACGCAGTCGTCTAGAGTGTTTCCATAGGCATAGTCCATTGCCTTGCACAAGTTCACCGATCGTAAGCTCAGAGAGTCCTCTTCCTATTTGGGCAAAAGGTCTTTATCCAACTGCCTGAACGATGCATTGGATGGTAGTGAAACTCGGAGCCATGGAATCGATTGTTGTAAGTGTAGCGAAGGCGTCTTGTGGCTTCTCTGGCTGCGTCTTGAATGCCTTCAGCGAAGGTGCCACGTCTTATTGGAGCGTCGATGATGTGGAAGTCCGTATTTGGGTTGTGGTTGGCGTAGAGGATCACTTCGACTCTCCAGCGATATTGGCTCCCCACTTTGTACTGGTATCCTTGATAGGTTGGTCTTTCATTGTAGTCCAGGTGTTGCATCATCTTCCAAAGAAGTGCAGCCCAATGTCTCTCTGAAAATTCCGTGGGAGATCCGGGTTGGTTTTTGACCATCTACAATTTTAGAGAAGGAGATGAGTTAGTAATTGTTTTAAAGAGAAAGGTTGAGAAGACTCTTGGATAGACCCAAAATACTTTTAGTTTTTGAAAATAAGTCCTTAAGGCATTTTCTAAGGCCACGACCTCGATCGATATGGCTCGATACCACTTTTGTCGAACCCGGAGCGAAGGATCCCGAATTCTCTGTGTTCATACACTAGTCCCAGATTTCTAGTGTACACAGTTAAACAAAAGTGATAATCAAAACATATCACGCATTTTATTAATAATTATTGAGTTTATTACAAAGCGGCCCGAGGCCAAATAAAGTAAAACACAAATGAAATAAAATAGTAGTAGTAGACCCAACGATTCACCACAGCAATCGTCTGGGGAGCGTGGCCTAAGCATCGATGTCCTCACCGTCTTGATAGAAGTCTTCTCTGAATAAAGATTATTCAGAAGAGTAAGCACTACCACTGTGCTTGCAAGCTACACCAGTAAAATGTGATTGAATGCATGCATAAAGTGAGCAAAGGGTAATGGCGGGGTTTATTTGCATAAGACAAACATTTTCAGTTTAAATACTCTTAGTAATTTCCAAGGCCATTTTAGAATTTAAGAAGATCAAAATCATATTTCAATTTCTCAATGTCAAGTGTAGGATGAACCTCCATACACAAATGGTGAAGGACTACCCCTTACACCGAGCTTCGCCCAATCCCATTTTCATAAACCGGTGACAAAGTCTTTTCAAACAAAACCAGAGACTAACTTCGAGTGGCTTTTGTTAAGCATGTCCATGACCGTGGACACGGCTATTCGAATAGATTATTACTCTGCAGAGTTGGTACAGCTTTACCCACAAGAGATAGTTTGCTTATTATGTCGGCCAATACACGCCTTAGAGGGCGTGCGACTAAGCGACTATCACGAGGCCTTTACCCTACATTATTTCAACATAATTATGCCCGCTAAGGTTTCGTAATCGAAGGCTTCGCACCAAACGACTACCCCCTCTTGCGCCATGTGGGTATAATCAATAAGTCTTCACGACTCCCACATCTTTCCAAGACATAAACACGGTGAAATGATATAGATTATTTGGCCAAGTCTATCCCATTCCAGACTTGTGGTGGTACGAGTTTGGCTTAACATCCATGACCGCAGACCGGTCCTTACATGACTGGGCGACTTCCAAAACAAACCCTGGGTCTCAATCATTCGCTGCATTGAGCCCGTGCATGAACTTGCATCCACCAACAATCCAATTCACCCAAGTCTAAACCAATTTCATTTATTTTTCTTTGGCAAAACGTTTTCCAAACATCTATGGTAAAAGCAATACCATAGATTCATTTTCAAAACATCTTTGTATTTTGGCAAAATTCCCCAAATCATCTTTTGGTCTAAGCAATGACTAAGCATAATTACCTTAATTATTTTACTAAGGTGACAAGGGCATGGCATTCCAAACATCAATATTGGCTATACAAAGGAATTGGCATAACTAAGGATTAAAACAGGAATTTAAAATACTTGGATAAAAATATGCATGCAATAATAACTTTAAAACAGAATTAATTAACTTTAAAATACTGGGATCAAGATGGTCAAGAATGTAACTTGCCTTCGTTGAAGTCTTGATATTCTAAACCCTCTGAAAGATCTACCTCTCCTAATCGTCAAACTCTATCTGCGAAAGTACGACAAATTCAAATGAAATTCAAATAAATCCAAAAAGACAAATCAAATTAACTCCAAATGAAATAATTTTACTTTATTTAGCTAGATAATAATTTTCTAAGATTTTAGCAATTTGAATCACTCAATTTGAAGTTGTGGTTCAAAAGATATGAATTTTACAAGTTTTAACCTAAATTTGATATTTAAAAGAATTTCTAAAATTAAATACAGATTCAAAATAGCTTCAAATTAAATAATTTTGGTTTAGTTAGCTAGATAATGATTTTACATGAATTTAGAAATTTAAAACACCCAATTTGGAGATTGGATGCAAAAGTTATGATTTTTACAAATTTAAACCCTAAATCAGATTTTTATTTCATTTAAGGATTTATTTTCGAAGGAAATCCCGATTTATTGCGCAATCATGGCGCGGCCTCGGGCGTGTCTCGACGGGTGGGCCCGTGGTCGATGGACCACGCCACGGCCGATCAACGATCCATGGTGGACCTGGTGTACCAAACAGCACACGCTGGTGAAGGGGTGGCTCAGTGGCGCCACGTAGGCTGCCACGTTGGATCTAAGGCGTACGTGGTGTACACTGCACCGATGTGGCCATGCCACGCGAGCTTGGGGTGGCGAAGATCCGCGACCCTAGGGTTTTGGGCTCGCCGTAGCGTTGCTACGGCGAAATGAATGGGTGGGCTCTAAAGAACGAGAAGACGACGCTGAGTAAGATGCTCACCGAGATTTCAAGAAAGCGCGGCGGAGGGAGCGTCGGCGACGAGGTTTAGCGGCGGCGAGCTTCGGTTGTCGACGGAGTGGGTGGTCCTGAGGCCCTCCGGCAACGTGGGTTGGCTCTCGGCCAGCGATGTTGAGGCGGTCTTGATGGTGTAGACGGCGAGGCGGAGCGAGGACGGTGGCGCCGGAATTGGAGAAGAACGAAGCTCGGTGCCGCGGTGAGAAACTCAAAATTCGAGCGCTAGGAGCGAGGAGGAGGGCAATGGGTGGTGGTCTTTGGGTTCTTTGTGAAGGAGGCGCACCGGAGCTCCCTTTATAGGCGCGGGTGTGGTGGATCGACGAGCGCGACAAGATGGTCGCCCGACACAGTGAGCTAAATCGAGGATTTTGGGCGAAGGATGGAAGGTGAGGGCCGTGTCGGAGGCGGAGACGATTAGGGAATTGAATGCGCGTGTCAATCACGGGGATGTGGCCGGATTTGAACGCGTAAGGAAGGTTTTCGAAATAGCGTTAATGGCGGACGCGAGCGAGAAAGGGAAGAGGCGCGCGGGGAAGAAAGGAAGGTAAGGGACGACCCTATAGCGGCGGTCCCACATGGCGGTGACAGCAAAGAAAGAAAGGGAAGGATGAGCGTTAGCCGTTAGATGGCAATCCAACGACCACGATGATTTCCGCGAATAGGTAAGTGGCGGTCTTGAGGACCACACGATCGGGATCCAAAGGCAGAGAGAGGGCGTGGGTTGAGAGCTACGTGGGCCGCACGCGCGCGAGGGAAATGGGCCGGCCGAATTCGGCCCTTTTACTGTTGAAGGATTTTCTTTTGCTTTCTTAATTGTTTTAATTCAGATAATTAAAAGAGGCTTTAGAAATTAGCAAATAAGTTCCAAAAATTCTAGAAAAATTCACAGAAATTCCTAGAAGGATTTTGGACTGAAAAAAAATAATTCCAACTTAAACTTAGTAATAGTTTTTGTAGTTAAATTTGTTTTAGCTTTAAGGTTAATAATAAGAGCTTTAGAAAATTCAGAAAATCCACCAAAATAAATAAGTTTTAAATTTTCTCAGAAATTGAAATTTTGGGCTGTTACACTCGTCAATGGACGCTACTGCACAACAACAACAAATAGGTGTTAGCTTTTAAAAAAAGGACATGGAAAACCAAAGTATCCACTGTCCAGGCCCTCCATCTCGATCATGTGGAGGGCACTAGCCTCTGCAACGATAGACAGATTCCATCCCTGGGTGAGGGGCTAGACCCAGAACACGTAGAATTCCTCCACGAGGTCCCACGTCGACATCCACCTCATCGCCTTGAGTAGCATCTGGAGGCGCCCCTCATCCCCTCTGGTTAGCTGGACCTTGAGTGAAGGGATGAGGTGATGTGTCCCTCGGAGGAGCACAAGCCATCAGCCTTAGGCGAGGCATGGTAGAACCACCTCCACATCCATCAGTCTCCCACTGATTCCGAGATGCGGGGGCCAACATGTACAGCAGCTTTGAGGCCTTCGGCTGGAAGTTGGCACTACCAAAGTTGACCACCGCGTTGGAGCCCTTCTTCTGCTTAGGCTAGCACCTGGCATTGTGCAGATATGTGAATAAGGGCTCACTACCCTCCACCCCTCTAGCCCGCATCGTCCACTCGAAGACGCCAAGCCGCATAATGGACTTGGGCATCAGCTGCGCCAACTCCACGCCATATAGGTGCAAGGCCCCCACCACGAGCTCGATGGATAGAATCCGGAGGCCCATCTCAAATAATGCGACGAAGACCACGTCCTCGTCTGCTCGCGATTCGGGTGCAGAGTTTGTCCTGGGGGCCCGCAGGACGCCGAGGTCGAACACCTTCTTCTCCTCTACGAGGGTGCGAAGGGTGTGCTCCATCACTAGCGAGCGTCCAAGTTCGTTAGTGTACTCCACCTCGCCGCCCGCTGTCTCCCTGGTGGTTTCGGTCCGCTTCAGCATCTCGACAAAGTGATGCGAAGACTAGCGAAACAAATGAACAAAGAGCAGGGCGAAGTCTAACAAAGGTAGAGGCAATAAATTAGGGTTTCAAGAAGCATGAAAGAAGAAATGAAGGGCACTGGGGCCATTTTATAGGCCACAGGGCACCACCGATGAGGTGGCGCAGCCCATGATGGGCCGCGGGCCAAGGAGGCGCTGCCATGTGCCCCACTTACGATCGCACAGGAGCCATTGTCACTTCCATCAATGCCATGACGCATGATAATCAAGGAGGCACATTAAACCTTGACACAACATGTGGTAATCAAGAAAGGGTAATAACTTCCCTACACTATGAAGTGCAAATCGACCGGGCACAATAACTCCAACCGCCCACATGCGGGCCACGGAGCGGCCTGCCACCATGACCGTTCGGGGTAACAAGGCACGGTTTCAGCCATGACGAAGCAATACCTTGACCGTGAGGGGCTCCTATCATAGGGATGGCCCACTGGCCTCCAACGACTTGGTGAAGCCACCAAGCTAGGGGTACACCTCGACCTAGTTGAAGGGTACCATGCATTTCTTCACACATAACGAAGGGTATAGAAAGGCCGCCGAAGGCAGCCTTAACAATAGAGTACAACACACCCTAGAGCGAAGAGGTCTCAAGGACTCTCGCCTTAGGCCAACTCGCACGAAGCGAAGGGGGTCCAGGGAGCCTTCATTCTGGGACCATCTCGCATGGAGCGAAGGGAGTCAAGGTCACTTGTGGACCGAGAGTACAGACGTGGTGGACCAAGCCCATGACGGTCTACTATGCACTGGAGGCTACGCCTAGGGAGGTGCAAAAACCCTGGAGCCCCTATAGATATAGAGCCTTTTTCGGGATAGAATTGTAGTCTTATGTACCATAGATGTAAGACTATAAATAGGTCATTTCCTCATGTGATAAGGGGACTTTTTCCTGAGCAAGAAAAGCAAGCATTTAATGCACTTTAATACCGTTTTCCACCTTTGAGGGCCTTTGGGATTTCCTCTTCACATAGTAGGAGGCCGGGGTTCCTCTTTTCTCTATTGTCTAATTTGTAGCTACAATAAACAACAATGCCAAATTGTCAACAAAGATAAACACTTCGGAGTCTGTTCATGCCGGCCTGCTGCTTTACGGGTTACGGAATAATAATGCTACGAACCTACATCTACATGAAGAATTGAGAGAGCAAATAAAGCCCGCAAATTAACTGTCACGTACGAATCGGGCTCACAGCCTCTCGGTCCCGTCTAATGCCTCGCTGCGCTTGTGGTGGATTAGCTTTGAGCGTGGGATTGGATCCCGCGGCGGCGGCGGCGATGGCACGGCACGTTTAATTGATTGCTGTGGTTCTCTTCCCTGTCTCTCCAAGTCGGCACGTCTAGCCGTGGAAATGAAAAGCCCAGGAGCAAAATTCAGAGGGCTAGTTGGCACTTTTCGGGTAAGATGGAAAAGAGCGCAACGTTTCTTTAGCAGGGTAATTCGTCTGTACCGCAAGACTGACCCTGAGTCGTGAGACCTGTCACTGGTTGCCGCAGCTGGTTCATCCAGTAAACCAAGTGCATGGCGTCTCTTTTCTACATTCAACTAGTAAAATTCTAAGCTACCAATAAATTCTACTCCAATAGTTTCCTGAGGAAAAGTTCACTACTACAGAAAAAGTTTTCACAGATAATTAAAAAATATCATCACATACGGTTTCATGAGCCGTTTGAGTTTATGGGTCAGTAATGATATGAGATCATCACAGACGGTTTTTGAACTATCTGTGAAAAAAGCTATCACAGGTGGTTCTGAACAAGCACCGTCTGTGATAGTTTTTTCTATTGCAAAAAAAAAAATCGGATTTTAATCCAAACCAATCAATTGCTAGACGATAGTTTCCATATGCAATCTCTAGCAAGACAACTAAAATCCAGTTAAAATTCTGATGGCAAACACATTAGGAGAGACCTATCTAACAAAAGGGAAACCAAAAGGTTTCACAACGTCCCCTCCAAATGGGAAAAAATAATAAAATTACAAAGTTAAACTAGCTACAAACCATCTATGCCTCCAAGCTCCTGAAAAACTCATCGGCTTCTTGAATTGGTCTTGTGAGCTCCTCTATGTACCTTACCAGCATATCACAAACTATTCTTGTCTGTCATCTGAATTCGACTCAAGCTCGTCGGTAAGGAAAAGGAGAGACGACCGAAAACCTCCAACGGCGCTCCGGCATTAGTTACAAATAAAATAAGAACCATCAAACAACCAACAAATTTTGTATGTTTTGGGGATATACACGTACCTTCCGGCAGTCTACCTCCTACGGCAGACATGGAGCTCTTGCGCGTCCCTCTTCCTCCTCTTCTTTGGCTGCGTCTCCTCGCCGAACAGTGTCGGAGAATCGAGGGCGGTCGCCGAAGCTCGATGTGGGGACGGGAGAGGGGGAGACTGATGGAAGACATGGTGAGGGTGGGTATAATATATAAGAACAGCGCCAAAACATTTGGCCTCCTACGCAAGCGTTCAAAAATTTCTGCGAATCACAGACGGTTTCAAACAAAAACCGTCTGTGATGAGCTAGTATCACAGACGGTTCATATTAAAAACCATCTGTGATAAGTATCTCCCGATTTTACCTTACTCTGTAACTTGAAATGCCTAACTCTGTGATTTTACCATGCATTGAAATCACTAACTCTCTGAATTTACTATGCCTTGAAACCACTAACACTATGATTTTACCATAGTTTGAAATCACTAACTCTCTAATATTACCATGGCTTGAAATCACTAACTCTCTGATTTTATCATGACTTAAAATCACTAACACTCTGACGGTAAACTTAATACATTTGTCACAAACGAAAAGTATGCATGGTCAATACCGATGTTTAAAGTACGTGTAGGAATTTGCCAAAAAAATTCAGCAGTTCAGCACATGTTTATCTACATTTCTCGAGTAACAAATAAAGCTTCATATATACATAGAGAGTTCTAAATGAGTTTTGCTTCATTTTTTCCATCAAAATGTAATAGCAACTCAGCTATTTCAAATATCACGTGGAATCGGGGCTACAGTTAATATTCTGAACCTCGTGGTGTAGTACTAGAGTTGGCACCGGATAGAATGTGTGTACTATATAGATATCAATTTCGCAGGACCAAAGCAAAGATAGGTACTGCCGGTAGACTATATCACTAGCAGCTAAAATTGGGGTCTATCTCTTCAAATCCGGCATAGACCGGTACTTGGTCTTCGCCAGAGAACCAACGGCTGCTTCGGCTATGCAACCAAAAAGTCGGGCCAAATTTGGACGTTCTTGGAAGAATTTGTCAGCCACTCTGCAGAATGTAGGTTCGTAAGTTGTTAACTGACTAATAGTGTGAGAAACTTGTGCCAAATTTCTAAACACTGTGTTTTCTGTGGACTACTCACTTCATGTCTATAGTTATGGCTAGCTAGCTTTCGGACAGTACGCATCTTGATGTAATACCGTGTGGAATTTGAGTTCTATAGTTATTTGCTGTCTATATAAGGCTTAGTTTCTGCTGGTTTCTTTCCACAAGAAAAGCAATGGCTACCTCCACCATTAGTCCCAAGGTCATCCTTTTCTTTCTTGCACACATAGTGTTATGTTTCAACCTAACCACCACAACAGCTCATGCAAGGGCTCTCACCACTGGCAACAGAATGCTGCTTCAATCAGGCAGTGGCAGTGGCCGAGGAGGCGGCATTGGCATCGGGGGTGATGGGTCCGGAGTTGGAATTGGTACTGGTGGGGGTGGAGGAGGAGGTGGAAGTAACGGTGGTGCAAGTTATGGTGGTGGAGGTGGCGGCGGTGTCGGCGCCGGTGTAGGCAAAGGGGGAGTGGATGTCGGAGCCGGTGGAGGTGGAGGTGGTGCAATTGGTGTAGGCGGTGTTAATGTAGGAGGGGGTGCTGGAGGTGGTGCAGGTGTACATGCTGGTAGTGGTGGTGTAACTATCGGCGCTGGAGTTGGCGTTGGTGTTGGTACGGGGAGTGGAGGTGCTTGTGGTGGTGGGAGTGGTGGTGGCAACACTGGTGGTGGTGGTGGTGGCTGTGTTGGGGGTGGTAGCGGGAGTGGTGAGGGTAGCGGAGCTGGGTCAGGTGGGGGAGCTAGTGGAGGAGGAGGTGGCGGAGGCGGAGGTGGAGGTGGAGGTGGCCACAACTAAAGATATGTGCTATTTCTAGTAAAAACCAAAAAACAAGTATCGAGAATTACGGAAATTGGGGATAATACAACTATTTCTGTTTTGATGAAGATCATACTTGATTTGCTTCTTTGCACCCTTGTGCGTGCCTAGTGCATCAATGGATTTCACACCCTAGAACTTTCTTGTTAATTTTTACGAGGAAATAAGAAACAATGTAAATGTAATGTTGTGCAATAAAGAGGTGTGAATAATTTCTTCCTATAAAAAAAGCTGTGGATCCACATTTATTGTATACATATGTTTCAAATTAGACACTGTACTAACTATATCGTGGATTCCATATTTCTCTACTGAACCTAGGAGGTCAAATTTTTTTAGAAGATCTAGAAGGTTAAGCAGTCTATATGAACATGGCCAATGGGCCAATGAGCCAAAGCTATCTTATCCAATTATATATTCACATATCTATATCTATACTAATATAAAAGGGAGAGTTCTTTTTTTTTTGCTACCACTTCCCAATCTTTGTGCATGCAAACTCGCAAAGTATTCTAGTCCAGTAGTACGTTCTACGATCAACTTGATCCAATGGCTAATATTCATTCCATATCTTGCCATCCACAACCAATCTAACCCTTGATCTTACTAATCCAATGGTCTAGATTCAAACTTTTAGAATGGACACAACAAATGACGAAGATAACGAAGAACAAGAGACACATATTTAATGTGGAAATCCCTTACGGTAAAAAACCACGAGCGCACAACCGACGATGATCGGTTATCAGAGGAGAGTTACAAATATCCCTATTTAATTTCATTTCAGATTTAGCTTTAATTTTGAAATGAAGTTTAATTACAAATCTATATTTATATATTCCAAATTTTATTTTACTCCTAATAAAACGGAATAAAAATAGGAAACATAGCAGCTCTTTTACGGTACATTAAATTCAATATGGGCTATGCAGTAATATAATTCGTAGGGGTTACAATAGTAATTGCCATGTGGGGATCATGGGTCTGGCCCAACAAATGGAGTGCGAGAGCTAAGCGGCTCCCCTTGTCACATTTCTTGTTAGGGTGCAAGGATGAGGGGGCGATGGCCTGGCGAGGGTGGTGGCTCGGCAGCATGACAAGCGTGGCCCCGATGCCATTTCTCGGTGGCTGGAGCTACACCCGCATGTGGTGTTGGTGCCCACGCCCTCTAGCCTAGCAAGGGACGTGTGGATATCATGGGGATATGTCCATGATCTCAGGATGATGAAACAATTGGTAATGGCTTTGTTGGTTTGAAGTTTCATGTGTTTTCGGCAAAGTTAAAAGGCTAGTCTTTGGCCATTTTGGGAATTTGGCTTTGGGATAGATTGAGTTCATAGGCTATAGTGCATATGTGTTGCATGTTGCATGTTTTCACTAACGTGGGTCAAGTTGTGAAGAACTTGTTCCCGGATTCGTGTTTGGTTGTCTATTGCTGTGTAGGTGGCTTGCAGGTCAACGACTGTCAACGGCGAGGTGGATCGGGACTAAGTTTGGAGAGCTGAGGTCCAAAACGATCATGGATGCAGGTGAGGTCAAGTGACTCAAGCATGGCGCAGAATGGACAAGGATGACCGAACGGGCAGTTCGCTGCGACTGGTTGATCAAACGGTGCGGGGGTCGGTGCAAGTGCCAAGGTGGTCCGGTGGGAACCGGATGGGAGAGACTTGCCGACACGATGAGAGCCGCTGGATCAACATACACGTCGCGAAGCAGGCGATTGCTTCAACAGGATTGGACTCGGTCTTCGAAAAAGATCGAGAAGGGGTATTTTGGTAATTTTACCAAATACCGCCTTGGTGACCTAATGCCAACCCGCGGCGCAAGACGGTGCGTCAAGAAGTGGATTAGGTCAAGAGAAGTGAAGACGGCGCTTTAATTTGCGTGCGTGTGTGTTCCGTTGTTGTCGGCGGCTGTTTTCTTTTAAGGCTTTGCAGTTTCTGTAAAAGATTTTCGGTTCATGCGTGTAAGAGGATTTGTTTCCTGTTTGAAATGATGTTGCATTGAATAGATCATGTTTGTTTGCTGCTGGCTTGTCTTCCGCTAAAACCGGTTCCCCTGGGCGGCGCATTGAGCCTTGTTAGTAGACACAAAACCAGGCGGCGGCCTGTGCCCCGTAGAAACCGGCGCCTTGTATCCTGCAGAATCATGAGCCCTGGCGGCAGCTGTAGTTGATCGCTGATTTTATCTCTTGCATGTAAGAAGTTTGGTACCTTGTCTGATTTGAAGTGCATTGATGTGGTTCTGAGTTGATCCTGTTGCTCTTTATTTTAAGATTTCTTTTGGTTGCCTTCATTGATGCGGGTAAGGCATTGGTCGAAATTGACAGCAGGTTGCTGTTTGAGGTTTACTTTTGCCTTGGGCTGCTCTTTCGTGCGACTGGGTCTTCAGTTTCTATTGCCTGTGTTTCCTGTGTGAGACTTGATTATTACTTTGGCTTCAGTTTCTCTTGTGTTTGCTGTCAGCTCGGTTCTTTACTGGTTGATGCAGCACATGCTCTGTGTGTGACGGCAAGAACAGAGGTCGGCAGTAGCTGGTTTTGTGTGTTGGCCGAAGAAAAGTTTTATATTGATTTTAGTGCTGCCGATGACCATGCCGACTTGATTAGAGCGACAGAGAAACGTGCGTAGCGGTTTGCTCTTGGATTTGTGGCTGCTTAATCAAGTAATCGCCGGTTTTTGCCTTCTGCGTGTAAGTAGCTTCTTGATGTACATGATCTTGGCAAGTGGCTGTGACATGAAAGATTGCTGTAGCAATTTGATCTTAGGCAATTTATTTATTGAGAACAGCAGCAGCTTACCGCATCTGTTTTTGGGGGCAAGAGCATTGTATCCAGTGAATGCTTGCATTCCTTGTCTGCTTGGTTTGGTTTGTTGTGGCACATCCTGTTCGTGTGCGTGTCAGATCTGTTGGTTTGATGCTTGTATTTCATTATTGCTTTGGATGTAGTTTCTTGTGGTGTGTTGCGGCAAGTTCTGTGCGTGTTTTGGCGTGAAAGGGGACGAGTTTTGTGCTTGCAGTTGTGAGATGTTTTAGACTTTTTCTTCGGGGTTTGATCAGATTCAACACAGGTCATCCACTGTGCCTGTATACAGATCTTCATAGCTTTTATAGCTATTGGAGTGAAAATAGTGTTGAGTTTGATCGAAGGGAAAAATAGAGAAAGCGTCTATTCACCCCCCCCTCTAGTCGCCTTTCCGGTCCTACAATTGGTATCAGAGCCCGGTTAGCTCTTCTCATAGATCTTAACCGGTCTTTGGAGCCATGGCAACTGACAAGTATTCCACCAAACCACCTGTTTTCGATGGAGTTGATTTTGCTTACTAGAAGGCACGCATGCATGCCTACATCGAGGCTCAAGGGCACACTATTTGGCTTAAGGTAAAAAATCCATATGTCGTGCCAGCCAATGACGATGTGATCACTCCAGATGTTGAGGCTAATAGGAAGGATTGGAACTTTCTGATCCAAGGGCTTAGTCGATCTGAATTTGAGCGCGTGGCTCATTTGAGGTCTGCTCACGAGATCTGGAGGACCCTTTGTGACTACCACGAGGGTTTGATTGCGATCAAGGAAGTGAGACAGAACCAGCTCAAGAAAGAATACTCAAAGATCGAGCAAAGACCTGGTGAGTCTTTGGATGAGTTGTGGGGGAGGTTCTCCAAGATTCTTCATGATCTTCGCGCTGTTGATCTTGTTTTCACTAAGTCTGAGAATGCACGCCAGCTTTTTGGTGCTCTTGATGTGAAGGTCTAGGGGATGAAGATCACATCCATCAATGACAACACTGTCATGAGTGAGCTTACCATGGATAAGCTCTACTCGAGGTTGAAGACGCATAAGATTGACTTTATCTCGCGTCTCCCCAAGACAGAGTCGATGGCTTTGGTGGTCGACCCATCTAAGGGTAGCTCTTCTGATTCTTGTGATTTTGGCTCATCTGGTTTTTCATTGTCTGCTTTGCATTCTTTGAGTGATGAGCAGCTAGAGAAGCTTCCTGAGGATGATTTAGCCCTCCTATCCACAAAATTCTCTAGAGTGTACAACAAAGTGAGGAACAGGAGGAGAGGTGGCCCTATCACTTTCTTTGAGTGTGGTGAGCCAAACCACATTCGCTCCAGGTGCCCCAAGCTGAAGAGCAAGGAGGAGAAGGACACTCGGAGGCGTCTTCAAGCTCGGGATGCGAAACCCAAGAAGACCAACTATCGCAAGTTCGTCAGCCGAGTCCTTGCCGCTCTAGAGAATGTTGACATGAGCGATGTGGACTCGGAGACGGAGGACGACGAGGATGACACCCATGGCAAGAAGAAGGCTCAGGACTTCACCGGCATGTGCTTCATGGCCAGGGGTAGCCACGACGTCGACTCCTCCAACGACGATGACCCTTTCAGTGACCCAGATGAGGTATGTCCCTCACTTGCTGATATGAAGCGTGCTTTGGTCATTGCTAAACACAATTTGAAGAAGCAAGCTAAATTGATTAAGAGACAGGACAACATGATTGATGATCTGAACTTAGAGGTTGTTAGGCTTAAATCTGTTAAACCTGTTGATATTTGTGACTCTTGCTCTAGCTTGCAAAATGAATTGATCAACCTGAAATCTGCTCATTCCTGTGTTGTGAATCAATTGAAAGATGCTCTTGATGAACTAGAATCCCTCAAGTCTAGTCCTGCTTGCTTGAATGCCATTGCTTTAGATGTGACTACTGTAGATGATATCCCTTTGCCTTGTTCAAATTGTGCTTTGCTTGAACTAAAATTGGATTGTGCTACAAAAGAATTGATGAAATTTGATGCTAGTCACACCTACTCTCATTGTGAGAAAAATAAGACTAAAATGAAAGAAATGACTGAAATGATCCTTTATTCTAAAACTGCTTCATGTGAAAACTGTGTTAAACTCACAATTGAGAATGATGCTTTAAACAAGACACTAGAAGAAAAGGCTAAAATTGAACAATCCATGTCCATGACTGCTTCCAAGAAAGTTGTTAATTCTAATTCTTGTACTCTTTGTATTGAACTTGGGCATAATGTAGATAAGATACAAGAAGCATTTATGAGTTAAGTTCAAAGAACAGTTGGATAGGATTAGAGATAAATATTGTGTGTCTTGTGAGGCTTTGAAAGCCGAGGTAGCTCACTATAAGGAAAAGTCTGATAGGGCTAGCATGTCAAATAAGTGTGCTTCTTGTTATGGACTAGCCAAACAAAATGACTACCTTAAAGAGACTCTTGAGAGATTTATTGGTGGGAAGAAAAACCTCAACATGATTCTAGACAAATCTAAGGTGAGTGTGAATAATAGTGGCCTAGGATTTGATTCCTTAGAGTATACTAAGAACCATCCAACTAAGGTTGTTAGAGCTGTTGAGAGTGGCCTGTTTGAGGTAGAACCCTCTAAGCCATCCAAGATAGTCTTTAAATCTGCTGGTTTTGCTCAAACCACTTCTAGCAAGATAGGTGCTTCTACTTCATCAGGTCAAACCCTTCAAAAGGTCAAGTACCATTGCACCTTCTGCAAGAAGAATGGCCACATTGTTGAGTTCTGCTTCCGTAGAGCCAAGATTGAGAGGAAGGAGAGGATGAGTACCTTGAGAACCATTAGAGGAGTTCCTTCACCTGTTGTGGTCTCTAGAGCTAGGCAGCCTGTCTTTCCCGCTAGACATAGGCCTAAGTTCGTAGATGACTTCTTTGACTCCTTTGGTGGATCTAGGCAACGTTCTTGTTTAGGATATCGTGAGGAGAGACCGTAGGTAGCATCTAGACATGGGGAGTACCGACCTTTTGGTAGGTCGATTCGGAGAGGTCTAGGTGGTTCTCGTGTGCATTCTTATGATTTTGCTCCTAACCATTTTACTGCTGCTTCTACTGCTTTGCCCAAGCATCGTGTGACTCAGTACTGGATTCCAAAGTCTCTTATCACTAACCCCAGTACTGAGGCACAGATGTTTCCTGCTTATGCCCTGTAGGTCCGTCATGCGAGGAAGGAGGACATATGGCTTGATTGTCTCTGGATGTTCTCGACACATGACTGGAGATTCTAAATGGTTCTCCTCTCTCACACGTGCATCCGGCAACGAGTGGATCACATTTGGAGATGTTTTTACTAGGACCATAACAGCCAAGGGCACTGTGAGCTATCTTACACCTTCATGCCTTTATTTTCACGATTATTCAGTCCTGGCGTGTTGTGCTTTTCATTATGCTCATTTGTATCTTATCGTCATGTGTTCTCTTATGATATTCTTCATCATGCCTTTGCGTGTATTTTGTTTATATATCCTTGTATTATATTGTTATTCACTAGTTTCATGGATGTATAAGCTTGGTTTAGTCTTCTTGAGCTTGTGCTGTTTTGTATATTCTGTATTTTGCTCTTGTTGATCTTTGCCTTGTGTATTCACATGCTTACTTGATTTCCATGATTTGTTCCTTAACATATCTTTTGCTCTCATGATATTGTGGATACATGGGTCTTGCCATAGCTTTCACTAGCACGTTTTACCTTTGACTGTAATGTATGATGTGTGTTATGCTGTGTGCATGTTTGCTTGCTCCTATGCCTTCTTGTGGACTAAGGATAGGTTGAGTTTTGTCATTTTTTGGATAGCATGTATTGAAATTGAGTTGTCTCTCTCCATGCTCATGTCTTAAATGTTGATTATATGCTTTCATGAGCTTTGGATCATTTGCTGCTAGTTATGTGTCTTGGTACTGTTTCCCTAGATATTGTCTCACTAACCCAGTACCAAGGCATAGACTTTTCTGTCTCTTTGGTGTAGTCTTTTCAGTTGAGAAGAAGAACATGTGATTCATGATTTTAAACTTTGGTTCTTCTTCATATGTGCATTCAATGATGGCTATCACTTCTTGGAGATAAAGGAATTTGAGATGAGGATGATGGGTGAGCGCAACTACCTTCTAGAGCTTCAAAGAATGGATCTTCATCCATCATGACTACATCTCACTGCCAAGCAGTGCGACTCAGGTTCGAGCTTCCATACCTTTCAGTTATGTATGGTATCCCTAGTCTACCTTGCATAGCATCTGTTTTGTGTCAGGTGTTGGGCTTGTTGTGTTCAGGGTAAATAGGAGGCTCTGTTCTAGCACGTGTCTTTTCTAGGCACTCTTCTTATCCCTTGGTTTACTAGGATGCACTCTTCTCACAGCCTAGGTCGAGCTTGTCTCCCAATCATTGGTCCTTAGCAGGTTTTTTGAGTTGCCTGTAGGTCTTTTTAGTGATGGTGTTTCGCTCCCTAGCTTTTCGAGTTGCTTTCCCTAGAGATCTTGTGGAGTTTGAAGTCTTTGTGCTAGTTTTGTGGAGTCCAAGGCTCAATTGGCAGATCTCCTCTCAAATATTTTAGACCCAACAAGTTTTGCCACCTTGAGAAATGAGTTAGGGATAATTTATCCCTATGGGTTGTTTTGAGGGGGAGTTTGCTCTTTTGCATTCATTTGTATCATATGTATCATAATGCATTTTACAATTCAGCAACTTGCATTGTAATATAACCTTGTGGAGCTTTGATTATTATCCATGTATGGCATGATTTCATACTTTATACCCTGCCATGTTTTGTGCTAGTTTGCTAGACTTCTTTTATGGCTTTTTATGTATAGCATAGCTTTTACCATGCTAGCTTTATTATCTGTGAGCAAACTGAATCATAATATGACTTGTTGGATCTTGTGACTAGTTTTGTTTTAGTGATCCTCTCATGATTCATGCCATGTCATATAGGCTTAATTGAGTCTTGAACTTATTCTGAGTTTTAAATTGAGCTTTGATAATTCTTAAGTCAAGCAAATGAAAAATGAGCTTTTCTGTGCGAAAAAACTGATCTCACCAATCCTTTCTTATGAGACTGCTTGCCATTGCACTAGGCATGAACTCAGGGGGAGTTTTGGATGACCCAAACTATTCTCTTAAGCTTTTATTGCTTAGGATGGTCGTAGTGAGGCTTGAGATCTAGCACAATGCTAAGAAAACAATTTGGCAATTGGTTGAAACTTAGGAGGCAGTTGTGGATGGCTCCTAGTCTAGGACTTGCTATACTAAGATAAAACCAATCATTTTCAGCAAAGTGCTCAAAGTGCTAAATTCTAAATGCTTGAACAAATTGATTCACAATTGATCTCAAAATGCTCAAAATTGACTCATTTTCTAGCTTCTAGCTTCCTTTTGCTTATAGACATGGCCTGACTCATTTTTGAATACCTTTAGTTAAACTATGATCTTGAGTACCTTGTCATGCTTTCAATTCAATTAATCTCAGATTATTGCTATTTTGGCCTTAGCTTTGCTGTACATGTTTTGCCATACTTGAATATAGCTTCTTCACATAATATGGCTTGGTGTAATACTTGTACAGTCTTCATGGATAATCTTCATGGCTCCTTTTGCTCAAGTTAAAAACAAAAAAAAATGAATGAAAAAAATGAAAAGGGGGAGAAATTTTGGTCTATCTTCTTCCATGTACAAAATTGCAGCCATTCCATTACATTCATGCTCTATCTTCTTCCATGCACCTTGATGAATCCATTGTCAAAGGGGGAGAAAGATTGGTCAAAAATATTGTTTTAGAGCTTTTCATCTCAATGATCAAAGGTCAAATAGAACAATTGTTCTTTCATATGGACCTTAGTGAGATTTTTGGCTATTCTCTGGAAATTGAAGATTTTGTGCTTTCTTTTGCCTTATCTCACTTGCTTATGCTATTCTGGAGCCAGCTTGGTCATTTCCATTGCTTTCTCTTGCTAATGGACCAAGTTGTGCCTTTGTGCGAAAACATCAAGTACTTTACTTTTCAAACCATAAAACTACATTTTCTGAGAAATTGCCAATGTGTTCATCAAGGGGGAGATTGTGGATATCATTGGGATATGCCCATGATCTTAGGATGATGAAACAATTGGCAATGGCTTTGTTGGTTTGAAGTTTCATGTGTTTTCGGCAAAGTTAAAAGGCTAGTCTTCGGCCATTTTTGGGAATTTGGCTTTGGGATAGATTGAGTTCATAGGCTATAGTGTATATGTGTTGCATGTTGCATGTTTTCACTAATGTGGGTCAAGTTGTGAAGAACTTGTTCCTGGATTCGTGTTTGCTTGTCTATTGCTGTGCAGGTGGCTTGCAGGTCAACGACGGTCAACGGCGAGGAGGATCGGGACTAAGCTTGGAGAGCTAAGGTCCAGAACGATTATGGATGCCGGGTGAGGTCAAGTGACTCAAGCGTGGCGCATAATGGACAAGGATGACCGAACGGGCAGTTCGGTGCGACTGGTTGATCAAACGGTGCGGGGGTCGGTGCAAGTGCCAAGGTGGTCCGGTGGGAACCGGATGGGAGAGACTTGCCGACACGATGAGAGCCGTTGGATCAACCGACACATGGCGAAGCAGGCGATTGCTTCAACCGGATTGGACTCGGTCTTCGAAAAAGATCGAGAAGGGGTATTTTGGTAATTTTACCAAATACCGCCTTGGTGACCTAATGCCAACCCGCGGCATAAGACGGTGCGTCAAGAAGTGGATTAGGTCAAGAGAAGTGAAGACGGCGCTTTAATTTGCGTGCGTGTGTGTTCCGTTGTTATTGGGCCTTAACGGAAGCCTATTAGGTTTAATCTTCTAGAAGCCCGAATTCTAAAAGGGTTTTATGGTTGGTGGCTGTCATAAAAAAGGATGGAGATGGTATATTTTCTAGTTGCCGCTGGAGAACAAGAGGCCCTGGCGGCGCCTTGTTAGTCCCGCAAGAAACCAGAGTCTTCTACGCGGCGGCCGTTTCCTCGGGAGAAACCAGAGTCCTCGGCGGCTGTTTTCTTTTAAGGCTTTGCAGTTTCTGTAAAAGATTTCCGGTTCATGCGTGTAAGAGGATTTGTTTCCTGTTTGAAATGATGTTGCATTGAATAGATCATGTTTGTTTGCTGCTTGCTTGTCTTCCGCTAAAACCAGTTCCCCTGGGCGGCGCGTTGAGCCTTGTCAGTAGACACAAAACCAGGCGGCGGCCTGTGCCCCGTAGAAATCGGCGCCCTATATCCTGCAGAATCATGAGCCCTGGCGGCAGCTGTAGTTGATCGATGATTTTATCTCTTGCGTGTAAGAAGTCTAGTACCTTGTCTGATTTGAAGTGCATTGATGTGGTTCTGAGTTGATCCTGTTGCTCTTTATTTTAAGATTTCTTTTGGTTGCCTTCATTGATGGGTGAGGCATTGGTGGAATTGACAAAGAGTTCTTTGTTTGAGGTTTACTTTTGCCTTGGGCTGCTCTTTGGTTCTACTGGGTCTTCAGTTTCTATTGACTGCGTTTCCTGTTTGAGACTTGATTATTACTTTGGCTTCAGTTTCTCTTGTGTTTCTTTGTCATTTCGGTTGTTTCTTTGGTTGATCAAAGACATGCTCTGTGTGTGACGGCAAGAACAGAAGGCGGCAGTAGCTGGTTTTGTGTGTTGGCCGAAGAAAAGTTTTATATTGATTTTAGTGCTGCCGATGACCATGCCGACTTGATTAGAGCGACAGAGAAACGTGCGTAGCGGTTTGCTCTTGGATTTGTGGCTGCTTAATCAAGTAATCGCCGGTTTTTGCCTTCTGCATGTGAGTAGCTTCTTGATGTACATGATCTTGGCAAGTGGCTGTGACATGGAATATTGCTGTAGCAATTTGATCTTAGGCAATTTATTTATTGAGAACAGCAGCAGCTTACCGCATCTGTTTTTGGGGGCAAGAGCATTGTATCCAGTGAATGCTTGCATTCCTTGTCTGCTTGGTTTGGTTTGTTGTGGCACATCCTGTGCGTGTGCGTGTCAGATCTGTTGGTTTGATGCTTGTATTTCATTATTGCTTTGGATGTAGTTTCTTGTGGTGTGTTGCGGCAAGTTCTGTGCGTGTTTTGGCGTGAAAGGGGACGAGTTTTGTGCTTGCAGTTGTGAGATGTTTTAGACTTTTTCTTCGGGGTTTGATCAGATTCAACACAGGTCATCCGCTGTGCCTGTATACAGATCTTCATAGCTTTTATAG
Organism: Phyllostachys edulis; assembly: GCA_036346405.1. Classification (NCBI taxonomy): domain Eukaryota; kingdom Viridiplantae; phylum Streptophyta; class Magnoliopsida; order Poales; family Poaceae; genus Phyllostachys; species Phyllostachys edulis. Next base: position 88,988,789 of record CM070549.1, on the reverse strand, counting down.
CTATTGGAGTGAAAATAGTGTTGAGTTTGATCGAAGGAAAAAATAGAGAAAGCGTCTATTCACCCCCCCCCTCTAGTCGCCTTTCCGGTCCTACAGGATGCCAAGATAGTAGACTCTTTGATCCAATAACGAGAGGGCAACATGGTTGCGTGTGAGGAGTAGGAGGCATGGCGGCATTGGGGACTGGATGGGGGTGGATCAACAGCATAAGGCACATGGTGGAGGCCGATCTTGTTTTGAAGAGCTTGGCGACACAGTGACTTGGGGTTTGTGGCTTGCTCCGATCAGTGGAGTGAGGATCATGATGCGCATGTAGTAGTGCATGGCGGCGGAGAGGCACATTGAGGGTCACAAGCTATCCCTCTTCACCGGTACATCCATTAACTTCAACGAGCATGGTGATGGCGCCCAAGAGTTCTGAAGCTTTGCCTAGACCTCGTCGATCTACATCTTCATCAACCTCTTCACCAACTTGGTGCTGATAATCATCTTCCCCCCACAGTTGTTGACATCTCTCTACTCTGTTTTTTCTGTCAGCATTACAAACTTTTTTTGTTCTGTTGTGTGATGCAAACAATGATATGATATGTTTGCTTGAATTTTGGTATTGCAATTTAAGTCCAGAGAAGAATGACATCCAACTTATCATTTCAACTAGAACATAACTCAGTAGGTTATTTTGGTTTGTCCAATTTATTATTTTTTCATTTATTATATGTGCCATGTGATGCCCATATGATAAAAGTTCACAGCATTAGTTAAACTTTGGATGCCATAAATCTGAAGTTCTGATGTAGAATATATTGAAGTGGAATTAAGTAGTTTACAAGTACCGCATGGGCAGACAAGGTTTCATGTGCTACCTACACTGCTAGTAGTGTACATTATGTGACCTTACCTCGTCGTCAAAGCTATTGTCGTTTTTTCTTCTTTATATTTTTTCCTTATATTTTTAGTACCTTTTGTTATGAAATATGCATAAGATTTGTAAATGGAATATAATGTTAGTTATTTTTGGTATCCCGTGAACAATCCTCTTCCAACCTTGTTGCCTTAGTCTTACAGTCATGAGAGGTTGATGGATTGATGTTACCAAGATGTTGTTGCACCTTATATAACACATTAAGTTTGAGACTGGTTTCATGTGACTACTTTATTCCTGAGGGCCTAATATGAAATACAAGCTACATCCTTAGTCATACTATTTTTTCTTCTTTTGTTTAGTTCATTCGATTTACTACATATATGTCGATGATCTAGTATCGATCTTACGTATGAAAATATTTGGGGGTCACCTAGAAATAGAACCACGCAGAGAATGATACAGGGATTTTAGATAGGTTCAGGCCTTCCTTGGAGAGAATAACAACCATACTCCTATGTTCTTGTATTGACTATCTGGATTACAAAGAAGAAGTAGAATTATGCGTAATGTCTTCTCCTCTTCATCCCCCCCCCCCTCTGTATGCTGACTTTAGCCCTTATATAGTACATGTAGTGGTGGCAATTTCTCCAGGCCAAGAGCCGTCTTGTCGTTTGGTGTACCATGCACGTTGAGGGTAGCTACTATGGGTTATGATACTGCCACATCACCTAGCAGTTACCGTAAGAGACGGGGGCATAATGTAGTTATTCGAAGAATAACAACGTATACTAACTGCTCTATGTCTTAAACACAGCGTATAAGATTCCCCGATTGATTAGGCCCACGCTCTGTAGGCTTTATCAATTACAGGGCGATCGTAGTTGACCTAGTTGTAGAAAGTTCTATGACCATGAGGTAGTCGTAGAAAGGTTTACGACCACCTAGTTTAGTTTCTCCCTTGTGGTCATTAAGTCATAGTAGAATCAGAGAGTAAGGAAAATTCCAAGTCACAGACGGTTTTTAATACGAACCGTCTATGATAAGATACTTATCACAAACGGTTCGTATTAAGAACCGCTCTATAATAAATCCTGAGCGGTTTTTGTATGAAACCAAATGCGTGATTCGCAATCTTGAGGAGTTTGAAAATTTTTGAGCGCATGCGCGGGAGGCAAAATGTTTTGGCACTATCCTTATATATTATAGCCACCCCAGCCTTGTCTTCCAGCAATCTCTCCCTCTCCCCTCCTCCCCACAATGAGCTCTAGCGACCACCCTCGATCCCTCGTCGCGGTTTGGCGAGGAGACATAGCTGATGATGGCGAGGAGACACAGCCGACGACGAGGAGGAGGAGGGATGATGAGGAGCTCCTTGCCTGCCGCAGCAGGTAGACTGCTGGAAGGTATGTGTATGTTAGACCCAGAGGTCTTAATCATGTTATTTAATTATGAATACATTGCCAAAGGAACATGTTTGTGATCTAAGTCGTTAACCTGCTTTGAAATAGCTTATGAGTTCTATTGAATTCTGTCGACAATCAGTTTTTGTCAGGTTTTGCAATAGTACCGGCGTTGTACCCGTGGTACTACCGCCGGACAGAACAACCGCATGATTGTTGGTGGTATGAAATCTCCTGAAGACTTGTGTTTGGCTTTTGGATTTTCTTGAGAGCGGTAGTACCGGCTTTGTATTTGAGGAACTACCGGATTGCGGTAGGACCGCTTGTGAAGTGAGGTAGTACCGCATGTCACCGAGTTCCGAACGCGTGTTTTGCTCGAACCGTTAGATCTTGATCTGACGGCCCTCGTTGAGAGGAACATTCAGACCGTCTGAGATCTTAAAGGATTGTGAGCCTTTGGATTGAAATCAGACGGTTGACATCAAGAGGAACGTTCGGACTTTGAACAGTACTCCTAAATCCGACGATTTTGAAGCAAGGTCCGATCGGCCAAGTCATTTGGAGCGTTCACGTGTCTCAGGGCTTGGTTCTGAGTCTTTTGCGCATTTCAGTGGTGCGGTAGTACCGTTTGGTAATTTGCGGTAGTACCGCACATCAGTTATACCATTTTATTTTTGGTGGTATGGAAAAACTAGAACACTTGTTTTGAACATTGGATTTTTTGCTGAGCGGTACGACCGCGCCATGGTTGGTGGTAGTACCACGATAGGTTTTTCCAGAGAGAGTGTTTCTGACAACTTTGATTTCAAGTGAAATACGGTAGTACCGCTAGGTTGTGGAGCAGACGATCAGTAGGTCGGTAATACCGTTGTTTGGACAGCGGTAGTACCGCAACAAGGTATGACCGTTTGTTTGCGGTTTGAAATTTCCAAAGAGCTTGTCTTGAGAGCTTTTGGATTTCGTTGTAAAGCGGTAGTTCTGGTGTACTTTGAGCGGTACGACCGCTGATGCGGTAGTAGCAGGAATAATATGGCGGTATGACCGATTGTGTTCAAATTGTTTCGATGTTTTGAGAATTAGCAAAAGTTTTGGTTAAATTCATGAGCTTTAAGTTGTGTTACTTGATGCATGATAATGTTTACGAGTTTGTGAGCTAATGTTGGTCAAGTTTGGAGAACTTATGCCAGATTTGTTTGCTTTGATCTTTGCATGTGCAGGTTGAGCGTGAAGGCAATTGTTGTCGTGACAAGGAGGACTCGGACTAGGATTAGGGAGATCTAAGGTCTTGGAGGTCGTGCATGTTACGAGAAGGTTGAGCCTGTGCTGGAGCACGTGGAGTTCAAAGATAGGTTCGCGCTGGAGCTACGGGAGGAGTCCTGGAGGCTTGTGGCGTGGGTTGTTATGGAAAGAGTTACAGATTTGGAAGGAGTTCCAAATCTGTACGTTTTTGAGATAGAGTCCATGTCGGTGTCGTGTTGGACATGGATAGGATTCTAGGGTATAAATAGAGGTGGGTTAGGAGCTAACCTGAAAGACTTTGAGAGAATCTGGAGAAAGAGTTTTGGCCGCAGCTTTGGAGTTACGGTTTTGTGCTGTGTTTTGAGCGTAGCTATTTGTAATAGCTTTGAGAGGTCTTCTATGGAAGATTTTGAGGGATGCTTGAAGGGCATCTTGTAGATACAGATCAAAGTCTTGAGCAATACAATTTAGATTGAATCTATATTGTCTCCGGAGCTTTGTTTTTGTTCTTGCTGCGAGTGATAAATTGTTGAGGAGTTTTTCAACAATTCTTCTGGAAGTTTTTGAAGACATCCAGGAGAGATCTTTGAGGTGATCTCAAAGAGGTTCTCTGAGAGGTTCAGCAAATTGGGTTAGGTTGGATTTATTGAAGATAAATCTGCGCAAATCATTCACCCCCCCCTCTGATTGTGCCATACGATCCTTGTACTCTTCTCCAACAGGGTGACCAAAACAATTAACAACATTAGATCAAGGTGAAGAGGTGGTCCAATCAGATGCTATGAATGTGGAGAGCTAAACCACATGAGGATAAATTGTCCCAATCTGAGGAGTAATGAGGACAAAGATGACAAAGGATCAACTCAACGCTCTATATTCAAGATTGACTCAAGCAAGAAGCAAAACTATCGTAAGGCGGTCAACAAGTTACTTTCAGCACTTGATGAGATTAATTTGAGTGATGTTGATTCTAGAAGCGACCGTGAGGACAATGGCAAGAAGGCAAAGGAAGTGGACTTCACAGGGATGTGCTTTATGGCAAGCAGTGAGGAGCTTAATTATGATGAACTCTACAGTGACCTTGATGAGGTAAAACCTTCCTATACCGATTTATCTCGTGTTGTGCTTAAACTGACAAATGAGCTTAAGAAATATCAAAAGAAAGTAAAGAAACATGACCTTGTTGTTGATAGCTTAAATTCTGAAATTAATAGGCTTAAGGCTTCTATTCCTGATGATGAATCTTGTTAATCTTATCAAGTTTTGCACATTGAATTAGAAGCTGCTAGGTCTATTCATACTAAATTTGAAAAGTTAAAACTAGAACATGATTCTTGTGATGATAAGCTGAAACTTGCATATAATGAAATTGAAAAGCTCAAGTCTAATTCTACTGGTTTAGAGTCAAGTATGTTAAATGCTCAAACTAAAACCTGCTCTAAGTGTGAATTGCTAGAAGCTAGACTGAATTCATCTCAGGAAACAATTCAACAGATGCTTTATCATGAGATAGCCTCTTGCTCTAATTGCCCTAAACTTACAATAGAGATAGAAACTTTGACTAGACAATTAAATGAATTTGCTGAAAAAGAAAGATTGGCTCAGTTTAGTGCTTCTAAGAAAAATGTGAATGAATCTGTCAACTACTCAACTTGTCCCACTTTGACTAAAGAAATTGAGTATCTCAAGGACACTTTAGAGAGGTTCTCTTTTGGCAAGAAGAATTTGAACATGATCCTAGATAAGTGAAAAGTCAGTGTTAAAAGCCAAGGTCTAGGATTTAATTTTGTTAAGCATACCAAGAATCATCTTCCTAAAGTTGTTAAGCTTCTTGAATCTGGAAAAATTGAAGTTGAATCTGAACCTAAATAAGTTTTGTTCAAGTCTGCTGGTTTTGCAAAAGATCCAACTACCAAAGTGAGTATTGGAAAGGGAAAAACTGCAATCTCTTATCATGACAAATATCCATGTACTCACTGTGGAAAAGAAGGGCACTTGGTTCAGTTCTGTTTTCAAAAAGCTAAGAAAGAAAAGAGAGACAGATTAAGGAAAATTCGTCAAACTCCTTATCATCATTTTGTCTCCACTAGACAGATTGTTGCAGGCTCTACACAATCGGTCAGACCGGCATACAAACAGCGGTCTGACCGCTAGTGTTCAGAAAATAGAAATTCTTTTGTTGCTCCTACTCGTCGTGTATCACAGTATTGGGTTCCTAAATCATGTCTCACTAACCCCAGTACTGTGAAACCGGTGTCTTTTGCGATGTGAGAACTGTTGTCGGTTGGAGAACATGAGCACAGTTTGATTTCAGTCTTTTGGTTTCTCGCTTGACTGGAACATTTGATGGTTCTCCACCTTTCTTTGATAGCTTTCAAGAAATGCTTTTTGTTGTAAGCTCTTGTGGAAAGGATGATGTGGCTCTTCACCTTGTTGAGTTTAATTTGCTGTTTGCTGTTCCTTCTAAAATGTGCTTGTTTTTGCACAGTTTTCTCTTTGGTAAAGTAAGCTTGTTCTAAGGGGGAGCTTGTGTTTAAAAATTTCAGAAGTTTTTTATTATTGTTCTTGTCAAACAAATTCATCAAGTTCAAGCCATTGAAATTAAATGAGTAAGAGAGCTTTCTTTATCATATTTACTCATGTGCTGTGTAGCATTGGTCATTGACTGTTTTAATAAATTTGCTACATTTTAACTAAAGCATGACTTGGCTGAAAACATTGACTAGATTGATTATTACTATGACCCTGTGATGTCTATTGAAAAGGATGAGCTTGTTTGTGAGTCTTATTTTAAATCTTGGATTTGAAGCAAGTAAGTCCCTCATTTCAATCCAATGTTGCTCACTCAATTTGGCATGTTATAAAAGATAAAGGGTTGAGAAAAGAAATATGAAAAGATGTGTGCTACAAGCATGCCATACATAGCTGTGTATTCAAAAGCACAAAAATATGCACACAAAAGTGCTCAAATAAAAAGAAGTATGCTTCAAGCATGCCATACATAGCTATGTATATTCAAAGAAAAAATTCTGCACACAACAGTGCTCATATGAAAAGAAGTATGCTTCAAGCATGCCACCCTTGAAAAAGAAGTATGTTGCAAGCATGCCACATGCAAATAAAAGTTGAAAGTGAAGCAATATGGTGCTCTATGGGACTACTAGCTCATCTAGATTTAATTTGTGTCTCACTGTTAGGCTCTCACTTTTCTTGGTGATATCTTTTGTGGTGCTTATAATTGGTTTAGTCATTGTTTGAGATGCAGGTCATATATTTAAAATTACTTCATCATCTTACAAATGGTATCATCCTACAAGAGGTATTCAAAGTAGTACAGACATGTCTTGATTTTGCTACATGATACATGACTTTATACGATCTAGATAGCTCTACTCAATAAGATGGCTTGGTTAATCTTGTAAAACTGTGAGCATTGACTTGAATAATTTCCAAAGCTTCTTGATTTTTACTCTCTGTGCTCCTTGTTTTAGAATTATTTCTTTCTTGATGCTCTTGATGATTACGTTGCCAAAGGGGGAGAAAACTGGAGAAAATTTGCTTCTCTTGTGTTGAGGGAGAGTTTTTTCAAGAATTTTTCAGTTGAAGGCTTACACAATTTCAAATCATATTTTTGAGGTTTTGTCAATGTATTCATCAAGGGGGAGATTGTTAGACCCAGAGGTCTTAATCATGTTATTTAATGATGAATACATTGCCAAAGGAACATGTTTGTGATCTAAGTCGTTAACCTGCTTTGAAATAGCTTTTGAGTTCTATTGAATTCTGTCGACAATCATTTTTTTTCAGGTTTTGCGGTAGTACCGGCGTTGTAGCCGCGGTACTACCGCCGGACGGAACAACCACAAGATTGTTGGCGGTATGAAATTTCCCGAAGACTTGTGTTTGGCTTTTGGATTTTTTTTGAGAGCGGTAGTACCGGCTTTGTATTTGAGGAACTACCGGATTGCGGTAGGACCGCTTGGGAAATGAGGTAGTACCGCATGTCACTGAGTTCCGAACGCGTGTTTTGCTTGAACCGTTAGATCTTGATCTGACGGCCCTCATTGAGAGGAATGTTCGGACCGTCCGAGATCTTAAAGGATTGTGAGCCTTTGGATTGAAATCATACGGTTGACATCAAGAGGAACGTTCGGACTTTGAACAGTACTCCTAAATCTGACGGTTTTGAAGCAAGGTCCGATCGGCCAAGTCATCTGGAGCGTCTACGTGTCTCAGGGCTTGGTTCTGAGTCTTTTGTGCATTTCAGTGGTGCAGTAGTACCGTTTGGTAATTTGCGGTAGTACCATACATCAGTTATACCGTTTTGTTTTTGGTGGTATGGAAAAACCAGAACACTTGTTTTGAACATTGGATTTCTTGCTGAGCAGTACGACCGCACCATGGTTGGCGGTAGTACCGCGATAGGTTTTTCTAGAGAGAGTGTTTCTGACAACTTTGATTTCAAGTGAAATACGGTAGTACCGCAGCTGTGGAACGGTATGACCATAGGCCGGTAATACCGTTGTTTTGACGGCAGTAGTTCCGCAACAAGGTATGACCGTTTGTTTGTGGTTTGAAATTTCCAGAGAGCTTGTCTTGAGAGCTTTTGGATTTCGTTGTAAAGCGGTAGTTCCGGTGTACTTTGAGCGGTACGACCACTGATGCGGTAGTACCGGGAATAATATGGCGGTATGACCGATTGTGTTCGGATTGTTTCGATGTTTTAAGAATTGGCTAAAGTTTTGGTTAAATTCATGAGCTTTAAGTTGTGTTAATTGATGCATGATAATGTTTACGAGTTTGTGAGCTAATGTTGGTCAAGTTTGGAGAACTTGTGCCGGATTTGTTTGCTTTGATCTTTGCATGTGCAGGTTGAGCGTGAAGGCAATTGTTGTCGTGACGAGGAGGACTCAGACTAGCATTGAGGAGATCTAAGGACTTGGAGGTCATGGATGTTACGAGATGGTTGAGCTTGCGCTGGAGCACATGGAGTTCAAAGATAGGTTCGCGCTGGAGCTACAGGAGGAGTCCTAGAGGCTTGCGGTGTGGGTTGGTATGGAAAGGGTTACAGATTTGGAAGGAGTTCCAAATCTGGACGTTTTTGAGATAGAGTCCATGTCGGTGTCGTGTTGGACATGGTGATGAATCACGGTGGCCCGATCTTCCGATAGGTTCGATTGAGTTCGTCGTGAGGACATTGACGCTTTGAGGCTTCCGACCAGCAGATCGTCACCTCGCAATTCGCTACACCCGCACGACTGTCGTTATCAACCACGCTTGCATGCGATCAACCTTACCACGAGGGTTATGATTCCTGCAAGCAATCGAAGCAACTCACAAGAACAAGGTAGATGCAATCTGAATTATATTGCGAATATAGATGAAGTTCACAAGTGGGGTTCCTCAAACCGAACAAGCGCTAAAGCGCAAGTGGCGAGAATAATCTAAGAAAAACCCAACCCTAAAGCTGTGGTATGCCTTTGCACATATATAGGGGAATGTGAGGAGGTGGGAACCTAGGGCGGCGTAAACTGTTCACGTGAGCAGTGCAGCCCCCTAGGTGGTCGGCCATCACATGGGCCTTAGGCCAAGTCGGCCCATATATTACATAGCTAGTGGGCCAATAATTGGTGATCTTGACACCATGGTATGTAAATGCAGCTTGAGGCATGTAGACATAGCTCGGCTTGTAGGAGTAGAAGTAGCGTGGTCCAATTGGATAAAATGGTATTGCAGTGGCCGCAAGTCCAACTGTGGAAGATTGAGTTGAAGTAGTAGTTGTAGGTCTTCTTGAAGTGGTCGTAGACCCTGCGGAGCTGGTCGTAGGTCTTCTGGAAGTGGTCGTAGACCCTGCAGAGCTGGTCGTAGGTCTTCCGAAGTGGTCGTAAACCCCGCAAAGCTGGTCGTGGGTCTTCTGGAAGTGGTCGTAGACCCTGCAGAGCTGGTCGTAGTCCCTACAGAGCTGGTCGTAGACCCTACAGAACCGGTCGTAGGTCTTCTCAAAGTCGTGGTTGTATCCTTAGGGTCGATGTCCTCATCACATGGATAGGATTCTAGGGTATAAATAGAAGTGGGTTAGGAGCTAACCTGAAAAACTTTGAGAGAATTTGGAGAAAGAGTTTTGGCCGCAGCTTTGGAGTTACAGTTTTGTGCTGTGTTATGAGCATAGCTATTTGTAATAGCTTTGAGAGGTCTTCTGTGGAAGATTTTGAGGGATGCTTGAAGCAAGGTAGTCAGAGTCGAGATCCCGAGTCGGATCGATTTGCCTCCGGTAGGATCAATCAGTAATGTCGAATCGTAGAATCATGATTCTACTGGATTTGTAAAATACACATATTTAACATCTATACTATAAGTTTGTATGATTGTTATATGGTTTACCACTTGCATGTTCCTTAAAAGTAGTTAGACATACTCCAGGAATAAAAATAGCTTATCATTATCAAGCTCAAGATTGCTCATGCCATAATATAGATATTTGTACTAGCATTACCACACTGATACAATATTTTGCATGCTCCTTGTTTATTTATAGTGTCATTCTCAGAAATTAATATCAACAAATTTTGCTCTAAAACAAAATATCAGCAAAGCCTGGCCCCTTAAAAAAATTGCCCTAAGTCTCTCGAGTAGGATCGACATTGAGATTTGGATCGACAGTTTGTCGTGGGTTAAAGAGAACCGTAAGACTCTAAGAGTAGGATCGCGATCCTACCTACCTTGAGTAGGATCGGATCGGTGATAAGACTTGGATCGACAGTCGTCGTGGGTTAAATGAGAGTCGTAAGACTTTAAGACTTGGATCGCGATCCTAACTACCTTGGCTTGAAGGGCATCTTGTAGATACAGATCAAAGTCTTGAGCAATACAATTTAGATTGAATCTATATTGTCTCGGGAGCTTTGTTTTTGTTCTTGCTGCGTGCGATAAATTGTTGAGGAGTTTTTCAACAGTTCTTCTGGAAGTTTTTGAAGACATCTAGGAGTCATCTTTGAGGTGATCTCAAAGAGGTTCTCTGAGGGGTTCAGCAAATTGGGTTCGGCTGGATTTATTGAAGATAAATCTGTGCAAATCATTCACCCCCCTCTGATTGTGCCATACGATCCTACAGTGTACATCCCCCAAAACATACACAATTTGTTGGCTGTTTGTTGTAAAGAAAATTATCTTAATTTTGTGTTAGCTAAGGTCAGAGCGCCGTCAAAGGTTTTCAGTCGTCTCTCCTTGCCGACGAGCTTAAGTCGAACTCAACGACATACAAGAACATCTTGTGATATGCTAGTGAGGTACTAAGAGGAGCTCACAAGACCAATCCAAGAAGGCGATGAGTTCTTCAAAAGCTTGGAGGCATAGATGGTTTCTAGCTAGTTTAACTTTGTAACTTTATTCTTTTTTTCCCATTCAGAGGGGACGTTGTGAAACCTTTTGGTTTCCCTTTTCTATAATGTGTTTGCCATCAGAATTTTGATTGGATTTTATTTATCTTGCTAGAGGTTGCGTATGGAAACTATTGTCGAGCAATTGATTGGTTTGGCTCAAAATTCGATTTTTTTTTTGCAATAGAAAAAACTATCACGAGCGATTACGAACAAGAAATGCGTATTACTATCACTGAGCGGTTCTTGTTCAGAACCATCTGTGATAGTCTATTTTCACAGACGGTTCAAAAACCGTCTGTGATGACCTGATGCATCACTAACCCATAAAGTCAGACGACTCACGAAACCGTCTGTGATGATATTTTTGAACTGTCTGTGACGACCTTTTTTTGTAGTAGTGATTTAGTATCATTTTATTTATAGTTTGGAAGTATTTTTAGAACCGAACTAATGAGCTGAACCGAGCCTTGCCAGAGTGAAATCCAATTTCATTCGAAATTAACTTATTTCAACGTTTAACCAAATAACGAGTCTAACTGAAGCAATTTTGAACCGAGCCAACCAGCCCAACTAACAAGCTTTTTTTCCACCCGTACTTGCTAGTAGCCAAGACAGAGAGCAAAGGAAAATTGCGGCAGGCATGGATGATTCTTTGTGCTGATTTTCTTTGATGTGGTTGTTACTGCAAAAGATGAACAAGAAGGAGAAGGCAAGAAGACGATGGAAAAGGGAAGGAGAAGAGAAGGAAAGGGAAGAAAACAAATTAGGGCTTTGTGATCCGTTCGTGATCGTCATCCTGTCGGACCCCAAATTTTGAATACCTGAAACCCTCGTGTGTGTACCGTACTAGTCCCATGATCAGTAAGTAGTACACACATCCCAAACATTGGCATGCACATCCATACACAATTACATACAACATGAAACAAATATGGAGCTTAGCTTAAATGTTTACGTAATTTACAATACACGGCCGACTGGCCAAATAAAAGATCAAGTATTAGAAGTAGCCATGGAAACATAGTAATTTAAATGCAAAAATCTAGCGGTGTGCCCATGCAAACCCTCAGGAAATTGACAAGGACAAGATCGTAGAAAGACCCGTCCCCGTACCCTCAGTACCAGTAGCAAAGAATGCGTCGTCTAGAATCTGCTCATCCTCATTTTCTAAACAACAATTTAAGCAAGATTGAATACATTGCGTACTCAGCTAGACTTTTAGTGTATTGCAAAAATAATACAAATGCATGGCTAACAAGAGATGAGGCTCTATTCTACAAGTTATTTTTAGCATTATGCAAATTTTATTTGCATTATCGATATGTAGTATTTTGCAACGGAAGTTTGAAAAGCTATTAACTGATGAAGGAACAACGAGTATATAACTTAATAAATACTAAATCACAACCCTCCTCGGCTGTGATAAAAATTTATTTCTTGGCCATAGACATGGCACTCAAGTTAAACAACATCAAACCATCCCATTCTTTCCCCGACAAAACAGTTTTTGCAAGAGTAGAGACTATATCCGATGAGGTGGCACTAAGCATGCTCTTGACTGCGAGTACAGATATTTAAATTGATTTAGAATCTACAGAAGTGTACAACTTTACCCACAGTATATGAGGTCTCTACTTTGTTTGGTGTCCGTCGATACCACCGTACACAACATTTTAGTATGCAGTCTAGAGTCCATAACGAAGCCTTTACATCACCTAGTCCTAGGCTTGCACTAGCCCGACGAATGACAACCCTCACACTTTGATCCCGGGTACCTGCTGTCAATGTGAGGCATTCTCCATTGCATCGGAAGGCTTTGTTCCCAACGCCTTGGTGAAGGGAGCCCCTTCAAGCAAACCTACCTAGTCATGCTCGTACTACTGCGACCTACTAATATGAAAGACTAGTTTTCGATGACTTAATTAGCTAAGGTCATCCCATATCGGAACATGTCATTGTACGCTTAGGCTTAGATTTGATTCACCGGCAATTGGTCCTTAATTGACCCGGGCAATGATCTCCCCCTATCTACATGCGAGGAACCCTCTCATATTCATCGGTTCATATTATAACTCGCCCACGTCATAATCTGGGTCTTTCATTTTTATTTGTATACAAAATTAACAGAGGTAACCCCTCTGGACCATCAGTTCAAAATCTCCCAAATCCAACTGAAATTTCATCCATAGTTCAAATTTAGTGAAACTAGAGCCCAACTAAGCATCTGTGCAATATTCGCAATCGAAATACCCAAATTGACATAATCTATTCTCTAACACATATCCTTAAGGCTACAACAGCAAGGATATCAATTTGACAAGGAGTATCATGCATACAATAGGAATTTATCTACCGTTATCCCCAAATATAGTAATTTTAAGAAAACATACACTCATGCATAATATATTTTGCAGAACGATGTACAATAATTAAAATAATAGCATCAACATGACCAAAGAGGGTGCTTGCCTTGCTCTAGTATTTTTTAGTATCTAGAGGGAGGTTCGTCGAAAATTTCGTTCGTGTTGTCAACGTCTATTAAAAATGAACCGAGAGCAAATGGTAAATGGTAGAATAATTTTAACAACAACAAAATCCAAATATTTTTTTGCATATACAGACATATCATGATTTCAAATGAATTTCAAAAAAAGATTCATTCAATTTGGAGTTCATATCCAAAAGTTATTAATGTTTTAAATTTGGTCCATTTGAAAAATGCTGAAAACTGAAAGCGGCTTATCTCATTTCTAAATTTTTCCAGATTTTATTATCTTACATGTGAGCCCTACTTATGAGTGAATCGTATTTTTATTTCCTGATTTTATTTATAAAAACAGTGGTGGTCCCACACGTCATTGACTCATTAACTATTAACTAAAAGATTAAATCCTAATTTGGTTTAACCTACTAACAGTTGGGGTCCATATGTTAGTCTCTCGGTTTTAATAGTGAGTGGTCCCACACGTTAGTGACTCATATACTAAACATGTTTAAAAATAGATTTCTAATTATCTTTTCAACCGCTCCCACTTGTCATAGACTTACTAACTCTAACCTCTGTTACTTAGCGCTAATCATCTCCTAATCATGCAGGTCCCACTGGTCAGAGAGCGAGAAGGAGAGAAGCAGAGCTGCACGCAGCCGAGAGGGAAGGTAAGCTCACTGGTGGCGAGGCAGGCATGGAGACGCTCATGGGAGCTCAGAAATGGAGATGGTGTCACGATGATGCCATGGGTGGTGAAGATGACCGGAGAGGTGGACAGAGATGGCATCACGGCGGCGAGAGGCGGCGAGGATCCATGGGTCTACGACGGTTTTGGTGAAGGAGGCGTTCCACTGGCTATAGGAGGGGCGCGTTGGACTCAGTGAGTCTAGGTGATGCTAACGGGCTAGGTGCAGGGACCTAGGGTGATCGGAGGTGAGTCAACCACATGCAGCCACGATAGCGCCATGATCGGCTACGACAAATCCTAGGCTATGCTAGGTAAACTACTGATCCAACATGTGCAGAAGCTCTAGGGGACTACTATAAGCTCACCAAAGCCGTTGATGGCATCAGGGGATGGCTAGAGTGGCTTGGCAATGTGGAACAGTGGCGACATAGAGGAGGCTCATGGTGATAGCTCTTCACAGCGACGGAAGGGCTACCAAAAGCATCGCATTAGCTCACTGGTGCTCTAGGGATGGTGTAGATGCGAGGAAATGGATCGAGACTCACCGAGCTTCGAGAAACGTCGAAAATGGCGGCGGCGGCCGAGGAAGTTGAAGAAGAAGATGAAGCTCAGATTCACAGCGAGTTGACCTGCGTTAAGTGAGGGCATTAGAGGAGTGAGGGACAGAACACGTGATGACACGCTCGGAAGGAGTCCAAACCTTTTGGTTCGGTGGGGATGCGACAGCTTGGATCGAGTGCACGCTAGAGTCGAGGATGAAGGCAATCACGGTTGCGCTACGAGGCTCCCGAGGCTACATTGCGCAAAGGAGAAAGATGAGTGAAGCTCAAGGATCAGAATGATCCAAACGTCATGGGAGAAGAAGCTCACAAGTGCGATGGAGCTGCGGAGGCATCACCAACGTAGAAGATGACGCAAGCATTAACACAAAACCGGGGAACAATTAAACTCGGGTTTGCACGAAATGGATTAGGAGTGAGCTGAGGAGGATGATGAGACAGCTAGAGCATGAGTATAACAAAGTTTAGCGCGAGAAGAATGGCGAGATGCCGACGGCTGCATGAGAAACTTGCGGGTGCGCTCTGGCATCTCCGCCCGTGCGAGAAAAGGGTGCCATCAGTGGGGTGGCTAGCATGGGCGAGGGTAGGTAGAGGCTATAGGGATACGGGTAGGCTACACTAGCCGGTAATTCAAAAATTGTACCACGTAAACCAGAAAGCCATGCAAGCAAGAGATCATAGATCATTATGACTAAACGCAGCTTGGTCCAACGTCGAGCGCATCGATGTAGTGGTCGTAGTCGATTGTTGTAATGTCCCGTTTTCAGTTTGGGAGTAGTAATTGCCATTTGTCGTTTTGGAGTTCAAAACTAATTCAAATTAACAAGTAATTTCAAATCATCTAACTTCCGCTAAGCTTGGGTTTGTGTTTCAAACCTTTTTGCAATTCCTAAATTAAAAAAATTGGATTTGAACTCTTCTTTTCAAATTTGAGCCTCTTCTCAAATTTGCTTCTCCATTCAAACTCAAATTCAAATTTGATCCTTGGTTTGAATTTCTCCTTCCCCTTCTGGGCTTGGCCCACTTTCCTCTTCGAGCTCAGCCCACCTCTACCTGGCCCATTTCCTTTTTAAGCCCCCCAGCCAACTCTCCTCCTCCATTTGGCCCACCTCCTGGCCCAGCCCACTTCCCCATTTTCTCAACCCGACCTCCCTTGGCCCAGCAGCACCCTTGTGCCCTTCTTCCTCCTATCGGCAGCAAGCCCTGCCACCTCCACACCGCTGCTGCCACCCCCGAGAGCCATGACGCCACCCTCTGAGCACCCCATGCTGCTCCTCTGCCGCACCCCACGGGCACCCGCCTCGCCTTGTCCCTTTAGCTCGCCCGCACGCCTGTGACACCATGCGTCCTCGACGGTCGCGCAAGTTGTCGCTCTCTGCCATCTTGAGCGCCCGTGCGCCTACCACCACGAGCACTTGCCTGCATCTCTACCACCCGCATGCCCTGATCTCCCAAGTCACGCCGTGATGAAAGTCGCCCACCTGCTCCTTGACACCGTGTGCCCCGCTTTCGCCCCGTCGTGTCCGGGCTAGAGCACCATGAGCCGCCTCGGTACTCCGCGCGCACCCGAGCCTCCCTCCGACGGCTCCTCCTCTTGAGCGCCTATAAGTAGAGCTCCTAAGCACCCCCATGGCCCCCTCCTCACTCCCTCGGCCTCTCTGGTGAGCTTTCTCCTAAGAACGACCGCTCCTCTTCTTCGGCTGAGCCGCCTCCACCGCCGACTAGCCACTCCGGTGCCGCCTCCCCATGCCGCCCCCGTCACCGACTGCCCCGCGATGTGAGGAAGCCCTCCCCCACCACCATTCTCCTTCCCCGCTGCTGAGACACACCGCCACCGTGGCCCTTTCTCTCTCATTGCTAGCTGCCGCCGCTGGGCCTCATCAGACCGTCTCTAACCTCCCCGCCCGGCGCTATGTCTCCCCTGAGGCCACCCACCCTCGTGCCGCCACGCCATTCCACCGTCGGCGCCATCGCATAGCGTTCATGCCTATGGCACCCGCCGTCGCCTTTAGCCATGATGCCGCTGCACCAGGCCTCCCTGGCGCCACTGCCTCTGCCCACGAGGACCCTGTCCTTGGGGGAGCCCATTTTGCTGGCTCGACCGCCTCCCCACGCCGCCACCCGCCGGTGCCGCCACCGCCTTCCCAGCCGCTCGCTTCTCCTCTGCCCCCTTTCTCATGTGGCCGATTGGAATAAAATGGGGAACGAATTGGCTATCTAATATTTGTGTTTGAGTCAATGACCATGTGCCCCCCCTTGTCAATGACACTTGGCCTCCTGTCTCTCCCTTTGTCTCCCTTCCAAGTGGGCCCAAGCCCTTCTTAGTGGCAGCCAAAGCCATATGGACTTGGTCCATGTACTATTGGGTGCACCAATCCTCTCTCCTCTTTTGATTTAATTCCAATCCGAGCTTCGAAAGTCTCATTCTCCCTTGTCGTAACTCTGATTCAAGTGAAATTTGTTTCTAAAAATTTATAAATTCAACATCTTGCTAATGGCATAGGTCTTGTTTAATTTGGAGTTCATTTATTGTTCTTTATTATTTATTTGTTGTGTTTGCTTGTTTGTGCCTTTTTTCGGTACATTCATCCGATTAGGATTCGAAGACGCGAAAGATCTCCAACTCATTGGCCAGCATTCTATAGGGTCGCGGTCTCTGGGACTAAGTCAATTCAGAACATTATGTCCCTATCCGGTGGCATGTCGGGTAACTCTTCAGGAAAGACATCCGGGTACACTTGCACCACTGGTATATCTTCAAGCTTTACCTCCTTCAAGCTGGTCAAAATGGAACTTCCTCCGGTTGAAGTCTTGGGCTTGAATTCTACTGAAATTACTTGCTCATTGGTGAGAGCGATAGACCTATTGGAACAATCTATCTGTCCTTGATTCTTAGCTAACCAGTCCATTCCAAGGATTACATCCAAACCTTGAGAGTGCAAGACTATCAAGTCTGCCAGGAAAGATACTCCAGATATTTCCAGAGTGAGGTTTGGGCATAGAGAACTGGTTCTCATTTCCGAGCCCGGGGAATGGATTATCATAGGGTTTAACTAAGGGAGAGATAGGTAACCCATATTTTCCCACAAACTTATTTGAGACAATGGAATGTGAAGCTCCGGAATCAAACAAGACTAAAGTTGGTATCGAATTAACGAGGAACGTACCAAGTACGACATCCGGTGCTGCCTGGGCTTCCTCTACGATGATGTGGTTCACACGTCCCTTCATGTACTGGACCGTCGGCTTTGGGGTGCCGCCGGTGGCTGGAACTCATGATGCTGGCCTAGCTAGAGCTGTGGGTTGCTGCTTCTTCGGGCATTTATTAGCATAATGCCTTGTCTCGTTGCAGTTGAAGCATGTCACTCTGGCAACTGAGGAAGTCGGGTTCCTCTGCTGATATTGGCCTCCAGATGAACTACTGCGGAAGCCAGAAGTGTTGGGGCGTTGTGCCGGTGCTAGAGCACTGGGTGTAGAAGACTGGAATCTTCCACGCTACGGTGGCTGAGGCTGGGTGAAGCGAGGCTTGGGTAGTCCTCCCGAGTTGAACTTCTGAGCAACCATGCTCCGCTTGCGGTTCTCCATCTCTAGGTATTTGCCCTCCTAGCGAATTGCTTTGTTCACTAACTTTTGGAAGTCAGTGAAGTCCTGGGAGATCGGACGAACAGAAAGTTCATCATTCAGCCCTTCCAGGAATTGCTCCTATCTATCCTCATCTCTGGCCACATCTTCCGGCGCGTAGCGAGCAAGTTGATTAAACTTGTGCAGATACTCGATCACTGTGCGGTTGCATTGGCGAAGTGAGCGGAACTCCTTCTTCTTTGAAGTCATCATCCTAGCGGGGATGTGTGCATGACGGAAAGCCTGCACAAACTCATTCCAGATGATGGCTTGTGCGTTGGCATGTGAGATGCAGAAGTTGTCCTACCATTCAGAAGCGGGACCATTTAGCTGATGAGAGGCAAATAGGACCCTCTCACGATCTGAGCACTGAGCTATGTCTATCTTCTTTCCAATGGCACGGAGCCAATCGTCAGCGTCCATGGGCTCTGTACTGCTGGAGAAAGTCGAGGGACGCATCCGCATGAACTCTGACATTGTTGCCCTTGGTGGAGGTGGAGGTGGAGCATGAGTCGTTGCCTGCACATTCTGAACATTGTTGAGTGATTGGGCCAGCAAGTCGATCAGGTGGGTTTGATTGGCCATCATCTGGCGCCAATCAGGTCCTTCCGCCGGTGGTGGTGGTGGTTGTTGAGTGGAGTCCTCCTAATAATCAACATTTTCATTCCCTTGGCCCCTGACGCTGCCACTGCCTGTGCGGGTGGTCACCATCTGCTTGATCCTCCAAAGAGTTAGAAGAGAGAAAGAAAGATAGCACTAAGGGGGATAAATCTAAATAGCCCAAACACACAAACACAAGGTAAAGAACAAAATAGTCCTTTTATTAATTTATTTTATTCATTAATTACGGCTAGCACAAAGGATATTGATAGCTCATAATTCGCATCTAACGATTAAACTATGGAAAACAGCTATGGGATAACAGGGGTGTAGTCTGGCTCGCTAGAGCTAGCCTCGCCTACCCTATAGCGAGCCAGCTCTTCTTCTGCGGCTTGCAGCTTCTCTTCTGCAGCCTGCAGGCTATCCTGGGTGGTACGCAGGTCCTCCAAAGTGTTCCCGTAGGCATATCCATTGCCTTAGCCAGGTCCACTTGGTGCGTAAGCTCAGGAGAGTCTTCATATCTGGCCAAGCGAAAGGTAATGTCGAGCCAGGTCGGGATATGCATCGGGTGGTAGTGGAACCCGGTGCCATGGAAGCGATGGTCATAGATATAGCGGAGACGATGAGTTGCTTCTCTAGCTGTGTCCTGGATGCCTTCGGAGAAAGTGTCGCGCCTCATCAGAGCATCGAAATGTGGAATTCCATATTTGGCTGAAGGTTGGAGTAGAGTAGCACTTCTACTCTCCAGCGATATTGTCTTCCCACCTTGTACTTGTATCCTTGGTATGTTGGCCTCTCTTTGAAGTCTAGATGTTGCATCATCTTCCAAAGAACAACAGCCCAGTGTCCAGGAAAAACTCCATGGGAAATGGCGCTTGGTACTTCAGCCATCTACAGTTTTTAAGAGAGATAAGTCAGTAACCATTTTTAAAGAGAAGGGTTGAGAAAGGACTCTGGGAATACCAAAATATTTTTAGTTTTCAAAAATAAGTCCTTAAAGGTTTTTTATCCATTCTAGGCCACGACCTACAGTCGATATGACTCTGATACTGCTTTTGTCGCACCTGGGAATGAAGGATCCTGAATTCTCTGTGTTCATACACTAGTCCAGGATTTCTAGTGTACATAGTCATACAAAGGTGACATCACAATCATATCACGTATTTATTTATTATAATTCAGAGTTTAATACAAAATGGGCCTGAGGCCAAATAATGAAAATCACAGCGGAACCAAATAAGTAGTAGGCCACACGATGTGTCACAGGTAACCGTCTGAGGGCGTAGGCCTAAACGTCTGGGTCCTCACCGTCCTAATAGAAGTCTTCTCCTGAATAAAGATTATTCAGCAAGAGTGAGCACAACTTCCGTGCTCGCAAGTTACACCCAATAAAGAAGTATGATGCATGCATAAGTATACAAGTGAGACTGGCAGGGTTTATTTTGCATAAAGCAGCATTTTCAGTTTAAATATTCATAATAATTTCCAAGGCCATTTTTAATCTATAACTAAAATCAGATTTTAAATTGACAATTTTATAGTGGATAACCTCCATGAATGATGGCGAAGAACACCCTCCAATCGCATGGCTAACCGCCCAATTTTACCAAAAGGATTTACCAACCTAAAATCATTTAATCATTTCTAAAACCAAAAACAAAGTCTAACTTAGAGTGGCTTTGCTCAGCATGTCCATGACCGTGGACACGGCTATTCGAATAGTTTTCTACTCTATACAGTTTGTATAGCTTTACCCACACGAGATAATTTGCTCTTACTGTCGGCCAATACACGCTTCCGAAGGCGTGTGACTAAGCAATTATCGTGAGGCATTTACAATGCTCTACCTTAATGTATTTATGCCTGGTAAAGTTTCACTTCCATTGGACTAACCATCCTCCAAAAGCCCCCTCTTGCGCCAAGAGGGACTACTGTCTAACCGACACCCATACAATAACATGGCACAAATAACACTAAGGTATTACAAATTATTGAGCCAAATCTGTCCCATTCTAGACATGTGGTGGTACGTTAAGGCACAGCAAAGGAACGCTCAAAGGCCGGTCCTTAACTGACTTAGGCGACTTCCAAAACAACCATTGGGCCTCAATCTTACCCAGATTGAGCCCGTGTATAAACCTGCACCCACCAATCATCCATTTCACCCAAGTCCAAACCCACTTTTGATTTTATTTCAGATAAAACCATTCTTATAAACCTTCTATGGTAAACCAATACCATAAACTCAATTTAAACAAGTTTGAATAAATTTGGCTAAAACCTCCCAAATACACAGATCTAATCTAAGCATTAGCTAAGCATATACTTATTTTCAATTTTATTTTATCTAAAGGTGACAAAGGAATAATAATCCAACAATCAAAATTGGCCATACAAATGAATTGGAATAACTAGGAATTTAAACAGGAATTTAAAATACTTGAGTAAAATTATGCATGCAATAATAATTTAAAAACTGAATTTAAATAAATTTAAAATATTGGGATCAACATGATCAATGGTATAACTTGCCTTGCTCGAAGTCTTGGTACTCTAAATCCTCAAAGGGATCAAGCTCTCCGGAGTCGTCGAAATTTATACATGAAAATACGACAAATTCAAATAAACTCAAATAAGTTCAAAAAGGCAAATAAAATTAACTCTAAATCAAATAATTTTAGTTTATTTAGCTAGATCTTGATTTTATACAAATTTAGAAATTTGAATCACCTAAATCGGAGTTCGTATGAAGAAATACGAGCTCCTAGAAGTTTTAAACCTAAAGAAACCCTAAAAAAAATCAGATTTTAGGAATTTCTTGAATTATTTTTTCTAAAGGAAATCAGGGTTATTGCGCAACGTGACATCAGCGTCCGAGATTTACCGATTTTTAGCCAAATTTTTCTTTAAAGGAAAAGAAATCGGTCACTGACATGTGGCCCCGAAGTCAAAAGACTTGGTCCACGGGCGGTCAACCGACCACGATGAACCCTGCATGGAGCGATGGCGTGGAAGTGCGAGGCGTGTAGAGTTGACGTGGCGCCACATAGGCAGCCACATAGGATTAGCGCCTATGTGGCGCTGATCTGGCGTAGATCTAGCGTTGACGTGGCTGAGCCATGTCAGCCCGACGGTGGCGCACCTCCAGCGAAGGGCTCACCAACGTTTTACGCCGGGGCGAGCAGTATGAATAGGTGCAACAGAGAGAGGAAGTGATGAGGAACCTAATGCACTACCTTACGGCGGCGGAGTGCGACGAGGTGGCTGGCAGCAAGCGAAGAGGCGGCGAGGATTTTAGGGCTCCAGCGAACTGAGTGCTACGGGGCTCCTCCGGTGAAGTGGATGCACGCACGAAGATCGTAGTGAAGTGGTGATGCCGTAGAGGTAGACGAAGGGGCCAGAGAGGGCTTGACGATGGCAGAATCGACGGTTGAAGCTCCTCGAAATCGGAGCGCGAGAGAGGGATTGGAGGGAGGGGAGTTGGGGCGTTGGGATGAGTGCTTCAATGTGCTCCCGAGGCGCACCTTTATAGTGGCCAGGGAGGAGCAGAGTGCGGTGTGGCGCATGAAGGTTCGTGCGGCACGGTGGAGAAATTTCATGGATTTAGGGTGGAAGAAAGGAAGGTGGAGGTCGGATTGGGTGCAGGGTGACGCAGCGACATAAATGCGCGCGAAATCAACGAGATTGATTCGGGTTTCAATGGTTTTGGAAAGCTCCGAGATGGCGACAATGGTGGACTTGGTGACGCCTCCACGGAGAAGAAAGAAAGGAAGGAGATGACGATGTGGATGGCAGCCCCACTTGTCGGTGACAGAAGGAAAAAGGAAAGAAGGGGCGTGCGTATTGGCCATCCGATCTGGATCCAACGGCCGACATGGAGTGCGTGCGGGTGAAGCGGCTGAACAGGCCGGGCGCTTGGGCGAAAGGAAATGGGATGAGTTTGGAATTCGCCCCAAACACTGTTTTGGTGATTTCTTTTGATTTTCTATTTTAATTAATCTGGTTAATTCAATTAGGCTTTAGAAAATAGCAAATAAAATCCACAAATTATGAGAAAATTCACAGAAATTCTCAAAGACATTTTGGACTTAAACAAAATATTTTCAACTTATAATTGGTAATAGTTTTTGAAATTAAATTTGTTTTAGCTTTAAAATAATTAAGGAAAAGCTTTTAAAATTTCAGAAAATCCACAAGAATAAATAAGTTTTATTTTTTTCTCTAAAATTTGAAATTTGGGCTATTACATACATCCAGCTTGAATGGGACACTGATACAGGGTGAAGTTGCCAACGTTGTGGGTAGTTCAACTACGCCAAACGCTGCGGTACAACATCCCGCGCAACGTATGGACAGAACCCCATATGGGTGAGATGATGGAAGGGGCGAGGTAATTTGAAAGGTTACTGTGACGGTCGCTCAACTACATGACTAAGGAATCATGTGGGATAACGAGTATGACTATCTCTTGTAGGTACAGTGTACAACCTCTGCAGAGTCTAAACTGTTTAAACAGCCGCACCTACGGTCAAAGGCGGGTATGGGAACTTTACTTGAGTTAGTTCTATTTCAAAAACTTTTATGGGTGGAATGAAAATGAGATGGGCTCACCTAGCCCTGAGATTGGATGTTACCTAAGCCGTCGAGCTCAGCGGTGTTAATAGTTGGAGGTAGCTCCAATCAAAAGAAGCATACATTATAGGTTCCGATGGAGGGGACCTCTACTGAAATAAATTTCGCACAATTACTCTCTTTAATAAAATGCAATTTGTTAAAATGCTAAGTGATATGACTTTGTAATTATGATAATTGAAAATGTTTCTTTAATCAAATAAAAGAACCCGAGTCATCCTTGTTAAGCCTTGCATGTATATTGTTGCATCTTGTGTGTTGGCTCGCGAGCACAGAAGTTGTGCTCATTCTCGCTCTTTCCCCAAAAACCCTCAGAAGCAAGAAATCCTGAAGATTATGACTACTACGAGGATCCAAAAGTTGAATGTCCAAAAGATGATGAAAAGTAGTTTACTTCTTTTAGTCTAGATCTTGCCTCAATCTAGTTGACTTTGTTGGTGCTTGCGAGCATCCTATATTATCTGAGTCTTTGGGTAATATCGGACGCACACGGGTTTCCCTAGTCGCTTACCTATGGAGAGATGTGCTCTCACCCCTTTTGCTTTTGTTGTCGCTTCCGCAACTTTTGTAATGTAATATTTGGCCTATTCGGCCCTTATTGTAAACTTGGCTCGATGCGGTCTATGTAAATTCTGATGTGTTAATTAATGAATGGTATGGTTTTACGCCATGTATGAAATGATTCAGCAATGTGTCTGTGAGTGCTAGCTACTGATCCAAGGAATAGCATAGTATTTTCACAGAGGATTTAGATTCTCGGAATCCGGATCCGACATAGCTGGTATCTAAGCATACGACTGTAGGAGCCTTAGCTAGACTGGTCGAGTCTGAGGACTTGAGTCCTATTTTCAAAAACTAAGAAAAGTTTTGTTAAAATATAGCATACTTGTTGCTCCTTCTCACCTCTCTTAGTTCTTCACTTACCTTGACTTCACTTGAGTTTTTACTCTGTTCTGACCTTTTCTCTTGCTTCAAAATTGTAGATGACCAGTGCTTCATCCAATGCCCCGTGGGACTTTTTCTCTCATGGAGAGGATTTCAGAGAGTTCATGGATATTGTGAGACCCCCGGGGTAGTTAGCTCGTAATGCTTAGCCATCCACTTAACTCTAGCATCACAAACCAAATATCCCATGCCTCGGCGTACATGTACTTCCCAGAATTGCAGTACACATACCCCGTACAAAAATTATGTATCAACTCCATACACAAGTCGTTACATTACCAAAAGTTTCATAATTTACAACATAGTTAACATATATTAAGATTCCATACAAAAGTGTCAAGTCTGCAGCGGAAACACTTGCCATAAGATGGCTGAAACAAAAGCCAACTGGTTTGTCCTTACCCACAAGGCAACCGATCGGAAACGCCCAAGCTAGTTGTCAACAGTGAAGTCATGCTCACAACTGTTAACCCCTTGGGGGGTCAACCTCCTCTGCAGCAAATAAACAATGTAGTTGAGTACAAAAATTGTACTCGCAAGACTTACGATTAACAAATCTATACATAACTACATGTAGGCTTAAATCAAAGGAGATGGCAATATGGTTCATTTTCAATGTAAAGCCACATTTAATTTGTAATCCAGTAATAGATTGAAGGCAATTTGTCAAAATAGTTTTTAATTGATCAAATAACAGTGAGACAATAATTATAGACATAATCAATATCCTAGAGGTGACTTCCCAAAGCCACTACAATAGCACGAATTACCCATTCGTACCACCCATTTTCAAGTTTTATCAAAATGTTATAGTCTAACTCTTGCAAAACCTAACCAAGAGTGTCCATAACCTAGGATGAGGCTATTCGAATAGTTTATACCCTGCTAAGTCCTACGAGGCATTTTCCAATAGTGTATTAACTACGAGCCGCCCGTATGTTACCCATACGTTGTGTTAGAGTCATTGTAAAGCCGAATGTCAACTACCCTATATGGGTAAAGCCCCCGGACAACTACAATGCTCTTCGGTGTGGAGAACCTAGATAGGATTCCACTCCCGCACACCCAACACACATATATACATGTATTTCTTTTTAACACAACACACGCACCCACCTCTTGCGAATCGGAGCTAGCACACGCCAAAGTACTAAGTCATCAAGAGGGATCCCATATGTCCCTCATGTGGATGCACGCAAAAGATGCTTCGATAGTTTGACACAAGATGTTCGGTCCTTGTTGACTCGGGCACCAAGCACACACCCAAAAGCACACCGGCCAACCAATGTGCCCAAGTCTAAAATATTTTATTTTTCATTTTTAGTTTTTCCAAATATGATACATACATGAGTACCCTGACTCAAATATTTAAAGTGATGTTGTAATGACCATCGCCGGAGCGATGATCCCCAGACTACCATTCTAAGCATGGCTAAGCAACAACTCGTATACAGTATAAATAAGGTGACTAGAGCCCATCCAGCGAGCTCTAAATCATAGCGGGTATAACCTAGGTTCAGTAGTAGAGGATGGATATTTACCTACAGTTCATTTAACTATTCAGGTAAACTATTGCGAACTAAGAAATAACTTGTCAACATAGCATGCATATATACAGTTGAAACATTTGAAATATTAGCATGCACAAACAATAGGATCAACATATATCAAAGGATGAACTGCTTGCCTTGCTGGAGATATTCCACTTGTTGCTGAGGATCACTCTCGTAGATAATCGAATCTCCGTAATCTATCAAACGAGCGAGAAGAACGAATAACACCGAATAAACACCAAAATTTAGAAAGTCTCCAAAAATTGTGTGTAACAGCCCAAAAATTCAAATTCTGAGAAAATTTAAAAACTTATTTATTTTGGTGGATTTTCTGAAATTTTCTAAAGCTCTTATTATTAACCTTAAAGCTAAAACAAAGTTAAATACAAAAACTATTAACAAGTTTAAGTTGAAATTATTTTATTTAAGTCCAAAATCATTCTAGGAACTTCTGTGAATTTTTCTAGAATTTTTGGAATTTATTTGCTATTTTCTAAAGCCTCTTTGAATTATCTGAATTAAATCAATTAGAAAATCAAAGAAAAACCCTAAATGTTGTGCTGGGCGAATTTGGCCGCCCAAAACCCAGCGCCCGCTCCATCATGGCGCTCGATCGCCGAATCGTTGGATTTAAATCCAACGGCCATCTCTCAACGCATGTTTTACCTCCCCGCACTGTGAACCATCAGATCTAAATCCGACGGCCCACAAGCACCCATACCCTTTCAAGTTAGAGCGTACCGCCTCGTTATATCGCCACCGTTGGATTACGATCTAGCGGCTGATACGCTTTGCATCGCAGCCGTTCGTTTAAAATCTAACGCGCCCGCGTCATCTTCTCCCTTTCCTTCTTCCTCCTCGCCGCTTTCCTTCTTCGCGCACGCGGCCGCCAATGAAGCAATTCGAAGACCTTCCATACGCGCACGAATCCGGTCGCATCTCCTCCGACGCGCGTTTTAATTTCTTGATTCCTCCGCCCCGACACGACCCTCTCTTTCCTTTCCTCGTCGCAAATCCTCAATCATCGCCGCCATCGCCAAGACGGTCACCGTGTGTGCAGACGGCTCCGCCACGCCGCCCTATAAATAGGAGCCCAGGTGCGCCTTCCTCCCCACACCACAACGCCGCCACCCAGCTCACCTCCTCCCCTTAGCGCCTCAATTTCAAGGATCTTCGGCGGCCAAGTTCCGCTTCTTCTCCGATTCGGCGTTCGTTGACACCGCGTCCTCGCCTCCACCACCATCAAGCATCACCGCCTCGTTGTGAACTGGTGCGCAGAATCGCATCGCCGGAGGATCCCGGAGCCCCACGCCGCCGTCAACCGAAGAACGCCGCCGCTCGACCTCGTCGCCGACCACCTTACCGCCGGCGATTCGGCAATTCCGGTGAGCATCACGTTCAGTATCTCACCCTCTCTCTTTTGCGCACATCCCCTCACCTCGCTGTGGCGTATAACGCCGGCGGGCTCGTCGCCGCATCGCCGCCGGTGTCGGGCTGGCGTGGCTAGTCCACGTCGGCGCCACTCCAGCGCCACCTCACCCTCAGGTCTGACGTGGAGCCCATGTGGCGGCCACATCAGCCGCGTCAGCACCAACTCCCCAAACCAATCACCACATGGACTTGGTCCATGTAAGCCGTGTCTATGACACGTGGGGTCCACATGTCAGGGAATTATTTTAATTCCTTAATCCCGAAATTCTCAGGGCTGACGTCAGCCTTGCGCATTAAAGGGATTTTTCTTCAGAAAAATAAATCAAGGAATTCATTTAAATTTCAGATCTAGGTTTAAACTTCTAAAATTCATAACTTTTGCATCCAATCTCCAAATTGGTTGTTCCAAATTTCTAAATTCATGTAAAGTCATTATCTAGCTAACTAAACCAAAATTATTTAATTTAAAGCTATTTTGAATCTGTATTTAAATTTAGAAATTCTTTTAAATATCAAATTTAGGTTAAAACTTGTAAAATTCATATCTTTTGAACCACAACTTCAAATTGAGTGATTCAAATTGCTAAAATCTTAGAAAATTATTATCTAACTAAATAAAATAAAATTATTTCATTTGGAGTTAGTTTGATCTGTATTTTTTTGGATTTATTTGAATTTCATTTGAATTTATCGTACTTTCGCGTATAGAGTTTGACGATTCCGGAGAGGTAGATCTTCCAGAGGGTTTAGAATCTCAAGACTTCAACGAAGGCAAGTTACATTCTTGACCATCTTGATCCCAGTATTTCAAAGTTAATTAATTCTGTTTTTAAAGTTATTATTGCATGCATATTTTTATCCAAGTATTTTAAATTCCTGTTTTAATTCTTAGTTATGCCAATTCCTTTGTATAGCCAATATTGATGTTTGGAATGCCATGCCCTTGTCACCTTAGTAAAATAATTAAGGTAATTAAGCTTAGTCATTGCTTAGACCAAAAGATGATTTGGGGAATCGTGCCAAAATACAAAGTTGTTTTGAAAATGAATCTATGGTATTGCTTTTACCATAGATGTTTGGAAAACGTTTTGCCAAAGAAAAATAAATGAAATTGGTTTAGACTTGGGTGAATTGGATTGTTGGTGGGTGCAAGTTCATGCTCGGGCTCAATACAGTGAATGGTTGAGACCCAGGGTTTGTTTTGGAAGTCGCCCGATCATGTAAGGACCGGTCTACAGGTCATGGATGTTAAGCCAAACTCGTACCACCACAAGTGCGAATGGGACAGACTTGGCCAAATAATCTATATCATTTCACCATGTTTATGTCTTGGAAAGATGTGGGAGTCGTGAAGACTTATTGAGTATACCCACATGGCGCAAGAGGGGGTAGTCGTTGGTGCGAAGCCTTCGATTCTGAAACCTTAGCGGGCATAATTATGTTGAAATAGTGTAGGGTAAAGGCCTCGTGATAGTCTGCTTAGTCGCACGCCACGAGGCGTGTATTGGCCGACATAATAAGCAAACTATCTCTTGTGGGTAAAGCTGTACCAACTCGCAGAGTATTAATCTATTGAATAGCCGTGTCCACGGTCATGGACATGCTTAATGAAGCCACTCAAAGTTAGTCTCTGGTTTTGTTTAAAAAGACTTGTCACTGGTTTATGAAAAGGGATTAGGCGAAGCTTTGGTGTAAGGGGTAGTCCTTCACCATTTGTGTATGGAGGTTCATCCTACACTTGACATTGAGAAATTGAAACATGATTTTGATCTTCTTAAATTCTAAAATGGCCTTGGAAATTACTAAGAGTATTTAAACCTGAAAATCTTTGTCTTATGCAAATAAACCCCGCCATTACCCTTTGCTCACTTTATGCATGCATTCAATCACATTACTTTACGGTGTAACTTGCAAGCACAGTGGTAGTGCTTACTCTTCTGAATAATCTTTATTAGAGAAGACTTCTATCAAGGCGGTGAGGACATCGATGCTTAGGCCACGCTTCCCAGACGATTGCACGTGGCGAATCGTTGGGTCTACTACTACTATTTTATTTCATTTGTGTTTCACTTTATTTGGCCTCGAGCCTGATTGTAATAAACTCGAATAATTATTAGTAAAATGCATGATATGTTTTGATTATCACTTTTGTTTAGCTGTACACTAGAAATCTGGACTAGTGTATGAACACGAAGAATTCGGGATCCTTCGCTCCCGGGTTCGACATTGTGAAACCAATCTAGAAGGTAGATAATGATTTTAGATAAATTTAGAAACAAAAATCATTAGATTTAGAGTTGATTTGAATTAGTTATGAAATTGTGAAGTTTAACCAATTTCGTGTTGTAAACAATTTATTTTGGATTTTCAACTGGAAGAATAATCTTAAGACTTTATGCTAAACACATACTATTGATTTTTAAACTTTAATTGCTTTACCAATTTGTATTATCTAACTTAATGAACCAGTGCCACTGTTGATAACACCAAGGTCAAAGCATAAGGTCTGCTGTTATTTGATAAACAATTAATCTAACTCTTGCCTTCTAAAAACTTTACTCCTTAAGATGGATATATTAATGGTTACCCACTAAGAGGTTTACTTAACTAATCTTTGCATTTGACAAAGTTTTAGCTTACAGCTCTTCCTCTAACCACCCTTCTAAAATCTTAACAACTCTATTAAGAAAGAGTAGTTTACCTCATTGGCTTACTAACTACTTTGACAACTAACCACTTATCTGAAAAGAGGTTCACTGCTAGCTAACTTTCTCCAAAATTCAACTCTGAGATTTGCTTATTCAAATGAGTGACCTAATTGACAAAACTGACTTCAGCTTACTGAATTTATAACTTGGCTAGGTTTGTGTGGATCTTCACTGCTACTGAGATCAAGAGCTCCTAATTGTTTTTCTGTTTAGTTGGTTGTGAGTGGCTACCACTATCAGTCCACAAGGTGGTTCCCTGTTGGTTTCTTAAGATATAATCCTTTAATGATTTTCAGATTTGGCTACTCCTGCTAGTTCTGAAAATTCACAACTCTATTGGTCCTTTTTAGATTTGGATGCTACTTGTTAGATGATTGCCAAAAGATTAAATGAATCAAGACAATCTCTAACTACTAATGTGGGGCCTGTTATTAACCTTCTAACAATTCATATACTTTTAGCTTACTGTTCATGCACCTACACGGCTACAACAGCAAGTTTGTCTAACTGAACTGCTATTACTAGACTTCCTTTAAACTCAAACTTCAACTTTGATAGTTCATTTCAGTGGCCAAAATGACATTCATCAATATAGTGAGCAGAACAAGGTGGGTCTATCAAGTGGGTTCACTGTCATTTCAGAATTTCCCCAAAACAACTTCTCTTCTCTGCCTACTCATCTAAACAAAGAATTTTACTGTTTCTTAACTACTCTCCTTACTAAATTCACCTATTCAAAACTGTTTTCGGATTAATTGGCTGTTGTTAGAAAAGTGTTCAACAAATTGCGTGTAAGGGAAACTCTAACCATTGGAAATTAGTCAGGGTATTAGCCTTATGACAATTCTAATATTTTTCAGTTTATTGTTCCAGAAACCTACAACAGCAACATCTTCTCATCTACACTGCTAAACTTCCTTGCAAGTTCATAACTAAACTATTGTTAATTCACTGAATGAATCAACAGATAATCAAGTTTCTATTAACTACAACATTTGCCTCTAACTTAAACACTTATGTCAGTACTAACCGAGGTGCTACAGTTCTTCTTCTACATCAAGCTATCGAACAGAGCCTCTCGGCCTGAGCACAACACCGGCGGCAGAGGCCTCAACTTTGACCCGAGGTGGCCGAAATGGAACCCCGTGGTCATGGCGCATCTACAAGCAGCGACGGCGCAGACCGAGATGGGCCATAGCGGCGGCGCGGCTTCACAGAGCGGCGGTGGCGCTCAAATTCAAAACGTGTGCGCAAAGGCATCCAAAGGGGTGGAGGAACCTACCGGAGCACTTGAAGGAGGGGGAAGGTGGCCAAGGAGGGCTGGCGGCGGGAGCTAGTGGCGGCGGGAGCTGGTGGCGGCGTGGCCGGAGCGTCGTGGTGGCGGTGCTGCGGTGGACGGAAACGTCAATCGGTGCTCGGGGAAATACTAGCAACTCTAGGCGGTGCTCCAGTCGCGATGAATCGGCGTGGGACTTGCCGAGGACGGTGCGGTGGTTCAGGCGGCTCGTTAGGTCAGGGCTAGGGAAGAAACAATAGGAGGCGTGTCCTGAGAATGAAACAACAAATTAGTGGAGAGAAAATCGATGCTTGGGTACTATAACACGAGCTGATGTGGCTGGCATCAGCTCGCGAAGCACGGGAGTCGTCGGTGGTGAGGTGGGGGCGCGGCGGCTTGAGCCTCCTCTGCCGGTTTTCATGGTGAAGATAAGAGGGAAGGAAATGAGGGGAAGGGAAAACCAGAGGAGGGGGGGTGATCTCAGCTGCAGCTAAATAGGGGGAAGGTAGAGGGAGCGAGGTGGCCAGTGGTATGGGCGAAGAGCGGCGTGGCGACGCATTCGGCCAGCGTGGCACGCATGCAGCGCGCCGGGCGGGGCTACGTGGAGAAGAACTCCTGCCATGTGAGGCTGGCAGGTAAGTGGGGGTGAGGAAAGGGAACATCGGGTGTAGCCCGGCTGGGCCGATCGGGTTCGACCGAACCAAGTCAACCAGCTCGGTGGACTGAGCTCAAAATCAAAAAGATGAAGTTAAAGAATTTTTAGACAATGAAAATTAGCTCCGAAAATCCTGAAATTTTTATGGGAGGATCCTAAACTATAGAATATTCTTATGTAATTTTTCTAGGATTTTTCATGTATTAAATTTTCCCCTAAAAATCTTTGAATTTTCAGCTTGCATGTAATTTTATTAATTGATGTGAGGAAACTTTCAAAACATGCTTGAGTTAAATTCTCATTTTAGGTTCAGTATAATTAGGATAAGTTTGGGAGTTTTATTTATCATCCTTTTATGTCACTTTGTTTTATTCAACTCATTGGTTTGTATTTTCAACTTGGATGTTTTAGGTTTTAAAAACACCAAACTAATGAATGCAAAACAAGAAAATGCAAAAGACAACAAGATTCAATAGAAGTTTTTAAAAATACCATATTTTTATACATTTGAAACACAAACCATACTTGGGGATGAGATTTGGGATGTTACAGATATCCTCCGCCAACTCATGCAGTACCTGGATTACTGTCACCAGCCTATCTTCAAGGGCCGAAAGACTCAGATCTTGGACCTTGAATCTTGGTCTATGGAGGTGTACCTCTACCCAAGAAAAGGCGAGTTCATGACCCACACCTTAAGAGCCGAGTATTCCCAGAGCTGCTGTTCTGATGCAGTTTAGGACGCAGCTCATTTCACCTCAGCTTTCCTATGCCAGATGCACGAGGACGACCTACTGGGATCTCTGTTCCGCTTCTATCCATCTCTTTAGGAAGGACTGAGCTACCCCGAGCTCTTCGAGATCATAGCAGACGACCCCCCGCCTGACTCACCAATTGTAGCTCACGCAGGCAATGATAGCTTCTCTCACCAGCGTTGTGTACGAGATTGGACAACCTCAAATGCTGCTCACTTCCAGCTACGACCTCTTCGACACCCTGCGCAATCAGCTGATCAAGTGAAATGCATCCCTCTCTGAGGTGACACAGGAAAGGGACGTCGTCGTCGCAGAGTTGGCACGCCTTCGAGCCATCGCTACGATCTCTACCCCAGCTCCTCCTCCACCAGCCACTGCCCTCAGCAACAGGATGCTTGATCGACCACTCTGACCCAAAGGAGCCCGCACCAGGATGACTGCGTGTAAGAGCGTGTGACGCCCCAATCCGTAGCCCTTCATCAACCTTGGAGAGTCCATCCATGGACACAATCTTAGCCGTTCTCGCTCCTGTTCTCGCTCGCCGAGCTTCAGTCAGAACCGTTCTCGCTCTCGCTCCCTAGGCAACTTCACCATTTGTGGTAGCCTGTACCCCCGTTGGAGTAGTCAGACTAGTCTAAGTTAGCTAGCAATGCTTGCTAGGCAATCTTTTGTTGCAAGCACTTTCTGTTTTCTTCTTTTGTAGACGATGTGTTGGTATCTCGTGTCGTGGCTTAGCATGGCCTATATGCTATGCTTCAGGAGTCATGTAACACCTAATCCCTTAATATAATACAGTCACTCTAGGCTTTGTATTGTACTTGACTCTTTTTCCTCATTGGGTTGAAGTTCTTCCGTGTGTGCTATAGAGGGCCAGTAAACCCTCATATATCTCCTCTAATTCTAAGCTAAGCTATTCCCACAGATGGCACCAAAGAAAGCAGCAGTCCAAGCAAGTGGTGCCAGTTGCAAAAGAAAGATGGCAACGTAAAGGCTATAAGACAGCTACCCCCAGCAGTCAGCATTTCTCGGCAGCTCATCATTCAATCAGCCAGTAGCCCATGCTTCTGTCTTCCTCCCTTTTTCTCTCTCTCGTCTAGTGTGCTCTTCCCTCTCGCCTATTATGCTTTCTTCCTCCCATCTTTGTAACCTGTGAAGGACTGTTGAAGATTGTTCAAATGGGAAAATCGCATGGAAGCTATTCTTGTTGGGATTAACTAGTGTGTTTAGATGCCAAGCTTGATAGTTTTGGAAAATAATTGATAGGACTGATTTTGGGAATTGAAAATTTTAAGATTTGCCGATGTTGTAAGAAGTTCTTGTAAACACTAGAGTTTGATGAGGGATAAGCCTTGATTATGAATGGTTTAAAGAATAGCCGATTGGTGGATTATATAGATTAAGGAGAAAGAAAATGCTCATGGAAGAATATTTTGATTGATCATAGAAGGATATAAAAATCTAAAGCACTGATTTAATTATTAGGAGAAATTGGATTTTTATCGAATCTTAAGTTGATTATGATGTTGGTTGGAAACTTAGAATTGAGATATGAGTGCATTAAAGGTAGAGAGAAATGCGAAAGGAATTGGATTTTCCTTATCGATTTATGATGTTAATTTTGGAAGAGTTGGTTAAATTTTGGTTGGATTGTAGAAATACATGATTATTGGACTATGAAAATATAATGGTTAAAGATTGGATTATAGGATTACCAATTCATGATGTTTAATTTGGTAGAGTGGATTGAATCAAGAAATATGGAATTAATTGGGTATGTTAGTAACATTGGATTCAATTGGATATGATTGAATAAGAAGTTGGGATTTAAAAGAAATTTTGGTTGGGTTACAGATATATGTCTTGATCGGATTATAGAAGGGTATAATTGCGGGATATTGGATTATACAAATATTTAATTGTTGGATATTGGAATATATGATTGAATGATACATTACTGATATTGGAGTTAGTCCAAATAATTGTTGGATTGATGGATATCTTACTAATATTGGAATTGAACTAAATAATTGTTGGATAGATGGTGATAAAATAATTTGGTAGATTGAATTTGAATTTATGGATTACAAGCAGTCCTTTGGAAGGTTCTTGAATGAAGGTATTGGATTTGTACAAAGACATTTTGAAGGGTTGTAACTAATAAATATGCTTGAGAAATTAAGTGAATGATGTCGTGGATTTAGTCAAGAATCTTGGAGGATGCAATTGCGCGATTATAATCTTTAGAGAATTTCGTTCCAAAAAGGGATAGAATGAAATTTAGCATAATCTTGGAGTTTATCAGATTGGAGGATGCGATTATTGCTACTAGATTTGTGGATTTATGAAGTGAAGAAACCATGCAATCAAAGTGGTCAATCTATTGGATTATTTCAGCTTATGCCTAAGAAAGAATTGGGAATTATGTTATTATATCAATAGAATATGAGATTTATTAAATGACTGGACTTTCTTTTAATTGGGTGACCTTATGCTATGCTGGATAATAGTGAGACTTGG
This sequence comes from Phyllostachys edulis, assembly GCA_036346405.1. Taxonomy (NCBI): domain Eukaryota; kingdom Viridiplantae; phylum Streptophyta; class Magnoliopsida; order Poales; family Poaceae; genus Phyllostachys; species Phyllostachys edulis. Next base: position 88,953,477 of record CM070549.1, on the reverse strand, counting down.
ATCCAGCAATTTAGAAGACAAAATTGATAGCTTTTTAGTTGGCACTCCAGTACATGGTTGTGAACCAGTAGTTGGCATCAGTTTACCAAGTTGGAGCTACCACTACGGCTGTCCAATTCCAACTCCCGCTCCAGTCACAACCTCGCGCCACACCGAGAATGTTTCCCGCACTCCTCGCTCCGTTGATCAACCGGCGGTGCATAATTGGATAGCTCATCTTCGTTGTTTCAACTATGGAAAAAGAGGACATTTTGACAAAAAGTGCCCTCTACAAGTCACCCTGAAGACGTACAACTTGAGAGCCACACCAGCTCGATGCAAGACTTCAGCTCTAAGCAAAAGTCATCAGACCTCGCAGGCATCTAGAGATGTTTCAACACCAAGCCACAGACACGTGGACTATGTCACCACTACTGAAGAAGCCCAAGCAACTTCAGGAGTAATAAGAGGTATGTTCTTTATCTATTCCGAGTAGCTCGAATTTCGGGGTCGAGATTCCGTTTAAGGTGGGTAGGATTTGTAACGTCATGTTTTCAGTTTGGGAATAGTAATTGCCATTTGCTGTTTTGGAGTTCAAAACTAATTCAAATTAGCAAGTAATTTCAAATCTTCTAACTTCCGCTAAGCTTGGGTTTGTGTTTCAAACCTTTTTGCAATTCCCAAATTCAAAAATTTAGATTTGAATTCTTGTTTTCAAATTTGAGCCTCTTCTCAAATTTACTTCTCCGTTCAAACTCAAATTCAAATTTGAACCTCGGTTTGAATTTCTCCTTCCCCTTCTAGGCTTGGCCCACTTTCCTCTTTGGGCTCAGCCCACCACCTCTACCCGGCCCATTTCCTTCTTAAGCCACCTAGCCAACTCCCCTCCTCCATTTGGCCCACCTCCTAGCCCAGCCCACTTCCCCATTTGCTCACCCTGGCCTCCCTTGGCCCAGCAGCACCCCCATGCCCTTCTTCCTCCTATCGATAGTAAGCCATGCCACCTCCACGCCGCTGCTACCACCCCTAAGCGCGATGACGCCACCCTTTGAGCACCCCATGCCACTCCTCTGCCGCGCCCCACGAGCACCTGCCTCGCCTTGTCCCTTCAACTCGACCGCACACCTGTGACGCCATGCGTCCTCGATGGTCATGAAAGTAGCCGCTCTTTGCCATTTTGAGCGCCCACGCGCCTACCACCATGAGCGCTCGCCTACAACTCTGCCACCCGCATGCCCCCAGCCTCCCAAGTCGCACCATGACGATAGTCGCCCACCTGCTCCTTGATCTTGTGCGCCCCACTCTCACCCCGTCGCGTCCGCACCAGAGCGCCATGAGCCGCCTCGGTACTCTGCGCGCATCCGAGCCTCCCTCCAACGGCTCCTCCTCTTAAGCGCCTATAAGTAGAGCCCTTGAGCACCCCCATGGCCCCCTCCTCACTCCCTCGCTCTCTCCAGTGAGTTTTCTCCAAAGAACCACTGCTCCTCTTCTTCGGCCGAGCCACCTCTGCCGCTGACCAGCCTCTCCGGCGCTGCCTCCCCGCGCCGCCCCCATCACCGGCTACCCCGCGATGTGAGGAAGCCCTCCCCCTACCACCATTCTCCTTCCCCGCCACCGAGCCACACCGCCATCGTGGCCCTTTCTCTCTCATTGCCGGTCGCCTCCGCCGGGCCTCATCAGACCGCCTCCAACCTCCCGCCCGGTTACTCGTCCCCTCGTGGCTTGTGGCTTCGTCCAGGCGCCCTCGTCACCGTCGCGCCACTCCACTGCCGGCGTCGCCGCATAGCTTTCATGCCCATGCCCATGGCTATCTGATATTTGTGTTTGAGTCAATGACCATGTGGCCCCCCTTGTCAATGACACTTGGACTCCTCTCTCTCCCTTTGTCTCCCTTCCAAGTGGGCCCAAGCCTTGTCTCCCTTCCAAGTGGGCCCAAGCCCTTCTTAGTGGCAAACAAAGCCATATGGACTTGGTCCATGTACTATTGGGTGCACCAATCCTCTCTCCTCTTTTGATTTAATTCCAATCCGAGCTTCGAAAGTCTCGTTCTCCCTCGTCGTAACTCCGATTCAAGTGAAATTTGTTTCTAAGATTTTTTAAATTTAACATCTTGCTAATGGCATAGGTCTTGTTTAATTTAGAGTTCATTTATTGTTCTTTATTATTTATTTTGTTATGTTTGCTTATTTGTGCCTTTTTCCGATACGTTCATCCGATTAGGATTCGAAGACGCGGAAGATCTCCAACTTGATCAAGCACAAGATTTTCAAGACTCTCTTACCTATAACTAAGGCAAGTCAATACTTTGATCATATTGAGCCTACATTTTATGTAAATTATATTCATTTAAATTACCAAAATTGCATGCTTTAATTCTTCAATCAAATGTATGTTATAGCTTAAGGTAGTTAAATACCCATTTGATAATTACTTAATTAATATGCCATCCATTGACAATTGAATCCATTATTCCATGTCACCCTAGTAACTATATGGTAAATATTATTTATAGGTTGTACTTAGCGACATACTAGTCTTGCTTAAGTCTTTGGGACATTAAATGTCCCAATCATCATCTTTAAACATGAAAATGGTTTGGGCGGTCATTGTGGGGAAATGACCGAGATGGTTGAGTTGATGTATATTATTCCTCAAAAACCGTAATTCTTTGTTACTATCCGGCGAATGATATGAATAATGGTATATTCTTGGGTGCTAATGTAGCCCAAAGAATGTTGGTTGTGAATGGTATATGGAATAAACCGCCCAAATAACCCTCTGATCTTAATCTTGCCATGACCTCCCATGTAAAATAAGTACAACTACAAGTCTACAAACTACAACTTGGCTTAATAAAATTATTAAACCCTAAATGTATCTCACTTGTGGAGGAGTGAAAATCGCAAGCATGTGGTACATCCGGCTTGAATGGGACATCGATACAGGGTGAAGTTGCCAACGTTGCGGGTAGTTTAACTACGCCAGACGCTACGGTACAACATCCCGTGCAACGTATGGGCGTAACCCCATATGGGTGAGATGATGGAAGGGGTGAGGTAATTTGAAAGGTTACTGTGATGATCGCTCAACTACATGACTAAGGAATCATGTGGGGTAACGAGTATGACTATCTCTTGTGGGTACAGTGTACAACCTCTACAGAGTTTAAACTGTTTAAATAGCCGCGCCTATGGTCAAAGGCGGGCATGGGAACTTTACTTGAGTTAGTTCTATTTCAAAAACCATTGTGGGTGGAATGAAAATGAGATGGGCTCACCTAGCCCTGAGATTGGATTTTACCTGAGCCGTCGAGCTCAGCGGTGTTAATAGTTGGAGGTAGCTCCAATCAAAAGAAGCATACAGTATAGGTTCCAACGGAGGGGACCTCTACTGAAATAAATATTGCACAATTCCTCTCTTTAATAAAATACAATTTGTTAAAATGCTAAGTGATAGGACTTTGTAATTATGATAATTGAAAATGTTGCTTTAAGGAAATAAAAGAATCCGAGCCATCCTTGTTAAGCCTTGCATGTATATTATTGCATCTTGTGTGTTGGCTCGCGAGCACGAAAGTTGTGCTCATTCTTGCTTTTCCCCCCAAAACCCTCAGAAGCAAGAAATTCTAGAGATTCAGTGTTTTCATAGAGGATTCGGATTCTTGGAATTCGGGTCCGACAATCGTCCAGCGTCCTCAATGCGGATCCTCTCTTCTTGAAACCAATCACGTTCCTTGTGAAGATCGTGGATCATCCTCATTCAGCACAGCAACAATCGCAGCAGTGCCTGTATGGTATCCACATGTCCAGGGATGGAACACCGTACGCCGGTGTGCTAGCACCAACTCGCACGGTAGGGCCCTCGAGAAGATGGCGGTTAGGGTTTTGGTGATGCAACTCACATCATCTCTCCCAAGAGCCTCATGCATCCCCTTATAAAAAGTCCATGATGGATCCTATCCGAACTCGTTTGTTCCAACCCGTTAAGTGTGTGACCCTGTAGGTTTATGCGTAATCGGTTGTGACTCAGAAACTCTTTTCCGACCACGAGTCGTTAGTGGCTCCTAGCAGGACATAATGGTTAGGTCCTTAATGCAATATGATCTTCAACTAGTTCCTTATCACTTATGACCATCTCGTATCTCTATACGACTAGTTCATATTTAGCCATGACCAGTTCGTAACTCCTTACGACCAGTTAGTCATTATGTTTGACCAGCCTATGACCAGCTCGTATATCCATACGACCAATTCATATCTGGTTGAACTGATGACCTACTTGTGTATTCTCCCTTTGCCTCACGATATCTAGTTTAACTCTAGGTGAGATTTTTGTCATCCATGGACTGTTCAATACTTTCTCGATCAAGTGACAGATAACTTCATGTGGTCGACTCTTCAACCACTAGTGGCATGGCCATGCACTTTCATTATCTGACCACATCAAGGGGCCTAGAGATATCTCTCCTGTTATGTTAGGAGTGGCAAATCTCATATTTAATTAGTCACATCCCTCCGCATGTTTCACAGCATACCCGAAAGCTACCTTTATAACTACCCAGTTACGGTGTAGCGTTTGGCAACATCTAAATGTACTATTTCACATGTAGGAAACTATACTGATCTCAGATCTAAGGATTATACATCATCGTTGGTTGAGACCAACTGATGACATATAAAATCATAACAATCTCAATAGTGTCTCAAGGTCGGTCAATCCAACACCATGTTCTCTAACATGTGTTCACATTATTGATTCGATATCCCCATATCCATGACCGGTGAAATATGGTTATCAATCAATGCATGTGTTGGTCGATAAGTCACTAGTGTTCCGACCAGTGACATCCGACCATGGATATATTTAGAATGACATCATATAAGTTAAAGCACTTCACCAACAAGTCACATACTTGTTAATCTTTATTACTGATAATTCATTCAAGGAACATAATAACATTTATTCTATAAGTCATAAACATAGACGTGATACAATCATCTTTATTATTGCCTCTAGGGTATATCACCTACAGAGGCGACGGGAGTAGTTGAAGCTCAAAACTGTGGGCGCGGGCGAGAGGTGGAAGACAGGTCCTATCTAGCGGGTCCAACACGTCAGTGAGAGGTGAACGAGGCTGTAATACCCCAAGTTTAATTAAGTAAGAAGAAAAGAATTCGGGGAGGAGAATCAATTAGAAAAGTGATTTAACAGAAGATTGAGGATTCTTGCGTAATTTAGAAAACACCGGGTGTGGGCCAAAGCCCACAACACCTTGGCCCATTAGGGCAACCATTCAAGTGGAGGGGAGGCCATGCTACTGTAGCATGCACTGTAGCACCTCCACTGTAGCAGCCCTCCCTCCCCATTCGCCACCCACTCCCTCTTGGTGCTCCCTGCTGCCGGCCTTGGTGTTCCCCGCTGCCGGCCATTGGAGGAAGGAGCAAGGCGAGGGAAGGAGATCAACTTCGCGGGGCAAGATCTTCAACTTTCTGCGATTCTACAAGGGTAACGTCGCGTGTTCTTCGCTGGTTAATGTGTAGTAGATGCGTTTGATGTCGTTTGATAGATTGAATTGCGTTGGTTTAATAGATCGCGTTCTGTCCAGTAGTTTGGACGATAGTTTTCATGTCTATAGAGGTAGAATTTAGGGATCCAACCTCTTAGAAATAGTTGGGCTATGTTGTTAGCTTTTCGTGGCCGCCAAGAACGCCTAGGTCCGATTAACAGTTAGAAAGTTATGAATTGTTTAGTGCCGCTGTCCTGTTAATCTGTCAACATCCTGACAGTCTGTAGAAATCTGAGTTAATCTATTAGTTAAAGACGAAATCAGAGGATCTCGTTATAATGAAAAATATGGGTAATTTCCTCACCTTTCCAGAAAGCTAAAGAATGTAAGAATTTGACTTTCGTAGCAAAATTTATGATAATTTTAGTGTAGTATCCAGAGAACCCGACGTGATAATTGATGTTCCATAGATTGGCTTAGTAGGGGCAGTAGATGGCAGAATCAGAAGGGCTTCCCAACTAAGTTTATTTAGGTAATTTAATTATATTTGCAGAAAGTATTAGAACATCTTATTTGGACTCCTGAGCAGAAAGTTATGTATTTTATAAGTTGACTGTCCGCAGTGAACACCAAATCGATCGGTAGAAACTGGAAGATTGGAAACGCTTGGGAGTTTAGCGAGTTCAATTGTGTTCTTATTTATGCTTTTGGTCCAGTAAGCTTGTCTTAGTTTGGGTTATCATTATGTTCAGGTGGGAGCGTGATTCTAGGGGCAGCGCCCTCTTCACGTCCACCATTCTCGCACGGTTGAGGCAAGTATTCGGGTTGTAGAATAATTATGATTGTTTGTTGAGATTGATTGTGTCTTGTTCGTAATAGCCATGCATGGATGTTAATGTGATGAATTACAATATATCTTGGTAAATGCAAGTTATGGTTAAAGCTTCCTGTGTATGTTGTTAATGCTTACATGTTGTTATGTACACGTTGAATTCATATGTTTGGAAGATGATGTCATTGTACATATGCATGTAGTAAGCATGATTGAGTCTTGGTCACGTGGTGACCAAGTATGAATAGTTGAGGTCCCTGTCATGTAAATGACAGGCTTGAAATCCCACATTCGTAGAATGTGGGCAATAATAAAGAGGTCCCTATCATGATGATGATGGGCAAAGGTCCCTATACTTGTGGAGTATAGGCTCTTGGTCCCTATGCTAGAGTGCATAGGCAAGGGTATACATCGACGGATGTATACCTCGCATTACCGGTAAAATGTGAAAAGAGATAAAGTTTAAAAGGTGCATTGCATGGTGCATTGCATAAGCATGAAAGCTATGTTAAGTGTAATGTTTAATTTGGAATATTGATGCAATGACAATGATTTTTAGCTTTAGCCTTGTTGATACTTCTTTGAGTCTTTAGGCTCACCCTTGCTTTGATATGTTTTAGGTACAAGCGGCAAGAACGGCATGCATGGGAGGGAGTAGATGTTTAGATGCACTCAATATCACTCATCCTTAAGGCGGTGCTATATAGATTTTATTCAATAATAAGTAAGCGCTTGTGAATCACTTACGGATGGTTTTAAATTTCAGATTAATTGTAATAAGGAGAATAGCAAGTTTTGTTTATGTTTATTAGGTTATCTTGCATGCCTGAATGAACTTGAATATTGAGTTTAGTGTTAATTGCTATGATTAATTGTTGGAACCTCGGTATAGTTAAATATACAAAGGAGGTTCTAGTAAATTTGGTAATTTGTCTTAGTTTAGTTTAGTTTAATTTAATTTTAGTAGCATTCCAAGCTCAATGTTGAGCTGGGGTGTTCTGAGAGGCACGTGCACGGGCTGAGGTGAGGTGTGATAAAATGGGCTAAGCTAGGTTTCGCCCATTAGGTGAGTGGGAAATTCAAAATATGCTTTGAAATTTTCGAGAAAAAGGCTGATTATTGTTCGAATTTCTAAACATAGGAAATGGCCCCACAATTTATGAAAAGTTTTGTGGAGGCTCCTCACATAGTATGGTTTCTTCTGTAAATTTTCCAGAATTTTATATGTTATATGTTTGTCTCAAAAATTCTTGCAAGTTCTTTGTTTACACATAAATGCAATAGTTGCTTTGATGAAAACTTTCAAAAACATGCTCAAATTATTTTTACCACATATAAACATGCTTAAATTTATTCCTCTCTTATTTTTAGTACACTCACCCAAAGTTGGGATTTTTGGGATGTTACATGTAGTTAGTCCAAACAAATTAGTCGTAAGGATTACTAGTTTTGTTTCTCAAAACTTTAGTAGTTTTTTTTATTATGCACTGATTAAGTTAAATTTGTACATAAGGATTACCGAAGTGTAGTTATTTTAGGGAGGTAGGGACATGTAGACTAAATAGTGCGATCTATTTATTTGATTGTGTCTAAAGAATGGTGAATTGTTCCTAACATTTGCATTGGGTTGTTGTGGCTTTAGGTAATGTCGAACATACAAAACTTGCTTATATTTTTTGGCGACGGTCTTGTACGGGCCGGGTGAATCAAGTCGGTTGGACATGCCAAAATGCCTAATTAGTGCCTACTTAACAACATGTCGTAATCCTTGACAGTTTGCACTAATAAATTAGCATTTCGGAAAAACCAAAAACTCGCATTCCAAATAGAGCGCGTCAAATCATGCTCTTTCCTTGTATGCCTGACTTTTTATGTATTATCACACGTACCAAAAGTTTATTATCACATGAAATCATACGCTGTATTATCACATGCACCATAAATTAATTACACGCTGAAATCAGGGCACGTGAAATCAAGTTGTATTATTAATTTAGCCATAGTTAATTATTAATCTATAATTAATAATTATGACTAATTTATTTGGACTAACTAACTATGACTAATTAATTATAACTAAATTAATTATAACTAATTAATTAACAATATTTAACTATGACTAATTAAGCTGCGACTAATTACTTACGAAAATTATGACTACTTAATTATGACTAATTAACTATGAATAAATTAATTATGACTAAATAATTATTACTAATTAATTAAAATAGGGTTGTCGGGCGGGGTTACAACTAAATCATGTGGACAAGGAAGTCCCGCCCTAGGGCACAAACTTGACACATATACTTCTTGGCGAGTTCACTTGTACCATTTCGGCTTTGATCTCTGGATAGGGCTAGATTTGTTATTTTGTGCTCAAACATATCCACATTAGCCAAAAACTAAAAAATAGGTGATGATACTACAATAAACAAAAACATATATCGGACCTTCATACATTACGTACTAAAAGAACAAAAATTCTGAATTTCAGTTTTAGGTTGGAATTCATACACAAATCCTAGCACTAATTTTTATTTAATTTTTATTCCAAATTTCAGCTATTTAAGGATGGAAACCAAATTGCTAATTTTCTTTATTTTTTATTCTGAATTTTTAATATTTTTATTGTACTTGATATTGACTCTTTATTTTTAGTCTAAGTCATTATAATTCAGATCCACGGATGGATGACTATATCTTTTTATGTTTTTGACTACCGTGGGAATTTTCTCATGGTGCCTAATTAGTAAAGAGAATTTTAGTTATTTAAATATTTTTTAGTTAAATTTGTATGAAAATCATTTCATTTAATTTTTATTCTAAATTTTAGTTATTTAGGTGTATTTCATTTGAATTTTTATGAAAATCAAATTGCTAAATTTATTTTATTTTTTATTTTGAATTTCACATTTAGTTTGGAATTCATATAGAAATGCAACTGCTAGTTTTTATTCTTAATTACTACTATTTAGGATTTTACTTTGGAGTTCGTATGGAAACCAAATTACTAATATTTTTTATTTTTCCGGTTTCAGTTATTTTTATTGTGTTTGACATAGACTCTTTCTTTTAATCTAAACCGTTATAACTCAGATCCGCTGATGGAGTGCTAGATTTTTTTCAGATTAAAAGGAAATTTCCTCGGAGTAGTAGTATAGGGATAAATACATCGATTTATACGGTAAACTTCAATATGAGACTAAACCCGCATCCGGTACATATTCGTGTTGTGTGCCTGACCCACATACGCGCATGCTCATGCAGTGAAGGCGATACTCCCTAACACCATTTGTAGCGCGCCATATTAAATAGGCTGGCATAGTGTATTCCCGCACATGACGCTTACAACAACTGCACTTATACTTTCCTCCTCGTCACACATGAAAGGGTTAACTTAGCCGTTGAACTGTATTTGGAGCCTTAAGCTTAAGCTTACATTCTGTTCTCGGATAATTTGGGACTACATTGCAACATGCTGACACAAGGGTCTCTGTTGAGCTCAATCCAAAGTCCAAACTGATCTGGCTCCGCATCGGACACATGGATGTTAAGAGGGGAGATTTATGGACATCTGCCTGGTTTGGGTGTATTGCTAACGAGGACGTTGCGTACTCTTTGAGACGGTGGGCGTTGAATATTTCCATAGAAGGTTCACACTTTGCGCATACCAACCCATCTTTCTCTCTATATAAACGAACAAAGTCGTAGGCTCTGAAGGTGCAAGCTATAATTTTGTGCACCATTGTCTCTTAACGCACAATGGGTTCTTCCAATGGCATGACCATCTCCTGTGGCCTGCTTGGCATCCTCTTCTTGGCCTGTAGCTCTCTGTGTGAGGAGGCGCCGGGATTGGTCCCGGCGCTGTACGTCCTCGGCGATTCTCAGGCGGACGCCGGGAATAACAACTACCTGGTGACATTGCTCAAGGCGAACTTCCCGCACAACGGCGTTGACTACCCGGGGCACATGGCCACCGGCAGGTTCAGCAACGGCTACAACTTCGTCGATTTCCTCGGTAATGTATGAAATTATGCATGCGTGGGAAATGACCATGGAATCATTATATATGGTCGTTTTTGTTCAGGTTTAATTGGGGTGCATTTGAATCGAACTATATGTGAGCTTTTTTTATTTTTAATTTATTTTTTAAAAATATTTTAAAGATAACATCTTCCTAACTTTATATCCAATTCTAACCTCTTTGGTCACGCTATGACCCGTAGCGTGATCAAACTGTGTTGCCACGTCACCGACCGTGGCGTGACCAAACTTACTACGATAGCCCTCCAAGTCAACACGCGTCTGTTTTTAAGTTAAATCATGTCACGCCAAGAGGAGTGACGTGACAGCACTCGTTTGCCACGCCGAGGTCCGTGGCGTGACAACGTGCTTTTGCCATGCTACATGTTGTGGCGTGACCAAAGGGATAAGAATTGGAAATAAAGTTAGGAAGAGACTATCTTTAAAATATTTTTTAAAAATAGATTAAATAAAAAAATTTCACTATATGTGCACATATATCTCGTGATTACACCATTATGTGATGGAGCATTTCTGTATTTGTGCCATCTTGAGGGTATGTGTCAGATTGCTGAAAAATGATCGAGGATATGGGCACCTCTTGCGTGCGTGCATGTTCTGCTGATTTTGTAAGATGGCATTGTTGACCGAAGTTAATTGTAGCGCGAATTGATTAGATGCCGGAGCTGACCAAGATCTTGAAGAAGCAACAAGTGAGAAGATCAACAAAACAAATAAAGAACTGAGCAAGACAGGCCATTTGATTAATTAACCTTACCTTATTTTAACTGAGCAAGGTTAATTAACCGTCATACTAGTAAATTTCTGTGGGCTAATTTCAGATACTACAATAACAGAATGTCTCGACTAAATGCAGTGTATTTGCAAAGGATGAATGCTCGTGATTGCCTTGAAAACTTCACATGACAGAATGACAGATGTGCAATACTCCTGCTTTTGTAGTTTATTAAGCACATGCATACATCCCTATCTACACACAATGCGTTTTCTTTTTCAAAAACTTAATTTTGGTTCTACCTACCATTGCAGCTGGAAATCTCAAGCTATCCAGCCCTCCTCCATACCTCTCCATGCGCTACATCTCAGGCTGCAACCTCACATATTTGAATGGTTTCAACTTTGCTTCCGGAGGTGCAGGAGTATCAGTTCTCACAAACATGGTAAAAAAATGGAGATTTTGACGCCAACAACTCGCCAATGTTTTGCTGGAAACACTATTCAATGACTAATTCAGTGGGGTTTAATTTCTTTAATTTGGTATATGCAACTACAGGGACAGTGCATCAGCTTCGACGACCAAATTGATCACTACAACTCCAGCGTGTATTCATCACTGGTGCAGCAGTTTGGCCAGACTCAGGCCTCGGCACACCTGGCCAGATCGATCTTCGCCGTCGCCATCGGCGGCAACGACATAATCAATCACGTCCTGTCAGGTCCCGTCGGCGAGGAGAGAAGCTTCTCTCAGCAGTACATCACCTGTTTGGCTCAGTCTTTGAAATACCAACTGCAGGTATGTGAACTTGTAGTGTCTCTGTCAATGTGACATATAAGCTTGATTTCTGCATGTAAAGCTTAATGGATGTGCAACATATAGGCCGGAATTAAGCCGACACATATCTCTGAATCACAATCTTCCTGAATTCCAGAGGATGTACGACCTCGGGATGCGCAGGCTGTTCTTCGTCGGGGCGGCTCCACTGGGGTGCTTGCCGTTGCTGCGCGAACAGAGCCTCACGAAGGAATGCCACGCAGGAGCAAACTATTTGTCAGCTCAGTACAACAACGCGGTGGCCTCCCTCCTGCGCGACATGAGCACGCAGCACCCGGACATCAGCTACTCCTTCTTGGACACATCCACAGCGCTGCTCCAGTACATCCAGCAACCAGAAACAAATGGTACTACATCAACTGATCTCAGAACTTAACTGATGCTTTGATCTCTCTTCTGGCAAGAGATGCTTCGGTATACTTGATTCAGCATTGTTAATCCCATGGGAACCTAGATGAATTATGTGGTGTTTCGTTGTGCTTTGGTGGTAGGTTATGCTGAGGTGAAAGCAGCGTGCTGCGGGCTAGGGGATAACAACGCCATGTTTTCCTGCACTCCGGTGAGCACCTACTGCGCGAACCGAACGAACCACATGTTCTGGGACGTCGTCCATCCGACGGAGATCACCTCGCAGAAGCTCACAAGCGTCGCCTTCGACGGATCAGCGCCGCTGGTCACCCCGATAAATATTCGGCAGCTCTGTGCCATGTAGGCCAAATGTGTATAAAGCTGTGCTGATATTCACACAATCATACTAGATACTACTATGGAAAACAATGATAATATTCTTTTAACTTTATTTTTAAAAAGATTGTAGCTAGATTAAAAATATGTGAGGACTGAGCGTTAGCTTAGTGATGGCGGCGTAGTTGAACGTCTCACCTGGCCTAGGATCGATCCTAATCGAAGCAGGCTATCTCATAAATAATTCCCTTGGGATTGGTTTCGAGATAGGAATAGTACATGCACGTGGGTGCATTCGTTGGTCAAAGCGGCGTGTTCACGTTTGAGGTCTAGACATCTGCTCTAGATTAGACGCGTGCTAAGGACGCCCTCACGTGTGTAAAGGCATGTGTGTGGTGTATGTGCGTGAATGCGTGTGTACGTCCGACGTGCACTCTAAAAAAAAGATTAAAAATATGTCTTCAATCATCGGCAACCCAACCAAACGGGAGTTGAGCCATGGCCGAGCCACCACCAGCGCCTACCGAAACTTTGATGAATAATACACCATCGGCATTGACATGTTACCTGTACACCACCTCGGCACCGTGGATCTGAGCTAATATCAATGCCTATTGCATTGACGAGCAGGGGTTGTCAGCGGCAGGGTGTCTCGATATACGGTGCTCATGTCTAAGAGCATCTATAGTTTATTTCTTAGTTTGTTATTAAGAGAAGAGGGGGTACTCAATTTAATAAAAAGAAACAAGTCTTCCAATTGATTGTTTTTTGAGCTTATATCTAACTTTAATTGCTACTAGTGTGCATGATGATTTTGATATCAACAAAACGTGTTTTTAGATAGCAAGCAAATCTCCAATAGCTATTTTGTTGTTTCTTGTGTCTTAATATCAACAACTTACTTGTTTCTTTATCTAGAAACAAGCTCATCTTCTCTTCTCACTATCTCTCCTCACTAACTCTTATCTACATCACCTAAATACTGATATGTTCATCCCTTAATTACAAATGATATGGATTATTATAGATGCTCTAATGCCGCAGGGATCAACAGATCAGGTTGAGCACGAAGACGGGGGATTGTGCGTTATAACGCTGGCGCCTAAGGCGTGCAGTTCAATGGCACCGAATGGCGCACGGCTAAATTGATCAAGTGGTCAACGGCGAATGTTGCCGCTTGTCGATTTACTGCCTGCGAAGGGTGCCATAGTTAGTAGCATGGCATTCGGTGCCATACATACTGCTTCTCAGCAATCATGATTCCTATTTAAATAACCTTTTTCCTAAGGTAGGTAAGAGCATGTACAACCGCATGCACATCATCATTATCTATAGCAACTCTCTATGTCATATGTAGACAGTTTATACAATGGTACAGACAGATGCTGTCTTTTTAGTTACCTTTATAGAATACATAATCTTTTAATGTTTTTTTGTTTCTCGTGATACAGTCGACTATAGGATTGTAGATAACATCTTTCTCTCTCTTCATTCTCTTTCATTCACGTCAGCAAAAATTTTATATAACAGTAACTATAGGCGATTCACATAACCCTATTATCGTACTCTAAGAATTCCAAGGTTGGCCTGCCGGCATTGCAACGTGAATGCACCCCAAAAATCGTGTACCCTTAAGTATAGGGTCTGCACGTCGATTAAGAAAAGCTACCATGGAGCCAATTTATCAATACTCGTTTGCCATGCATGCCCGTATGAAGGCATAATAAAAATTCAGGCCCGTATGAAATAGTCAACCATGCACATGGCATGCCGCACACAGCTAGGGGTGGAACAAGAACTTTTTTATTAAATAACTATTTTTAAAATTTTATTTTAGAGTTAATCTCCGATGAACTTTATTTCTAATTCGATCTCTTTAATCACGTCACCACTCGTGGCGTGACCAAACAACTTCTTTATTACGCCATAGGATAAGTCGCAAAATAGCACTTTTGGTCACGTCCTTTGGTCGTGGCGTGACCAAACAATCTTGTCACGCCCTTTGGTTATGGCGTGACAAGAGCTATACCCAGATACGGGCTAGCATGATAGTGTTATTTTGTCACGTCACAGGTGGTGGTGTAACCAAAGGGGTCAGAATTGTAAATAAAATTCGCCAGAGATTAACTTTAAAATAAAAAATGGGGTTAATTAATAAAAAAAAATTCATGGAACAAAGCTTGGTGGTGGGTCTCGTTTGTTTCGCTCTAGCTTGATTCTCTCGTGAGTTAATTTTAAAAATACTTTTAAATTATAAATAAAATGATAGTAAATTAAACTATAACAATTTCAAAAAAAAAAACTAGATAAGACGAGGACTTGACTCGATGTCCAATGCTTACATGCTAGATCCACCCATGTGACCACCCCAATGACTTTTCGCTAAGCTTAGTACAAATTCTCTTTGGAGATAACAAATAACACTTATAAATAGATAATGACATCATTATGCTTAGAAGATAACAAATAACACTTATAAATAGATAATAACATCATTATGCTTATAAGAGTAACCTTGCTGATATTTTTTCCTAGATCCGCCCTGCTACCTGCGCCAGCTTCTCCTCCTTGTCCAGCTGTCCTCCACACGCGACGATGGCCGATTTCTTCTTTCGTGGTTGCGTGCTTCTTGTTTGCCTTTCTTTCGTGCCTTCTTTGTTGTGTAACATGGCAACGACGTCCGTGCCGGCGATGTACATGCTCGGTGACTCACTCGTGGACTTCGAGAACAACAAGTACCTGGTGACGCTGCAAAAGGCGGACTTCCCGCACAACAGCATCGACTTCCCAGGGAGGAAGGCCACCAGCCACGGCAAGAACTTCCCCGATTTCTTCGGTGTGTAACCATTACTGTAACATCCCTTTTTTGGGGTGCCTTTAAATTTAGATTTGATTTTCATTTGTGCAGTCGTTTTTTGTTTTGTAAGAAAAATTCCAAATTTTGATTTGCTTTCAAAATGTTGCAAAGCCGATTTCGCTCAAGGATTTCAAAGTTTATTTCTATTCGACTAGTTCAGCCCAAAATCCCTTCAAATCTCAAACTCGATTTCAAGAGCTTTCAAAGATTTTGTTTGGTGCTCAAAGCCTAATTCAAATTAGTGTGTATTTGTAAAATCCCTAGCTTCCACCTCAATTCAAAATTTGGTCCCGGCCAACCCCTTCGTCGCCGTCCTCCTTCGCCTTCGACCGCGAGCTTCCTTGCCGCCATTCGCTGTTCACCAACCTCCTCTAGTCTCTCTCTCGGTCTTGGTGAGTTCCCCGTACCCTATTCTCCCTCATGCTTCCTTCCAACCACTCGTGTCGTCGAACCCCTTCCGACCACTCATGTAGTTGAACCCCTCCCGACCACTCGTGTAGTCGAACTCTTTTCGACCACTCGTGTAGTCGAACCCCTTCCAACCACATTGTGTAGTCGAACCTCCTTCCGACCACTCGTGTAGTCGAACCCTTTCCGACCACTCGTGTAGTCGAACCCTTTCCAACCACTCCTGTAGTCGAACTCCTTTTGACCACTCGTGTAGTCGAACCCCTTTCGACCACATTGTGTAGTCGAACTCCTTCTGCCCACTTGTGTCATCGAATCCCTTGCGACCACTCGTGTTGTCGAACCCCTTCTGACCACTCATGTTGTCGAACCCCTTCTGACCACTCGTGTTGTCGAACCACTTCTGACCACTCATGTAGTTGAACCCCTTTCGACCACATCTGTAGTCGAATCCCTCCCGACCACTTGTGTAGTCGAACTCCTTCTGACCACTAGTGTAGTCGAACCCCTCCCGACCACTCGTCTAGTCGAACTCCTTCCGACCACTCGTGTAGTCGAACCCCTTCCGACCACTCATGTAGTCGAACCCCTTCTGACCATGTTCTGTAGTCGAACCCCTTCCGACCACTCGTGTAGTCGAACCCCTTCTGAGCACTCGAGTACGAACCGCTCCCGACCACTCGTGTAGTCGAACCCCTCTAGACCACTCGTGTCGTCGAACCCCTTCCGACCACTCATGTAGTCGAACCCCTTCTGACCACGTTGTGTAGTCGAACCCCTTCCGACCACGTTGTGTAGTCGAAGTCCTTTTTGACCACGTTGTGTAGTTGAACCTCCTTCCGACCACTTATGTCGTCGAACCATTTCCGACCACTCGTGTAGTCGAACTCCTCCGACCACTTGTGTAGTCAAACCCCTTCTGACCAAGTTGTGTAGTCGAACTCCTTTTCGACCACGTTGTGTAGTCAAACCTCCTTCCGGCCACTCGTGTAGTGGAACCCCTTTTAACCACTCGTGTAGTCGAACCCTTTCCAACCACTCGTGTAGTCGAACTCCTTCTGACCACTCGTGTAGTCGAACCGCTTCCGACCACGTTGTGTAGTTGAACTCCTTCTGACCACTCATGTAGTCAAACCCCTTCCGACCACTCGTGTAGTTGAACCCCTTCCGACCACTCGTGCAGTCGAATTCCTCCTGACCACTCGTGTAGTTGAACTCCTTTCGACCACTCGTGTAGTCAAACCCCTTTTGACCACATTATACAGTCGAACTGCTTCCGACCACTCGTGTAGTCGAACACCTTCCGACCATATTGTGTAGTCGAACCCCTGCCGACCACGTTGTACAGTCGAACTCCTTCCGACCACTCGTACAGTCGAACTCCTTCCAACCACTCGTGTAATCGAACCCTTTCCAACCACTCGTGTAATCGAACCCTTTCCAACCACTCGTGTAGTCGAACTCCTTCCGACCATGTTGTGTAGTCGAACCCCTTCCGACCACTCATGTAGTTGAACCCCTTCCCAACGATATTGTGTAGTCGAACCCCTTCTGACCATGTTGCGTAGTCGAATCTCCTTCCGTTAGTTGAACCTCCTTCCGGCCACATGAAGTCGGATGAGCAGTACTCTAAACCAAAACTTCAGAGGCTCCGTTCTCCTCCGTTATAACTCTAAATTCAGTGAAATTTGTTTCTAAATTTGTCTAAGTTCAAGATCTTACTAATGGCACCGGTCTTGTTCTATTTGGAGTTCATTTATTATTTCTTGTGTATTTATTTGTTCTCTTTGCTTGTTTGATCTTTTACGATGCGTTAAATCCGAGTAGAGTTCAAAAAGCAGGAGGTCTCCATTTCGATCAAGCACAAGACTTCCAAGGCTCTCTTACCTTTAATCTAGTAAAGTCAATACTTTGATCACACTGAGCCTACATTTTATGCAAATTATATTGTTTTAAAATACCAAATTGCATGCTTTAATTCTTTATGCGAATGTATGTTAAATCTTAAGGTAGTTAAATGCCAACTTGGTAATTAAATATTAATATGCCATCCTTTGACAGTTGAATCCCTTAATCCTTGTCACCCTAGTAACTATATGGTAACTATACTAGCTTTAGAGTGTACTTAAGCGACATGCTAGTCTTGCTTAAGTGTCGGCGCATTAAATGCCCTAATCATCATCTTTTAATCATGAAAGTGGATTTAGGCAGTCATTGCAGGTAAATGACTGGAATGTTGAGATAATGTATTTTGCTCCCGAAAAACCCTATTAAATTTGTTGTTACTACATCTAGGCGGATGGTATGGTGGTGGGTGCCGTCTGAGCACGAGAGTGGTTGGTATGTGGTATGAACCACCCAGATGGCTTAAGGACTTAATCTTGGCATGACCTCCCATTGTAAAACATGTGCAACCATAAGTTTGTAAAGTACAACTTGGCTTAGTAAACTTATTGAACCCTGAAAGTCATCTCGATTGAGGAGTAATAAGGTAGTGCAAGCTACGTCTGGCTTGAATGGGACAGATGCAAGGTGAAGTTGCTAGTAGTGAGGTGTAGTCTAGCTACGCTAGTCATTAAGGTGAACATCCGCACAACTTATGGGCTCATAACTTGTGGGAGCAACCCATATGGGTGAGGTGTGGAAGGGACGAAATATCTTGAAAGGTTACTGTGATGATCTCTCAACTACATGACCAAGGAATCATGTGGGGCAACGAGTTGATTGTCTCTTGTGGGTAAAGTGTACAACCTTTGCAGAGTATAAACTGTTTAAACAGTCGTGCCTACGGTCAAAGGCGGACATGGGAACTTACTAGAGTTAGTTCTATTTATAAAACTTTGTGGGTGGGATAGAAATCAGGTCGGGCTCACCTAGCCCTGGTTTTGGATTTCCCTTGAATGGTCGTGCCCAGTGTTGTTAAGTGGTGGATGTAACCACAATCAAAATAAGCATAGGTGGAGGTAACCTCTGTTGTTATTTAATATTGCACAATTATTCTCTTCAATAAAATACAATTTGGTTAAAATGCTAAGTGACAGGAGTTTCTAATTATGATAATTGAAAACATTGCTTTAGCAAATAAAAGAACCCGAGCCACCCTTGTTAAGCCTTGCATATATATTATTGCATCTTGTGTGTTGGCTCACGAGTACGGAAGTTGTGCTCACTCTTGCTCTCCGCCAAACCCTCATAGGCCATGGATAGAGGACAATCGCATACTACAAGGATCCGGGCGTGGATGGTTGTCGAATCGCGGATTTCATAATCAAAATCCTCTATGATTCCACCGCACTATTCCTTGGATCGAGAGGTAGTGCTCACGATTACATTCTTGAATATCAAAAACATATCATCTGGCGTAAATATAATAGTGGACTTACTCATGGGCGGTCGGTAGAAATCAATAAAAAGTAGCGGCGGAAAATGGAAAACTTCATACAAAGGGATCCTCGGGACGCCCATAGGCGTACCAAGCGGGGTTCGCGACCTAGCTCTTGGCCATCAACATTTGGATGCTCGAAATATGCGTGAGTGTGCTTGGTTCACAACCACATTAGTTTTGGGGAGAGCGAGTGAGCATAACTTCCGTGCTCACGAGCCAACACACAAAATGCAATAATTAACAAGGATGACTCGGGTTCTTTTATTTGCCAAAAGCAATGTCTTCAATTATCATAATTAGAAATTCATGTCACTTAGCTTTTTAACCAAATTGCATTTTATTAAAGAGAGTAATTGTGCAATATTAACAACAGCAGATGTTACCTCCAACTTATGCTTATTTTTTATTGTGGTTACCTCCACCTATTGACATCACTGGGTACGATGACCCAGGAAAAATCCAATCTCAGGGCTAGGTGAGCCCGACATGATTTCCATCCCACCCGCAAAGTTTTTGAAATAGAACTAACTCTAGTAAGTTCCCATGTCCGCCTTTGACCGTAGGCACAGCTGTTTAAACAGTTTATACTCTGCAAAGGCTGTACACTGTACCCACAAGAGATAATCAACTCGTTACCCCACATGATTCCTTGGTCACGTAGTTGAGAGACCATTACAGTAGCTTTTCAAATTATCTCGCCCCTCCCGTCATCTCACCCATATGGACAGCTCCTGCTTGCGGTGGGTCCCATAAGTTGTGCGGGATGTTCACTACAACACTAGCGCAGATGGACTACAACGTTTCACAACGACTAGCGCAGCTGGCAACTTCACCATCGGTGTCCCATTCGAGCCCACGAATGCACTACTCCACTCCTCCACCAGTGAGATGACTTTCAGGGTCCAATAAATTTACTAAGCCATGTTGTACTTTACAGACCTGTGGTTGTACCTGTTTTATGATGGGAGGTCATGACAAGATTAAGTCCTTAAGCCATCAGGGAGGTTCATACCACATACCAACCACTCTCGTGCTCCGATGGCACCCACCACCATACCATCCGTCTAGATGTGGTAACAGCAATTTAATAGGGTTTTTGGGTGTAGGTACCCATTATCGAATCCATTTCAAGTCAATTGATTGCACTGGAGGCACAACACTCAACAAGCAATGAAAGTGGTTTGGCGCTTGCCCGGATATGTGTCTTATGTTAGCTCTCAAGGATCAGTGGCTAACATGCACATATCCAAACACAACATTGCAATCACATCCATACACAAATATACAAGCATAATATAATCATTAATACAACTTCAATTAACGTCCAATTTTGCAAATGAGGGCCAACCGATCAAATTTAAGCATAAGAGAATAAATCGCAGCGGAAGTAAATAAAGAAATAAAAGAGAGAAACCAGTTGGCATGCCCAAACCCACAAGCAACCAACTGGGATTAAAGTCGTAGCATCTGTCGTACCAAAACCCGATTCGAATGACTTTTTACCTGCAACAAGGACAATCCACTGAGTACAAAAACGTACTCGCAAGACTTATGAATAGCAACATATAATAAATGCATTCTAGTGTCAAAGGAAGGCTACTACACTATGCAATTTTCAGCATAAAGCAAGTTTTTCTTTGAGATAACCGATATAGATTCAAATTACCATTTGTAAAATATTTAGAAAACAATATATACAGTAGGTAATCCCAATTCATCATTAACAACAATAGATACTCCAATTATAATCAACACACGAGCTTCTCGTTCGTGACATATATCAATTCTCAAACAGATCAACACGTGAACTTCCTGTTCATGACAACATATAATTCTCAACATAAAATTTCTAAACATAACCTAACCCTAAACCCATAAGCTAAGCGTACATGCTTTCCCTGGCGATGTTCATAACCGAGGACACGGCAATTGAACAGATTTATTTCTCTGCAGAGTTGTACGACTTTCTCCACACGATATGAATACCTCGTCTTTCGCCATGCACTCTTCCGTACAAGTGTGGTGAGATATCATAATGAGGCCATTACAATACCATATCCTAACTATCAAACCACCCGATAAACAGATCCCATGGCAGACTGTCGGTTGCCTGAACCATAGGTGAACCCTATTGTGTAAGTAAGTCTCTTGCACACAAGAGACCCTTAAGGGCAAGTAAGGCAAACTTAACATACCCCCACTAGATTGAAAAGATAACAACAGAAAAACACGAGCCACCGGTAAAGCCTCGGCAACTACCGGTGCTCAAACAACAATTGTCAATCTAATTGTGTTTTGATAGCTAACACATAAAAAATTATTTAGCCAAGCCTTCGCCATTATCCCGATGTGTGGTTGCACGTAAGACTTGGTTCATCACACCACAGACCGGTCCTTAACCACCCAGATGGAGCTACATGAATCCGAGACAACCTCTCTTTATCACCCTATCACCCGTCCAAATCCAACACACAACAACACTACCCAACAAGTCCACACAACACCGGATTCGAAGATCTGGACACAATCCTCAATATCAACATAATTCAATCCACAAATTCCTCAAATTTCATGAATATTCAATTCAATCCATTGGCCAATGGACTAGCTCCATCAACCACTTTCGGCTACAACTACTTACATGGCTAAGCAACGTTCTACAAATCACCAAACAAAACCCATATAACATATAACCTTAATCATTTAAGGTAAAAGGGTAATCAACATTCAAAGGAAGACCAATGCAGCAAGTAGGGCATATCTAAAACTACCCATTTGCATACAAGTATTTGAAATTAAAGCAATGCATAGAATACTTGAAAATCAACATAGATATTTTTCAAAATTAATAAGAATTCAACATGCATCAAAGGAAAAGGATGCTTGCCTTTGTTGTGGATGGTCCATGTGTTCTTTGAAAACCATTCTCGATCACACTTGTATCTTTGAAAACTATCCAAAATTCAATAACATAAAAATGAATGAAATTTATACAGTGGGTAGATTATGATTTTAGATGAATTTAGGCAAAAGAATTATTCCATTTGGATTTAGTATGTGAAAGTTATAGTGATTTGAAAAATCTGCATCTCGGAAAATGCTGAAAAATGGAGCTTGGTTACTATTCATCTGAAATTAATTATTTGGTGAAAATTTGTACAATAGTGGTGGGAAAAAGGATTACATAGATAAAGAGAGAATAAAAATATAGGTCCAAAATAACTTGGTTTAATTCATTTGGAGTTTATAAGAATTTTCGGAGATAAAAGAGTTTTCTGTAATATCCCGTTTAAACATAAAAAAAAGTGATCCGTACTCAAATTATATAGAATTAGAGAAGGAATTGAAGGCTTTAGAGGGGCATTTTTGCTTTTATTAGAGAACCTGGGCCGTGGGCTTTCGGCCCACGGTGTTTAGCCCAAGTGGGAAGATAGTTTATTAAGGGGGCACCAAACCCTATAAGTGTGTACTATAACACGTGGTTACTGTAGCATCGCCGTTCTTTGTAGCACCTCATCCCTCATTGCTGCTAGCTAGAAAGAGGAGATCGACAAGAGGAAGGAAGAAGGAAGAAAAGAAGGGAGGAGGAGAAGGATTTCATGATCGGCTCCGTGTTCCTTGAGGGTAATGATATGAAAATCTCTAGATGCCCCTAAATTTAGTCGTTGTTCTTTCGGTAGATCGTTTGGGCGATGGGAAGATGGATTTCTGTTTTGTCCAGATTCGTCAGGTTTGGAGCAGAACGTTGCGGGGATAATTAGGGATATTTAGTCTCTGAATTAGAGTTTAGTGTAATTATAGAAAATTTAGATTATTGCGTTAGCTTTCTAGAAAGGTCTGGATCATTAAAATCGGAGTATCGAGCGAAAAGTTATGACCTCCGGGAGGTTGCTGTCCAGATTCTGGACGTAGATGACAGACTTCGTGTAGTTGGGTCGATTTCGTGTAGAAATTGGTAAAATTAAATATTTGTGTCAACTTGAATATTGTAGAAAATCTTGTGTTGTTTCCATAAATCATATTATTCATATATGTTCAAGTTGTATAATTAAAGATATAAAATTGTGAACCGGACTGTTTTGATAGAATCTGAAACAGTCTTGAATAAAGGAACGGAACATAAAAGCGGTAGAATAAGATTTTCTTAATAGCTAGGAAATTGTAGGTTGGTTTGTGAGGATTCCAAAAGTCTTAGATGGCGAATTTAGAGCTCGGATGAGTAAGCTATGACTATTTTACTCTTGGGACAGCGGTAGTGTGTTCGGTAGTTTCGGGTTAAAAGGGTTGGTTTAGCGTAGGCATGTGATGACGGTTAGAGTAAGGTGTTGGTGCTATAATGTGAAGGTTTTGAGATGTGTTTTGAAATTGTTGCCCAGGAGTGGGGTCTTGTGTGCATTGTCATTTGTCTCGCTCTCTAGTGTCACAAGGAAAAGAGGCAAGTGCATGGTAGACAGTGTTCATTGGTTGAGCACTGTATGCTTTACCATTTCTTAACTACTATAATTCTGAGTTTAGTCCGCGCAGTGGACGATTGTCCCACCCTCACGGTTTCTATGCTCGCCTCCCCCTCCCAGAAGCCTCCGCCGCCTCCTCTCCTCTAACCGTCCAACTCCCCACCACCACCCGAACCATCTCCATCCACTCCTCCCCTCCATTCCCTGCAACCGCCGCCCCCTCACCTTCCTCTCCTCTCTCGCGCCCGCCGCTGCTATTCCTCCCTCCCTCCCTCCATTCACCTTCCACGTTCCCCACCCGCGCCTTCGACCTCGCCGACACGCCTGCTCTCCCAGCCCTGGTGGTGGCGCTGGGTGCCGCACACGGGGCAGCGCGGCGAACCCCGTGCCCCTGCGATGCCCTCTGCGCGCCCCCCTTCTCCGTGCCGCACCGAGCTCCACTGCCTCCTCCCCATCTCCTCCGCTCCCGCCTCCCCTCTTCCGCAACGCCACCTCCCCTACCACATCAGCGCCGGATCTGGTCGCTTCCGGCCTCACCGACGCCGCCACGTCACGCCATGCGCCGGATCCGACCATCTAGGAGGTTGGCAAGCACGGGCACTGCGTGTGGACGGCGAGTGTGGGATCAGGCCGCCCCGACCTCGCCGGCGCCGGATTCAGCCACCCACGACATCGCCAAGCCTCCCTCTTCCCCACGCCAAACGCCACCGTACTCCCTCTACCCCGTGCCCGGTGTGGCTGTACTCCTAGAAATGGCGAGGCCACCGCGGGGCAACGGTGACTCGCATTTGTTCATTTGCCCCATGGTGTGTGCAGATCTGAAGGAGATAGTGTCGGTGATCGAGGCGGGGTCACTCACCAAGGAGGTCCGCCGGATCTCCCGCGCCGCCCGCACCACCGTCTCCCTCCGCCGCCGCCTCGCCACCCGCGTCGTCGCAGCCTTCCTCGCCTTCAGCAATTCCTCGGATGATGTCCCCATCCTCCAGGCGGACAACCTTACCAGCAACGTCAAGTCCATCTACTACATGTTTCTATCTATCTATCTTTCTCTTCCTCTGGTCTTTTTCCCATGGGCTTCATGCCTTCATCTGATCTGGAGATGAGCTCAATTTTATGCTAGGTTTAATTTGGGCGTCCCGTGATCTTTGGGAGTAGGTAGCCTAATTAACGGGCACTAGATGTTATTATGTTCGAATATAAGTATTGATTAGAGAGTAAGATTGGAGTGGAAATAGTGGTTTTCCTTGATCCTAGTGGTAGAATTATGCTGTGATCTTGTGGCGGTGCTAGCTTTGGAAAACATCGAAAAGAAGGGAAAGAAGAAATGATGTTACTGGATGAATCAGGACCTCCAATAACTGTCTATTGAGTCAATTAAGTTGAATTAAGATAATCTTCTTAGGTCTTCTGCTAGGTTGAGTTACAATGTCGGGACTCGGGACCGTGAATTAGTACACCAGTGTTTGATGAATAGCAAAATTAAAGTGATATGACCGAGAGCGATATATTGCTAGACTGATTTCCTTTAGGTTGGATACTCCTCTTAGTGTTCAATATCTTTATGCTTGAGGATAACCTCCAGCTATATGTTCAAATACATATCTGTGCAGAGGTGAATGTATTCACACTTTAGTTAGGTTTATGATCTAATGACCTATTGAATCGGTAGTCGACACATGTAATACTCCTGTAATAGGCTTCATGCACTCTTCTTTTTTGTGTGATGATATTCTCTCCAATTTTCCATTTCAACTCTTTTTTATAAGACTGTTTTCCAATTAAAGATATTTTATTATAAAATCTTTGACTGGTTTGCTATTTGAGTCAAGATGATTTGTCCTAAACATAAGGAATTTAAACATTACAGTTGAACATTCTTGTCGATCATTGGTGGAGTTGTTGCGGGAATCACGGGATTCACAGGCTTGACGGGATTTGTCTTCTACTTTCTGATAATGATGGTTGCATCATTCGGGCTCTTGGTAAAGTCAAAGTTTTCAGTCAACACCTCCTACACGAGTCGTCTTTGTTGTGGATTTCTCCGGTTCACTATTACGATTTGGGTTTTAGGGTAACATGTTCCGATTTCCCCGGGACTATAGATCCATCGGTAGGGGTATCTGGCTGCTAATTTTGGAACATATGTTGATTCAAGTTGGTGCTCTACTTGTCATTCCCCTCCGATTTCCTAGATGTATTAAGCTCAGATGTTCTATCGTCCTATGCATCCTCTCGGGTTGGTTACACAGGTTTTAATTTTCAACTTTATTTTGTTCTGCGAGGCGCTCTGTATGCTTATGGAGGAGGTGTTCTTGAGTTGTGAAACCTCTCATGTCTGGTAGGTGCTTTCTGTCATGCGTGTCCTTTTTGTTGCCATTCTTTTTTACTACCATTTGGAGCCAGTAAATTCCTCTACATTTCCCATTGGCCATTTCCATATAAAGAGGTTAGTTTTTCCTCTTTTCTAACAATTCTATTTATTGTTGTTCATCATATTAAATTAGATGCGATTGTTGTACGACCTACATGCACCGCATGTCGATTCTCCGAAACTCCCTAATATCACATCTCTTAATTGCTAGCAATTGTCTATGCTTCTCTATAATTTAGGTAGTTAAGTGTTGATTCTTGATCATACTATAATATATTAATATCGATAGGTTCTGAAGGCGGTAGATTGGAGTCTTGCTTGCGAGATCATAGCTTAGTCAAGCCAACATCGGTGTAGTTCTAACTTCTCATGGTTAATCTTACTCGGTATTCTTCTACAACAACTAAAATTGTGTTGTTTATTCCTAGGTAGGTGATACATCTTTGTTGTTCGGACTACAGTTCCAACTAAATGTAGGTGGGCGATTATGTAGAGCATCAAAGCTGGCTCAAGTGGGCGCTCCTTCTTTATCCCTTTGTGACAAAAAAGCTGTTACCTTTTGTACACCACCTTTCGGGTTTTTAAGATGCATTTGGATGCAACTATGTCTTTGCCGAGTTGCACCACTTGACAAAAAAATACTTGACATTTCTGACAAGGTGCAATGAGACATATTATTCATTATTTGTAGTGCGATTCTTTGGTATATATCTTCTGTTAGTTTGATCTGATTTGATTTCACCTTTCTTAGGTTTTGAGTTATATACGATTGCCATTTGGCTCTCAATGGAATTCTCTAAGGCCCAAAAGTCTCCAACAACAATGCATTGTTTTCTCTATAGAGGAAAACAAAAGGTACACCGACTAACAATAGCCAATTTAATCATGTTCTTTATGTTCTGCCCTAAATAAACAGCTATTCCTATGTATGCGAAGAGTGTGATATATGTCATGGTTTAATTGAGTTAGTTGTATAGATACTTTTCGGATGCATAATTTGCCACTTTCCTTTGGATGTTAAGCGGGGAATCACATCTCTTCAATTGGTCTTTGTTGGTTTTCCAAGTTAATTGTGATGATCGAGGATTCCCAAATCCATACACACTGTGTAGTGGTATGCATCTCTACTACCATATATAAAGGAAAGGGGCCCACTTTACACATCTGCTAGAATTCTATGTCCAATAATGCTTGGATTAGTGATATGCATAGTTAGTTTCCACGGTAAACAATCAAGCATATGCCAGTTTTTAATCTTTAACGATGATATTGAGTAGTTAATGTCGTCCCTTTCGCAACTCCTTGAATTTTTTTTATAATCTAGCTACTTTCGAAGATTAGTTGTTTCTTCCTTTCATAAACAGATTTGCTAGCTACATTCATGCATTCAATGTGCAACAAAATTACACTTACGTAGTGTGCAACATAATTGAACTATGAGAAAAAGTTGTAACCAAACAAAGCTAATTACTTTGTTTCTTTGCATTCCAAGTTTTATACTCCCTAAGCTAATTTGAAATTTGTCATTTCTCTCTTTGCTTAAAAATTGTAAATTGCCTTCAAGTTCTCGGGGCGGCCCTGTGTGATCTCGGTCACATGGAGCTCATGCAACCGTCTGCTCTGAAGCAGTCCTCAATGAGTGTCAAGAGGAGTCCGATCAAGTAAGATAAATATCTTGTAAACTTGCTGAAATCTGAATGCTTATCATGATACTTAAGCTCATCACTTATTCCTTTGAATACTTACAAGATTTTCAAAAGCTCACTTTGCTAAATCAATGTCCTCGTCAGAATCTCCTTGCACAAAAGGATTTTCAGCCAATGATTTACTCAAAGAGGCATGTGCTAATGCACAAGTGCAACTTGAGAAGGAACAGAAGGATATATAGCAATCTTTATCCGACATAGTGGATATCCAGGTACCAAAACTAGAATTCTGAGATAGTACTACTTTTTAAAAATTGGTATTTATATTGACTTATTGTCTATGTCGTCTTTTGTTACAAAATCTTCTCAGATGAAGGAAATTCTGGATAAAATATGTCGTTTTGAACAGAATCAGCTGGTGATGGAGGAAGAGCGGCGACAACTGCATTATTTAAGGGAATTACTTTTCACCAATCAACTAGCGCTTGTCCAGCATAAGGTAGGCCCCCAATTGTAGCCATAGCGAGCAAGGACAACGAGAAACCAAAACTGGTCATCAGCATAAGTTGATGGAAATTGAGCTTCCTCATAGGCTCATAGCATGGGTTTGATGCGAGAATTGAAACTTAGGTCCTCTACATCTCAACAAGGGCATCCATACGATGTAGTCTGATATGGACACTAACTTCTTTATTTTGCTAGCGCTAGAGTACTACTCCTCAGGACATTTATAGTTGGCGTTGACCTTGGTGTTTTAGCCTCTGAGCGTCAAGTAAAAATGTCAGAATATATATTCAATTTGTGTGACTACATCAATTGTTGTATGAATGGTGTCTCATTAGTTTCTTTTCTGGTCTATATAATGAAAATGGTGTTCTTGTTAGAGTTTGAATGCGGGCTATGTGTATTATTTGAACTTTGCATCGAAATTCTTGAGATGTCGATTATGGAAGATGTGCATCACAAGTCTTTATATGCTACTTTAGTGCATACAAATTACAAGAAGCGACTACATTAAAACAATTTGATAGTCAACATGTCTTTGTCTAGTGATATACACGTATCTAAATGGTTGATTCAATACAAAAAAATCTGTCAAATTAAAGCTATGTGACAAAGTGAAAAAAAACCTATAAAGGTATAGTTGAATCTTCCTAGGCGGTATTAGCTCGAGAAGGATTTAGCTTAAACGACTGGAATACATTGGATTTACTTTTCCGATGAGTGCCATCTTATTATCCTAAACTTAGTTCTATTGTAGCTTCACCGTAGTTCGCTCCTCGATAATTTACCTCGGGGTTTGGCAAAGCATCGTTGTATTTTAGCTAGCTTCAACCTCGAGAATGGAGGGTTTTTGCTGACCATACGAGGTTTACGGTGACGGTGAGCGATCGAGGTTTACTTGACAAGCTAGATATGATGATGAATCTTCCATAAGACTGCCGCATCAGCTTCATTTCTTAAGAAGGGCTTCAAGTGCACATTCGGATGTGGCATTCTCCACCTATATTTCAACTTCAGCGATACCACTACAGTAGATAAATACCGCAAAGGAAAGAAGTTGATCATTGAGCTATTAGAAGTTGGGATGTGCATTTCTTGCCTAATAGCATATGCAAGCGAGGCCCACGAGATAGCGATTTGAGTCAAGTATACATCCTCAAATTAGGTCCTTACCTTGTATTGGAGTACAAATTCAAAAGCTCTATACATATCGCTATACATCGTATGCCTTTTTTGTGGGAATTTCTTCAAGCTAACAAAAGCAGACAATATCTTCTTTGTGTTGCTGTTTGTTAGGCATAGTCATCTTTGATGGCGACATAATTATATACATATTAGTGCAAGAAAAGTTTCTTTTTCTAATTTGAAAAGAGCTCTTTTATGGTGACATAATTATATACATATTGTTAAGCTTCAAATGCTCTCAAGCTTTATTCGACACATGAACCACTTGCAATAAGGAACAATGTATACTTCAATGAAATGATTTAAACATTCTATGATTGCACATTCAAGTGAATAGTATGTTTGAGGCAGTTAGTACTCATTGCACAAAAATTATTGGTGTAAAGTCACGAGTTTAAGTTGCAACACACGGGCACATGACTAGTATTACCATTATATTGATGTGCTTTTACTTATTTAATTGCAAGTAATGTTAATAGTCATTATTTATTCGTTATGGTTGGATATGATATTGTTGGGCGATGGTAATGTTGAGCAAACTATGAATAATTGTTCATTCATAAGCATCATTACATCTGAAAGGTGATCATGTTGATCACAACTCCACGAGAAGTGGAGGAGGTCCCCAATCCTTGAGGAAGAGCGGGCTTGAGAGTGTGTCATCGACGGGTGAACACTCATGCTATCTGGGTATACACAAAAAAGTGCATGTCATTGGAAATATGCCTAGAGGCAATCATAGAGATGATTATATTTCATTATGTTCATGACATTGGATAATATGTTATCTTGTTCCTAGAATAATATTGTTAATATTTATTATCAAGTATGTGACTTGATTGTGAAACTATATTTGCGATAATTATTCTTATACAATCCTGTCGGAAACATATGAGGACACATATGAATAGACTAGCATATGTATTGGTTGATGACTATGTTTCACGAGTCATGGATATGGAGATATCAAACCAATAATATGGACACATGTTAGAGAACATGATGTTGGATAAGACCCACCTTGAGACATTATTGAGATTGTTATGATTCTATGTGTCGTTAGTTGGTCTCAAGCAATGATGATGTATAATCTTTAGACCTGAGATCAGCATGGTTTTCTACATGTATAATAGCACTCTTAGGGGTTGCCAAGCGCTACTACATAATGGGTAGTTATAAAGGTAGCTTTGGGTATGCTATGAAACATGCGAGAGGAATGTATTTGATGGGATGTGGGATTTGCCCTCCTAACATAACAAGAGATATGTCTCGGGCCCTCGTTATGTCGGATAAAGAAAGTGCATGGCCATGCCACTAGTTGTCGAAGTGTTCGACCACATGAAGTTATCCGACACACGATCGAGAAAATATTGAGCAGTCCATGGATGACACAACATCTCACAGGAGTTCAACCGGACATCGTGAGGCAAAGGGACTATACGAGTATATCGCTTAGTTTGAGCGATTCTGATTTGGTCGTAGGCTGGTCGAGCGTAATCCGCAGTGGTGAAACACAGTCGTAAGGACTTCTGAACTGGTCGTATAAAGATAGGACACTGGTAAGTAAGTGATGAGGACCTGGTCATAGATCATATTGCATTAAGGTTTGCGATATAATTTGTGTATATTTGGGAATCGCTATGTTACGCTAAGGAACACTTCGACTTGTGGTCGGAAAGGGTTTCAGTCACAACCGAACTACGCATAAACCTAACGGGTTACCCACTTAACGGGTTGGAACAAACCGGTATGAATACTATTAGTCAAGCGTGTTTGGATAGGATCTATCACGCGGTATATAAGGAGATGCATAAGGTTTTGTTGAGAAGTGCGCGTGAATCACCAAAACCCTAGCCGCCATCTTCACGAGAGCTCTGCCGTGCGACTTGGTGCTAGTACACCGGCGTATGGTTGTTCCTTCCACGGGGCGTGTGAATACCGTAGAGGCACTACTATGGCTATTGCGGCGAGGGCGATCCGCGATCTTCACAAGGCTACTGAGGCGTTCTTTGGAGGAGATGATCGACTTCGTGAGGAATGCTGGACGATCGACTCGACCACTACATCGACACATTCTCGTTGGACCAGGCTGCTCCAACCCTTCTTCCTTTGCTCTGCTGGCGTCTGGTGGTAATGATCTATGATCATCTACTTGTAGCTTTCTGGTTTTGCGTGGTAGAAATTTTTGTTTGTAGCTATCGTAGCCTACGTGACCCAACAATGTGGACATGTAGTATAGAGATGCATGGAATAAAAGGTAGTTGATGATTGTGTATGTGAATAAAGAAAGAAATTGAGTGATTGAACATGATAATAAAGAAAAGTGAACAATTGATGTTAATGATGATATTGTGTACTCTTTGTTTAAGCAATGTTCATTGTTTATTCTTGTAGTTCTTTGGTCGTGGAGTCACCCTTGCTCTAATGTTGTTTTAGGTGATCATTGATGGCCTTCACTTGGGAATGGTACTGCATACACTCACTTGTCATAAGAAAACTTTGCCTTAAGCGTGATGGTTTATTCCTTTAGGACATGATAGACATTGAATAATTCTAGATGATTGGTTGAAACTCATTTATTCATTCAATAGCCTTCGTTTGATTGGTATTGCTTGATTCTTGAACTATTATCACGCTTACAATCTAGCGTTTAAATATCTCGTGCTTTCTATGTAGTTATTTATACATTATTGTGACTCGTGGGCCGGTGTTAGTATTGAATTGCTTGCTAAAATTCATTGTTATTTATTGATAAAATTAGTAGTTAGGGTAGTTTGGTGGCATTCGGGCTAAGTGTTGGGCGAGGTGTTCTGATCGGTATCGAGCGGGCTTTAGGTTAAGTGGTTAATAGATTAACAACTTAGGTAACTTTAAATTGCTAAAATTTGTTTTAGGACTAGTAAAATTAACTAAAATTTACTAATGATTAATTAACTTAAAATTTGACACACTAGTGCGATGTAGAATGGGAATGGGACGAGTATTGCTCTTCGCTTTCGATATGTTATTATCTTGATGTATAAGTTGATATTGGTTCTTTGAACCTATTGTGTGTTGTTGATTGTGGTTGATAGCTATGAGAGGTAGAGATTGTGATTGTGGCCATAGGCATGGCGGGTTATACCACCATTTGTGGTATGGGAAAAGTGAAGTGTTTACCCCGGGTAATTTAGTTACAAATGTTGGGGATGAGTTTCTTTAAAAAATGTGAGACCCTCAAATATTGGAAGGTGCCTTATTAAAATTATACTGGTAGCATAATTCTTAGTTAAGGAACAGTGCAATTCCCTTAATAAGAATCATCTTGAAGCATAATGATTAATAAGTAACAATTCCAACATTTAGGTTCGGATATATGTCTTGCAATAGTTCCGGATTATTGACTATTGCACATATATCCTTAAACAACATTGCATCATTCACATACAAGTCATACATTTACATAATTATACATCGATAATTACATCTCAAATTCGGGTGCTACAGTGTCGGTTTTGCTACAGTAACCGAAATAGCTACGAGAACAAATGACCTTGGGTCATCACAAAAATTCAACAATGGAAGCAAAATAAGATATAAAACCACCAATGGCCCCATCATCCCATGAGCTATTGCGTGGAGACTAGAACTAGCATCACTCGTTAGCGTCACCACGATCGGCGCTAACGGGCATCTCATAAAGATAACCATCTTCACCTGCAACAAAAGGTCATAAAACCACGATGCGAAAAGTACTAAACAAGTCTTACACAAACTAATAAAAGAAAGTGGTTGATAGAACCTATACAAAGGAATAGAATTTTTATATGCATAAGGTTATCAGCGAGAGAGCTTAATGGTTCAATTTTGCATAAGCGATACATCTTAACCTCACGATACTAAGTATTAACAAAGTAATTTTAATAAATCAATTTGGACCAAAAGCAGTAAGTAATTGAAAATATAAACATAAGCAGTAACAATACTAAGTCACATTTCAATATCAACGTGCATGACACCATCATGCGAAATGAATTCCCAAGACCAAAATTAGAATAAAATCTATCGAGATGACATTAATTCAAGTTAGTAAATAAATGGCAAGTGGACACGGCTATTCGAATAGTTTTAACCTGCAGGGGTGTACATCTTTACCCACGACTTAGTTAGCTTTGTAAGCCATCTAGAACAATAGCACACTTCCTTTGGTATCTTGGTAAGATAAACTAAGATTTGGTATTTTTCAACAAGTTAACACTATTGAGTTGGATGACCCATGTGAGGCCATCCCGCTTAAACAACGGTGATAGCATATATTCATATTCAAGAGGCTCACATGTTGTCTTTGAGAATGCCGACCAGTCAATTAAATGCAAACTCGTGTTAGCCACACATATTACACATGATCGGGGCCACGAAGATGCGTATATGCGATGTAACACATCTCATACACCCTTCTAAGAACATCGATATTGATATAAGCTCCACATGGCATACGACACGGCCGAAGACTTAAGCATCTATGCCATATGAAATCAATACACATGTCCTTACTCTCCTGTGTCCAACTCAATAATATTAACCCTTTACTTAACCAAACAGCGCCCATACACTGCGTGTGGAAGTACGTTGGGCTTGAATTGGTAGTCAGAGTTCAGTCCTTAATCAACCCAGACAAGACATCCACATTTTCCAATTCTCGTGCACAAAGGCACCATCACTAGCATCCACTTGTCCATATTTGAATTTAGTTTATCAACAAGATTTAGGATCATTTCAAATTCAAATAACTAAACAAGAATTAAAAACAAATAAAAGTTATTTGTTGTCCCCAGGTTTGACAAGAGAAGCTTGCCAAACCCTGACATTCTATGGAATGCATGGCTAAGCAAAGCTGGAAACCAAATATTATCATATCACATACTACCTTAGGTTAAGTGTATGATTCAATTCAAGGTAAGCCACAAGTCTAGGTTGTAACTAACTAAGAACGAGCACAAATAGTTTTTAGAAAATTGCATGCAACAGTGTCACCTTATTTTATAAAGCTACGAGTTCAAAAGATTAGGATCAACATGGTGCGAGAGAGGAAGCTTGCCTTGATAATAGTATATAACCTCTTGCTCAGGTTTTGTGGCTCAACAAAAGATTCAACAACCTCGGAAGAACCGGTATCTAAAAGAGAAATAAAATCCAATGAACAGGAAAAGCAGAGAACAAAAGGCATAAAACAATGTATGATCAAAATGGTAATGCATGGGTAGCAATATGCTTAAACTATATTTAATTTATCAAAGATAATAACCCATAGGTACCATCTAATGATACTTACTATCCAGATTTTAGATTTAGAATATAGCTACTGATATTATGTTTTAGAAACTAAAAGCAGAGACTGACAACAATAGTTCAATTATCTAACTCAACTCTATATAAATGAAATATTACAGGATAGCTAGGTGTATTAAAGCTAATGTTGGCCTACTAATCATTTAATAACTAGCAATAGTCATTTAAGACTTGGATTTTTGTTGTCGGTTTGGTTAATAACCAAAAACAGTAAAGCATCAGTTACCATTTTCGGCTAGCTAGTGAAGTTACACAAGACTAGAGCTTTCAGGTGGAGTTAAAACTAACTGGGAGTCATAAATACCACAATTTATAAATACCAAAGCTATCGGCGGTTAAAGAAAGAAATAGAAACTTTTCATTTTTCGGTTTAGTCAACAATAAATAGTAAAGGAACTTTACCATTTTGGGCAGCGTGGAAACTATACAACTCATTTATTATCTATCATTAACAATGTAAGATATTGGACTGAAATTGTTGGTGTTGTCGGTTTGACCAATAACCCAAAAGCATAATACTTTAACTACGGTTTTGGTTGTACGGAGAACAACACGAGCAAGGACTTTATGGAAGTTACAATTATCTAGGAAGCACTTAATACCATACTCGATCACTAACTCTTAAGCCCGGTTGATTGAAGAAATGGAAGCTACACCATTTGTGGGTTTTAGCCAACAAAACCGACGGCGAAGAGATTTGCATTAATGAAAGAACTAAGGACTTTAAGAACTTTAAAGAAAGGTCATGGTGCTGCTAGGGTTTCTCTTAGGACCTAAACAACTAACATCTTGCTATGAGAAATTTAAAGTTCTTGAAAGCGATATGAAAGACGAAAAGTTATAATAACAACTTTTCAGTTTAAAGGAACAGGATCATCACATGAGTAAGTGAGTGATGCATGGGAGTGAGGATGTCCTAAAAGAGCTTAAGCTAACGAAGGCAAGATTTAACTTACCACTAGGGTTAGAAAAGATGAAGTCAATTCCTTGGTCAACAAAGAGATCCAATAACCCTTTTCCTTGTCTTTGACCAAAAAGAAAGTGATGGAACTTAGCTCTAAAGATCATTAGATACATTCTTGCTAAGGAAAGATGGAACTCAACTCAACCGGTGAGGTTTTCCAAGATGAAGCTTCACGACTCAAGTTGACGAGGAACAAAGTCCTAAGTCCAACCTACAAGAAACACCCAAACCACCTTAGTATGAGATTTAGGTATGCTTGTAGTTGAGCGAAGGTAGAAGAACAAGGAGCTTCACTTGTGGAGGAAGATAAAGATGGTGAGCTCCCTTAGTCAAATGGCGAGAAGTCCCATGACTAGGGTTTATATAGTGTATAGAGTTTGTAGAACAGCAGGAGGTCTCTAGAAACAATGAGGTGGCATCTAAAGATAATTATCAAGAAAAATATCCTCATAATCACTTTACACCACCTCCTCTCCGCGCGAATGGGCTGCCGGTGCCACAGTGAGAGGAAGCAAAGAAGTGCCACTTACATGCGGGTCCGAGGGCAACCACGGCATGCAACTGCACAATGAGCTTCAGCGCCTGACCACCGTCCGATCGGGAACAAGCGGCTGCGATGAAGAGGCCAAATAACACTTGAATCGGTATAAGGAAATGTGGGCGTGTGATTCCCGATGGGCTGGCCCGCGATCGATGGGTCCCTGTGGTGGTCGAGCGGCCCAATTCGGGAGGCCATTCGATCGGCGTTTTGCTGAGCTGCGATTCGGTGGGTACTATAGTGGTCCGATCGGCCCATCAGCGAGGCCGTCGATTGCAAACCAACGGTCCAAGATTTCAAGCCTATTTGGTGCGCTTATTTAAAAAATCACCGTTGGATCTGAAAGCTACTGTTGAGATTGAAGGGTGTGCGGGTGGTCGAACGGCCCATTGGGCGTGGTCCATCCGATCGAAATTCAACGGTGGATATTGAGTGGCATCTCGGCGGTCAGAAAGGCCCATCAAATCTGCCCGTTCGAGGATTGGATGGTGAGATGGGCTAGGGTTAAGGCGTGCACGAGTGGGGCGTGCTCGAGGCGGACACAGCACACTGGTTGGCCTGACAGCGTCGCTCTGATGCCGAAGTGTCGATGACCCAGTAGAGAGTTTGACTAGAAA